>OZ024824.1:50179968-50826357 GCA_964016985.1 Anodontia alba | reverse complement strand
TTATGATTGACTAGTCAAGGTCAGGGGTGGGTCAATATATTATGGTATAATATTTTGACCCCCCCCCCCCCCCCACACACACACACACACCTCCCATCCCTCAAAAATTGAAATAGGACGTCATTTTATGAAAATGAAAATGTTTTTTTGGGTTTTTTTTTTAGGTTTCATGGTAAAAGGAACTATTACTAATTATTTCTAGCAATGTATTATGATTGCCTAGTCAAGGTCAGGGGTATATTCATTAATTATTATGGTATAATATTTTGACCCCCCACCCCCAAACCCTCCCTCAAAAATTAAAGTGAACGGATTATTTACCAAACATTATTTTTAATGCTATTTTAATAAATGAATTTATTCTACATGTGTTATATCATTCCTTAAGAAAGATATCAAAATATTACAGTAATATATTGACCCACGGGTCATAATATTATGACCCGCTGGTCAATTTTTAGGCAGGTCAAAATATTATATGACACTGGCATTCACAATATTGGTTCTGCGCAAATAACCAATAAAGCAAAAAAACAGTATATGATTATTTTTTCAACCTGGACGCTTTGAACATGTGATGGACAAATGAGGGGATTACAGTGTAGCTCCAATACATCGCGGTCCGTTATTTCGCGAAATCCAGTATATCGCGAATAGGCCATGGCTCCCAAATTTTCCATAAGCAAAAAAAAAAAAAAAAAAAAAAAAAATTTTAAAAACATAAAATGTTTGTTGTTTTATTTATCTTCAGAAAAAAAAAAAAAAAAAAACGCGTTCCGCCTCCGGTAATTGATTTTTTGCTCCTATCCCGACGCTAAGTAGCGTCAGGTATTATATGACAAACAATCAACTTAGTGTCAATCAGCGCACACGTTGATTATAATTGGCAAACAATAAATTATATCGCCGTAATTGTCGTAATCATTATCATCATTTAGTACATAGATCTATTCAATGCTCAATGATGCCCACAAAATAATTTTGCTCAGCAGGGGAAAAACGGTCCACCTCCTTTTCAACACCAGCAAATTTTACAAGACAGTACTAGTCTTACGATGTTTCTGTCCAACATACACAGATCGTAGTCTGCTTATTTTACACTTCTGTAGATATAAATATTTCAGAAGAAAACAACTGCGTCAAAAAAAAAAAAAAAAAAAAAACAATAAAAAAAATAAATAAAAAGAAATTAACTGTTTTATTTTTTGCACCCGCAATATAAGCGAAGGGAAGCAACTCAAGTTATCTAAGCACAATGGAGTAACTTCCCTTCGCCAGGGTATCCAAAATGGCATCCTAAATTGTCAATCCGATGATTTCTTGTTTTCAAACGTAGTTTATCAGCTGGTTTCGATTGGAATTACTTGTTAGACATAGCGCACCATTGTAAATTATTCCATTGAGCAATTATAATCCAATTTTAATTAGGAAATATGGTGCAACATAACTGTATGCCATTTATCCGTGATGTCTCAGCAAACTACCACAGCGACAAACTGAGCAAGTGTTATGCACGCTGTTATACATGCATGGTACATGTCGGGACTTATATCGCGCTCCGTTTATATCGCGACAGCGGACTCTGGACACCGAGGACTGCGATATACTGGAGATACACTGTATATCACAAAACAAGCAATGGTAATATTTTGATTCAATATTAATAATAGATTAAGCTAATGAGATAGTGACCCGAAAATACACCAAATGGTGAACACAAATATGACACATTTTCATTTAAAATTGGTGCCATTTTCAGCTAAAACACCTAAAACAAGAGGACCATGATGGTCCTATATCGCTCACCTGAGCTAACAGCTTTGCATACTTACTGTTGAAGTTTCAGCCAAGTTCACTGCTCTAAGATTTTTGTATAAATTTTATAGCCCTGCACCCCAGTGGCCATGTTTTTTTCATGCATCATGATGGCTTGAACTGAAAATTGAAAGAGGGTCACCAAAGGAACAATTTTGCCGCTATATTGAAATTGGTCCAGAGGTTTCTGACAAAAAGATTTTTAAAATGTCTTATATAGATATATAGGGAAATTAAGCCCCACCCCCTAACAGCCATGTTTTTTGACAAATCATGACAGCTTGAACAAACTTGGTAGAGGGTCACCAAAGCAAAAATCCTGACAAGTTATATTGAAATCGGTTCAGTGGTTTCTGACAAGAAGATTTTTAAAGTTTTCTATTTAGATATATAGGGAAAATAAGCCCCACCCCTAGCAACCATGTTTTTTGACTAATCATGATTGCTTGAACAATCTTGGTAGAGGGTCACCAAAGCAACATTCCTGCCAAGTTGTATTGAAAGCCGTCCATTGGTTTCTGACAAGAAGAATTTTAAAGTTTTCTATACAGATACATACGGAAAATAAGCCCCGCCCCCTGACGGCCATGTTTTTTGACGTATCATGAGGGCGCAATCTTGGTAGAAGGTCGCCAGAGCAACATTCCTGTCAAGTTACATTGAACTCAATCCAATGGTTTCTTACGAGAAGATTTTTAAAGTTTTCTATATAGATATATAGGGAAAATATGCCCCGCCCCCTAGCGGCCATGTTTTTTGACGAAACATGATGGCTTGAACAATCTTGGTAGAGGGTCACCAAAGAAACATTCCTGCCAAGTTATATTGAAATCGGTCCATTGGTTTCTGACAAGAAGATTTTTAAACTTTTCAATATAGATATATTGGGAAAATAAGCCCCTCCCCCTGGCGGCCATGTTTTTTGACGAATCATGATAACTTGAACAATCTTGGTAGAGAGTAAACAAGGAAAGATTTCTACCAAGTTATAATGAAATCGGTCCAGTGGTTTCTGACAAGAAGATTTTTAAAGTTTTCTTTATAGATATATAGGGAAAATAAGCCCCACCCGCTAGCGGCCATGTTTTTTGACGAATCATGACGGCTTGAACAATCTTGGTGGAGGGTCACCAAAGCAACATTCCTGTCAAGTTAGATTGAACTCGAGCCAACGGTTTCTTACGAGAAGATTTTTAAAGTTTTCTTTAAAGATATAAAGGGAAAATAAGCCCCGCCCCCCTGGCGGCCATGTTTTTTGACGAATCCAAATGGCTTGAACAATCTTGGTAGAGGATCACCAAATGAACATTTCTGCAAAGTTATATTGAAAGCGGTCCAGTGGTTTCTGACAAGAAGATTTTTAAAGTTTTCTATATAGATATATAGGGAAAATATGCCCCACCCCCTGGCGGCCATGTTTTTTGACGAATCCAAATGGCTTGAACAATCTTAGTAGAGGATCACCAAAGGAACATTTCTGCAAAATTATATAGAAATCGGTTCAGTGGTTTCTGACAAGAAGATTTTGAAAGTTTTCTATATAGATTATATAGGGAAAATAAGCCCCGCCCCCTGGCGGCCATATTTTTTGACGAATCCAAATGGCTTGAACAATCTTGGTAGAGGATCACCAAAGGAACATTTCTGCAAGATTATATATTGAAATTGGTCCAGTGGTTTCTGACAAGAAGATTTTTAAATGTAGATATATAGGGAAAATAAGCCCCGCCCCCTGGCGGCCATGTTTTTTTACAGATCCAAATGGCTTGAACAATCTTGGTAGAGGATCACCAAACGAACATTTCTGCAAAATTATAATGAAATCTGTCCAGTGGTTTCTGACAAGAAGATTTTTAAAGTTTTCTATATAGATATATAGGGAAAATAAGCCCCGCCCCCTGGCGGCCATGTTTTTTGACAAATCCAAATGGCTTGAACAATCTTAGTAAAGGATCACCAAAGGATTATTTCTGCAAAATTATATAGAAATCGGTTTAGCGGTTTCTGACAAGAAGATTTTTAAAGTTTTCTATATAGATTATATAGGGAAAATAAGCCCCGCCCCCTGGTGGCCATGTTTTTTGACGAATCCAAATGGCTTGAACAATCTTGGTAGAGGATCACCAAAGAAACATTTCTGCAAAATTATATTGAAATTGGTCCAGTGGTTTCTGACAAGAAGATTTTTAAAGTTTTCTATGTAGATATATAGGGAAAACAAGAGGACCATGATGGTCCTATATCGCTCACCTGACCAAACAGATTTGCATATTTACTGTTGAAGTTTCAGCCAAGTTCACTGCTCTAGGATTTTTGTATAAACTTTATAGCACTAACCACCCCCACCCCCCTCCACCACACCCCTGGCCATGTTTTTTTACAAATCTTGACGACCTGAACTGAATCTTAAAAGAGGGTCACCAAAGGAACATTTCTGCCAAGTTATATTGAATTTGGTCCAGTGGTTTAAAAAGTTTTATATAGCTATAAAGCCCTACGCCCTAACGGCCATGTTTTTTGATGAATCATGACAGCTTGAACAAAATTGGTAGAGGGTCACCAAAGGAAATTCCTACCAAGTTATATTGAAATCTGTTCAGTGGTTTCTGACAAGAAGATTTTTCAAGTTTTCTATTTAGATATATAGGGAAAACAAGCCCCACCCCATGGCAGCCATGTTTTTTGACGAATCATGATTGCTTGTACAATCTTGATAGAGGGTCACCAAAGCAACATTCCAGCCAAGTAATATTGAAATCAGTCATGGGGTATGTGACAAGAAGAATTTTAAAATTTTCTATGCAGATATATATGAAAAATAAGCTCCACCCCCCTGTGGGCCATGGTTTTTGACGTATCATGAAGGCTTGAACAATCTTGGTAGAAGGTCACCAAAGCAACATTCCTGCCAAGTTACATTGAACTCGGTCCAACTGTTTCTTACGAGAAGATTTTTAAAGTTTTCTATATAGATATATAGGGAAAATAAGCCCCGCCCCCTAGCGGCCATGATTTTTGATGAATCATGACGGCCTGAACAATCTTTGTAGAGGGTCACCAAAGAAACATTCCTGCCAAGTTGTATTAAAATCGGTCCATTGGTTTTTGAAAAGAAGATTTTTAAAGTTTTATATATAGATATATAGGGAAAATAAGCCCTGCCCCAGGCAGCCATGTTTTTTGACGAATCATGATTACTTGAACAATCTTAGTAGAGGGTCACCAAGGAAAAATTTCTGCAGTTATAATGAAATCGGTTCAGTGGTTTCTAACAAGAAGAGTTTTAAAGTTTTCTATATAGATATATAAGGAAAATAAGCCCCGACTCCTGGCGGCCATGTTTTTTGACGAATCATGACGGCTTAAACAATCTTGATAGAGGGTTACATAAGAAACATTCCTGCATAGTTACATTGAAATTGGTCAAGTGCTTTCTGAAAAGACTATTAAAATTTTCTATATAGATAAATTATATAGGAAAATAAGCCCCGCCCCCTAGCTGCCATGTTTTTTGACAAATCATAACGGCTTGAACAATCTTGGTAAAGGGTCACCAAGGAAACATTTCTGCGAAATTATATTGAAATCAGTCCTGTGGTTTCAGACAACAAGATTTTTTCAAGTTTTCTATATAGAATTATATCGAAAATAAGCCCCGCACCCCCTAGCGACCATGTTTTTTGACAAATCATGTCGGTTTGAACAATCTTGATAGAGGGTCACTAAGGAAACATTTCTGCCAAGTTATATTGAAATCGGTCCAGTCGATTATGACAAGAAGATTTTTAAAGTTTTCTATATAGATATATAGGGAAAATTAACCCCGCCCTCTAGCGGCCATGTTTTTTAACGAATCATGGCGGCTTGAACAATCTTGCAACAGGATCACCAAAGGAACATTTCTGCAAAATCATATGGAAATCGGTCCAGTGGTTTCTGACAAGAAGATTTTTAAAGTTTTCCATAAAAATATATAAGGAAAATAAGCCCCGTCCCCCTGGCGGCCATGTTTTTTGACAAATCCAAATGGCTTCAACAATCTTGCAACAGGATCACCAAAGGAACATTTCTGCAAAATCATATGGAAATCGGTCCAGTGGTTTCTGACAAGAAGATTTTTAAAGTTTTCTATACAGATATACAGTGAAAACAAGCCCCGCCCCCTGGCTGCCATGTTTTTTGACAAATCCAAATAGCTTGAACAATCTTGGTACAGGATCACGAAAGGAACATTTCTGCAAAATTATATTGAAATCAGTCCAGTGGTTTCGGACAAGAAGATTTTTAAAGTTTTCTATATAGATATATAGGGAAAATAAGCCCCGCCCCCCTGGCAGTCATGTTTTTTGACGAATCCAAATGGCTTGAACAATCTTGGTAGAGGATCACCAAAGGAACATTTTTGCAAAATTATATTGAAATCAGTCCAGTGGTTTCGGACAAGAAGATTTTTAAAAGTTTTCTATATAGATTATATAGGGAAAATAAGCCCTGCCCCCTGGCGGCCATGTTTTTTGACGAATCCAAATGTCTTGAACAATCTTGGTAGAGGATCACCAAAGGAACATTTCTGCAAAATTATATTGAAATCGGTCCTGTGGTTTTGGACAAGAAGATTTTTAAAGTTTTCTATATAGATATATAGGGAAAATAAGCCCCGCCCCCTGGCGGCCATGTTTTTTGACAGATCCAAATAGCTTGAACAATCTTGGTAGAGGATCACCAAAGGAACATTTCTGCAAAATTATATTGAAATCGGTCCAGTGGTTTCGGACAAGAAGATTTTTAAAGTTTTCTATATAGATATATGGGGAAAATAAGCCCCGCCCCCTGGCGGCCATGTTTTTTGACGAATCCAAATGGCTTGAACAATCTTGGTAGAGGGGATCACCGAAGGAACATTTCTGCAAAATTATATTACAATCGATCAAGTGGTTTCTGACAAGAAGATTTTTAAAGTTTTCTACATAGATATATAGGGAAAATAAGCCCCGCCCCCTGGCGGCCATGTTTTTTGACGAATCCAAAAGGCTTGAACAATCTTGGTAGAGGATCACCGAAGAAACATTTTTAAAGTTTTCTATATAGATATATAGTGAAAATAAGCCCCGCCCCCAGGCGGCCATGTTTTTTGACTAATCCGAATGGCTTGAACAATCTTGGTAGAGGATCACCAAAGGAACATTTCTGCAAAATTATATTGAAATCGGTCCAGTGGTTTCTGACAAGAAGATTTTTTAAGTTTTTAGTTAAAAAATCTATTTTTAGCTCCTGTGACCTAGATATGCAATGGACCGGAACCATTTGAACAACTTTGAAAGAGGACCAACCAAGGATCATTCCTGTGAAGTTTGGTCAAAATCCAATCAGTGGTTTAGGAGGAGATGTTGTTTAAAGATTGTGGACGGACGGACGGACGGACGACGACGACGGACGGTGAGTGATCACAAAAGTTCACCTTGAGCTTTTAGCTTAGGTGAGCTAAAAAGCCCCGCCCCCTGGCGGCCATGTTTTTTCACGAATCCAAATGGCTTGAACAATCTTGGTAGAGGATCACCAAAGAAACATTTCTGTAAAATTATATTGAAATTGGTCCAGTGGTTTCTGACAAGAAGATTTTTTAAGTTTTTAGTTAAAAAATCTATTTTTAGCTCCTGTGACGTAGATATGCAATGGACCGGAACCATTTGAACAACTTTGAAAGAGGACCAACCAAGGATCATTCCTGTGAATTTTGGTCAAAATCCAATCAGTGGTTTAGAAGGAGATGTTGTTTAAAGATTGTGAACAGACAGATGGACGGACAGACGGACGACGACGACGGACAGTGAGTGATCATAAAAGCTCACCTTGAGCCTTCGGCTCAGGTGAGCTAAAAAGACAGAAGAGATAGTAGAGGAGATGGAAGAGAGGGACAGGGAAGAACGAGGAACAGAAAGGAAAGGAAAGAAACAGAAGAAATAAAAACATTCCCCTCTACCCTTACCTGCTACCAGGATAGCAAGCCTTGCCCAACTGTAAGCCAATATGCATTGGACGCCCCAGTGACTTAAGATACATGACACCCTTGCTACACCCGACCACCCCCTGATGCATGTAATGAATCATACAGAATCACATCTGCATTTATGACCGATCTGTAAACAGTGTGGGAAGTGAAAGTAGCTTGCAACATGCCATTTTAAAAGTCAGTGATGCCAAGCTAAGTACAGAGTACCTTTGATGTGAAAAAGGTGTATTCTGTTATTAAAAAGGGTTCCCTGAAGAAGTGGATGTGGCATGTAGCACCCATTCCAGAACTTTGATTTTGTTTAGTTAGGACAGAGATAAATAGAGAAAAACGATCAGCCATATTGTACTGTGCAAAATGAAGATGTACAGGAAGAGACATAAACACAAGAGGACCATGATGGTCCTATATCGCTCACCTGTGCAAACAGATTTGCATATTTACTGTTGAAGTTTCAGCCAAGTTCACTGCTCTAGGATTTTTGTATAAATTTTATAGCACCAACCCCCACCCTGCCCCACCCCACCCCACCCCACCACCACCACACCCCCGTCCATGTTTTTTTAACGATGACTTGAACTGAATCTTAAAAGAGGGTCACCAAAGGAACATTTCTGTCAAGTTATATTGAAATTGGTCTAGTGGTTTAAAGTGTTTTATATAGCTATAAAGCCCTACCCCTAACGGCCATGTTTTTTGACAAATCATGACAGCTTGAACAAACTTGGTAGAGGGTTACCAAAGGAACATTCCTGCCAAGTTATATTGAAATCTGTTCAGTGGTTTCTGACAAGAAGATTTTTAAAGTTTTCTATTTTCTATTTAGATATATAGGGAAAATAAGCCCCACCCCATGACAGCCATGTTTTTTGACGAATCATGATTGCTTGTACAATCTTGGTAGAGGGTCACCAAAGCAACATTCCAGCCAAGTAATATTCAAATTGGTCATGGGGTATGTGACAAGAAGAATTTTAAAGTTTTCTATGCAGATATATACGAAAAATAAGCCCCACCCCCCCTGGGGGCCATGGCTTGAACAATCTTGGTAGAAGGTCACCAAAGCAACATTCCAGCCAAGTTACATTGAACTCAGTCCAACTGTTTTTTACGAGAAGATTTTAAAAGTTTTCTATATAGATATATAGGGAAAATAAGCCCCGCCCCCCTAGCCGCCATGTTTTTTGACGAATCATGACGGCTTGAACAATCTTTGTAGAGGGTCACCAAAGAAACATTCCTGCCAAGTTGTATTGAAAGCCGTCCATTGGTTTCTGAAGAGAAGATTTTTAAAGTTTTATATACAGATATATAGGGAAAATAAGCCCCGCCCCCAGCAGCCATGTTTTTGATGAATCATGATTACTTGAACAATCTTAGTAGATAGTCACCAAGGAAACATTTCTGCAAAGTTATAATGAAATCGGTCCAGTGGTTTCTGACAAGAAGAGTTTTAAAGTTTTCTATATAGATCTATAAGGAAAATAAGCCCCGCCCCCTGGCAGCCATGTTTTTTGATGAATCATGACGGCTTGAACAATCTTGATAGAGGGTTACATAAGAAACATTCCTGCAATATTATATTGAAATCAGTCCAGTGGTTTCTGAAAAGAAGATCATTAAAATTTTCTATATAGATATATAGGGAAAATAAGCCCCGCCCCCTAGCGGCCATGTTTTTTGACAAATCATAACGGCTTGAACAATCTTGGTAAAGGGTCACTAAGGAAACATTTCTGCG
This sequence comes from Anodontia alba, assembly GCA_964016985.1. NCBI lineage: Eukaryota > Metazoa > Mollusca > Bivalvia > Lucinida > Lucinidae > Anodontia > Anodontia alba. Next base: position 50,816,791 of record OZ024824.1, on the reverse strand, counting down.
AAGTTATATTGAAATCAGTCCTGTGGTTTCTGACAAGAAGATTTTTTCAAGTTTTCTATATAGATATATAGGGAAAATAAGCCTCGTCCCCACCCTCCCCCGCCCCCCCCCACCCCCACCCCCTCTAGCGGTCATGTTTTTTGACAAATCATGACAGCTTGAACAATCTTGATAGAGGGTCACTAAGGAAACATTTCTGCCAAGTTATATTGAAATTGGTCCAGTCGTTTATGACAAGAAGATTTTTAAAGTTTTCTATATAGATATATAGGGAAAATAAACCCCGCCCCCTAGCGGCCATGTTTTTTGACAAATCATGGCATCTTGAACAATCTTGGTAGAGGATCACCGAAGAAACATTTCTGGAAAAATTATATTGATATCAGTCCAGTGGTTTCTGACAAGAAGATTTTTAAAGTTTTCTATATAGATATATAAGGAAAATAAGCCCCGCCCCCTGGCGGCCATGTTTTTTGACGAATCCAAATGGCTTGAACAATCTTGGTAGAGGGGATCACCAAAGGAACATTTCTGCAAAATTTTATTACAATCGATCAAGTGGTTTCTGACAAGAAGATTTTTAAAGTTTTCTATATAGATATATAGGGAAAATAAGCCCCGCCCCCTGGCGGCCATGTTTTTTGACGAATCCAAATGGCTTGAACAATCTTAGTAGAGGATCACCAAAGGAACATTTCTGAAAAAATTATATTGAAATCGGTCCAGTGATTTCTGACAAGAAGATTTTTAAAGTTTTCTATATAGATATATAGAGAAAATAAGCCCCGTCCCCTAGCGGCCATGTTTTTTGATGAATCCAAATGGCTTGAACAATCTTGGTAGAGGATCACCAAAGGAACATTTCTGCAAAATTATATTGAAACCGGTCTAGTGGTTTCTGACAAGAAGATTTTTAAAGTTTTCTATATAGATATATAGGGAAAATAAGCCCCGCCCCCTGGCGGCCATATTTTTTGACGAATCCAAATGGCTCGAACAACCTTGGTATAGGATCACCAAAGGAACATTTCTGTAAAATTATATTGAAATCGGTCCAGTGGTTTCTGACAAGAAGATTTTTAAAGTTTTCTATATAGATAAATGGGGAAAATAAGCCCCGTCCCCTGGTGGCCATGTTTTTTGACGAATCCAAATGGCTTGAACAATCTTGGTAGAGGATCACCGAAGAAACATTTCTGCAAAATTATATTGAAATCGGTCCAGTGGTTTCTGACAAGAAGATTTTTAAAGTTTTCTATATAGATATATAGGGAAAATAAGCCCCGCCCCCTGGCGGCCATGTTTTTTGACGAATCCAAATGGCTTGAACAATCTTGGTAGAGGATCACTGAAGAAACATTTTTAAAGTTTTCTATATAGATATATAGTGAAAATAAGCCCCGCCCCCAGGCGGCCATGTTTTTTGACTAATCCGAATGGCTTGAACAATCTTGGTAGAGGATCACCAAAGGAACATTTCTGCAAAATTATATTGAAATCGGTCCAGTGGTTTCTGACAAGAAGATTTTTTAAGTTTTTAGTTAAAAAATCTATTTTTAGCTCCTGTGACCTAGATATGCAACGGACCGGAACCATTTGAACAACTTTGAAAGAGGACCAACCAAGGATCATTCCTGTGAAGTTTGGTCAAAATCCAATCAGTGGTTTAGGAGGAGATGTTGTTTAAAGATTGTGGACGGACGGACGGACGGACGGACATACGGACGACGATGACGCCGACGCCGACGACGACAACGGACAGTGAGTGATCACAATAGCTCACGTTGAGCCTTCAGCTCAGGTGAGCTAAAAATATTTAATTTTCATGGTCCAAAGTATTGGGACAGCTAGAAATTTAATTATCATTTCCTGTCCCAATACTGAGGTAAAATACGGTATACTTTAAAAGTGCATAAAGAGTACCCTATCAGCTTATTTTCACCACCTCCATATTAACTCTATAAGATTTCTCTCGCTCTCTGTGAATAGTCAACTTAAAAGATGATAATTACCTGATCTAGTGGCATAAGTTTATGAAGAGCTCCAGACTTCACATAGTCTTTCACCTGGTTTATCTCCATATCTATTCTATAGTTCAGATCTCCTATCCAGAAAACAACACTGAAACAAACATGTAAACAACCTTGGCTGAAATGGGAGCTAAATGTGCATACCTAAAGGATTATCTCAGTAGGGGCTGAAAAGGGTGATAAATTTACCAGAATGAACCAAAGCAAACCTAATTACCAGAACAGAATTGCATATAATTTGACAAAATAAGAGGCCTACCAGCCATGACTCACTCACTTCAGTGAAAGAGCCACTGCATACCTCAAGAACATTTTCCAATAATGCTAACAGCAAATAGTCTTTAATTAATAAAAGCATTACTGACACGTATGACACCCTGTTGCTGAGGCTTTTATTCTACAGACAAACATTCCGGGTTCTTGTGCAAAATAATATGTGGTTGTCATTAACAAAAATAACACTTATAAGCATACAGTAAAAATAATATTTTGAATTCATGGCAACTGTCAGAAAATTGCCAAACCATTTTTAAATGGCATTTTAGGGGCAGCTGCCAAACTGCCACTAGATTTAACTTACCACATTTTGACAATCTGTTTTCCTGTTACTTCAAATCTAATAAATAGTTCTCTGCTAATGCTGATAATGCTAAATTCTGCATTCAAACATATTAGCCTTATACACTCTGATGCTTATAAATAGCAAACAAAAAAAAAAAAAAAAAAGAAAAGAAAGAAAACTTCAAACTTTTGAAGAAATAAGATTTTAATCATATTGCTTACAATATAGGCAAATGAACATGACTACTCCAGTACAACACGCAAAATCTACAATGTTGGGTAAGAAGTGTAACCAGAGTGGCTATCCTACTAAACACCAAAAAGGACCTTTTTGTGTACCAAAAAGGACATTTATTTGTTGCATTTGTTTTAATTTCAGCATAAATCTCAGTCAGTACTAGATGCCTATAGAATTTCAGGCAACCACTCCCATCAGCACTTTCTGTGCTTTGATAAACACTGTAGTCTTGTTGGATGTCATTTTGTTTTTTTCTGATAACATCATGTAAACCTAATGCTGATGATGTCATACTTAATTACTTGGAAAAATCTGATAAGTATAACAATACAGAAACATATTTGGAAAGCTATTACATGTATTTTTTAAATGTACAAGGGTATATCAATAGATTTTGAGCCTGATAAATGTATCCTAGTGATTTGTGTTTAATTTTCTATATACTTAATTAATGAAGTATCTTTATTATTTTATAGGTTTTGCAAAATTTAGAACAACTGTTACCACAGATGTTTAAGTGATTGTTGTGTCACCCTCCTCACTAACAATAAAATGGACAAAAATGAATACAGGGCTGTTATAAAGTTTTTGATGCTAAAAGACAAATCCCTCAACTCAAAAATATCCATGAACATTTGGTTGCAGTTTATGGTGAATCTTCTCCATCATGTGCTACTGTGAAAAATTAGGCAAGGGAGTTTCAATGTGATATGGCGAGTCTCAAGATGGCCCCTGTTCTGGATGACCATCAACCATCATAACCCAAGAAAATACTGATACTATATATCAGCCAGTTCATAATAACAGACATATTGAAATTCACCAGTTAGAGGAGACTACTTAAATCTCATGTGGCTCCACGATCATTTATATATGTCAAAGGTCTGTGCAAGATGAGTGCCCAAAATGTTCACAGCTGAAATGAAACAAGAGGCCCATGGGCCATCATTCGTTCACCTGCATATTTGCAAATGCCATGCAACAGCATTGCCACAGCAACTGGGACACAAATTTGACCATATCATAAAACAGTCAAAGGTCATCCTAGTCTCATCATTTTAACAAATTTGGTAGACCTTGAGTCCCTAATGCTGTATACCAAGATTCAGCCTCAAAGCTTTCTTAGTACTGGAGAAGAAGATTTTTATGTGTTTTTACCATATATGGGCATGGCAGCCATCTTGTTCAATGATGCAGAACCATTTGAACAAAGTGTCAACATCCCTTTGACAGAAGGCCCCATGTGAAATCTGGTGAAAATTGATTGTGGTTTTAGAGAAGAAGATGTTTAAAGATTTCAAGGTTTTATACCTGTATATAGCACAGGGGCAAAGGCAGATAACTCCCAGAGGGCAAAATGTTGATCCAAACTAAAACACTTTACTACTTTAATCATACATTGTAAGTTTCAGCCATTAGTCTTAAATACATATTGAAAGATATGATTTTTCAACTTTTTACAAATCTATAGAGATGCAAATTTTACCTTGCCGTAAAAAGGTCAAAGGTCAACCTATGATCATCATTTGAACAACCTTGGTAGAGTTTGAGTCCTCGATGCAAAATACCAAGATTCAGCCCCAAAGCTTTCTTGGTTCTGGAGAAGAAGATTTTCAAGAGTTTCTACCTTATAATGACGTCCCGGCCATCTTGTTCAATTGCGCGGAACCATTTGAACAAATAGGCAATACCCTTTCAACAGAAGGCCCATGTGAAATCTGGTGAAAATTGCTCACGCAGTTTCAGAAAAGAAGACATTTAAAAATTACAAAATTTTATACATGTATATAGCCCAGTGGCAAGGGCAGATAACCCTCAAGGGACAAAATTTTGATTATAACTAAAATGTTTTATTACTTTAATCACACAATGTAAGTTTCAGCCATTTCATACATTCTGAGAAAATGACGCTTTCAACATTTTCCCCATATAAATGCATGGGGATGCAAATTTAAAGTTGCCATAAAAAGGTCAAAGGTCCTCTTGCTGTCATCATTTGAACAAACTTGGTAGACCTTAAGTCTTCAATCTATATACCAAGATTCAGCCTTGAAGCTTTCTTGGTTCTGGAGAAGAAGATTCAAGTGTTTCTACCATATATGGGCATGGGGGCCATCCTGTTCAATTGTGAGGAACCATTTGAACAAATTGGCAATACCCTTTTGACAGAAGGTCCAATGTGAATTCTGGTAAAAATTGCTCAAATGGTTTCAGAGAAGAAGACATTTAAAAATTACACAATTTTATACATGTATATAGCACAGGGGCAAGGGCAGATAACCCTCTGGAGTCATTAATACATTTTGAGAAAATGACTTTTCAACATTTTCCCCATATAAATGTATAGGGATGCAAATTTGACCTTGCCATAAAAAGGTCAAAGGTCAACCTATGGTCATCATTTGAACTAACAGTAGACCTTGAGTCCTTGATGCTATATACCAAGATTCAGCCTCAAAGCTTTCTTGGTTCTAGAGAAGAAGATTTTTAAGTGTTTTTACCATATATGGTATGGTGGCCAACTTGTTTGATGGTGCGGAACCATTTGAACGAATTGGCAATACGCTTTTGACAGAAGGCCCATGTGAAATCTGGTGAAAATTGCTCAAGCAGTTTCAGAGAAGAAGACATTTAACAAGAGCTGTCAGCAGACAGCATAGCTCGCCTGGAAATGGGATGATACTGGAGTGTTAGGGTGCTCTTTAGGACCAGTCTGATCTGGGTCTGCACTGTTTGCTTAGGCCTATCTGTCCCAATACTTAGAATAATTATGGTAAGAGGAAATTTTATGGCATTTTAGTTCTTGACAGGATTTCTTGTGCTATGGCTTGGTCATTTGTTGTCATGAATTTGACATTATCAGGGTCTGTGACCTTGACCTTGAGATCATAGGCATATGCGTGATGATGAATAAAACTTTGGACCTGTATCTATTATCATTCCAAATATGAACCAAATCTATCATATGGTTTGGAAAATATGAGCTCTTAAAACACTTTAATATAAAATTTCTAAGTTCTTAACTTTGACTTTGAGGCCATGGGCAAGGGCAGTAAGTATTGCTGAATAAAACTTTGGACCTGTATCTATCATCATGTCAAATATGAACAAAATCCATCATATGGTTTGGAAAATATGAGCTCTTAAAAAACTTTAATATAAAACTTTTAAGTCTGTGACCTTAACCTTTAGGTCATAGGCATGGGCAGGGTATTGCTGAATAAAACTTTGGAACTGTATCTATCATCATACCAAATATGAACAAAATCCATCGTATAGTTTAGAAAATATGAGCTCTTAAAAATCTTTAACATTAAAAATTTCTAAGTCCATGACCTTGACCTTGAGTTAATGGGCTGGGGTATTGCTGAATAAAACCTTGGAACTATATCTATCATCATACCAAATATGAACCAAATCTATCAAATGGTCTGGAAAATATAAGCGCTTAAAAAACTTTAACGTAAATGTGGACGCCGATGCCTACGCCAATGCTGGGGGTAGTGAAACACCTCTTTCTGGAATTTGTCCAGGCGAGCTAAAAATTACACCATTTTACAGATGTATACTGCCCAAGGGCAAGAGCAGAAAACCCCAAGGGGACAAAATTTTGATCATAACTAAAAATGTTTTACTACTTTAATCACTCATTGTAAGTTGCAGCAGGGCTCGGGAAAACCGGAAAAATAGCCGATCTGGACCGAAATTAAGAATTCTGGACCGATTTCAAACACCCCAAAACGCTAATAAATCGGTCCAACAGGTTTGTGCCTTGAACCCCATTTTTCCCCAACCAACCAATTTTCACGAATCAATGATGTCTACAAACGGTCAAGTCTTCCCAAACTGACCACGTCCGCGCACCTTTTAAATGCGATATTATGGTAGTTAAAAGGCTCTAAATGGTCATTTGACATGTATATTGGAGAGACAGCTGAATAACGGCAACCTACCGCAGCACAAATTAATTACGTCATTATCCAAACATTGTCAAAAAATCAACAATTCACTGACCTTTGTGCGGTAAACAAGCGATTAACACGAATCATCAGTAACGGTAGTCTGATAAATAATCCGTTTGTGTGACAAGTGTGAATACACTGAGACTGCAAAACATCCGGGTGCAGTCGGCGTGTCCAAAAAGATCAAAGGTAGCTTTACTGAGAGTGATAAAAGAATGCACCGCTTGAACGCACCGTTTTCTTCCTCTTCTTTTTTGTTTTGATCAACACGGATTGTCGGTCCCAGATTCGATAAATGAATTCCCAAACCGTGTACGTCCTGATCAGATGTCGCATACAACGGCGTCTGATCTGGGTATTATTGATTGCTTCTTTTTTTTTTTTTTTGTTGTTGTTGATTGCCGTAACACGCGAGTATAATTCAAGGTAGATTTCACGGTATAAATAAGTAATGCACCACTTGCGCTAGACAAGATTGATCAGTGCTTAAAATTTAAGCAGTCTGATTGAATCTTGAAACATTGAAAACTGCAAAATCGCCCATGGCGCAGGCCTTTTTTATTAGACCTAATTAGGTCCATGAAAGTCGTTTCGTTCCGTCTCTCCTGTTTCCCGCCGCCTTCGCGCTTATACAAGACGGGAATCAGTTGTTTATAAATAGTTTAGGAAAACCCTGCGGAGGTGGAAATAAAACAAAACAGTTTTTTTTTTTTTTTTTTTTTTTTTTTTTTCTTTCTTTACATACCTGACTGTATTCATTGATGACTCCAGCTTTGATCATGCTCGTTATACCCGGACTTCCGTCATATAACGGAGTTGAGGTGTATTATTTAAAAGGACTTATAGGACTGCCAATTGTCATTAGTTTTCATGACAGGTGATATATACATATTTTTTTTTTGGAAATGGGCTCATTGATGACGTCATCGTCATCGGCTGGACCGATTCAGATTTCAAAATTTCCAGAGCCCTGAGTTGCAGCCATTAGTCTTTAATACATTTTGAGAAAATGACTTTTCAACATTTTCCCCATACAAATGCATGGGGATGCAAATTTGACCTTGCAGTAAAAAGGTCAAATGTCAACCTAGGGTCATCATTTGAATAAACTTGGTAGACCTTGAGTCCATGATGCTATATATCAAGATTCAGCCTTGAAGCTTTCTTGGTTCTGGAGAAGAAGATTTTTAAGTGCTTTTACCATATATAGGCAAGGCGGCCACCTTGAGTAATGGACCATGACCATTTGTACAATTTTCAATCCCCCTTTAACACAAGGCTCCACATGAAATTTGAAGAAAATTGACCTAGGGGTTACAGAGGAGAAGTCGTTCAAAGGTGTGGCCAGACGAACGATGGATGATGGACGGACGACAGACGGACCACACTGGACAACAGACAGCAAGTGATCACAATAGCTCATCCTGAGCCTTGCTCAGGTGAGCTAAAAAGTCAATAAGCACTGCTTATTAGATACCCCCTCACACAGTAATGACCAGTAAAGAAAACTGGCTTAAGACAACTTATTGTTCAAAATGGATGACACTGATTTGTAAGATTTGTAGTTCACCCAAGTAGAATAATGAGAACCAATTTCTGTCCAATTACAGCCATTGGTTCAAGAGATAGTGTGCCCAAAAGCTTTTATTGCTATAAAATTTGATTTTTGAAGTGCAAGTGTGACCTTGAAAATGAGGTCAAGGTCACCAAAATCTAATCATTTCTTTCCCCCTCCTAATGAAGTAGCTGTGCTAGTTTGGCCAAATTACATCTACTGATTCATAAGATAGAGTCCCACAAGGCTCATTTTTTGTCTTTATAATGTAGTGACCTTGAAATTAAGGCCAAGGTCACCAAAATCTAATCACTTCTTTCCCGTGTCCTAATGATGTATCTGTGTTAGTTTGGTCGAATTCCAGCCACTGGCTCAAGATATAATGTGCATACAAGCTTTTTCTATCAGAATTTGAGTTTCAAACTGCTGGTGTGACCTTGAAAACATGATAAAGGTCACCATGATCTAATAACTTCTTTCCCCAATCCCAATGTTGTATCTATGCTAGTTTGGTAAAATTCCATCGATTGATTCATGAGTTAGAGTGCGCAAAAGGCTCATTTTTAGAGTCTTTATAATGTAATGACTTTGAAAATGAGGTCAAGGTCACCAAAATCCAATCACCTCTTTCCTGTGTTGTAATGATGTATCTGTGCTACTTTGGTAAAATTCCAGCCATTGGTTCAAGATATAGTGTGCACAAAAGCTTTTTACTATCAAAATTTGAGTTTCAAAGTGCCTGTGTGACCTTGAAAATGAGATAAAGGTCACCAAAATCTAATCACTTTTTTCCCCCTCTCAATGATGTATCTGTGTTAGTTTGGTAAAATTCCATCAAATGATTCATGAGACAGAGTGCACACAAAGCTCACTTTCAGAGTCTTTATAATGTGTGGACCTTGAAAATATGGCCAAGGTCACCAAAATCTAATCACTTTTTACCCCCATCCTAATGATTGACTGCGCTAGTCTGGTCAATTAGAGCCATTGGTTAAAGAGATAGTGTGCACACAAGCTTTTCACAGCATTAAGGAAGTTTACAAAGGGTGATAACTCTAAGAGAATTGGCCCCTAGCCCTTACTTTTTCCCATGTAGTTACACCTTATTGATATCAATGTGCAGAAACTGATGAATACCCATCGCTGCATTTTCAAAATATTAGGAACAAGAGGCCCACGGGCCACAGCTTGCTCACCTGAGTGTGCAACATTTTTTCAACTCTGTCATTGCAACTAATAAAAGGATCATCATTTAAGCAATTCTTGGTTTTGGAAAAGAAGAATGTGTTTTTTACACATTCTTCTTCGTCAAATTATTGTTTTTTCCTTTAGGGGCTAGCTAATGCATTTTAAACAGAATAAATCTCAAAATACCACATAACTAGAGCTGGTGTTTGTAAAACACTATGCCCCCAACTGCCTGACTCTAACACTGTTTGACTCCAACACTGCTTAGCCATGACGGTAACAACAGTACAAATATATGATTTCAATGTTATTTTATCAAAGGGAAATAACTCTAAAATAGGAGATGATTGGGATAAGAAAAAAATACTGATCACCTATTTTTTCATGAGGAATCAAAACATGAAATTTCAAAACATTAGCATACATGGTTCTAAACTTATGCTATACACAATAAAGCAACGACATTAAATGGCCCGAAATTGCGAAGGGCCATAACTCCATTTCATTTAATTGGTTCAAAATTTATTCAGGTGATCTCCTCCTCAATCCCAATCAGTATACCAAATATCATGGCTCTAGCTTAAATACTTTTTGAGATATCTTGCTGAAAAAGTCAAAATGCCTAGAACTACAAAGGGCCATAACTACATCAATTTTTCATGGAATTCCCTAAAAAACAAACCAGGTAATCTCCACATCATCCCCAATCAGCATATAATATTTCAAGACCCTAGCTTAAGTGCTTTTCGAGAAATCTTGCTGACAAGGTCAAAATGAGCAGAACTGCAAAGGGCCATAACTTTATCAATATTTTCATGGAATTCTCTCAAAATATAATCGGGTAATGTACACATCATTCCCACTCACTGTATCGAATTTCAAGAACCCAGCTTAAATACTTTTCAAGATATCTTGCTCACAAGATTTAATTCTTAATTTTTTCAAAGGGGCATAACTTTAAATAAACATGCTAGACAAGAAACAAAATACGGGTCGGCTATTTTTTCATTGGGAACCCAAATATAAGATTTCAAAACCCTAGCGTGCAGGGTTCTTAAGATATGGCATGCACAAAAAAAGCTTGATGAACGGACAAACAGTCGGATGGACAAATGAAGGCAAAATAATATGCCCCATCAATTTCATTCGAAACTGGGGGCATAATCAGGTCATCTACTCATCGCTACCAATCTATTCATCAAGTTTCAAGGCTCCAGCTTCAATAGTTTTTGAGATATTTTGTTCACAAGGGAAACATGCCCAAATTTACAAAGGGCCATTACTTATGAAATATTTTTCAGAATTTACAAAAAAATTAATCAGGTCATCTACTCATCATTACCAATCAATTCACCAAGTTTCAAGTCTCTAGCTCTAATAGTTTTTTAGATATTTTGCTGACAAGATAAAAATGCCCAAAATAACAAAGGGGCATAACTCAAGCAGTATATTTCAAAATTTCTTCAAAAGTTAATCAGGTTGTCTACTCATCACTACCAGTCTATTCATCAAGTGTCAAGGCTCTAGTTCCAACAGTTTTTGAGATATTTTGCTGACAAGGTAAAATTGCCCAAAATTACAAAGGGCCATAACTCATGAAGTATTTTTCAGAATTTCTTCAAAAATTAATCAGGTCATCTACTCGTCACTACAAATCCATTTACTAAGTTTCAAGGCTCTAGCTCTAACAGTTTTTGAGATATTTTGCTGACAAGATAAAAATGCCTAAAATTACAAAGAGGCGTAACTCAAGAAGTATATTTCAAAATTTCTTCAAAATTTTATCAGGTTGTCTACTCATCACTACCAGTCTATTCATCATGTTTCAAGGCTCTAGCTTCAATAGTTTTTGAGATATTTTGCTGACAAGTTAAAAATGCCCTAAATTACAAAGGGCCATAACTCATGAAGTGTTTTTCAGAATTTCTTCAAAAGTTAATCATGTCATCTACACATCACTACAAATCCATTTACTAAGTTTCAAGGCTCAAGCTCTAACAGTTTTTGAGATATTTTGCTGACAAGGTAAAAATGCCCAAAATTACAAAGGGCCATAACTCAAAAGGCATTTTTCAAAATTTCTTCAAAAGTTAATCAGGTTGTCTACTCATCACTACCAGTCTATTCATTAAGTTTCAAGGCTCTAGCTCCAACGGTTTTTGAGATATTTTGCTGACAAGATAAAAATGCCCAAAATTACAAAGGGCCATAACTCATGAAGTATTTTTCAGAATTTCTTCAAAAGTTAATCAGGTCATCTACTCATCACTATAAGTCCATTTACTAAGTTTCAAGGCTCTAGCTCTAACAGTTTTTGAGATATTTTGCTGACAAGGTAAAATTGCCCAAAATTACAAAGGGCCATAACTCAAGAAGTATTTTTCAAAATTTCTTCAAAAGTTAATCAGGTTGTCTACTCATCACTACCAGTCTATTCATCAAGTTTCAAGGCTCTAGCTTTAATAGTTTTTGAGATATTTTGCTGACAAGATTGCATCCATATTTTTTCAAAGGGCCATAACTCAGAAAAGGGGCATAATCCTGTCAAGAAAAAAAATACGTGTCAGCTATTTTTTCATGAGGAATCCATATATGAAATTTCAAAACAGTAGCATTCACGGTTTTAAAGTTATGCTATGCATCAAAAAGCGTGACGACCGGACGGACAGACGGACGGAAGGACGGACGGACGAACAACCCAGAAGCAATATGCCCCTCCAACTTCTTTGAAGTTTGGGGCATAATTATGTCCAAAATAGCCCACAAAATAGCCCCTAAACCTTGGATGTTCACCCGCACAGATGGATGGACACTCAAAAATTAAGACGGTATAACATTACAGACTTGCCATTTTTTGTGGCAGGTCATAAAAATGCAATTTAACCATTTCCCATTTCCCCATAATACGTCAATGGGAGCTTTCTGTTGCTATGGCAATCAAATCAAGAGGCAGACCACCATAATTATAGCTATTTTGAATTGCCCTTACCCAAGCAACTTTTGTACCAACTTAGAGTCATACTGCTTCAGTAGTTTCGAAGTTGTCATTTGAAAAAGTCCTTTTTCAAAATTGAATGTTGCCGTGGCAACCAAACAAAATGGCCACTGGTCATAAAACATACAAACTGGGAAGACAATCATCAGATGATTTTAACTTCCAAATATGGCTCAAATCATTTCACTGGTTATGGAGAAAGTGCAATTTAACCATTTTCCCATTAAGTCTATGGGAGCTTTCTGTTGCCATGGCAACCAAACCAAGGCAGACCACCAAACTTTCAGCTATTTTGAATTGTCCTATGCCAAGCAACATTTGTACTAAATAAGAGTCCTACTGCTTCAGTAGTTTTGCAGGAGTGGTCATTTAAAAAATTCATTTTTTTTAATTTAATGTTGCCATGGCAACCAAACAAAATGGCCACTGGTCATCAAACACATAAACAGGGTAGACAATCATCAAATGATCATAACTGCAAAATATGGTTCACATCACTTCACTGGTTATGGAGAAAATGCAATTTAATCATTTTCCCATTATAAGTCTATGGGAGTTTTCTGTTGGCATGGCAACAAAAACAAGAGGCAGATCACCACAATTTTAGCTATTTTGAATTGCCCTTACCCAAACAACATTTGTACCAAATTACAGTCATACTGCTTCAGTGGTTTTGAAGGAGTTGTCATTTAAAAATTCCTTTTTCAAAATTTAATGTTGCCATGGCAACAAAACAAAATGGCCACTGGTCATAAAACACATAAACTGGGTAGACAATCGTCAAATTATGGTTCACATCACTTCAGTGGTTATGGACAAAATGCAATTTTAACATTTTCCCATTATAAGTCTATTGGAGCTTTCTGTTGCCATGACAACCAAACCAAGAGCCAGATCACCATATTTTAGCTTTTTTGAATAGCCCTTACCAACATTTGAACCAAATTAGAATCATACTGCTTCAGTGGTTTTGGAGGAGTTGTCATTTAAAAAATTCCTTTTTTGAAATTTATGTTGCCATGGCAACCAAACAAAATGGCAGCTGGTCATCAAACACATAAACTGGGTAGACAATCATCAGATGATCATAACTGCCAAATATGGTTCACATCTCTTCAGTGGTTATGGAGAAAATGCAATTTAACCGTTTTCCCATTAAAAGTCTATGGGAGCTTTCTGTTGCCAGGGCAACCAAACCAAGAGGCAGATCACCATAATTTTAGCTATTTTGGATTGCCCTTACCCAAGCAACATTTGTACCAAATTAGAGTCATACTGCTTCAGTGGTTTTGGAGGAGTTGTCATTTAAAAAATTCCTTTTTCAAAATTGAATGTTGCCAAGGTAATCAAACAAAATGGCCACTGGTCATAAAACACATTAACTGGGTAGACAATCATCAGATGATCATAACTGCCAAATATGGTTCACATCACTTCACTGGTTATGGAGAAAATGCAATTTAACCATTTTCCCATTATAAGTCTATCGAAGCTTTCTATGGCAACCAAACCAAGAGCCAGATCACCATAATTTTAGCTATTTTTAAATCCCCCCTACCAAAGCAACATTCTTACCAAATTAGGGACAAATCGCATCAATGGCTTTGGAGGAGTTGTGGTTTGAAAGTGTTAACGGACGCCGGACAAAAAGTGATCATTATAGCTCATCCTGAGCATAGCTCAGGTGAGGTAAAAAGAGTGCACACAAGGCTCATTTTTAGAGTCTTTATAATGAAGTGACCTTGAAAATAAGGTCAAGGTCACTAAAATCCACTTCTTTCCCCATCGGCGTAATGATGTATCTATATTGGTTTGGTCAAATTCCAGCCATTGGTTAAGGAGATAATGTACACACAGCTTTTTTTCATTGCATTAAGAAATTTTACAAAGGGCACTAACTCTAAGAGAATTGGTGCCTAGCCCTTAATTTTTCTTCAAGCCACCAACAGCTATGCTCTGTTAACTAGAGCAAGTGCCCAGAGGGACACAAATACCCGCTGCCAGCTCCATTTCTTAATTGTAAAATCTCTGACAACGATATCAGGCAAAATCAATAGACGATGAAAAATTATGGTGATCTGCCTCTTGGTTTGGTTGCCGTGGCAACAGAAAGCTCCCATTGACTTGAGTGACACTGATTCATTATCCCAAGTGCAACATTTCTCCATCAAACAGTCTTAAAGATATGAAGCAAAATCACTGGACCATAAAATACAGATCAATACCCTAAGAATACTTGATAAGGTCAATCTGATGTGTCACACTGATCCAATATACCAACTATGATGTTCATCCATCAAATAATATTATTAAGCTATTAAGCAAAATCACTACAAGAGGCCCACGGGCCACGGGTCGCTCACCTGAGTGACATAGCCACTGCAGCTATGCAGATGTTATGCAACATTTTTCCAGTCCTGTCATCGCAGCTAATGAAAAGATCAACCTTCAAGCAGTTCTTAATTTTGAAGAAGAATATTATATACGGCATGACAGTCAATGGAGCATGATCATTTGAACAAACTCTCAATCACATTTCAACAGTAGGATCAATGTGAAATTTGGAGGAAATTGGCTAATTGGTTTCCGAAGAATTATGATTTTATACATGTAAACAGCACAGTAGCAGGGAAATATAATAAACATAAACAAGATGGCAGCAATCTTAGATTTCCAATCAGAATGATTTTAGCTACTGTTGATCTACAAGTCACCTCAATACTTTCAATGAACTTGGCTATCTTGGATTTCCGATCAAACAATTTAAGCTATTTTAGATCTACAAGTCACCCAAATGCTTCCTACCAAGTTTCGATTCAAATGGCCTTTCAGTTCAGAAGAAGAAGCGAAAAATAGATTTTCAGGATGGTTGTCATGGCGGCCATCTTGGATTTCTGATAGGGATGATTTTAGCTATTTTTGATCTACAGGTCACCCTGATGCTTCCTACCTAGTTTAAAGTCAATAAGCCTTTTGGTTCAGGAGAAGAAGTGAAAAACAGATTTTTAAGATGGCTGCCATGGCGGCCATCTTGGATTTCCAATCGGAATGATTTTAGCCAATTTCAATCTATAAGTCACCCCGATGCTTCCCACCAAGTTTCAAGTCAATTGGCATTTGGGTTTAGGAGAAGAAGCGAAAAAAAGATTTTCAAGATGGCCACCATGGCAGCCATCTTGGATTTCCAATCAGCATGATTTTAGCTACGTTACCCGGATGCGTCCTACAAAGTTTGGAGTCAATAGGCCTTTCGGCTCAGGAGAAGAAGAGAAAAATAGATTTTCAAGATGGCGACCATGGCGGCCATCTTGGATTTCCGATTAGAACAATTTTAGCTACTTTTGATCTACAAGTCACCCCGATGCTTCCTACCAAGTTTCGAGTCAATAGGCATTTGGGGTTAGGAGAAGAAGCGAAAAATAGATTTTCAAGATGGCCACCATGGCGGCCATCTTGGATTTATGATCAGTACAATTTTAGCTATTTTTGATGTGATACATGTCATACCTATGCTTCCTAGCAAGTTTGGAGTCAATTGGCCTTTCGGTTCAGGAGAAGAAGCAAAAAATAGATTTTCAAGATGGCTGCCATGGCAGCCATCTTGGATTTCCGATCGGAACAATTTTAGCTATTTTTGATCTACAAGTCACCCCAATGCTTCCTACTATGTTTGGAGTCAATTGACTTTTGGGTTCAGGAGAAGAAGCGAAAAATAGATTTTCAAGATGGCTGCCATGGTGGCCATCTTGGATTTCCGATAGGCAAGATTTTAGCTATTTTTGATCTACAAGTCATCCCGATGCTTCCTAGCAAGTTTGGAGGCAATTGGCCTTTCGGTTCAGGAGAAGAAGCGAAAAATAGATTTTCAAGATGGCGGCCATGGCGGCCATCTTGGATTTCCAATCGGCACGATTTTTTATCTACAAGTTACCCCGATGCTTCCTAGCAAGTTTGGAGTCAATTGGCCTTTCTGTTCAGGACAAGAAGCGAAAAATAGGTTTTCAAGATGGCGGTCATGGCAGCCACCTTATATTTCCGATCGGAACAATTTTAGCTATTTTTGATCTACAAGTCACCCCAATGCTTCCTACCATGTTTGGAGTCAATTGGCTTTTGGGTTCAGGAGAAGAAGCGAAAAATAGATTTTCAAGATGGCTGCCATGGCGGCCATCTTGGATTTCCGACAGGCATGATTTTAGCTATTTTTGATTTATAAGTCACCCATATGCTTCCTAGCAAGTTTGGAGTCAATTGGCCTTATGGTTCAGGAAAAGAAGCAAAAAATAGATTGTCAAGATGGCTGCCATGGCAGCCATCTTGGATTTCCGATCGGCACGATTTTCGCTATTTTTGATCTACAAGTCACCCCGATGCTTCCTAGCAAGTTTGGAGGCAAATGGCCTTTCGGTTCAGGAGAAGAAGCGAAAAATAGATTTTCAAGATGGCGGCCATGGCGGCCACCTTGGATTTCCGATCAGCACGATTTTAGCTATTTTTGATCTACAAGTTACCCAGATGCTTCCTAGCAAGTTTGGAGTCAATTGGCCTTTCTGTTCAGGAGAAGAAGCGAAAAATAGATTTTCAAGATGGCGGTCATGGCGGCCATCTTGGATTTCCGACTGGCATGATTTTAGCTATTTTTGATCTACAAGTCACCCCGATGCTTCCTAGCAAGTTTGGAGTCAATTGGCCTTTCGGTTCAGGAGAAGAAGCGAAAAATAGATTTTCAAGATGGCGGCCATATTGGATTTCCGATCGCACGATTTTAGCTATTTTTGATCTACAGGTCACCCTGATGCTTCCTACCAAGTATCGAGTCAATTGGCTCAGGGGTGTAGGAGGAGTAGGCTTTTAAAGCAATTGTTGACGCTGCACGACGGACGACGCACGACGGACGACGCATGACGGACGACGGACATTGACTGACCACAATAGCTCATCATGAGCACTTCGTGCTCAGGTGAGCTAATAAGTCAAAGAGATCTACATTTACTTTTAGGTCAAACGTCGGGTCAAACTGATTCATAATCCCAAAAAAGAATCTTCATACATCAAATAACATTCAATATATAAGGCCAAATCATTGGACTATGAAATATAGGTCACAGTGACCTACATTTATTTTTAGGTCAAACCTCAGGTCATACATATTCATAATCCCGAAGTATGATGTACATACATGGAATAAACTTCAAGATATAAGACAAGATCACTGGACTGTGAAATATAGGCTGATCTTCACTTCATGACCCACAAGTCCATGTCACAAGGTTGAGCCATGTCTGACAAACTAACTGCATAAGTTGTTTCCAAGTTAAAGTTAAAACAGATCTTAAGCTTGCTAAAATTGCCTAAAGTTCTAAGTCTGTGACCTTGACCTCAAGGTCATGGGCAGGGGTGGGTATAGTGTAATTAAAGTTTTAGAACAATATCTATCATCATACCAAATATAAACCAAATCAATCATATGGCTTGGAAAATATAAGTTTCTGGAAACTTTAATGCAAAATTTTGACTTTTGTTAACTAGCAGATGGACGGACAAACATACATATGTACGTACGAACAAAAGAACTAAACCTGACAAACAGAAAGATGAAAACTATATACCCTAGACATATTTCGTATGAGTTGGGTATAACTAGGTCTAACTAGAATGTGCAGTTGATGGCCTGCCACCGCTAATCCTCATGCTCATTGCTAATGTTGCTAATAGCATGATTGAAGTACGAATGGACGGACAGAGGAACTTGCTCTTGCACACCTTTACATTGAGGAGAGGTCATGTAGCAAGTTTGGTTCTATTCCGGCCAGTCATTTAGGAGGAGATAGTATGGCGGACAGATAGATGGGAGTGATGGACAGATTGATGGCTGATGGACGCACGAAAAAATAATGTTGCCCTCACACACTCGTACCATGAGGGGAAAGTGATGCAGCAAGTTTGGTTGAATTCTACTCAGTAGTTTAAGAGGAGATGGCATGATGGACAGATTGATAGATGACAGATGCACGGAAAAATAATGTTGCTCTCACACACCCGTACCATCATGGGATAGTGATGTAGCAAATTTGGTTGAATTCCACCCAGTGGTTTAGAAGGAGATAGCGTGGCAGACAGATTGATGGAAAACGGATGCAGGGGAAAATAATGCTGCTCACAGACACCCTTACAATTAGGGAAAGTGATGTAGCAAGTTTGGATGAATTCTGCCCAGTGGTTTAAGAGGAGATAGTGTGACAGACAGATGGATGGACGATGGACGCACAGACGGACAGACACACAGAAAAACAAGAGGCCCAAGGGCCACAATTCGCTCACCTGCCAATTGTGCTAATGGAGAATTGTTAGAAATTGATTATGGAAAAAAGAAATGAAAGCATGAAAGGTAATTCCCTAGTGCTTCATGCCAAATTTGGTCCTAATTTGGAGAAGTTTTTTTTGTGTAGTCTATTTTTAGCCATGGGTTGAGCTGATTTGGAGGAAGATTTTTGCTTAAAGTCTATTTTTAGCCATGGCAGCCATTCTGAGCTATGCATTTGCATAAAAAAAAACACTTAACTTGTTGTTCCCTTTTGCCAACATGTTAAATATGAAATACAAAGGGCCCAGTGGTATTAGAGGAGGTTTTATCTGAAAGCATGGTTTTTTCCACATGTATATGGTTTAGGCGAGAAGCATACATGCCCTTGAACATGTTTCTCATAAAAAATTGTATATTTGATCATTCCTCACAACTTGCATTTTAGCCCAAGTCCATAGCCTGCAGTCGGGACATTTGTAACCCCAAGTATGATGATCATAGTTTCCTCAGTTTTTATGCAAAATTTGGTATGAATTCCTTCTGTGGTTGTGGAAGAGAGGATCTTTTTGCTTGTCAAAATATCTGCAACGGTTAGTCACTAATTGAAATTTTTCAATTTTCCCCATTATGAGTACATGGAAAGTGAAAGTAGGCAAAAGCAACTTAACCGATAAGCTGGTTTTCATAAATAAAAGGAACATTTCTATAAAGTTTCGGTCAAAATATCTTAATCTGTTTGGCAGTAAATGCCATTTTTCCGTTTTCTCCATTAAAAGTCAATGGAAACTTTAAGTTGCCATAGCAACCAAACTAATAGGCCGATTTTCATAAAAAAACAAACTTTCATTCCCTAAGCCCAAGGATGCTACATGTAAAATTTGAGCCCAATCGGACCAGTGGTTCCAGAGAAGAAGATTTTTGAAGGTATTTTTAGTTATTTTTTTGCATTTTGGTTACCATGGCAACCAATAATGTTAAGCAGTGGCATAAAAGCATACGGCTATTAGAAGAATATTAAAAGAAACATTTTTAAAAAAGCTTGGTCAAAATATCTTCAACTGTTTGGCAGTAAATGGCATTTTTCAGTTTTCTCCATTATAAGTCAATGGAAACTTTAAGTTGCCATAGCAACCAAACTAATAAACCGATTTTCATAAAAAACACAAACTTTCATTCCCTAAGCCAATCGTCCCAGGGGTTCTGACGAAGAAGATTTTTGAATGTATTTTTAGCTATTTTTTGCATTTTGGTTACCATGGCAACCAATAAAAATAAGCAGTGGCATAAAAGCATATGGCTATTAGAAGAATATTAATAGAAACATTTGTATAAAAGTTTAGTCAAACTAACTACAACTGTTTGGCAGTTAATGCAGTTTTTCCATTTTCCCCATTATAAGTCAATAGAAACATACAGTTGCCATAGCAACCAAACTAAAAAGCCGATTTTCATAAAAAACACAAACTTTTGTTCTCCCTGCCCAAGGATGCTACAGATAAAATTTGAGCCCAATCGGCCCAGTGGCTTCAGAGGAGATGTCATTTGAAAGTGTGGACGACGGACGACGGACGGACAGACGACGGAGCCTTGCTATACTAATACCTCACATAAGCCTTCGGCTCAGGTGAGCTAATAATGTTGCTCCTGAATACCCTTGCCATGAAGGGAAGTGATGTAGCAAGTTTGGTTGAATTCCACCCAGTGGTTTACAAGGAGATAGCATGACGGATAGATAGACAGACGATGGACGCACGGAAGGGCGGACACACGGAAAAATAATGTTGCTCTCACACACCCTTACCATGAGGTGAAGTGATGGAGCAAGTTTGGTTGAATTCTGCCCAGTGGCTTAGGAAGAGATAGTGTGACGGACAAATGGATGGATGATGGACAGATGTTTTTACGAGACAGTTTTTGTGGGGTTATCCCTTTGATCTTTCACTGATCTTTTCTAACCCCACAGTGCAAATTTTCAACCCTACAATGTCAATTTTAACCCCACAACGGAACCTCATAATGTCAAATTCTACTCAAACCCTAACTCTAGAATGTCATGTGGGCATGTATGCATGGACGGATGCATGCACAGAAAAATAATGTTGCTCTCACACGCTTTCCATGAGGGGAAGTAATGTAGCAAATTTGGTAGAATTCTGCCCTGTGGTTTAGGAGGAGACAGGCAGATAGACGGACGTTCTAACGAATGGATAGTTATGTGGCTACCATCACTATTTTAGCATACTTATATGTCTAAAACATAGCCACTTTACAGAAAATAAGTCACATATTTAAAGACTGATTTTATGTGTCTGACGGAATAAATCCCATTGACAGAAGCAAGATCGCATGGGGCCTTAGTTTTTTTCTTTTAATTTTAGCTCTGGCGGCCATCTTGTTCAGCAGAGCAGGATGGTTTGAGCAATTTTGGTAGAGGATCACCCAAGGAACATTTTTGTGAAATTATTGAAAAATCTGTCCAGCAGTGTCAGAGGAGAAGTCTTTTAAAGCAAAAGTTGCAATGTATGCATGTTAACTTTTATGGAAAATCAGCCCCTCTTATGGCTTTTGAAGGCTATAATTTGAACAACTTTGGTAATGGTCCATTAGGTGAAGCTACATACCAAATATCAAAGACCTGGACCTTCTGGTTTCAGACATGAAGATTTTTAAAGGTTTTTCCCTATAAGGGTCTATGTAAAACATGTGACCCCTAGGGCGGGGCCAATTTTGACCCCAGGGCTATAATTTGAACATTTTGGTAGGTGAAGCTACATACCAAATATCAACAAGAGGACCATGATGGTCCTATATCGCTCACCTGAGCAAACAGCTTTGCATACTTACTGTTGAAGTTTCAGTCAAGTTCACTGCTCTAAGATTTTTGTATAAATTTTATAGCCCTGCTCTCCAGTGGCCATGTTTTTTTCAAGCATCATGATGGTTTGAACTGAATCTTGAAAGAGGGTCACCAAAGGAACAATTCTGCAAAGTTATATTGAAATCGGTCCAGTGGTTTCTGACAAAAAAAATTTTAAAATGTTTTATATAGCTATATAGGGAAAATAAGCCCCACCCACTAACGGCCATGTTTTTTGACAAATCATGACAGCTTGAACAAACTTGGAAGAGTGTCACCATAGAAACATTCCTGCCAAGTTATATTGAAATCGGTTCAGTGGTTTCTGACAAGAAGATTTTTAAAGTTTTCTATTTAGATATATAGGGAAAATAAGCTCCACCCCTAGCAGCCATGTTTTTTGACGAATCATGATTGCTTGAACAATCTTGGTAGAAGGTCACCAAGGAAACATTCCTGCCAAGTAATATTGAAATCAGTCCGGTGGTTTCTGTCAAGAAGAATTTTAAAGTTTTCTATACAGATATATATGGAAAATAAGCCCCGCCCCCTGGCGGCCATGTTTTTTGACGTATCATGAGGGTGTGAACAATCTTGGTAGAAGGTCACAAAAGCGACATTCCTGCCAAGTTACACTGAACTTGATCCAACAGTTTCTTACGAGGAGATTTTTAAAGTTTTCTATATAGATATATATAGACAATATGCCCCGCCCCTAGCGGCCATGTTTTTTGACGACTCATGATGGCTTGAACAATCTTGGTAGAGGATCACCAAAGAAATATTCCTGCCAAGTCATATTGAAATCGGTCCAGTGGTTTCTGACAAGAAGATTTTAAACTTTTCTATATAGATATATAAGGAAAATAAGCCCCACCCACTGGCGGCATTGTTTTTTGACGAATCATGGTAACTTAAACAATCTAGGTAGAGGGTCAACAAGGGAACATTTCTGCCAAGTTATAATGAAATTGGTCCAGTGGTTTCTGACAAGAAGATTTTTAAAGTTTAGTATATATAGATATATAGGGAAATATAGCCCCGCCCCCTGGCGGCCACATTTTTTGATGAATCATGACGACTTGAACAATCTTGGTAGAGGGTTACAAAAGAAACATTCCTGCAATGTTATACTGAAATCGGTCCAGTGCTTTCTGACAAGAAGATCATTAAAATTTTCTATATAGATATATAGGGAAAATAAGCCCCTTAGCGGCCATGTTTTTAGACAAATCATGACGGCTTCAACAATCTTGGTAGAGGATCACCAAGGAAACGTTTTTGCAAAGTTACATAGAAATCGGTCCAGTGGTTTCTGACATGAAGATTTTTAAAGTTTTCTATATAAAATAAATATATAGGGAAAATAAGACCCGCACCCCCTGGCGGCCATGTTTTTTGACGAATCATGACGCGTTGAACAATCTTGGTAGAAGGTTACAAAAGAAACATTCCTGCTGTGTTATAATGAAATCAGTCCAGTGGTTTCTGACAAGAAGATTTTTAAAGTTTTCCATATAGATTTATAGGGAAAATAAGCCCCGCCCCCTGGCGGCCATGTTTTTTGACAAATCCAAATGGCTTGAACAATCTTGGTAGAGGATCACCAAAGGAACATTTCTGCAAAATTATATTGAAATCGGTTCAGTGGTTTCTGACAAGAAGATTTTTAAAGTTTTCTATATAGACATATAGGGAAAATAAGCCACGCCTCCTGGCAGTCATGTTTTTTGACGAATCCAAATGGCTTGAACAATCTTGGTAGAGGATCACCAAAGGAACATTTCTGCAAAATTGTATTGAAATCGGTCCAGTGGTTTCTGACAAGAAGATTTTTAAAGTTTTCTATATAGATATATAGAGAAAACAAGCCCCGCCCCCTGGCGGCCATGTTTTTTGACGAATTCAAATGGCTTCAACAATCTTGGTAGAGGATCACCAAAGGAACATTTCTGCAAAATTATATTGAAATCAGTCCAGTGGTTTCTGACAAGAAGATTTTTAAAGTTTTCTATATAGATATATAGGGAAAACAAGAGGCCCACGGGCCACGGGTCGCTCACCTGAGTGACATAGCCACTGCAGATATGCAGATGTTATGCAACAGTTTTCCAATCCTGTCATCGCAACTAATGAAAAGATCATCATTTAAGCAGTTCTTTATTTTGAAGAAGAAGATATATGGCATGCCAGTCAATTGAGCGTGATCATTTGAACAAACTCTAAATGGCAGCCAGCTTGGATTTACAACCGGCACGATTTAAGCTATTTTTGATCTACGAGTCACCCCAATGCTTCCTACCAAGTTTCGAGTCAACTGGCCTTTCAGTTAAGGAGAAGAGGCGAAAAATAGATTTTCAAGATGGCGGCCATGGCGGCCATCTTGGATATCCGATTGGCACGATTTTAGCTATTTTTGATCTTCAAGTCACCCCAATGTCTCCTACGAAGTTTGGAGTCAATTGGCCTTTCGGTGCAGGAGAAGAAGCTAAATATAGATTTTCAAGATGGCGGCCATGGTGGCCATCTGGGATTTCTGATCAGAACGATTTTAGCTATATTTGATCTACAAGTCACCCGGATGCTTCCTACTAAGTTTCGAGTCAAGTGACTTTTGGGGTTTAGGAGAAGAAGCGAAAAATAGATTTTCAAGATAGCTGCCATGGCGGCCATCTTGGATTTACGATCGGCATGATTTTAGCTATTTTTGATCTACAAGTCACCCAAATGCTTCCTACCAAGTTTCGAGTCAACTGGCCTTTGGGTTCAGGAGAAGAAGCGAAAAATAGATTTTCAAGATGGCGGCCATGGCGCCCATCCTGGTTTTACTATCGGCATGATTTTATCTATTTTTGATCTACAAGTCACCCCGATGCTTCCTACCAAGTTTGGAGTCAATTGGCCTTTCGGTTTAGGAGAAGAAGCGAAAAATAGATTTTCAAGATGGCTGCCATGGCCGCAATCTTGGATTTCCGATAGGCACGGTTTTAGCTATTTTTGATCTATAAGTCACCCCAATGCCTCCTACCAAGTTTGGAGTCAATTGGCTTTTGGGTTTAGGAGTAGAAGCGAAAAATAGATTTTCAAGATGGCAGCCATGGCGGCCATCTTGGATTTCCGATCGGCATGATTTTAGCTATTTTTGATCTACAAGTCATCCTGATGCTTCCTAGCAAGTTTGGAGTCAATTGGCCTTTCGGTTCAGGAGAAGAAGCAAAAAAATAGATTTTCAAGATGGCCGCCTAGATGGCCGCCATGGCGGCCATCTTGGATTTCCGATCGGCACGATTTTAGCTACTTTTGATCTACAAGTCACCCTGATGCTTCCTAGCAAATTTGGAATCAATTGGCCTTTCGGTTCAGGAGAAGCGAAAAATAGATTTTCAAGATGGCGGCGATAGCGGCCATCTTGGATTTCCGATCGGCACGATTTTAGCTATTTTTTATCTACAAGTTACCCTGATGCTTCCTAGCAAGTTTGGAGTCAACTGGCCTTTCGGTTCAGGAGAAGAAGCGAAAAATAGATTTTCAAGATGGCGGCCATGGCGGCCATCTTGGATTTATGATTGGCACGATTTTAGCTATTTTTGATCTACAAGTCACCCTGATGCTTCCTAGCAAGTTTGGAGTCAACTGGCCTTTCGGTTCAGGAGAAGAAGCGAAAAATATATTTTCAAGATGGCGGCCATGGCGGCCATCTTGGATTTCCGATCGGCACGATTTTAGCTATTTTTGATCTACAAGTCACCCTGATGCTTCCTAGCAAGTTTGGAGTCAAAAGGCCTTTCGGTTCAGGAGAAGAAGCCAAAAATAGATTTTCAAGATGGCGGCCATGGCGGCCATCTTGGATTTCCCATCGGCACGATTTTAGCTATTTTTGATCTACAAGTCACCCTGATGGTTCCTAGCAAGTTTGGAGTCAATTGGCCTTTCGGTTCAGGAGAAGAAGAGAAAAATAGATTTTCAAGATGGCGGCCATGGCGGCCATCTTGGATTTCCGATCGGAACGATTTTAGCTATTTTTGATCTACAAGTCACCCTGATGCTTCCTACCAAGTATCAAGTCAATTGGCCCAGGGGTGTAGGAGGACTAGGCTTTTAAAACAATTGTTGACGCCGCACGACGGACGACGCACGACGCACGACGGACGACGGACATTGACTGACCACAATAGCTCACCATGAGCACTTCGTGCTCAGGTGAGCTAATAAGCCCCGGCCTCTGGCGGCCATGTTTTTTGACAAATCCAAATGGCTTGAACAATCTTGGTAGAGGATCACCCGAGGGACATTTCTGCAAAATTATATTGAAATTGGTCCAGTGGTTTCTGACAAGAAGATTTTTAAAGTTTTCTATATGGATATATAGGGAAAATAAGCCCCGCCCCCTGGCGGCCATGTTTTTTGACGAATCCAAATGGCATGCATAATCTTGATAGAGGATCACCAAAGGAACATTTCTGTAAAATTATATGGAAATTGGTCCAGTGGTTTTTGACAAGAAGATTTTTTAAGTTTTTAGTTAAAAAAAATTATTTTTAGCTCCTGTGACCTAGATATGCAAAGGACCAGAACCATTTGAACAACTTTGAAAGAGGACCACCCAAGGATCATTCCTGTGAAGTTTGGTCAAATTCCAATCAGTGGTTTAGGAGGAGATGTTGTTTAAAGATTGTGAACGGACAGACAGACGGACGACGACAATGACGACGACGGACGGTAAGTGATCACAATAGCTCACCTTGAGCCTTCGGCTCAGGTGAGCTAAAAACCTGGGCCTTCCGGTTTCAGACAAGAAGATTTTTAAAGGTTTTTGCTAATTTTCACCTAATTGTTGCCATGGCAACCAGCATTCTGCTTGGCTTCCAAATTTTTGAACAACTTTCAGTTAGTACCTCCCAAGGATCATTCTAGTGAAGTCTGGTCCAAATTGGCCCAGTGGTTTAGGAGGAAATGTCAATTGTTTACAGATGCCAGATGCCAGAGAACTGGCCTATCAGAATAGCTCACCGAGCACTTTGTGCTCAGGTGAGCTAATAATAAATTAAATAAATGACCGCACATGGTCTGAAAACTGTAATTTAAATATAGCAGATAGTGAGTAAAGCTCCTGGTCATAGGTATCAGTGGTATGGTGAACTAATTTTGTATACCGATATGCAAATTTACCTTACTATTGCATCAGAGAGATGGGCAAAAGAGAAAAATCTTGTGTTCTTGTACACAACATATTTCACCATTGTCAGGGTTTATACAAAATTTGAAGATTCTGGCTCTAATAGCAGGTGAAAAATCTCTGAATGACTTGTATGAGAAAGAAAAATGTACATATAAAGTGAATGAGAAGCATGAGGATGCTCATTTACTCTTATACAATACAACAAGAGGCCCATGGGCCACAACGCTCACCTGAGTTAACTGCTTAAGTTAATCAGGTCATTTACTCATCATTCCCTATCAGCCTGTCAAGTTTCAAGGCAATGGTTTAAACAGTTTTTAAGATAGCTTACTTACAAGGTTAAAGTACTGAAATTTTCAAAGGGCCATACCTATTTTTAGCTCTGGCAGCCATTTTGTTCAGCTGAGTGGAACCATTTTAGCAATTTTGGTAAAAGGCCATAAGAGGAACACTTCTGTGAAATTGCTTTGAAATTGGGCCACTGGCCGCGGAGAAGATGTCTTTTAAAGGTTTTTCTATTTTTAGCTCTGGCTGCCAATTTTGTTCAGCCAAGTGGAACAATTTTAGCAATTTTGGTAGAGGGCCATTGGAGTAAAACTTCTGTGCAAATATTTTGAAATTGGGCCATTGGTAAGGACAAGATATCATTTGAAGATTTTTCTATTTTTAGCTCTGGCAGTTCAATGGAGCACAACCATTGCAATCATCTTGGATTTCCGATCGACACTATTTTAGCTGGTTTCGATCCAGAAGTCATCCTAATGCTACAGAGCAAGTTTCGGCTTAAAGCTACCAAAGGTTTGGGAAGAGAGGTCAAAAATTGATTTTCAAGATGGCGGCCAGTGGCTGTGGCTGCTATCTTGCATTTTCTATCCGTTCAGTTTCAGCTATTTTGTGTCAACTAGGTGCCCTAATGCTCATCATCAAGTTTAAATTCAGTTGGATTATAAGGCCATTGGTCCAATATATGAATTCTCAACACTTTTCCCATATCAATGTATAGGGCCCATACAAATGGCTGGGGAAGCAAAATTTAATGTGATCTTGCCTAAATAAGTCAAAGGTCAACGTAGGACCATCATTTTAGCAATTTCAGTAGATCTCCTGTCCCTGATGATTTGTGCAAAGATTAGGCCCCAGGGCTATTTTGGTTCTGGAGAAGAAGATTTTTAACCATATATGGGCATGGCGGCCATCTTGGTCAATGGACCTCAACCAGTTTAGGATTCTTTCATTCCCTTATCCCAAGGAGGCTCCACATGAAATTTGAGCAATATCGGACCGGCGGCTTAAGAGGACATTTTTCCCTTACAAATGCACAGGGAAGCAAACTTGACCTTGTCGTAAAAAGGTCAAACGTCAATGTACAACCATCATTTTAGCAACTTTGGTAGATCTCCCATCCCTGATGATTTGTGCAAAGATTCTGATTCAAGGCATCCTCGGTTTTGGAGAAGAAGATTTTTATAGATTTTTACCATATATGGGCATGGCGGCCATCTTGGTCAGTGGACTATGACCATTTTAGCAATCTTTTTCCCCCCAACCTAAGGAGGCTCCATATGAAATTTGAGCAAAATTGGCTCAGCGGCTTCAGCGCCAGATGGACGAACTGACGACAGACAAAAAGTGATCACTATGGCTCATCCTGAGCATACCTCAGGTGAACTAACCAGTTATATCTAATGTTTAAACCCAATTTCAAAATCCTAGGTGCAGTAGTTCCTGAGAAATCTGTGACAATAAATTTTATTGGAAAAAAGGAAAAACGGACAAACAAGAGGGCCAACATGGCCCTGTATCACTCACCTGATTACCATACAAGTTCCAAAGTTCAATATAGGTTTTCAAGATGGTGGCCATCTTGGATTTCCAATCAAAATGATTTTAGCTACTTCTGATCTACAAGTCACCTTGATACTTCCAATGAAGTTTCGAGTCAATTGGCCTTTTGGTTCAGGATATAAAAGTTCAAAACAGATTTTCAGCATGCTGCTAGGGCAACCATCTTGGATTTCCAATCAGAATGATTTTAGCTATCTTTGATCTACAAGTCACCTTGATACTTCCTATCAAGTTTCGAGTCAAATGGCCTTCCTATTCTGAAGAAGTTCAAAATAGATTTTCAAGATGGCAGCCATACTGCATTTCCGATAAGAACAAATTTAACCAGAACAGGGTTTTCGGAGGAAAACATATGTCCCCCCACCAGTTTGAACAGACATATTGTTAAAATAGATTGTATCTATAATAAACTCAAGGTCACAATATACCTATATGTAAGTTTGGTCAAAATGCATCAATTCCTCAATGAGATAGGGTGCTGACAAGCCATTTTCTAAAATCATAGTCCTTGTGTAACCTTGAAAATGGGATCAAGATCATAAAAAATCTAATCAGTTCTTGTCTCTGTCTCAACAATATAGCTGTGCAAGTTTGGTCAAAATCCATCCATTCATTCAGCAGATAGCATGCAGACAAGCCATTATCCAACAATCTGAGCCCTCCTGCGACCTTGAAAATGGAGTCAAGGTCACCAAAATAAAATTAGTTATTTTCCATGCCACAACAATTTGGCTGTGCAAGTTTAGTTAAAATCCATTCATTCTTCAAGAGATTCAGTGCAGACAAGCCATTTTCCAACAATCTAAGCCCTAGTGTGACCTTGAAAATGGGGTCATCAAAATCTAATCAGTTATTTTCCATGTCACAACAATACAGATGTACAAGTTAGGTCAAAATCAATCCATTCCTTTAGGAGATAGGGTGCAGACAAGCCATTTACCAACAATCTAAGCCCTAGTCTGACCTTGAAAATGGGGTGAAGGTCACCAAAATATAATCAGTTCCGATGCATGTCCCAAAAATATAGCTGTGCAAGTCTGGCCGAAATCTACTCATTCCTTCAGGAGACAAGGTGCAAAGCCATTTTCCACCAATCTAAGCCTTATACCCTGTTTATATGCATAAGTTTGCCCCCATGGGCAAATTTACCCCTAGGGGTAAACTCGTCATGTAAACGCATTTGCCCCTGGGGGTAAAATTTGCCCACGTGGGTAAAATACCCCTGCTCAAGGGTAGGGGCAAATATTTTACCCCTAGGGGTATATTTTGTCATGTAAACGCAACTTTTAATTTACCCATATGGGTAAATTTTATAAATATGTTTGGAATGCCTTAAAATGCATGTATACAATGTTTATTCTGAATACATTTTATTTGTTTATTTACTTGATATTTGTACCTTTTCTATCACAAATTAACATTTGCAAGTTGTGATCAGAAGTGATCAATTTGGCATGGATATTATTATGCTAGCAGTTTGACTACTGATTCAAGGCAAATATGATATATATTATTTCATAAAAATGGTATCGTCCCTTATTTTCTGAGAAAAACAGGGAAAATATATGTACTACCAATTTGTCATCTGTTAATTTTGCCCAGAGAGTGGTAAAGGCTAATGACTGAACAAAATACATCACCAGGCTACAGAAATGTCAGATGTAAATAATGGTACTAGTTCAGACTGTATATCTGTTCAACAAACTCTGCACAGTCTGATTATGGTCTTAAGGTACTCAAACACATGTTATTTCAATAGTTCAATATGTGACAAACATTTGAGTATAAACGCACAAAATACTAGCGACAGAAGTGGATTGTAATGATCATGGACAGTCATTACCGATGAACAATTACTTCATCTTTATATGTAGAATCTAAACTGTAAACAGGAAACGCCTTTCTAAAGGGCTGGCAATTGCCAAGTTTGCTAGTCATATTTTTAAGATCACCAGAATTGAGTTCCCCGGTAGTCTCAGTTTCAGATCCTATGCCAACATTCAACATTATCATACAGTCAGTCTGACCTAAATTAAAAAAAACAAAAAAAACAATGTCAAATAATTTATCTTTATATATTATTGTTATCGCTTTTCTGACATTAGCAGCTAGTTCTGTTAATTAGTGCTTGCTTCGTATCCGGAGCACACAGCTGATGAGTGGAAAAATGAAAATATATTACTCCAAATAGAAACTCAAACTTTATTATTATGTGACCAGCATACATACAGATGGGCCTGCAGATCTGCATGGGCAGTCTAATCAGGGTCTACACTATTTGCAAATAGAAATATTGCAGTATAGTGACTAGTGTAGACCCTGTGAATGCACAAGCTGATCTGAGTGTACCCTGTTCACATATGTCTTAAGGTCAGTTTCTGTTTGGAGAGCCTCAAATAATTATGGGGTCAGCCTGGATTCTGATAACATATCTATGTACATGTACGGTATGGTGGCATAACTGCTTTCAGCAGAATATAATAAACCCTGCCCAAACTTTGGTGGGGCTATAATGTCTTGCTGCTGGGAATATTAGCACAACATTTTGGGATACAACAGTAAACCAGGGAACAATGGAACATATATAACTGACCAGCAAATACATGTAATTCTTTTTTCCTTTCATCCAAAACTTTCATCGGAAATTTTCTCAAAATATTCATTTTTGATAATGCAGATTAATGCTAAGCACTCTGGGTAAAATTGTCAGCAGATGACATTTTGAAATATTTTTATTTTTTCTCAGGATACAGGATTTGATATCTCATGCAAAGTGTCTCTAATGGAGACAATGTCAAATCCAGTTCTCTGGGAAAAAAAAGAAAAATACTATCTATTGTCTTCTGCTAAGTTTTCTCAGAGAGTGGTAAAGGTTAAGAAACAATATTGCGATTATAGATAAGCTTTAAAATAAAAAGAAAACTATCATTTGCCCCTTCTTCCTAAAACAAATATAAACGCAACCGTTTACCCACGAGGGTATTTAACAAGGAGGGGCAAATATTTACTCCTAGGGGTAAATATACCCCTAGGGGTAAACTTAATGCATGTAAACGGGGCTTTAGTGTGACCTTGAAAATGGGGTCAAGGTCATCAGAATCTAATCAGTTCTTTTCCATGTCTCAACAATTAAGATGTAGAAGTTTGGTCAAAATCCATTCATTCATTTAGGAGATAGGGTGCAGACAAGCAATTTTCCAACAATTTAAGCCTTACTGTGACCTTGAAAATGGAATCAAGGTCACCAAAATCTAATCAGTTCTTTTCATGTCTCAACAATATAGCTGTACAAGTTTGGTCAAAATCCATTTATTCATTCAGGAGATAGGGTGCATACAAACCATTTTCCAACAAATCTAAGCCCTCCCATGACCTTGAAAATGGTGTCAAGGTCACCAAACTCTAATCAGTTCTTTTACATGTCCAAGCATTGTAGATGTGCAAGTTTGGTCAAAATCTCTTTCTTCCTACAAGAGATAGGGTGCGGACAAGCCATTTTCCAACAATCTATGCCCTCCTGTGACCTTGAAAATGGGGTCAAGGTCACCAAAATCTAATCAGTTCTTTTACATGTCCCAGCAATATAGATGTGCAAGTTTGGTTAAAATCTATTCATTCCTTCAAGATAAGCCATTTTCCAACAATCTCCTCCCTCCTGTGACCTTGAAAATGGGGTCAAGGTCACCAAAATCTAATCAGCAGTTTTCCCCCTCCCAATGATATATTTGTGTAAGTTAGGCTAAAATCTGTCCATTCAATAAGGAGACAGAGTGCAGACAAGAGGCTACGCCCCATTTTCTAACAATCTAAGCCCTCCTGTGACCTTGAAAATGGGGTCAAGATCACCAAAATCTAATCAGTTCTTTTACATGTCCCAGCAATATAGATGTGCAAGTTTGGTTAAAATCTATTCATTCCTTCAAGAGACAGGATGCGGACAAGCCATTTTCCAACAATCTAAGCCTCCTGTGACCTTGAAAATGGGGTCAAAGTCACCAAAATCTAATCAGCATTTTCCCCCCTCCCAATGATATATTTGTGTAAGTTTGGCTAAAATCTGTCCATTCAGTAAGGAGATAGAGTGCGGACAAGAGGCTATGCCCCATTTTCCAATAATCTAAGCCCTCCTGTGACCTTGAAAATGGGGTCAAGGTCTTCAAAATCTAATCAGCATTTTTCCCCCTCCCAATGATATATTTGTGTAAGTTTGGCTAAAATCTGTCCATTCAATAAGGAGATAGAGTAAGTGGCTACGCCGATGCCGACAGGATCCACACTAAAAACAATATGTCCCCCCCCACCCCCTCCCCCAAAGGTGGGGGATATTATAACTATTTTTGATCTACAAGTCACCCAGATACTTCTTACCAAGTTTCAAGTCAGTTGGCCTTTCAGTTCAGGAGAAGAAGCGCAAAACAGGTTTCTAAGATAGAGGCTATGGCGGCCATCTTGGATTTCTGATCGGGACAATTTTATCTATTTTTTATCTGCAAGTCATGCTGATGCTTCCTAATAAGTTTCAAGTCAACTGGCCTTTCATATCAAGAGAAGAAGAGAAAAATAGATTTTCAAGATGGCAGCCTTGGTGGCCATCTTGGATTTCCAATCAGAAGGATTTTAGCTATTTTTTGATCTACTAGTCAGCCCGATGCTTCCTACCAAGTTTCAAGATGATTGGCCTTTTGGTTCAGGAGAAGAAGCGAACTAGAGGCCCTCAGGGCCAAAAATCGCAAATTTATCTACAAGTCACCCTGATACTTCCTATCATGCGGAAATTTTTGAGAGGGTTGCTGTGGCAGCCATCTTGGATTTCAAATCTAAACAATTTTAGCTAATTTTGATCTACACAAGTCATCACAATCCCTTCTACGAAGTTTCGAGTCAAGTGGACTTTCGGTTCCGGAGTAGAAGTTCAAAATAGATTTTCAAGATGGTGGTCATGGCAGCCAACATCGCCTTAATACTTTCTACCATGTTTCGAGTCAACTGGCATTTCCATTCAGGAGAAGAAGTTCAAAACAGATTTTCAAAAGATGGCCATCTTGGATTTTTTCGATCAGAACAGTATTTTAGCAATTTTTTATCTACAAGTCACCACAGTACTTCCTACCAAGTTTCGAGTCAACTGGCGTTTTGGTTAAGAAGATGTTCAAACCAGATTTTCAAGATGGTGGCCATGGCAGCCATTTTGGATTCTGCATCTGTCAAATGATTTTCATTATCTTTTATCTACAAGTTGCCCTGATATTTCCTTACCAAGTTTCGAGTCAGTTGGCCTTTGGGTTTGGGAGAAGTGGTTCAAGATAGATTTTTAAGATGGCAGAGGTGGCGGCCATCTTGGATTTCTAATTGGATTAATTTTTGCAATTTTTGATTAACAAGTTATCCAGATACTTCCTACAAAGTTTCAAGCCAATTGGCATTTCGGTTCAGGAGAAGAAGTTCATAATAGATTTTCAAGATAGAGGCCATCTTGGATTTCCAATTGTAACAATTTTAGCTATTTTTGATCTGCAAGTCGCCCTGGTATTTCCTAGCAAGTTTCAAGTCAATTGGCCTTTCATTCAGGAGAAGATGTTCAAACTAGATTTTTAAGATGGCCGCCATGGTGGCATTTTAGATTTCCAATCAGAACCATTTCAGCTATTTCTGATCTACAAGTAAATGACATGACACTTCCTATCAAGTTTCAAATCAACTGGCCTTTCGGTTCTAGAAAAGAAGTTGAAAATAGATTTTCAAGATGGAGGCCATGGTGGCCATCTTGTATTTTGGCTCTGAATGATTTTTGCTCTTTTTGATCTACAGTAAAGGTGGCCCCAATATTTCCTAGCAAGTTTTGAGTCAGTTGCCCTTTCAGTTCAAAAAAGTTTAAAACAGATTTTTCAAGATGGCGGCCATGGCAGCTATCTTGGATTTCAGATCTGAATGATTTTAGATATTTTTGATCTACAAAGCACCCCTTTGCTTCCTACCAAGTTTTAAGTTAATTGGCCTTTCGTTTTAAGAGAAGAAGTAATAAATAGATTTTCAAGATGGATTCATGGTAGCCATCTTGGATTTCTGATCGGAACAATTTTAGCTATTTTTGATCTACAAAGCACCCCTTTGCTTCCTACCAAGTTTTAAGTCAATTGGCCTTTCGGTTTAAGAGAAGAAGTAATAAATAGATTTTCAAGATGGCATCCATGGTAGCCATCCTGGATTTCTGATCGGAACAATTTTAGCTATTTTTTGATCTACAAGTAACCCTGATGCTTCCTACCAAGTTTCAAGCCAATTGGCCTTTTGGTTCAGGAGAAAATGCGAAAAATAGATTTTCAAGACAGCTGCCATGGCGGCCATCTTGCCTTCCTGATCTGAACGATTATTGCCTCTTTTGATCTACAAGCCACCCCCATGCTTCCAACCAAGTTTCAAGTGAATTGGCATTTCGGTTCAGGAGGCGAAGCGAAAAAATAGATTTGGATATCCAAATGGAATGATTTTAGCTTTTTTTCAATGCACAAGCCACCCCGATGCTTCCAAGCAAGTTTCAAGTCAGATGGCCTTTTGGTTCAGGAGAAAATGCGAAAAATATATTTTCAAGATGGCCACCATGGGGGCCATCTTGGATTTCTGATCGGAATATAAATTCAAGATGGCCATCATGGATTTTATCTACAAGTTGCCCCGATGCTTCCTACCAAGTTTCAAGTCAATTGGCCTTTGGGTTCAGGAGAAGCAGCAAAAAATATATTTTCAAGATGGCCACCATGGGGGCCATCTTGGATTTCTGATCAGAACAATTTTAGCTATTTTTGACCTACAAGTCACCCCTATGCTTCCTACCAAGTTTCAAGTCAATTGGCATTTCGGTTCAGGAGGAGAAGTGAAAAATAGATTTTCAAGATAGCCGCCATGGCAGCCATCCTGTATTTCTGATCAGAACATTTTTAGCTATTTTTGATCTACAAGTTGTCCCGATGCTTCCTACCAAGTTTAAAGTCAATTGGCCTTTGAGTTCAGGAGAAGCAGGGAAAAATAGATTTTCAAGATGGCCCCCATTGCGGCCATTTGGGATATCCGATTGGAACGATTTTAGCTATTTTTCATCTATAAGTCACCCCAATGCTTCCTACCAAGTTTCAAGTCTATTGGCCTTTCGGTTCAGGAGGAGTGAAAAATGGCAGCCATCTTGGATATCCAATTGGAATGATTTTAGCTATTTTTTATCTACAATTCATCCCACTACTTCTTACCAAGTTTCAAGTGGTTCAGGAGGAGAAAGAAAAAACAGATTTTCAAGATGACCATCTTGGATTTCCGATCAGAATCATTTTACCTATTTTTGATCTACAAGTCACCCCGATGCTTCCTACCAAGTTTCGAGTCAATCTGTTTAATGGTTTAGGAGGAGTTGTTGAAAATGTGAAAAGCTAACAGATGGCCGGCCGGACGATGGACAACAGGCGATCGCATAAGCTAACCTGATACTTCCTACCAAGATCCAATTAAATTCGAGTTTTGATTCAGGAGAAGAAGCCAAAAATAGATTTTCAAGAATGGCCACCAGCTTGGATTTCTAATCAGAGGGACTTTAGCTATTTTTGATCTACAAGTCACCCTGATGCTTCCTACCAAGTTTCAAGTGAATTGGCCTTTCAGTTCAAGAGAAGAAGCCAAAAACAGAATTAAAAGATAGCGGCCATGGCCGCCACCAGATGGGAACAATTTTGGCTATTTTTGATCTACAAGTCATCCCGATGCTTCCTACCAAGTTTCAAGTCAAATGGCCTTTTTGTTCAGGAGAAGAAGCGAAAAATAGATTTTCAAGATGGCCACCATGGCGGCTATTTTGGATTTCCGATCAGAATGATTTTAGCTATTACTGATCTACAAGTCACCTCGATGCTTCCTACCCAGTTTCAAGTCAAATGGCCTTTCAGTTCAGGAGAAAAAGCAAAAAGTAGATTTTAAAGATGGCCACCATGGTGGCCATCTTGGATTTCCAATCAGACTGATTTTAGCTAGTTTTGATCTACAAGTCACCCCGATGCTTCCTACCAACTTTCAAGTCAATTGGCCTTTCTGTTCAGGAGAAGAAGCAAAAAATATGTTTTCAAGATGGCTGCCATGGGCGACTGCACTCAAGAGGCCATGCTATGATAAATGCATGTACTAAGTATCACTGGCTGTAGGAGCAATAGTTACTGAGAAACTGACCTAAACACAAACACTTCACAAGTGCCAAGTATCACTGTAGGACCACTAGTTACTGAGAAACTGACCTAAATGGAAAAAACTTAAGAAAGTCACTGGACCGTGAAATATACATAAGTGACCCAGTTCCAAACTTCACCAAGAAATCATCAAGACAAACATTTTGTGCAACATTCATGATGATCACTTCAAAAATGTGACCACTATAGCGTCAACAAGGTTTCCCAGTGATTTGGCCTGGTGACCTAGTTTCTGACTCCAAATGACCCAGTTTTGAACTAGACCTAGAAATCATCAAGACAAACATTTTAAACAATATTCATGATGATTATTTAAAAAATGTGACCTCTGGAGTATTAACAAGGTTTTCCTTTGCTTTGGACTGGTGACCTAGGTTTTGACCCCAAGTGACCCAGTTTCAAGCTTGACCTAGAAATCATCAAGACAAACATTTTGAGCAAGATTCATGATGATTGCTTCAAAAATGTGACCTCTAGAGCGTTATTAAGGTCTTCCTCTGACTTGGCCTGGTGACGTAGTTTTTGAACCCAAGTGACCCAGTTTCAAATTTGACCTAGAAATCATCAAAACAAACATTTTGAGCAAGATTCATGATCATTGATTCAAACATGTGACCTCTAGAGGAGTAACAAGGTCTTCCTTTGATTTGGCTTGATTACCTAGTTTTTGACCCCAAGTGACCCAGTTTCAAACTTGACCTAAAGCTCATCAAGACAAACATTTTGAGCAAGATTCATGATGATTGCTTCAAAATGTGACCGTTAGAGTGTTAACAAAGTTTTCCTTTGATTTGGTCCAGTCACCTAGTTTTTGACCCCAAGTAGCCCAGTTTCAAACTTGACCTAAAAATCATCAAGATAAACATTTTGAGCAATATTCATGATGATTACTTCAAAAATGTTACCTCTGTAGTGTTAACAAGGTTTTCCTTTGATTTGGCCTGGTGACCTAGTTTTTGATCCCAAGTGCCCCAGTTTTGAACTTGACCTAGAAATCATCAAGACAAACATTTTGAGCAAGATTCATGATCACTGCTTGAAAAATGTGACCTCTATAGATTGTTAACAATATTTTCCTTTGATTTGACCTGTTTATCTAGTTTTTTTATCCCAAGTGACCCAGTTTCGAACTTGACCTAGACTTTATAGGGGCAAACATTCTGTGCAAGTTTCATCAAGACAGGGTAACAAGAGCTCCGCCAAGCTGGGCATTATACGCCCGTGGCAAGTAATAAGATGTAGAACATAAACTGGCTCCTGCATAATTCAATGCTCTGGATATAAACTGTAAGTGGAATTACAAAAAAAAAAAAATTAAAAAAATTTCATTGGGGCATATCTCTGCTGATATTTAGTGAACTGTAACCTAAGGGTCCAAGCTGGCCCAGAAATTAAGGGAGAAGTGACTTCACCCTCCTAGGAAAATAGGGAGGTTTGCTGCTTCTAGGGAGAAGTGCTTTCTGATGGAGGACACACCACAGAAGCATGGCTATATTATGAGCTGATTTGTTTTTCCTATACTTCAATATCGGACGAAACAATAACAAAACAAAAACAAGAGGCCCACGGGCCACGGTTTGCTCACCTGAGTGACATAGCCATTGCAGACATGCAGATGTTCCCAATAATATATGCAAAGATTCAGCCATAAGGCATCCTCGGTTTTGGAGAATAAGATTTTTAAATGTTTTTTCCCATACAAATGCATAGGGAAGCAAACTTGTACGACCATTATTTCAGCAACTTTGGTAGACCCCCTGTCCCCGATGATTTAAGCAAAGATTCAGCCCCAAGACGTCCTCGGTTTTTTAAAGGGTTTAACCATATATGGGCATGGCGGCCATCTTGGTCAATGAACCGCGACCATTTTAGCAATCTTTCATTCCCCCAACTAAGGAGGCTCCATATGAAATTTGTGCAAAATTGGCCCAGAGGCTCCAGAGGAGAAGTCGTTTGAAATTCTGAATATTTTTCCCATACAAATGCATAAGGAAGCGAAGTTGACCTCAGGGTAAAAAGGTCAAATGTCAATGTACGACCATTATTTTAGCAACTTTAGTAGACCTCCAGTTTCCGATGATATATGTAAAGATTCAGCCACAAGGCATCCTCGATTTTGGTGAACAAGATTTTTAAAGGTATTTCCCATACAAATGCATAGGGAAGCAAACTTGACCTTGCCGTAAAAAGGTCAAATGTCAATATACAATATTTATTTTAGCAATTTTGGTAGATCTCCCGTCCCCAATGACTTATGCAAAGATTCAGCCCCAAGGCATCCTCGGTTCTGGAGATGAAGATTTTTAAAAGTTTTTACCATATATGGGCATGGTGGCCACCTTGGTCAATGAACTGCGACCATTTTAGCAATCTTTCATTCCCCCAACCTAAGGAGGCTCCATATGAAATTTGTGCAAAATTGGCCCAGAGGCTCCGGAGGAGAAGTCGTTTGAAATTCTGAATATTTTTCCCATACAAATGCATAAGGAAGCAAAACTGACCTCATGGTAAAAAGGTCAAATGTCAATGTACGACCATTATTTTAGCAACTTTGGTAGACCTCCAGTTTCCGATGATATATGTAAAGATTCAGCCATAAGGCATTCTCAGTTTTGGAGAACAAGATTTTTAAAGGTTTTTCCCATACAAATGCACAGGGAAGCAAACTTGACCTTGCCGTAAAAAGGTCAAATGTCAATATACAACATTTATTTTAGCAATTTTGGTAGACCTCCCATCCCTAATGACTTATGCAAAGATTTAGCCCCAAGGCATTCTCGGTTCTGGAGAAGAAGATTTTTAAAGGTTTTTACCATATATGGGCATGGCGGCCATCTTGGTCAACTAACCGCGACCATTTTAGCAATATTTCATTCCCCTAACCTAAGGAGGCTCTATATGAAATTTGATCAAAATTGGCCCAGAGGCTCCAGAGGAGAAGTCGTTTGAAATTCTGAACATTTTTCCCATACAAATGCATAAGGAAGCAAAATTGACCTTACCATAAAAAGGTCAAATGTCAATGTACGACCATTATTTTAGAAACTTTGGTAGACCTCCAGTTTCCGATGATATATGTAAAGATTCAGCCACAAGGCATCCTCGGTTTTGGAGAACAAGATGTTTAAAGGTTTTTCCCATACAAATGCATAGGGAAGCAAACTTGATCTTACCGTAAAAAGGTCAAATGTCAATATACTATATTTATTTTAGCAATTTTGGTAGACCTCCCGTCCCCGATGACTTATGCAAAGATTCAGCCCAAAGGCATCCTCGGTTCTGGAGAAGAAGATTTTTAAAGGTTTTTACCATATATGGGTATGGCGGCCATCTTGGTCAATGGACCGCGACCATTTTAGCAATTTTTCGTTCCCCCAACCTAAGGAGGCTCCGTATGAAATTTAAGCAAAATTGGCTCAGGGGTTTCTGAGGAGAAGTCGTTTGAAAATGTTAACAGACGGATGCACGGACGGACGCACGG
This sequence comes from Anodontia alba, assembly GCA_964016985.1. NCBI lineage: Eukaryota > Metazoa > Mollusca > Bivalvia > Lucinida > Lucinidae > Anodontia > Anodontia alba. The sequence continues at coordinate 50,776,374 of OZ024824.1, read as the reverse complement.
ACGGACGCACGGATGGACGATGGACGAAAAGTGATCACAATAGCTCATCCTGAGCAGAGCTCAGGTGAGCTAATAAACAACCAAAAAAAAAAAAAAAAATGCTGCAAGAAATTTTTTTGTAAACCTTTCACTTGTTTAATACTGATTTTATTTTTGTTCTTCAAGGGAGCCAAATCAGAAGAGTATTAAAAAAAAAAAAAAAAATTCAAAAAGAATTACGTATTTATAAAGGTTTAATAATGACAACCTTTCCTTACAAGTCTAATAAAAGAAGATGTTAAAAAAAAAAAAATCAATATCTTGCCCATATGACCAAAACTTTAGTTATTTGCAAAAAATATACCTATTATATAATAAAATTTGCACACTATTACCTCTAATCAACATGCTGCGAAAAGTTTACAAAAACTTTCAAAGGGGCATAAATCTGTATTTGGTGCACTGTAACCTCGAAATAATATGTGCTGCTCCACATCATCGTGTAACTATTTATGAAGTTTCAGCTTGATCGGATGCAAACTGTAGGAGGATTTTGCCGAAAACAAAAAAAAATTAATAGAAATTTTCAAAGGGGTTTAACTCTGCTAATATTTGGTGGACTGTAACCTTGAAACAATACGCGCTGCTTCACATCATAGTCTAACTACAAATCAAGTTTCAGCTTGATAGGATGAAAACTGTAGGAGGGTTTAGCCGGAAACGAAAAGTTTACTGAAATTTTCAAAGGGGCGTAACTCTGCTAATATTTGGTGGACTGTAACCTCGAAACAATATGCGCTGCTCCACAGCATGGTCTAGCCGCACATGAAGTTTCAGCTTGATTGGATGTAAACTGTAGGAGGATTTAGCCGGAAACTAAAAATTAATAGCAATTTTCAAAGGGGTTTAACTCTGCTAATATTTGGTGGACTGTAACCATGAAATAATATGTGCTGCTCCACATCATGGTCTAACTATAAATCAAGTTTCAGCTTGATCGGATGTAAACTGAAGGAGGAGTTAGCCAGAAACGAAAAGTCAACTGAAATTTTCAAAGGGGCATAACTCTGCTAATATTTGGTGGACTGTAACCTCGAAACAATATGCGCTGCTCCACATCATGGTCTAACTATATATGAAGTTTCAGCTTGATTGGATGTAAAATGTAGGAGGAGTTAACCTAAAATGAAAAGTTTACAGAAATTTTCTAAGGGGCATAACTCTGCAAACATTTGGTGGACTGTAACCTCGAAATAATATGCACTGTGCCACATCATGGTCTAACTATATACCAAGTTTCAGCTTGTTCGGATGTAAACTGTAGGAGGAGTTAGCCGGAAACGAAAAGTCTACTGAAATTTTCAAAGGGGCGTAACTCTGCTAATATTTGGTGGACTGTAACCTCAAAATAATATGCGCTGCTCCACATCATGGTCTAACTATATTTGAAGTTTCAGCTTGATCGGATGTAAAATATAGGAGTTAACCGGAAATGAAAAGTTTACAGAAATTTTCCAAGGGGCATAACTCTGCAAACATTTGGTGGACTGTAACCCCGAAACAATAAGCGCTGCGCCACATCATGATCTAACTACATACCAAGTTTCAGTTTGATCAGATGTAAACTGTAGGAGGAGTTAGCCGGAAACGAAAAAATTTATGGACGGACGGACGTACGCCATACCCCGTAACATAATACGTCCCGTTTTTCAAACGGGCGTATAAAAACTGTGACCTCTAGAGTGTTAACAAACTAATTGTTGACGACGGACGACGGACAATGGACGACGGACAACTGACAACGACGGACGACAGACAGAACGTGATCACAAAAGACTGACAGAGGGTGATCACAAAATAGATTTTCAAGATGGCCGCCATGGAACAACTTTAGCTATTTTTGATCTACGAATCACCCAGATGCTTCCTTCCAAGTTCCAAGTCAAATGGCATTTTGATTCAGAAGACAAAGCGAAAAATAGATTTTCAAGATGGCCTCCATGGCGGCCATCTTGAATTTCAGATGATTTTAGCTATTTTTGATCTACGTCACTCTGAAGCTTCCTACAAAGGTGCAAGTCAATTGGCCTTTTGGTTCAGGAGAAGAAGCGAAAAATAAATTTTCAAGATGGCCACCATGGCCATCTTGGATTTCTGATCAGAACGATTTTCACTATTTTTGATCTACAAGTCACCCCAATGCTTCCTACCAAGTTTCAAGTCAATTGGCCCAGGGATGCAGGAGGAGTAGGCTTTTAAAGCAATCGCTGATGCCTGATGACGTGAGAAGAACCAATGCCTGACGACGAAAGAAGAACCACAGACGACGGATGACGCATGATGGATATGGACTGATCACAATAGCTCACACTGAGCACTTCTTGCTCAGTTGAGCTAATAAATGGAATGATAAGCATGAGGATGCTGATTCTCCCTTACATGATACAAGTAGTCGTACCAAATGTTTGTACAAAAATTCAAAATACTAGGTGCAGTAGTTCCTGAGAAATCTTTGACAAAATTTTACTAGAGGGAAAGAATGGACAAATAAAGGGAATGATAAGCATGAGGATACTGATTCTCTCCTACCAGATACAACAAGTCATACCCAATGTTTGTTCAAAATTTCAAAATCCTAGGTGAAGTAGTTCACCAGAAATCTTTGACAAAAAATTTTATTGGAGAAAAAGAAAACTAGAGCTGGTGTTTGTAAAACACTATGCCCCCAACTGCCTAACTCTAACACTGGTTGACTCCAACACTGCATGCCTATGATGGTAACAACAGTACAAATATACGAGATTTCAATGTTATTTTATCAAAATGGAAATAACTCTAAACCAGAAATTGCGAAGGGCCATAACTCCACCATTTCATTTAATTGGTTCAAAATTTAATCAGGTGATCTCCTCCCCAATCTTAATCAGTATACCAAATATCAAGGCTCTGGCTTAAATACTTTTTGAGATATCTTGCTGACAAGGTCAAAATGCCTAGAACTACAAAGGGCCATAACTGTCAATTTTTCATGGAATTCCCTAAAAAACAAATCAGGTAATCTCCACATCATCCCCACTCAGCATATAATATTTCAAGACCCTAGCTTAAGTACTTTTTGGGACATCTTGCTGACAAGGTCAAAATGCGCAGAACCGCAATGGGCCGTAACTTTATCATTTTTTTCATGGAATTCTCTCAAAATATAATCAGGTAATCTACACATCATTCCCACTCACTATATCAAATTTCAAGAACCCAGCTTAAATACTTTTCAAAATATCTTGCTCACAAGATTTAATTCTGATTTTTTTTCAAAGGGGCATAACTCTAAACAAACATGCCGGACAAGAAAAAAAAATACGGTTCAGCTTTTTTTTCATTGGAAACCCAAATATACAATTTCAAAACCCTAGCATGCAGGGTTCTTAAGATATGGCATGCACAAACAAGAGGACCATGATGGCCCTGTAACGCTCACCTGAGCAACATAGCACTTTGAGAGCCTGATCTAGAACTGATCAAGGCAAACATTCTGATCAAAGTTCAAAATGATTATATTAACAAGTAAGACAATGTAACATGACTAATGAACTGTGAAATAATGGTCAAGGTCAAATATGGATGACTGCATTCAAGAGACCATGCTAAGCTGTATGCATGTACTAAGTATCACTGGCTGTAGGAGCAATAGTTACCAAGAAACTGACCTAAACACAAACACTTCACAAGTACCAAATATCACTCTGTAGGACCAATAATTACTGAGAAACTGACCTAAATGGAAAAACTTAAGAGAGTCACTGGACAGAAAACTATACATCACCTTGAAATCATCAAGACAAACATTTTGAGCAAGATTCATGATGATCACTTCAAAAATGTGACCTCTAGAGCATCAACAAGGTTTTCCTTTGATTTGGCCAGGTGAACTAGTTTTTTATATCAAGTGACCCAGTTTTAAACTAGACCTAGAAATCATCAAGACAAACATTTTGAGCAATATTTATGATGATTATTTAAAAAAATGTGACATCTGGAGTGTTAACAGTTTTCTGCTGATTTGGCCAGGTCACCTAGTTTTTGACCCCATGTGACCCAGTTTCAAACTTGACCTAGAAATCATCAAGACAAACATTCTGAGCAAGTTTCATGATGATTGCTTGAAAAATGTGACCGCTAGAGTGTTAACAAGGTTTTCTGCTGTTTTTGGCCAGGTGACCTAGTTTTTGACCCCAAGTGACCCAGTTTCAAACTTGACCTAGAAATCATCAAGACAAACATGTTGAGCAAGATTCATGATGATTGCTTGAAAAATGTGACCACTAGAGTGTTAACAAGGTTTTCTGCTGATCTGGCCAGGTGACCTAGTTTTTGACCCCAGGTGACCCAGTTTTGAACTTGACCTAAAAATCATCAAGACAAACATATTGAGCAAGATTCATGATGATTGCTTAAAAAATGTGACCTCTAGAGTGTTAACAAAGTTTTCTGCTGATTTGGCCCGGTGCCCTAGTTTTTGACAGCAAGTCACCCAGTTTTGAACTTGACCTAGAACTCATCAAGACAAACATTTTGAGCAAGATTCATGATGATTGCTTGAAAAATGTGACCGCTAGAGTGATAACAAGATTTTAAGCTGATTTGGCCAGGTGACCTAGTTTTTGACCCCAGGTGTTCAAGTTTCGAACTTGACCTAGAAATCATCAAGACAAACATTTTGAGCCAGATTCATGATGATTGCTTCAAAAATGTGACCACTAGAGTGTTAACAAAGTTTTCTGCTGATTTGGCCCGGTGACCTAGTTTTTGATTCCAAGTGACCCAGTTTCGAACTTGACCTATAAATCATCAAGACAAACATTTTGAGCAAGATTCATGATGATTTCTTCAAAAATGTGACCGCTAGAATGTTAACAAGGTTTTCTGCTGATCTGGCCCGTTGACCTAGTTTTTGACCCCAAGTGACCCAGTTTCGAACTTGACCTAGAAATCATCAAGACAAACATATTGAGCAAGATTCATGATGATCGTTTCAAAAATGTGACCGCTAGAGTGTTAACAAGGTTTTCTGCTGATCTGGCCCGGTGACCTAGTTTTTGACCCCAGGTGACCCAGTTTTGAACTTGACCTAGAAATCATCAAGACAAACATATTGAGCAAGATTCATGATGATTGTCTCAAAAATGTGACCGCTAGAGTGTTAACAAGGTTTTCTGCTGATCTGGCCCGGTGACCTAGTTTTTGACCCCAGGTGACCCAGTTTCAAACTTGACCTAGAAATCATCAAGACAAACATATTGAGCAAGATTCATGATGATTGTCTCAAAAATGTGACCGCTAGAGTGTTAACAAGGTTTTCTGCTGATCTGACCCGGTGACCTACCTTTTGACCCCAAGTGACCCAGTTTCGAATCTGACCTAGAAATCATCAAGACAAACATTTTGAGCAAGATTCATGATGATTGCTTCAAAAATGTGACCGCTAGAGTGTTAACAAGGTTTTCTGCTGATCTGGCCCGGTGACCTAATTTTTGACATCAGGTGACCCAGTTTCGAACTTGACCTAGAAATCATCAAGACAAACATATTGAGCAAGATTCATGATGATTGCTTCAAAAATGTGACCGCTAGAGTGTTAACAAGGTTTTCTGCTGATCTGGCCTGGTGACCTAGTTTTTGACCCCAAGTGACCCAGTTTCAAATTCGACCTAGATTTAATAGAGGCAAACATTTTGAGCAAGTTTCATCAAGATTGGGTCAAAACTATGACCTCTAGTGCGTTAACAAGTTTTTCTTTTGATTTGACCTGGTGACCTAGTTTTTGACCCCAAGTAACCCAGTATCGAACTTGACCTAGATTTCATAGAGGCAAACATTCTGACCAAGTTTTATCAAGATTGGATCAAAACTGTGACCTCTTGAGTGTTAACAAACTAATTGTTGACGACGAACGACGGACAACGACGGACGACGACCGACGACCGACGACGACGGACATAGGGTGATGACGATAGCTCACCCTGAGCTTTTGCTCAGGTGAGCTAAAAAGCTTGACGAATGGACAAACGAACGGATGGACAAACGAAGGCAAAATAATATGCCCCATCAATTTCATTCGAAATTGGGGGCATAATCAGGTCATCTACTCATCGCTACCAATCTATTCATCATGTTTCAAGGCTCCAGCTTCAATAGTTTTTGAGATATTTTGCTGACAAGGGAAACATGCTCAAAATTACAAAGGGCCATTACTTATGAAATATTTTTCAGAATTTACACAAAAGTTAATCAGGTCATCTACTCATCATTACCAATCAATTCACCAAGTTTCAAGTCTCTAGCTCTAACAGTTTTTGAGATATTTTGCTGACAAGATAAAGATGCCCACAATTACAAAGGGCCATAACTCAATAAGTATTTTTCAAAATTTATTCAAAAGTTAATCAGGTTGTACTCATTACAAATCCATTCACCAAATGTCATGGCTCTAGCTCTTAACAGTTTTTGAGATATTTTGCTGACAAGGTAAAAGTGCCGAAATTAAGAAAGGGCCATTACTCAAGAAGTATTTTTCAAAATTTCTTCAAAAGTTAATCAGGTTGTCTACTCATCACTACCAGTCTATTCATCAAGTTTCACAGCTCTATCTCCAATAGTTTTTGCGATATTTTGTTCACAAGGTAAAAATGCCCAAAATTACAAAGGGCCATAACTCATGAAGTATTTTTCAGAATTTCTTCAAAAGTTAATCAGGTCATCTACTCATCACTACAAATCCATTTACTAAGTTTCAAGGCTCTAGCTCTAACAGTTTTTGTGATATTTTGCTGACAAGGTAAAAATGCCCAAAATTACAAAAAGCCATAACTCAAGATGTATATTTCAAAATTTCTTCAAAAGTTAATCAGGTTGTCTATTCATCACTACCAATCTATTCATCAAATTTCAAGGCTCTAGCTCCAATAGTTTTTGAGATATTTTGTTGACAAGGTAAAAATGCCCAAAATTACAAAGGGCCATAACTCATGAAGTATTTTTCAGAATTTCTTCGAAAGACAAACAGGTCATCTACTCATCACTACAAATCCATTTACTAAGTTTCAAGGCTCTAGCTCTAATAGTTTTTGAGATATTTTGCTGACAAGGTAAAAAAATGCCCAAAATTACAAAGGGCCATATAACTCAAGAAGTATTTTTCAAAATTTCTTCAAAAGTTAATCAGGTTGTCTACTCCTCACTACCAGTCTATTCATCAAGTTTCAAGGATCTAGCTTCAATGGTTTTTGAGATATTTTGCTGAGAAGGTAATAAATGCTAAAAATTACAAAGGGCCATAACTCATGAAGTATTTTTCAGAATTTCTTCAAAAATTAATCAGGTCATCTACTCATCACTATAAATCCATTTACTAAGTTTCAAGGCTTTAGCTCTAACAGTTTTTGAGATATTTTGCTGACAAGGTAAAAATGCCCAAAATTAAAAAGGGCCATAACTCAAGAAGTATTCCTCAAAATTTCTTCAAAAGTTAATCAGGTTGTCTCCTCATCACTATCAGTCTATTCATCAAGTTTAAAGGCTCTAGCTTCAATAGTTTTTGAGACATTTTGCTGACAAGATTGCATCCATATTTTTTCAAAGGGCCATAACTCAGAAAAGGGGCATAATCCTGTCAAGAAAAAAAATACCTTCAGCTTTTTTTTCGTGAGGAATCCATATAAGAAATTTCAAAACAGTAGCATTCACGGTTCTAAAGTTATGCTATGCATCAAAAAGCGTGACGAACGGACAGACGGACAGATGGACAGACGGAAGGACGGACGGATGGAAGGACGGACGAACAACCCAGAAGCAATATGCCCCTCCAACTTCTTTGAAGTTGGGGGCATAAAAAGGACAAATAAAGGGAATGATAAGCACCAGGATGCTGATTCTCTCTTACACGATACAAGTAGTCATACCCAATGTTTGCACCAAATTTCTAAATCCTAGGTGCAGCTGTTCCTGAGAAACCTTTGACACAAATTTCCCTATGCATTACATTGGAGTGAGAGATGGAAACAAGAGGGCCCTGTAATGCTCACCTGAGTATCATATCATCAGAGAACCTGACCCATAAATGATCAAGGCAAACATTCTGACCAAGATTCATGATGATTATATTAAAAAGTAAGACAACGTAGAATGCCTAATGGACCGTGAAATATGGATCAAGGTCAAATATGAATGACTGCACTCAAATGGCCATGCTAAGATGTATGCATGTGCTAAGTATCACTGGCTGTAGGACCAATAATTACTGAGAAACTGGCTTAAATGCAAAAATAGCCATCAGAGGAGATGGCAAATCCCCCGACCAACCCGCCATTTCTAAATTTAGTGTATTTTAATTGATATCGTGGAAAATTTGAAACAGGGTAAAGTAAAAAGATGCAAAGATAGTATGAAATGTGACCAAAATAATAACTGAAAACAATAATAGGTGTACTGATTTTATTTTTTCGTGTTCTTTTATTTTATTTTTTTTTTATTTTTGTCAAAATCATCTAATGGTTACTTCTGATGTGATACTTTGTACAGGATACACAATATTTGCAAATACTTTGAATTTGTGAATGTACATATTCAGAAATAACAGCAAAAATAAATGCTTTGTAAAGGTAAAGGAACTTGCTGTATGTTTATTGGGGTAAAAAATCAACAGAGTAAAAGTTGTCCTTCTTACATGCTACACATCTTCTTGACCTGATATATGTCCCTACCAAAAATTATCAAGTTATCTCAAACAGTATGGGAGTTATGGCCTGCACAAGATTTCGGCATCAGGGGAGATAAGTACATAATGGAGAAAGTGTGAGTACACTTGAACATGACATGCCTACTGGTCCTTATCTATGCCAAATGCGAAACATTAACAAAGTATTTCAAACCACATACTCAAGAATTCAGCTTAGAAATTCATTCAGGGGAGGTAACTAGAAAACAACCACAGCAGAGGTTGTCTCTCTTGCATGTGACACACCTACTGGTCTTTACCAATGCCTCTACCAAACATTATCAAAATATGTCTATGAGTATCAAAGTTATGGAGCCCACAAGATTTTGGCTTCAGGGGAGATAACTACATAACAAAAAAAAAAGTGAGAGATGTCTCTCTTGCATGTGACACGCCTACTGGTCCTCCTCTTCATTTCTACCAAATATTATCATATTATCTCAAACAGTATGGGAGTTATGGTCTGCACAAGATTTTGGCTTCAGGGGAGATAAGTACATAATGAAGAAAGTGAGAGTTGTCTCTCTTGCACATGACATGCCTACTGGTCCTCTTCATTTCTACCAAATATTATCAAAATATGTCTAAGGGTATCAAAGTTATGGAGCGCACAAGATTTTGGCTTCAGGGTAGATAACTGCATAACAAAGAAAGTGAGAGTTGTCTCTCCTGCACAAGACACGCCTACTGGTCCTCCTCTTCATTTCTATCAAATATTATCATATTACTTCAAACAGTGTTGGAGTCATTGCCCCCACAAGATTTCAACTTAAGGGGAGATAACTACTTAACAAAGAAAGAAAGAGTTGTCTCTTTTGCATGTGACATGCCTACTGGTCCTCCTCTTCATTCCTACCAAATACATGTATTACCAAAATATGTCAAAGGGTATCAAAGTTATGGAATGCACAAGGATGAGTACAATTTCTGCTTCAGGGGAGATAAATACATAACAAATAAAGTGAGAGTTGTCTCTTTTGCATATGACATGCCTACTGGTCCTCCTCTTCATCCCTACCAAATATTATCAAATTATCTCAAACAGTATGGGAGTTAAGGCCTGCACAAGATTTCGGCTTCAGGGGAGATAACTACACAACAAAGTCAGTGAGAGTTGTCTCTCTTGCACAAGACATACCTACTGGTCCTCCTCTTCATTTCCACTAAATATTACCAAAATATGTCAAGGGGTATCAAAGTTATGGAGGGCACAAGGATGAGTCTACAATTTCTGCTTCAGGGAAGATAACTACATAATGAATGATGTGAGAGTTGTCTCTCTTGCATGTGACACACCTACTGGTCCTCATCTTTATCCCTACCAAATATTATCAAATTATCTCAAACAGTATGGGAGTTATGGCCTGCATAAGATTTCAGCTTCAGGGGAGATAACTACATAACGAAGACAGTAAGAGTTGTCTCTCTTGCATGCAACATGCCTACTGGTCCTCCTCTTCATTCCTACCAAACATTACCAAAATATGTCTAAGAATATCAAAGTTATGGAGTGCACAAGGATGAGTCTACAATTTCTGCTTCAGGGGAGATAACTACATAACGAATAAAGTGAGAGTTGTCTCTCTTGCACGCAACAAGCCTATTGGTCCTCCTCTTCATCCTTACCAAATATTATCAAATTATCTCAAACAGTATGGGAGTTATGGCCTGCACAAGATTTTGGCTTCAGGGTAGATAACTACATAATAAAGATAGTGAGAGTCATCTCTCTTGCAAGCGACACACCTACTGGTCCTCCTCTACATTCCTACCACATATTATTGAAATATGTCTAAGGGTATCAAAGTTATGGAGCGCACAAGGATGCATCTACGGCGGATGGACGGACGCCATGCTGATCGCTATATCCCTCAAACCTATCGGTTGGGGGATCAAAACTTAACAAAGTCAGTGGACCGTGGAATATAGGTCAAGGTCAAATATAGATGACTGCATTCAAGAGGCCATACTAAGATGTCTGCAAGTGCCAAGTATCACTGCTGTACAACAAACATTTACTGAGAAACTGACCTAAATGGAACTGGAAATTATGTCTGTAAAACACTATGCCCCCAACCATATGCTTGCCTCTAAAGATAATACAAGGTAACAAGAGCTGTCGCATGACAGCATAGCTCACCTATTTGCACCTTGTCTACCTATGTTTTCACATTTACAATTTAAAAGGTGTTTTAGTATTTTTATATGATTTTATTCCAAATACAGTAAGTTTTGTGAGTCTGAATATAAATCACACATCCCCTCTATAAATTTTAATGCAAATCTATGAGTTACATGGAACACTGACCTAGATATATGATATATTTTGAGGTTGATCATCGCATCACATAGAACTAATGTTCCTGGTACAAAATTTCTCCATCAAATAGTCTTCCAGTTATTAGACAAAAATCACTGAACGATGAAATATAGGTCACACTGAGTCACACTGACCTAGATATATTTTTATGACAATCAACGAGTCACATGGAAATTAACATCTAGGTATGATATTTCTCTATCAAACAGTCTAGAGATATAAGGTAAAATCACTGGACTGTGAAATATAGGTCAGAATGACCTACATATATTTTTAGGTTACTCTTAGTGTCACACTGAACTAATATTCATAGTATGATATTTCTCCATCAAATAGTCTTCCAAATATATGGAAAAATAACTGGACCATGAAATATAGGCCAACTGACATGTATATATTTTGAGGTTAGCCTTCGTGTCACATGGAAATAATATCTAAGGTATGACATTTCTCTTATCAAATAGTCACCCAGATAAAAGGCATAATCACTGGACCATGAAATATGGGTCACATTGACCTACATATATATTAAGGTCACTCTTTGTGTCACATGGAACTAATATCTAAGGTATGACATTTCTCTATCAAATAGTCTTCGAGTTATAAGGCATAATCACTGGTCCATGAAATATAGGTCACATTGACCTACATATATTTTGAGGTCAGTCTTCGTGTTACATGGAACTAATATCCAAGGTATGACATTTCTGTATCAAATAGTCTTCGAGATATAAGGCATAATCACTGGACCATGAAATATAGGTCAAATTGACCTACATTTACTTTGAGGTCACTCTTAGTGTCACATGAAACTAATATCCAAGGTATGACATTTCCCTATCAAATAGTCTTCGAGATATGAGGCATAATCACTGGACCATGAAATATAGGTCACACTGACCTAATTATATTTTGAGGTCAGTCTTCGTGTTACATGGAACTAATATCCAAGGTATGACATTTCCGTATCAAATAGTCTTTGAGATATAAGGCATAATCACTGGATCATGAAATATAGGTCAAATTGACCTACATTTACTTTGAGGTCACCCTTAGTGTCACATGAAACTAATATCCAAGGTATGACATTTCCCTATCAAATAGTCTTTGAGATATGAGGCATAATCACTGGACCATGAAATATAGGTCACACTGACCTAATTATATTTTGAGGTCACTTTTCGTGTAACATGGAACTAATATCCAAGGTATGACATTTCTCCATCAAATAGTCATCGAGACATAAGGCCTAATCACTCTAATCATGGACCATGAAATATGGATCACATTGACCTACATATATATTGAGGTCACTCTTCATATCACATGGAACTATTATCTAAGGTATGACATTTCACTATCAAATAGTCTTCGAGTTATAAGGCATAATCACTGGTCCATGAAATAAAGGTCACACTGACCTACATATATTTTGAGGTCAGTCTTCGTGTCACATGGAACTAATATCCAAGGTATGATATTTCTCTATCAAATAGTCTTTGAGATATTAGGCATAATCACTGGACTATCAAATATAGGTCAAATTGACCTACATATATGTTGAGATCACTCTTAGTGTCACATGCAACTTACATACAAGGTATGACATTTCTCTACCAAATAGTCTTGGAGATATGAAGCATAATCACTGGACCATGAAATATAGGTCACACTGACCTAATTATATTTTGAGGTCACTCTTCATGTCACATGGAACTAATATTCAAGGTCTGACATTTCTCCAGCAGATAGTCGTCGAGATAGAAGGCCTCATCACTGGACCATGAAATATGGGTCACATTGACCTACATATATATTGAGGTCACTCTTCTGTGAATGGAACTAATATCTAAGGTATGACATTTCTCTATCAAATAGTCTCCTCAGTCCCAATCAGTATACCAAATATCAAGGCTCTAGCTCAAATACATTTTGAGATATCTTGCCAACGAGATTTCAACATTATTTTATTAAAAGGGAAATAACTCTAAAATGGGAGATTATTTGGATAAGAAAAAAAATATGAGTCACCTATTTTTTCATGAGGAATCCATATATGAAATTTCAAAACATCAGCATACATTGTTCTAAACTTGTGCTATGCACAATAAAGCAACATGATGAAGTTTTTAAAAGTAAAACATATTTTAACAAGCAATACTTAAACTATAGATAATGTGCTACATTCTATTCTGTTCATACCTTCCACAGAAAAAAACGACAGTAACGTGGTCCCATACAGTCTTAATCCAATCCCTTAGGCAGTCACCTGTGTGACGTATTCCTCCCGCTCTTTTGATCACGTGTTAGTTTCTTTGATGTAAAGCCCTAAAGGGTAGAGCTAAGCGGGGATAGGGAGGTGGGATTATCTTATCTATAGGTTAAGTATTGCTTGTTAAAATATGTTTTGCTTTTAAAAACTTCATTTTAACTGCACAATACATTAACCTATAGATAATGTGCTAGAATTCACCAATAAGGTGGGAAGGAGCTCCCAATTCTAACACAAAAACAAGTAGATCCCTCCACTTCTGGATTAAGGCTCAGGAAACTCTTAGAATAAGCTCATTCTTGATATAAATCCTAAGAGTAAGCTCATTCCGACATATATATATAAGATATTAATAACTTTAATATATGTATTACTCGAACCCAAGCTTTTTTAGACTCCCGCCAAACCAAAACAACTATTTGGACCCCTCCGTAGGTCTCATCAGGCGGTGGCAGCAAGATTAACAGTTACTAAATGCAACAGTTAATCCTGATACAGATATCCCCGCTATAGTTGTTTTTTTTTTTTATTTTTTTTTTTTTTTATTTATTTATTTATTTTTTTTCATTTTTTCTATCTTCTTTATTGACTTTTTTTTTTCTTTTTTTGTGTGGTTTTTTTTTTTCTTTTTATTTTTTTTTTTTATACTTTTTTCTCTTTTCTCTTTTTTTGACATAAATATATACATGTACAATATATATAAACAATTTTGAGCCTGGTCACTGTCATGTTTAATACATGTAGGTCCGGTGAGCAAAGACCAATCAGCTTGCACATCAGCACAGTCTGATCAGAGTCTTCACTGGCCGTATGCAGCATCTTCATGTCTATCTAATAACTCACATGCAAACCCATTGAAGAGTCTTCAATGGGTTTGCATGTGAGTTATAGGATTTGTGACCGGGCTCAAACATCAAGACAATAAGCCTAAGCAATAATACCCAAATTATACCCAACTTTGGTTTGGTTTGAAGAGGTTAACATTATTTTCTTTGTTTCTTTTGCAAAATATAGATTGCATTTTTGTTTATGTACTTTATAGTTGTACACAATGAACAGAATTGCGCTTTCATATTTTAAATTACTAATTCAATGGTCAGTTTTAAACATCCCAAACACACATCTTCGCCGTTCGTTCGTTGCAATGAACTCGTTTGCGATAACTTTCAAGTCCAGGGCATCTGTTTTGTCTTTGTGTACAAGTAAGGTAATAAGACTGTTCAGTCTGGTCTGGGTCATTGTACTTCTCAAGTACGTTTTCACTCTGCACAATGCTGAAAATGTCCTTTCACTGGTTGCATTTGTCACTGGAATCACCAACAATATCCTTGTCAGAGTCACGATTTCTGAATAGATTGCTCGCATTGCTGATTTCAGTTCATGCAGATAATCAAATATATCGGACAGTTTGACTGCTTCACTCTCTTTCTGATCAAAGTACGTTTTCAGAGTTTCCAGCTGAACTTTCAGTGAGTCCTTGTCAATGTCCTCCGCATAGAACTCTGTCACGAATGTGAATTCTTCACTATAATCCTCAAAGTCTGAGCGCACTGATTTGACAAGAAGTTCTTCTACATTTCGGAACACTTTGTATCCAGGTTGGTCGAAACGGTTCTTAACACAGTTTATCACTAGGTCCATTGCTTCGAAATAGTTCTGCCTGTACATGTCACGCTCTGTCTGAGGAAAGAAATGTTCAGCATCACCAATCAGAAAACGTTTCGGCATCTTACGTCTCCGAGGCATTGACGGTTCATTCATATCGACTGATTCTGCTTTTGCTTTCACGTCATCGTAGAATTCAGCGAAACGTTCATCAGTTCTAAGTTTTGATAGAGTTTCAAGTGTCAGTTGGGCCACGGTTTGCCCTTCACACCCCGACAAATCCTCATGTTGCAGACCTTTGCTTAAATTGTCCGTATGCCACAAAATTGACTGTCCTAGCATGACACCAAACAGATAATCAAACGTTTTCATCTGCGCATCAACTCCCTTGATTCTGGCTCTGATGTCAGTATCCTTAACGTCTGAATAAGATTCTTCCCAGAGGTCCTGCAGCACAACGTAATTGTCCAAAACACTCTGCAGGCTGTTTGCTCTAACAGTCCAACGCATCGGACACAATGTCCTGAAACCCGGTGTTTCAGGAGTGAGTTCTTGTTTTAGTTTTTCAAACAAACTATCCCGTTTTGGGGAAAACGCCACAAGTTTCGATATCTCGTAGGTTGTAACCAAAGCGTCACGCATGATTTTTGATTGTTTCATAGTGTCTCCAACAGCCAAATTTAGGGCATGTCCGTAGCAGTGTGTGTAAACTGCTCGCGGTTCTTTTTCACTGATTCTCTTCGCAACACCGTTCTTTGCTCCAGACATGTTGCTTGCACCACTGACCATGACAATTGTTCAACAAAAGATTCATGCGGAGCAGACAATCGTCTTTGTCAAAGTATCCGAATCAATGGAATCAACTTTGTAGAATCCAATGAAATCTTCATGAGCTACGAGATCGTCACCCACATCTCTGAATACTAACACACACTGTTCACGGTTTGACACATCAGTTGTTTCATCAGCCATAATGGAATAATACACATAGTTTTTGATGTTCTGGGAGATATCTCTGAGTATCGAAAGAGCCATAATCTGCAACATCTCATTTTGAACTTCAGCACAGGTGTACTTTTCATTTTTATGTTTTAACCATATGCGAATCATCTTCCCCGCGAAGCGTCAGCAGCTGAATATAATTCCCATCGGACTCATCACCATCACCACGAATTGGTTGTCCTTGACGGCCTAGAAAGCGCAAACTAGACAGGATCTTTAACAAACAGTCTCTGTTATTAATCTTGTCTTCATTGTGCTGCGTCAACAATGTTTCACCTATGTCTTCAGTTGTATTTGGCAGAGTTACCACCTTAAGAACGGATTCACGATGACAATTCGACGATTCATGTTTTCGAAATGACACACTGGCATCTTTCCAGTTTGAATATCCATTAACTATAAAGGCTTTGTCAATGGTGTTGCTCTTAAGTTTGCCGTCCTTATAAGCAACCAGACATACATGGCAAAACGCGAGGTCGTTGGTTTCATCGTAGTGCAACCAAGTTCTGTTAGCAAACCACGAAGCCTGAAAACTTCTTTTCACAGGATTTTTAACGCCGAAAGAACTTTGTGGAAATTTGAAAGTTTTTGGTTGATTCGGATCCTGCGGTATATCCATGGCAGAAGAATAACATGCATATGCATATGCGACCGTACCTTTTAGAATACTCATGAAGGCATTTTTCAAAAAATTTATATGTAAATGGTCTGTCGGCATATTGTTTGATTTCATGTAATTAATGTCTCTTTCTTTGGGAAAAGACGAATACATATTTTCTGAATTTGTAAGCCATGAAAAACAGTATTGTTTTATGATTTCTGATTCTCTAAAAGCCCTACAAGTCGGTCTCATTATTCATTAAAGAATACTTTGATGCGCCAACACTTCAAAAGATAATCCCCGGTCTCGTTTTTCATTAAAGAATACTTTGATGCGCCTACACTTCAAATGATAATCCTTTAATATTGATTAGCGTAGTTAATACAGGTGTCAATTTCATAATACCAAATAAACAAGTTTGTATCGTATTATCGTGTTTTCATAACGAGCGTAATTGAATCAAGGTTTAATACCCTGCGGCAGACAAATAAGTGACAGCGGCACGCCTAAATTATCAATTTTTATCGACTTTTGACCACTGAACCGCAAAACGGGCGAAAAAAGTAGAAAAATATAGGTACGGCCAAACCCATTTTTGGCCAAAAAAGTGGTCCGGCCATGGCTGGACCGCCGCCGACAGCCTTGTATAGAAGATTGATTCAATATTGCTGATTGAATCTCCTTGAGCGGAACTTATCGAAAAAGGCCCAAGACGAAGATAGAGCCCTAACTTCATGGGCTTAATCTTAAAGAAGGGAAAATCTTTACGGATGAGTTTCCTGTAGGCAAATTTAATGTTATAAGAAATCCATCTCGAGACAGAGGATTCAGAAATATCTTTCTTGCCTATAATTGGTGGAAATAGTCTAGTTCTATTTTGACGGTAAGGTCTATTCATTTTTAGATAGAATTTTAAGGCACCTGTAGGGCATAAAAGCCTATCTGAATGTTCCCTTTACATATATGGGCTAAATTGGGATAAGACTATGATCTGGACAAATGGACGGAAGCTGATTCTTAGCCATAAACCAAGTTTGAACCATCAGATACTGATCCATCAGAGCAACTGAATCTTAGTTGATTTGAATCCATTGACAACGTCTGAATCTTGTTTCATCTTTAGGCAATGGCAAGAGCTAAAAGAAAGGCTGTCTTTACGTGGAGTTAGAAGCCTTATGTAAGGTTCATATGGGGGCTTTCTGAAGACAGACTAAGACCCAAAATAAAACCTATTAAGGAGTAATAGGTCTTTGAACAGTGCTTTGTAATTCGAAAGATCTTATTAATTCTGACAAGACAGGGTTAAATCTGATTTATAGCCAGTCTTAAATTAATAGTACTAGATATGATATATCTGTAGCCTTACTAGTACTCATCTGAAACTTTTACTCAGAGAAAAACGTAAAAGAGGAAATCGGCTATAACAGAAAGAGGCGCCGAGACCAGATTAATCTTCTTTCTATGACACCAACGGGTATATACGACCCCCATTTCGCGTCATAGGCTTTCTGAGTTGATGTTCGCTTTGATTTGGAGACAAAAACTGCAATGTTTGCGAAATTTCTAACTGATTTCTTGATAACTTCCAGGCGTACGGTTGAGTACTGGGAGATTTTGATGTTGAAACTTTCCTTTGCTTGTGTTAATAGTTTGAAAAGAGTGGAAGATGAACTGGAGCTGAGACAAGTAGTTGTAGAACCTCTGGGAATCATGTTTGTTACGGTCAATGAGGAGCTATAAGAATCATTCTGCACTGAGATTGGCGTATCTTGTTCAGGACAGAAGGAGTTAGTATTGTTGTAGGAGATGCAGAAGCATGAATATTGTTCCAGTTCCTGGAAAATGCATCTATCGCAAAGACTTGATTGTCCAGAACTGGGAACACATAAGTGGAAGATTGTGACTGAAATGTATGGCAAACAGATCCAGATTGGAATGGTTGAGCATTTGGAAATTGAATTCGATATCAATTTATCCAATTCCCACTCTGTATTGACTATTTGTCGATAGTCGATAACGTATCTGCCAAAACACTGAATTTGTCTGGTATATGATGCATCCTGACGACAATATGATGTTTTAGGCACCACTGGAGGATATTCCATACCTCTACGCATAGGTTGGGAGAATGTGTTCTTCCTTGCTTATTATCCTGATATATGATACCACTGTTGTGTTGTCAGTAGAAAACATGACACAAGAATGGTGAATATACTTATAAGGTTTTATCAGTGCGAAACGAATGGGCATTATTTCCAACATGTTGATATGGAATTGGAATTGGTCTTCTGACCAGCGACCATGAAAGGAAAAACTCATCGTTCCAGATGAGTTCCCATATTGACTAGCATCTGAATAAGGAAATATTTTGGGGTCTGGAGGGTGAATGGACATCCCTTAAACGAATTGATTGGTGTTCATCCACCATTTCAAATGGAATTTGATCATACCGTTAATCGTAACCTGATGATCTAAGGATGAATTTAAGGTTTCCAGACCGAAAATAGGCAGATTTGCAATGTCGTAAATGCAGTCTGCCTAGAAATTTAAGTCTGCTGGTGCACTGAGTTTGCCCAAAAATAAAAGAAAGTTCGTGTCGAAACCAGAGTTTAAGAAAGAATTGTTTTGATCGACAATATTTTTGTGGAGTTCGGTGGACGGATATTTCAGCAAACAATCGGCATACTGATGGGTACTAACTGTGCACTGTTACTTGCCGACTTGTTTTTATACTCATATGAGGCGGAGTTTGTACAAAATCTCCTCCATGCAGGCAAGAAACACCTCGCACAACAATTCAATTTCACCTACAGATATATAGATGATGTATTGTCTCTGAAAAACACAAAATTTGCAGAGTATTTAGAATTCATCTATCCATGTGAACTTGAAATAAAGGAAACAATGAAGACTGCAGCCTCCTCCTTATACTTGGATTGTTATCTCTACATTGACAATGGAAAACTTACTACTAGGCTTTACGACAAATAGGATGACTTCAATTTTCCCATTGTTAACTTTCCATTCTTGAGCAGTAATATCACTTCTGCACCAGCATACGGTGTTTACGTTTCACAGTTAATCCATTAATGCCAGAGCCTGTTCAAATTATCAGGACTTCATGGAGTGTGGGAAAGTGCTCACTACAAAGCTGTTGAGCCAGGGGCATCAAAAAACCAAACTGGTAGCAACACTTAAGAAGTTCTATGGGAGACATCATGATCTGGTCAATCCCTACAATGTGGCAGTTTCCAGAATTGTTTCTGATGTTTTTGCCAGTGATGTGCCATAAGTAGACTTCCCAAATACCAGACATACGCTTCTACCGATATTTCCTTCGTTCAGGCCTATGGGCATGGTGGGCGAAGCTTGCTTACCAAGTAAGGCTTACTATCTGCGGACGCCTGATTACACCTTTATTCTGGGGTCCATGTCTGTTGGTCTGAACATTCTGATTCATCATTCGTTTATGGATTTATGAGTTTGGATTACGGCTTAGGTACCATGACTGCAACTACTTTGATGGTCAGAATAAGAGCTTTACTCGGTTCGCTGGTACTCTATTTTGTGTTGAGTTAGAATTCATACCTAACGGTGAATTCATGTTGGTATCAAATCTGACTTCTTTAGATTTGGTATGAAATCCAGATTTGTATTGTTTAAAGAGTGAATTTGGCATCTAGAATTTGGTGTGCTAGATAAGCCGATTGCAAAACAGATCTCTTATTAGCCAAATTTCACGGGCTTAGAGACATTTCTGATGGTAAGGTCATGAACCGAAAAGCCTGATGTTCGTAGATGAACCGAAGGAATTTTCTGGATTTCAGATGTATCGGAACATGAATATGCATCAGTCAGATCTCTGCAGACAGCTCTACCTTTGGCCATAATCGATTCACTTACTGACTTGACTGTCTCCATCTTAAAATGCTTTGTTTATATACAGATTTAGTAGGAAAGATCTATTACTGAGCGTAACTTGAATAGGATCTTGAACCTGTTTCGAAAGGTAGAGAGGATCCATTTGTTGTCTGTCAATTCTTCTGATTGTTCCACAAATTGGGTCAATCTTCCTTCCACTGAAAAGTCTGGACATAGTAGGACTGGCAGTGGTAAGAGATGGACTTCAGAATTTGTTAAGGATGAGGCTTGCTTAGAGGAGGGGAACTGTCTGATTTCCACTTCTCTTAGCATAATTCCTTTACTTGATGAGTATGACTGTGTCTGACTTTAGGCCTGTACAGTTGCCTTTGGTGAGGCCTAGGAGGTTTAGTTGGCTGCTTCAGTTTCTTAAAGACCGGAGGAGCCAGATAAGTCACTTTTGTTGTTGCATGATATTAGCAACAGAGGAATTTGCCAAAGGCCTTTGTTGTTGGACCTAAATTTTTGCCCTTGGTACTTCCTTAATTTTGTTATAAAATAAGGTTTAGAATTAATCGAAACGTTTCGAAACTCATGGTTGGAATTGTCCAGTAAAATCTTAAACGTGGCCAGCACCGCATCACGTCTCGCTTGTAAAATCTCCGTAGCTAAGATCGTAGACCTAGCAATCATGGATTTATAGACTTAGGTATGGTTTAAATCAGTCTCGAAAGAGCCGGTACGGATATTGTCTGCTGTTGCATACATAAATAAGCAGCAGAAGAAAATATATATACTCATGTGAGTTTATCGCTATAAATTTGTGGGCTCTTTTACCATAATTCAATATCTTATTGGAATGGAGCATTTTTCTGCTAGCTAAATCCAGCAGGAAAGCTTCCAATTCTAACGGAAGAATATTATTGGTTGGTAAATATTGGCTCTGGCTCTTATAAAATTTAGTCTGTGTCAAGGAAGATATTAAATGTTTGGGAGCCTATCATCTCTGCCAGTTTCTCCGTGTCAGTTTGCTTTGGAGAAATCTTGGCAGTATTTTAAAACTAGCTTACATTGTGGCAATACTAGTAATAGAGTCGTACGTGACTCCATTAGGAGTACAATGCCAGATAAAGGTTTCACCGGAGCATGCTCCTCGGTTGGCCTTTAACTCCGGAGGCAAAGCCTAACATTCATTGATTGCCTTTTCAAAGGACCAGGTTTAGATTTCAGAGTCTGAACCTGAGTCCTTTATGTTCAGGTTATATTGTGTGGACATAAGTTATTTCCGTAGGCTGTAGTATACTCAGATTCTGTGCAGACAGTGGACTATGTCTACTTCTCTGTATCTGCCATAATCATGGGACTGATTATCAGATAATTAAAAAGAAGAAGAAGATGTATACAGTAGAACTTCAATGGCTTGAACCCCGATGGCTCGTTTACCATGGATGAGTCGAATACGTTCTTGAGTCCGCAGGGATTTCCTCCAAATACGATATACAGATAATTTAGGGAGATTTTCTTCTTTTATCTTGTAAATGTATGCTGTGTGTACTCATTAAAATTGCCTATATGAGGCAATTCTAAGGAGTACACACAACATACATTTAAAATATAGAACACCGAAAAGATATCCCAAAATTATCTCCATTGTGCCTCCTGGTGTGACACTAATAGTAACCTTCCAAGGCTCGAACTACCGCTGTCTCGAACAAACATTCATGGTCCCAAAGGGGTTCGAGCCATAGAAGTTTGACTGTATTTTCTTCTCCTTTCTTGTTAGATTGTCTGGATCTTTAGACTTTCTGTTTCTCAGCGAAAGTCTGGAGATGCAGGCCTAAAGGAGGAGGGTGTAGAGAACAATCTACGTCTCCTTCTCTTCTCAGATTTATATTTACTTCTAGACTGATCCCTCCTGGAAATACGTCCAGTAAGGGAAGTCTGCAAAGTCTGTTGTCCTATCTCCATTTGTTGTCAGACGTTTGATTACAACATTGGGATCAGGCATATTACTAAAAAAGGTAAGAGAAAAGTCCAGGGAGTGCCACAATCACAAACAGCAGCCCTTCCCAGACCCCAAGAGGAAGAGGAAACCGACAAATTTAAACAAGCACAAACTAAACAAACGTACGAAAAGCACTAAGATTAGCTCTCTCTTCCCCAAGCGAGGTAATCGCAATACTAAAAGGACTGAAGATGCAGTCTGGTTCCAGGGGTAATAAAACTCTTTTTGAGTTATTATCATTATTAGTGAACTCCATGCCCATGGCATGAGTTTCATTAAATGTAGTTTGATATAAATTCTGATGATCAGTGATGGGTGATCGGGTGACCGGTGGCTGATGAATATTGACTTTCCCTGTGTTGATATTTTCTAAGTCCATTGACCGGTGGCTGGATGGCCGGTGACCAGTGATTGACTGAGTTGAAAATTCTTGTGTAATGCCCATTTGACCGATGGCCAGTGACTGGTGACTGGTGGCCGGTGACCGGCCATTCTGAAATGTCTTCTTGTCCATTGGGTGAATGGCCGGTGGCTGGTTGACTGGTGGCCGGTGGACTTACATTCCTCTGGGTACAAGTACCCTTTGAGTTGCCAACTTGATGGGTCTTCCCCCGGGCAGCAGGGCCATGTGGAGTAGTGTTCTCATCAATTTTTTCTTTGTCTGATGAATCAAACATGGCTTGCGATCTCTTCTTCTCCCTAGCCATGAACAACTTCTAGAAGAATAATTTCTTCTTTCTTCGTCAAGTTTCCGGGTTATATCAGATGAGACTCTACACGTAGAGCAGGTTGATTCCCTGGAACAAGAAGAGCATTTAATTCATTTGTCATAATTATCCGAACGCGATTTTAATATGACCACATTCACCACGAAGAATCGTCATGGAAGTCGCAAAAACTCATTAAGGTGAACAAGCGATGGATAATTACAAGAATTCAAAAAACAATTTACAACAAATAATAGTAAGAAAAGTGAAAGGCATAATAAAGGAACATAAGAAAGAACAAAGTTTATAATTTCAACCAGAGAAAAAGGAAGAAAACATAGATTTTTTTCACCTGGAGAAAAATCCTTTGTTTACTTTCTCGTCCACAGAAAAAAAACTGACACGTGATCAAAAGAGCGGGAGGAATACGTCACACAGGTGACTGCCTAAGGGACTTTTGGATTAAGCCTGTATAGGACGACGTTACTGTCGTTTTTTCTGTGAAAGGTATGAAAAGAATAGAATGTAGCACATTATCTATAGGTTAATGTATTGTGCAGTTAAAATTGCAAAGGGCCATAACTGCAACAACATTTCATTTAATTGACTGAAAATTTAATCAGGTGATATCCATCAGAGATCTTTTTTTCATGAGGAATCCATACATGAAATTTCAAAATATTATCCATATACAAAATTTCAAAATGTTAGTATACATGATTCTAAACTTATGTTATGCACAATAAAGCAACAAGATCAAATGGCCAAAAATTCATAGGGCCATAACTCCAACATTTCATTTAATTAGTTGAAAATTTAATCAGGTGATCTCCTCCTCAGTCCCAATCAGTATACTAATTATCAAGGCTCAAATATTTTTTGAGATATCTTGCTAACGAGATTTCAATATTATTTTATTAAAAGGGGAATAACTCTAAAATGGGAGATAATTTGGATAAGAAAAAACTAAGGGGTACCTATTTTTTCCTGAGGAATCCATATATGAAATTTCAAAACATTAGCATACATGATTCTAAACTTATGCTATGCACAATAAAGCAACGAGATTTAATGACCAGAAATTGCAAAGGGCAGCAACTCCAACAACATTTCATTTAATTGGTTGAAAATTTGATCAGGTGATCTACTCCTCAGTATCAATCAGTATACCAAATATCAAGGCTCTAGCTCAAATACTTTTTGAGATATCTTGGTAACGAGATTTCAATGTTATTTATTAAAAGGGAAATAACTCTAAAATGGGAGATAATTTGGATAAGAAAAAAAATAGGGGTCACCTATTTTTTCATGAGGAATCCATATATGAAATTTCAAAACTAGCATACATGATTCTAAACTTATGCTATGCACAATAAATGAAAACATTAAATGGCCAGAAATTGCAATGGGCCATAACTCCAACAACATTTCATTTAATTAGTTGAAAATTTAAATAGGTGATCTACTCCTCAGTATCAATCATTATACCAAATATCAAGGCTCTAGCTCAAATACTTTCTGAGATATCTTGGTAACGAGATTTCAATGATATTTTATTAAAAGGGAACTAACTCTAAAATGGGAGATAATTTGGATAAGAAAAAAAAATAGGGGTCACCTATTTTTTCATGAGGAATCCATATATGAAATTTCAACAAGAGCTCCGCCAAGCAGGGCATTATACGCCCTTGGCAAGTAATAAGATGTAGCACATAAACTGGCTCCTGTACAATTCAGTGCTCTGGATATAAACTGTAAGTGGAATTACAAAAAAAAAAAAATAAAAAATTTTCATTGGGGCATAGCTCTGCTGATATTTGGTGAACTGTAACCTAAGGGTTCAAGCTGGCCCAGGAATTAAGGGAGAAGTAACTTCTCCCTCCTGGGAAAATAGGGAGAAGTTTGCTGCATCTAGGGAGAAGTGTTTTTGGATGCAGAACACACGACAGAAGCATGGCTATATTATAAGCTCATATGAGCCTTTGGCTAATTTGTTTTTCCTATACCTCAATATGAGACCAAACAATAACAAAACAAAAATAAACAACCGAAAAAAAAAAAAAATGCTGCAAGAAATTTTTTTGTAAACCTTTAACTTGTTTTATACTGATTTTATTTTTGTTCTTCAAGGGAGCCAACTCAGAAGAGTATTAAAAAAAAAAATAAATAAATAAAAAATAAAAAAAAATCCCAAAAGAATTATGTTTATAAGTTTTGATATTAGTCAAGCTTCTTAATTCTGTATCAATTAATAAATGTATTTATAAAGATTTAATAATGGCAACATTTCCTTGCAAATCTAATAAAAGAAGATGTAAAAAAAAAAAAAAAAATAAAATAAATAACTTGCCCATATGGCCATAACTTTTGATATTTGCAAAAAATATACCTATTATAAAATAAAATTAGCAGACTATTACCTCTAAACAATATGCTGCAAAAAGTTTAAAAAAACTTTCAAAGGGGCATAACTCTGCCAATATTTGGTGCACTGTAACTTCAAAATAATATGCACTGCTTCACAACATCATCGTGTAACTATTTATGAAGTTTCAGCTTGATCGGATGTAAACTGTAGGAGGATTTAGCCGGAAATGAAAAATTAATAGAAATTTTCAAAGGAGTTTAACTCTGCTAATATTTGGTGGACTGTAACCTTGAAACAATATGCGCTGCTCCACATCATGGTCTAACTACAAATCAAGTTTCAGCTTGATCAGATTTAAACTAGGAGTAGTTAGCCGGAAACGAAAAGTTTACAGAAATTTTCAAAGGGGCAAAACTCTGCCAATATTTGGTGCACTGTAACCTTGAAATAATATGCACTGCTCCACATCATCGTGTAACTATTTATGAAGTTTCAGCTTGATCGGATGTAAATTGTAGGAGGAGTTAACCGGAAATGAAAAGTTTACAGAAATTTTCAAAGGGGCATAAGTCTGCAAACATTTGGTGGACTATAACCCTGAAATAATATGCGCTGCTCCACATCATGGTCTAACTATGAATCAAGTTTCAGCTTGATTGGATGTAAACTGTAGGAGGAGTTAGCCGGAAACGAAAAGTTTCCATAAATTTTCAAAGGGGCATAACTCTGCTAATATTTGGTGGACTGTAACCTCGAAATAACATGCGCTCCTCCACATAATGGTCTAACTATAAATGAAGTTTCAGCTTGATCGGATGTAAAATGTAGGAGGAGTTAACCTGAAATGAAAAGTTTACAAAAATTTTCAAAGGGGCATAATTCTGCAAACATCTGGTGGACTGTAACCCCCGAAACAATATGCGCTGCACCACATCATGGTCTAACAATATACCAAGTTTCAGCTTGATTGGATGTAAACTGTAGGAGGAGTTAGCTGGAAACAAAAAAGTTTATGGACGGACTGACGGACGGATGCCATACCCCGTAACATAATATGTCCCATTTTTCAAACAGGCGTATAAAAAATTAGGTGATGCAGGAGCATGGTTGGTAGGATTTATGTAGGAGACCACTAAACATTGCTACATACTAAATGTGTTAGCTCTGGGCCTCATGGCTTCAGAGAAGAAGATTTTTGAGGGTTTCTTAGCTATAAAGTTCTATATAAACAAATGACCCCCTGGGGCATGGCCAGTTTGGGCCCAAGGGGCTTGATTGGCAGGATTTATGCAGGGGACCATTAAACATTGCTACATATTAAATATATAAGCTGTAGGCCTCATGGTTTCAGAGAAGAAGATCTTTATTTTTTTTATTTTTTATTTATTTTTTTTGCATTATAAGTCTACGGGAGCTAATGACCCCCCGGGGCATGGCCAGTTTGGACCCCAGGGGCTTGATTGGCAGGGTTTATGTAGGGGACCACTAAACATTGCTACATAATAAATACATATGCTGTGGGCCTCATGGTTTCAGAGAAGAAGATTCTTTAAGTTTTTTCCATTATAAGTCTATGGGAGCTAATGACCCCTGGGGCATGGTCAATTTAGCTCCCAGGGGTATGGTTGGCAGGATTTGTGTAGGGGACCACTATACATTGCTACATACTAAATATATAGCTTGTGGGCCTCATAGTTTCAGAAAAGAAGATTTTTTTAAGGTTTTACCATTTTAAGTCTATGGGAGCTAATGACCCCCTCCCCAACCCCAATGCCCCCTCCCCCCCTGCCCCCCCCCCCCCCAGGCATGGCCAATTTAGACCCCAGGGCTACATAAGAAATATATAAGCTGTAGGTCTCATGGTGTCAGAGAAGGTTTTTTTTTTTCATAAACATATGACCCCCTAGGGTGTGGCCAGTTTGGACCTGAAGGGCTTGATTGGCAGGATTTAAGTAGGCGACCACTACATACTAAATATATATGCTGTGGGCCTCAGAAGATTTTTTGTTTCTTTCCCATAATAAGTCCATGGGAGCTAATGACCCCCGGGACATGGTCAATTTGGCCCCCAGGGGCATGGTTGACAGGATTTATATAGGAGACCACTAAACATAGCTAAATACTTAATCTGTTAGCTCTGGGCCTCATGGTTTGAGAGAAGAAGATTTTCGAAGGTTCTTTTGCTATATAGCTCTATATAAACATATGACCCCCTGGCCAGTTTAGACCCCAGGGGCTTGATTGGCAATATTTATGTAGGGGACCACTAAACATTGCTACATACTAAATATTTAGGCTGTAGGCCTCATGGTTTCAATGTGAAGAAATACGACGCTCTTTTAAGCAAACAAATCTGACAAACCCATGTGACGTTGCAGATAAATATTGGAAGTCGAAATCAGCTGTTCATATTTGTACCTGGCGTGAAAGAATTCACTACGCTCTTAGAAATAGTGAGTACATTTTTCTGAATTTGGACTTGAATTTAACTTGAATTTATTCTGAAATTCACTTGCCAACCTAGGACATTGTCCAGGTTAATTATATTATTAAAATAATGGCAAGCCAAGGAGACAAAGTTCTCCTTTCTGACCCCAATGATTCAGTTTTGACCCTGTTGACGTGGCAGTTCAAAATGGTGTTTCCGAGAATGTGCAGGGGAAAAACAAAAAGAAAACTAAAAGGAAACAGGTTTCTTGCTCATCAGTGATGGCAAAATCCAGCACGGGGTGCAGTAAAAATACAAAAGGAAGCACTTCGAAGACGGCTTCACAGAAAGATAAAAATTTAATTGACATAGACAATTTGTCCCCAGAAGATATTTCCAAATTGTGAGAAAAATTGGGCATGTTTTCAACCCCCCTCGTGGAATCCTGTGATTTTGTGGATGAGGAAAATATTAGAACTGTTTTTGGGGACAGGTTGAACAACATGCCCAATTTGCATATCAAAGTATCGAATGAGGAATCTAAGGAGGAGCTGGTGTCAGCCCCCAGACTGTCAAAAAGTTCAAAACTGAGACTTTTACAGCCTATGAATATTGGAAATAATTTGGTGGATGCACTTTTCAAATCGCCATGTGAGAATGACAATGAGACAAATGAAAATGAACAGGTAGATAATGAATTTGACTGGGATTTACCAAAGCTGAAAGTGCCAGAAAAGGGGTCAGCAATTCCACAATCCTTGGCAAATTTGATAAACATGAAGTTTTTTAAAAGTAAAACGTATTTTAACTATCAATACTTAACCTATAAATAATGTGCTATTCTCTTCTATTTCCACACCTTCCACAGAAAAAATGACCTTTCAGTTGTCAATTAAAGTCTTAAACCAGAAGGTCCCTTAGGCAGTTACCTGTGTGACGTAACTCCTCCCGCTCAATTGGTCACGTGTCAGTTTCTTTTATGTGTAAAAACAAAGACACAATTAGGAGAAAAGAGCGAGGGTGGGAGGAGGGACGATAAATACTTATCTATAGGTTAAGTATTGATAGTTAAAATACGTTTTACTTTTAAAAAACTTCATTTTAACTGCACAATACATTAACCCTATAGATAATGTGCTAGAATTTGCAGAATAGGAGGGAGGTGTTCTCCTAATTCTAACAACAAATAAATTATATCCCACCACTTCTGATTTAAGACTCAGGAAACTCAAAGGAATCAGATACATTCTAACTCTATATTTAATAGAAAGAATGATCTAGATTCACAAATATAATATATCTTTAAGGTGTTATGGTCTAACTACCTTATATGTTAATAGTAGACTCTAGAGGATGCCAGTTCTTAAGCCTCAGAGACCTAATATTTCAAAGAAAAATGAGTCATTGAGACATAACCTTAATATTCCATTTGCAATGTAAGCTCAGGAATATTGTTGATAATATTTTCGAAACAAAATTTGTCAAACAGAAGCCTAGACTATAAGTTGTCTATCTTAGAGGCTTAATTTAAATAAGGAAATGTCTTCTCGGTCGAGTTTCCTATAGATAACCGACATATCTAGAGATTTTGGATAAATTCTAGATATGTGAGGATTATCTAATTGTAATAGTCTAAGCTATTAGAATTATAATCTAATTAGAGTCTGTTTAATTGGAGCGATAGGACCATTTCCAAAAAACAGACCATAAACTTGAAATAACCATAATGTTGTATAATTATTCCCCTTTGATCAAATTAAAAGAGGGGGAAATAATAATTGTGTAGATGGAGTAAATTGTGTAGATGGAGTAAACTTAACTGAATTTCAGTTATCCATCAGAAGGAAAGGTATATACAAAAATTTATGGTTTAAACTATTGCTAGACTAATTGTATTAACGTATTTTTAGACTAAGCAATAAGAGAATACAGTGGTTGCCTAAGACTGCTGGGAGGAAAAGGCAACCTAAGTCATTGATAAATACTTTTGTCATTGGACATATTAAGGCGTTTCGTGTCCTGGACAAATTAATAAAGGAAGAGACTGCCAACATCATAACGTAGAGTTTGGCAGACAATAAGAGAGAGAAGAATAAGACTGATCACAGCTAACTGTAAGACAGTCTTATTTTGGCTAAATCTTACCATACAGCTGAGATTAAGCAATAGGAAATAACTGGATAGAATCTTTCTATTGCCAGAAAAGATTGCCATGAAAATTACTCCGGAGTACATAATCATGGACAGTAAGAAAAAGTTTAAAGTCCACTTTGTAATGAAGAATCAAAATGTTCAGACAAAGAGAAGGACTCAGAAAGAATGTAATAGGGGGATAGTCATTCTGTAGAAATATTATACAATAGTACTGATTAATCATCTCTGTAACACTTAACTTATAAGTTCAGAGATAGAGTTACTATTCTGTACGAATATTTAAGAATAGTGAGAATAGATATATAAATATCAAATTAAAATTATACTACAGGGCAAATTCCTGCTATGAATAAAATGTTAAGTGTAACTATTTATTAAGCAAGGAATAACTAAACATATAACTTGTTATAAAATTACTGCCCGGAATTTTATAGATAAATATTCAATAAAATTTTAGAATTGAATATGTATAGTGTAAAAACCTATTTCTGAATAATCGATAATTCCTGAAATACCCAATTATGTGCTCGTATAGGAATTCAGGAAGAAATATATATATACTCTCGAGATCTATGCGTAAACCATAGAGAGTTATAATTATAGTAGTGTTACCACGATCCCTAACGCAAGGGTTAAACATGTATAAATTTGAAATAATATAGGTAATTATTAATTTAAAGTCATATAGGTTTAAGATATAATTCGTTCTATCTTTAACCAAATATGCAAGAACGGTGACTCATTATTTCTGTATTCGCAGGTAGAAAATGAGTTCTTAGTCATCAAAATTAGTATGGTCTGAATGGATGTGTCTCCTTGAACTGAGTCAAAGAATAGTATCCATTAAAAAAATTAGAGCTTGTTTTTAGCTTAGCTTAACAAGCGCAGAGTAGAAAATACTTCAAAGTATTCATATAGTCTTTACGCGCTGAATACTGAGAAATGCTGTTAAAATTGTTTAGGAAAAATTTTATCTGTAACATAATTTGACGGGTCCATAATGTTAGTTAGATTTAGACCTGGAACGTAGTGAGAAAGGTCAATCTAAACATAAAAGCAAGTTCAGAATGATAATTAATGAAGATAGATATATAAATATCGGTTATTATATATTATCTCCAAATATTGTCAAAAAATCTTAATGGTTAAAGCATAAATGCTAAGCGAAAGTTCATTTACCGAATGTATAATCGGACAACTTCCGGTATGTTCAAAATCGTATCACGTAATAGTAAGATCTGACCAGAAACGTAGGTGCGGTACTTACTACGTTGTGAAGTTTATATAAATGAACTCTATATTATGAATTGGGACAGTGCATTTCATAACCCATCGAAACGTCTTGAAATGACTTATCATGTCTAAAGTATAATTATCCAGCTTCGGAAAAGATATTTATCTATATATGGACCTTTATCTTAAAGCGAATGGGATATCAAGATATTAATCTTTCCATTACTCGCAAACAGAATTTGAATTCTTATAGCGAGAAGAACTGTTGATCCCTTTAATGAATGTAACCAAAAAAGGGTATAGAGATAATGAAATGTTTCTTATTTCTTTTCCGAATCGTAATTAAATATGTTTTCCCCATTGTCTAAACCTACAACGTACAGAGTAGGACAAAGGGATGATTAATTTGAATATAATTATATCTGCTAATTTGAAGTAAACTATCGTTAATTACCCTCTAAGCATTTTATATATATATATATAAAATCTATGCCTTCAAAGTGTTTAGACCTAAGAAATAATTGACTGTGATGGTTTCTGAACGGTTACATAGCCAATTAAATAATTAAATAGAAAAACTGTATATAATATGTAATTTAGGCAATAATAATCAGTCACGTACTGGATAAATTAATGCTTTTACTGAATATCTATCCATTGTCTATTCCAAGGGTCCGAGTAAAATTTGATTGACATGGACTCTTGTTATAAGTGTAAATAGTAGAGGCATTAGAGCTAGTCGAAGCAAACTATTCCTCAATAATAGATAATGTAGACCTATACTATACGTAGATTAGGTCTAGTTGTTTATAAGTTTCACACCTTCCTAAAATA
Organism: Anodontia alba; assembly: GCA_964016985.1. Lineage (NCBI taxonomy): Eukaryota > Metazoa > Mollusca > Bivalvia > Lucinida > Lucinidae > Anodontia > Anodontia alba. The sequence goes on along the minus strand of OZ024824.1, from coordinate 50,744,232 downwards.
ATTTCCATCGTAATCAAAGGAAAATTATTATTCCCAGATGAAGAATCTTCAGCGTAATAAATTCTATAACTGAGACAAAATTATCTGGCACATTACTATCGTAATCTTAGATGATCCAGAAGGAAAATAAAAGGCACGGTAAAGAGCGTATTGAATTATATATGCCTTAATATATGATTTTCTTCTTATTAATTATTTTATTCCAGACAGGGCACGACTGACCTAGACTCTTTATATAATTAATCAATAGATAGTATAATATGGAATAATAGCATAACTGACCGGCTATTTTCCGTGTACAAAAACAAAAGGAAATATGTACCTCAACTAGAGTTCTATACAAATCCTTGTAATCTAGAGAGGTAGTAGATAAATAAATAAACTCTTAATTCAGTTATCTAATTCATCTAGATTTCTGATACCTTATGAATGTAATATTAATAGAAAGTAGAGAGGATCGACTGCTACTTTCTTATCTAACTTATTCCCTAGACTGCATGCTGATACATATCGCGAGCATGTAGAAAAACATGGAAGGAAAGATGAAAAAATTAGATTCCGTGTATATTTTTCTTCTTTGGAAATAACAATAATTTTATGGAATTCACTTTGCCTTGGAGCTGAATAAGGTGAATACCTAAGAAAAAAAAGTAAGAGAAAAGTCCAGGGAGTGCCACAATCACAAACCGCAGCCCTTCCCAGACCCCAAGAGGAAGAGGAACCAACAAATCCAAACAAGCACAGACCGAACAAACTCACGAAAAGCACTAAGATTAGCTCTCTCTTCCCCAAGCGAGGTAATCGCAATACTAAAAGGACTGAAAAACACAAGAACAAAATAACACACGGAAAGACATACAACAAATCGCCTCGAAGAATAAACCACAAGGCAACAAAGAGTAAGACTAACACCGGGACCACCACCTTAGAATGGTCAGTAGAGCAAACCACCAGGGGGTTTAAAGCACTTTTACAGCTAGCTAACTTCACCCTGGGTCCCGATGCTACTCTTAATACAGAAACACATAAAAATTCGGTTCGCATAAAGGCTCCCAACTCAGTCAATGCATCAAAGCGAAAACATAAAAATCAAATTAATCACTATAATAAACAAAGACGAGTACTCATGGCTAATTCTACTGTATGCCAGAGTAAATGAAAACCAATAGTTGAACCACGGCAGGCCAAGCCAAAGACATATCGTCAAGCCTTAATCTCTTTCTAGCGAATAAAGAGAGAGATAAGTTATTTTAAATATAGATAGAAGTATCTTCTATACTTAGTCAATGAATTGCGAATTTGATCGTAACCGATAATTCTTAATTCATTTACCAAGAATAAATATATATATATATATATATCTAGAATTCTAAGTCTAATTCAGAAATGACTGGACAGAATTCTAAGATATAAGAGGCTGCTAGGTATTCGAACCCATCGCTGTCATTCTATAACCTGTAACCCAAGATTAGACATGTCTATGGTGCTCTATGAGTAATAATAGGTTGTTCGAGGACTAGTGACTACTACTCGGTCACTAGTAATCCGACATAATGACCTGACACTAGTCTACGTAACTACTGCCCAGTGAAATTCGCTAGAATCGGAAGTTAACCTCTTTCCAGCGAACGAAAGAGAGAAAACATAAGTTAATTTAAAATATTAATAGAATTACACTCCTATAATAAGTCAATCAATTACTTAGAATTCTAAGACTAATTCGGGAAAGACTGTACAGAATTCTATTATATAAGTGGTTACTAGGTATTCGAACCCAACACTGTCACTTTATAACCTATATCCATTGACTTGACTTGTCTATAAAGCTCCATAAACAATAATAGATTGTTCAGGAATTAGTGACTACTATTCTGACACTAGTTACCCGACATAATGACCGGACACTAGTATTCGTAATTGTTGCCCGGTGAAAATTACTAGAAATGCGATAATAATGACTGGATACGAGTACTCATAACCTTTTGTCCTGTAAAAAATATTAATAATTTGACAAATTGATCGGACAGCAGTATTCATAACTCTAGTCCGATGAAAATCACTAATTATATGAAAAAGTGACCGAGCACAAGTATTCGTAACTTTTTTCCCCGGTGAAAATACTAATAATTAGGCAAAATGACCGGACACTAGTATTTGTAAATCTTGCCCAGTGAAAATCAGTAATAATATGATAAAATGGCCAGGCATAAGTATTCAATGCTATTTGCCCGGTGAATTTTACTAATAATTTGACATAATGACCGGAAACTAGTATTTGTGACTATTTTGCCTGGTGAAATATGTCAGAAAGCTAAGTTTTTTCCAGAAAATAATTGAATAATGAATTATTGACTGGAGACTGGTTGACTGGTGCCTGGTTGACCGGTGCCTGGTTGACTGGTTGACCGGTGCCTGGTTGACTGGTGAAGCTGATTGACTGGTGCCTGGTTGACTGGTGACTGGTTGACTGGTGACTGGATGACCGGTGACTGGATGACTGGTGACTGGTTGACCGGTGACTGGTGGACAGACTTTATCGAATACTAAGTACCCAAAGATGCCACCTTGACGGGTCTTACCCCAGCAGTATAGCCATATGGGGTGGGGCTCCAATCAGTAAAGAATTGTCGTATAACCCATCAAGGGTTGACAAGTTCTTTACAATCAGCTTCTCCACCGTGGAAATCTTCAGCCAACTCGAAGATCTCTGCAAGATATCCAATAAAAGTCCAGGTATAGTAATACTATATCATATCGCTGAAGAACCTGGAACAAAAAGAACAAGTTAATATTCTGGATATATAAACACGACTTCCGAACCGACCGCACACGAGCTTTGTGCCGAATAGCGAGAGTCGCGAAAACGCATGTCAAGAAAAGCCAGTCAATAATTACAAGAAATCGAAAATCAAAAATTTCAAATAATAATATAGATAGTGTAAGGAGTGATAAGGAAACAAAAGAAACACAAGGATACAGAAATTTAACCGTGAGGAAAAGAAATAATCCGAATTTCTTTCACAGGTAAAAAATCCTTGTTGATATCCTTTGTCCACAGAAAAGAAACTGACACGTGACCAATTCAGCGGGAGGAGTTACGTCACACAGGTAACTGCCTAAGGGACCTTCTGGTTTAAGACTTTAATTGACGACTAAAAGGTCGTTTTTTCTGTGGAAGGTGTGAAAATAGAAGAGAATAGCACATTATCTATAGGTTAATGTATTGTGCACTTAAAACTGCATGTACTTCACAGTGTACACAGTGTCACAGTGTCAGTAATTGACACTATTGTTCAGAAATATAAAATACCCCAAAACTGTGATAAATTGGCTGTGCCAATTGTCAATAATGAGGTGTGGAAAATTTTGAACAAGAGAGCCCACAGTTATGATAAATGTTTTGCAGATATACAAAATCTTGTGGCTGTCGGCATGGTACTTGCTATCAAATTAGCTGAAATTCTAAAACAACAAATCATCTCCAATTCAGAGGCAAAAACTCTCTTTTCTGATATGATAACACTCATGGGGCAAGTCCAGTATACGAGGCTGAGTCAATAAGTAACCAGCCTATCCCATTTCCTATGGACTGAGACAGTCACGATTTTCATGCTTTGTTTCAATATATGTTTTATACATGGGTACAAAATTGCACATGTATCCGGTCATTTTTTAATAAGATATTGAATGTCAAACATGGCTAGTGATGCAAAGGCATGCTTTTCATCTTACGTTGAGTACCGTGCTGTAATTCGGTACTTGTATTTAAAAGGTAAAACAGGCAAGGAAATACACGAGTTAGCCGATGTTTATGGGTCTTCTGCACCATCTTATGCTCAGGTTAAATTCTGGGTAGGGGGATTCAAACGCGGTAGAACGTCTTTAGAAGATGAAGCCAGGTCTGGACGCCCACTGGATGCCACCGACGAAGAAATGTGTAAGAAAGTTTGGGATCTGGTATACTCTGATAGGCGAATTCAGGTGGAAGAAATAGCGCAGGCATTAGGCATTTCACACGGTAGCGTTTCAACAATCTTACATGATCGTTTAGGTATGCGCAAGCTAACAGCCCATTGGGTCCCCAAATCCCTTAGCGATGAGCAAATGGCAACCACAGCATCATGCAGCGCCTTGTTGAAGTGTTTTAGATCAAAAGATGATTTTCTTTTGCGTCTGGTGACTGTAGATGAGACTTGGGTTCATTATTATGAGCCAGAGAATAAAGCTCAGAAATGTCAGTGGGTAGGGCCTGGGTCCCCAAGGCCAAAGAAGTTCAAGACGCAACCATCTGCTGGCAAGGTGATGGCCACAGTATTCTGGATGCAAAAGACGTTATTATGTTGGACTTTTTACTGAAGAGAAGTACAATAACTGGAGTGTACTATGCAAACTTGTTAGACCAGCTGAGAACTGCCATCTGTGAAAAATGCCGAGGTATTTTGCTGCAACAGGACAACGCGGAAGTCCACACTTGCAAAGTTGCAATGGATGCTGTAGAGCGAAACGGGTATTAATTAATACCACATCCTGCCTATTCATCTGACCTAGCTCCTAGCGACTTCTTCCTATTCCTAAACTTGGAAAAGGATATCCATGGACTTCATTTCCGGTCTGATGAAGAAGTCGTGATGGCAGTTGAGGAGTGGGTCAATGGAAAGGACCCCGACTTTTTCAGTTCTGGGCTGATGGCACTTGAATACGGTTGGTCTAAGTGCATCACACTAGAGGGCAATTACATCGAAAAAGAAGAGGTGGATCTCAACCGGAAATAAGTTAGGCTGGTTACTTATTGACCCACCCTCGTAATTTATCTCTTAAACGCAGATACATGATCAGGCCAAATTTAAAAAAGAAATATTTCAACTTGTACAACATATGCCTATAATTACCACAAAATTGTTCGGGGATGCTGTTGCAAGAGATATTAAAAACTGTGAGACTGGCATTTCTATTGCAAAAGACACATTTCAGTCATATAAACCCTACAGAGGTCATGGTACCGGTAATTTTAGAGGTAGTTTTATGAGGAACCAAAGAGGCAATTTTCGTTATCAGCCTTATCCAGCTCAGTATCAGCAGATATGGTGCATATAGAGGTAATTAGAGAGGTTTTATGCCAGGCAAAGGCAGAAGGCAGATGGCAACAGCCACAGTCACATGTCTCCCAAACGAATCACCTTAATAGGAAAGAAGGTAGGTTCAGTAGGAAAATTACAGTTTTGTTTAAACATTTGGAAAAATTACACTAAAGATCCATGGATCTTAAATACTGTTGCTGGCTATGAAACTGAATTTAGAGAAAAGCCTTTTCAGCACAAATTCCACAGCAAATCAGTTTTTCTGCTGAGCAGAAAAATATTGTGAATCAGGAGATAGAAGAACTTTTGAATAAAGGTGCTATAGAATATTCCCAATTGGAAATAGACCAATTTATTTCCAATATTTTTGTAGTTCTAAAATCAAATGGAAACAAGGCAGGCTGAAGGACAGCTATATCCTCTGCCGCAGAATGACAATGGAGCGGCCTAAAAATTCAAGGCTCAAACTGGTGGCCTTCAATTGTGACCTTGACCTTGAGTCTGAATTGTTGAGTTATGGGTTCTGCACATCATCTCACTAAGGCGAACATTTGACCCAAATTTAATAAATATCTTTCAAAGGGTTCAGGAGATATTGAGTGAACATGAAATTCAAGGCTCAAACTCGTGACCTTTAACTGTGACTTTGACCTTGAGTCAGCATGCTTGAGTTATGGGTTCTGCACATCGCCTCACTAATGCAAACATTTGACAAAAGTTTCATGAAAATCTTTCAAAGGGTTCAGGAGATATGATATATCAAGGCTCAAAATGGTGACCTTCAATTGTGACCTTGACCTTGAGTCAGCATAGCTGAGTTATGGGTTCTGCACATCATCTCACTGAGGCAAACATTTGACCAATGTTTAAAGAAAATCCTTCCAGGGGTAAAGGAGATATGGAGCCGACACCAAATTCAAGGCTCAAACTCGTGACCTTCAACTGTGACCTTGACCTTAAGTCCACAGGGCTAAGTTATGGGTTCTGCACATTGTCCCACTGAGGTGAACATTTGACCACAGTTTATAGAAAATCCTCAGAGTGGTAAAGGAGATACAGAGCGGACACAAAATTCAAGGCGTAAACCCGTGACCTTGAACTGTCACCTTGTGAGTCTGCAAGGTTGAGTTATGGGTTCTGCACGTCATTTCACTGAGGCAAATATTTGACCAAAATTAAAAGAAAATCCTTCCAGGGGTAAAGGAGATATCGAGTGGACACGAAATTCAGGGCTCAAACTCGCGACCTATAACTGTGACCTTGTCCTTGAGTCCCCATGGCTGAGTTATGGGTTCTGCACATCGTACCACAGGTGAACATTTGACCAAAGTTTAGAGAAAATCCTCCCAGGGGTAAAGGAGATACAGAGAGGACACGAAATTCAAGGCTCAAGCCCATGACCTTGAACTGTGACCTTGACCTTGAGTCGGCATTGTTGAGTTATTGATTCTGCACATCGCCTCACTAAGGTGAACATTTTACAAAAGTTTAAAGAAAATCCTTCCACTCGTATAAGAGATACAGAGCGAACACAAATTTCAAGGCTCAAACCTGTGACCTTGAACTGTGACCTTGACCTTGTGTTGGCATGGTTGAGTTATGAATTCTGCACATCATCTCACTGAGGCAAACATATGACCAAAGTTTAAAGAAAATCCTTCCAGGGGTATAGGAGATATGGAGTGGACACAAAATTCAAGGCTCAAACCCATTACCTTAACCTGTGACCTTGACCTTGAGTTGGCATGGTTGACTTATGGGTTCTGCACAATGACTCACTGAGGCGAACATTTGACCAAAGTTTAATGAAAATCTTTCAAAGGGTTCAGGAAATATGGAGCGGACAAGAAAGTGTTACGAAAGGACAGACGGACGGACGGACATTCCAACAATTCCGGTTTAGGGGCTACATCCCATTGTAAATTCCCATAAGGGTTTAAGGCCTATAAGCTCCTTAACCGAAAGGTTTATAATGTATCTTAACGGAATAAAGCATAATGTGGTTACAAAATTGAACCCCTTAACCCGAAATAAAGACGGACAGACAGACAGATGGACAGACAAAGGCCATTTCTATAATCCCCTATCAGCTTCACGGCTGGGGATTAAATATAGACCTATTATTAATCTCAAACCTCTGAATTCTTTTGTTCAATATGAACATTTTAAACAAGAAACATTTAGTATTATGTTAGATCTTATTCAGGAGAATGATTTTTTCACAAGTATAGATTTACAGGATGCATATTTCGCTGTGCCAATTCATAAAGAAAGTTTTTAAATTTTTCTTGGGATGGTCAAAAAATTATTTTCCTTTAGTTGTCTCCCCTTTGGTTTGTGCTCAGCACCAAAAATATTCACAAAAACACTGAGACCTATTTATGCATGGTTTAGGCAACACTGTATCTGATGTTCCTATTATATTGACGACTCTTTAAATATGGACCAAAATAGTCAAAAATGTGCTGAAAATACTCAAACAATGATTAGTGTTTTAGAATCTTTGGGTTTTACAATAAATAACTAGAGCAAGTGAGCAGGGGCTCACATATAACCATGGGCCAGTGCCTAATCTAACAAGTAGCCCAAGGGCAAAGATCACTCATCTGAGTACCAATCAGACCCAATTTGGAACCCCGGGTTATGAATGGCCAGTTTGGAAAAGTTCTGACAAAGTTTCATGAAGATCAGATGAAAAATGTGGCCTCTAATGTGTTCACAAGCTTTTCCTATGATTTGACTTAGTGACCTAATTTTTGACCGGGCGTGACCCAGTTTCAAACTTGATCCAGATATCATCAAGACAAAGGTTGTGACAAAGTTTCATGAAGAGCTGATGAAAAATGTAGCCTCTAATGTGTTCACAAGCTTTTTCTATGATTTGACCTTGTGACCTAGTTTTTGACAGGGCATGACCCAGTTTCAAATTGATCGAGATATTACCAAGACAAAGGTTCTGACAAAGTTTCATGAAGATCACATGAAAAATGCTGCCTTTAACGTGTTCACAAGCTTTTCCATTATAAGTCAATGGGAGCTATATCTTGCTATGATAACCGGAGTTCTAATCCAATCCACACCAAAACCTATGTCAGCTATTCTGTAATCATCCAGCAGTAGTAAAAATCAGACATTAATAAACTAAAGTCCAAGCTTTTAGAAATACAAGCAAAAGACAAAAACTTCACGTAAAACTTTGACGTAAACATCACACTATTTTCTAAGTCCCTGACCTTGACCTTGGGTCAGCAGCATCAGCAGAATGATGTCAGCTATTCTGTAATCATCTAGTTGTAACACTAATCACACATTAACATCCTAAAGTGTAAGCTTTCAAAAATATATGCAAAAGGAAAAAAACTTCACGCAAAACTTTGATGCAAAATGTTAACATTCGTATGGATGCACAGACGGACGACCGGCCGAACGGATGGAAAGACGAAATCTATATACCCCTCGACATACTTCGTATGCCGGGGGTATAAAAAGAAATCTGTTTTGGTTCTAGTTCAAACAATTATCTTTTTTGGTTTTGTGGTAAATTCTGTTCAATTCATGGTTTTTTTCTCACAGAAGAAAAAGTGCAAAAAATTATTGACTTTGCAAACTTTTTGTTGGGTGCAACAAGCTTGACAGTCAGACAACTAGCTAGTTTCATAGGCCTTATTATTAACACATTTTTTGCCATTCTTGAGGCACCACTACATTATAGAAATTAAGAAAGGGACAAAATTTTGGTTTTAAAAGATAGTGGAAATTTTGATGACACTGTAACATTGTCAGATCAGGCTAAACAAGAATTTTTATGGTGGAAGAGCAATGTTAGACAGAAAAATGGGAAAAGAATTAGGCCACGTAAAGTTGAAATTGTTTGTAAAACAGATGCCTCATCATTTGTTGGGGATCTTATGATGCTGATTCCAGTAAAGAGGCAAATGGCAGATGGAATCAGTATGAAAAAGAATTTTCTATTTAGAATTGTTAGCAATTTTTTATGCATTACAATCTTTGTATTCCTCAGTGAGGAAAAAGCATGTAGAGATCCAGTGTGATAATGTCTCAGCAGTTTCCTATATTAATGATATGGGAGGAATGAATTCAAGAAATATGGATCTGTTGGCACGATATTTGGAACTGGTGTGTATCAAAGGATATTTATATTTCCGCTGTGCACGCAGCCGAATTATCAAATGTCAGGGCCGATTTTTTATCGAGACACTTTTCAGACTCGACAGAATGGGCGCTGAAAAGGCAGATTTTTTTAAAAATATGTAAACAGTACTTTTTACCTGATGTAGATCTTTTTGTGTCCAGACTAAACAAGCAAACTGATACCTTTGTTTTCTGATTTCCAGAACCTGGGGCATATAAGAATGACACCTTTTCTTTTTCATGGAATGGGTTGTCTCCTTATATTTTTGCTCCTTTTAATATGATCAGCAAAGTTGTCAATAGGATTATCCAATATGAAGTAGAGAGGGCAGTACTAAATGCCCCTCTTTGGAGATCTCGGGCATGGTTTCCACTTTTATAAGAAAATTTGATTTCTTGTCCAATCAGGCTGCCTCATCACAGAGACCTGCTAACCCTTCCTTACAAAAAAGACAGATTTCATCCAATGGCAAAGAAATTGAAGATGGTCACAGTAATGTTATCAGGGAACAGCTCAAAAGTCAAGGATTTTCAGAATCAGTTGCTGAGATTGTCGTCAACTCTTGGAGGAAAGGAACAAGAAAACAATACGGTTTGGCATGGAACAAATGGTATTTATGGTGTTTTATTAGGGGTCTCAATCCTTTTAGTACGTCTGAGTTTTAACATATTTGCATTTTTTGGTGAAGAAAGGAAAATCTTATTCTGTACTGAATACACATAAATCCATGTTATTACAGACTCCCATATTTTTTTATAACAAGTGGTGTAATAATCCTTTCTTGTTGTCAAAATTTATGAAAGGATTATACAACTTGAATCCTCCAGCACCAAAATATTCTTTTACTTGGGATGTATCCAAAGTACTTAATTATTTAAGTTCTCTTTTCCCGTTATCTGAACTGTCTTTGAAGTTGTTGACCTTTAAGTTGACTGCATTAATTGCTTTGTCTACAGCTGCTAGAGCTCAGACTTTAAAAGCGTTAAGCTTAGACATAGTGAAAGTTATGGATAAAAAAAGTTGTGTTTATTTTTTGAGATTTGCTGAAAACTTCTAAACATGGAAAAAGTTTTAATTTGGAGCTCAGACATTATGATGATGAAAAAATTTGTCATGCACACTTTACTAGAATATATTGACAGAACAAAGTCTTGCAGGAAGTCTCGAAATTTACTGGTTTCATACTGCTCTTTTAATGCAGTTTGTTAAAGTACAATTGCTAGATGGCTGAAATTTGTTCTTGAACAGTCTGGTATCGATGTTAGCCTTTTTAAAGCAACATTCTTTCAGACCTGCTTCAGTTTTGGCAGCTCTTTTTCATCATTGTTCCTTAAAGGAAATTATAAAGACTGCTGATTGGTCATCAGCTAAAAACTTTTATAAGTTCTATTTTCGAGATATTGGCATGCAAAACTTAAATTTTGCAGAAGCAGTTTTGAGTAGTACATGAATTTGAACTATATAAATAGTATTAGAATGATAGTTTTCAATAGTTGTTACAAAATTACTGTGGCTGAGATAGCTAAGGTAACATTTAAGACTTAAATTTAACTCAACACGTGTTTGAGTGTTGCTGTTTTCATATGTGGCTGTTTTCTTCATTATTTGTTCCACATCTCTCTGTCTTCTGGTTCCATCGGGAAGGCTGTGCTTCATGACTGTTGCATTTCCTGGGTATCTGCACTTATTTTAACTGCATAATACATTAACCTATAGATAATGTGGTATTCTATTATGTATTTCAAACCTTCACAGAAAAAAATGACAGTCTTAAGAGGCTTAACCCAGAAGGTCCCTTAGGCAGTTACCTGTGTGATGTCATTCTCCTTCTATTTTGATCACATGTCAGTTTCTTTTACAGGGTGAAAAAAATCTAATTTTACTTTCTTTTCTCCAGTTTATTTTCTTATTTCCTGTTTTCTTATGTTCCTTTATAATTTTAAAACGTCGTGGAATAATCATTCAAAATACTTATTTTGTTCTTCTTGTTCCAGGTTATCTACTTGTTCGATCTATAATAAATGGAGTAGAATACTTGGGATCTTGCAGACAAACGATGTCTTTATTTTGCTAGAAGATCTACCATGAAGAGAAAGCTGACAAGAAGAAGTTGTGCAGTCAGATTTATCTAATGACAACACTTTTTATGATGGGATCACCACCTTGTATGGCTTTACTGCCAGGGGCCAAGCCCATCTGATGACAACACAGATGCTAGAGGCAATCCCTCAGGTGTAAGTCCACCAGTCACCAGGCACCAGGCAACAGACAGCTTTCCAGACACCGGGCAACCACACACCAGTCAATTGGGCACCAGTCACCATGCATCCAGGCACTGGTCATTGACTGGTGAATACACCAGGCACCTGGCACCAGACACCAGTCTTCCAGGCACTGGGCATTGATTGGTAAATACACAAGGCACTGGGCAACCAGGCACCAGGCACCAGTCACCGGTCATCCAGGCACTGGGCATTGAATGGTACTGCGAACCGGTCAACTGGGCACCAGTCATTAGACTACTGACTTCTTCAACGATCATCAATAACAACCACTGGGCAACAGTCACCAGGCACCGGGTACCAGGCAGCAAACGTAAGGCAGTGAATACCGGGTAGCCGATTTTTGATATCACTGAACTTGGAACAATCAGTTACGAATAAGCCTCTAAATAAAGAGTGCTACTGCTTGGGGAATATGTCAGATCCTAGTATTGCTATCGAACATCTGACAAATACTTGGAAGACTATAGGTCTGTTCCTCTTAAATACGTACTTGAAGAGATCAACTCTTTTTATGATGGGATCACCACCTCGTAAGGCTTTACTGCCGAGGATAAGCCCCATCTTTCTTACCTAAATATTATAATAGAAGAAAGGAAGATTAAGTTTTGCATTTACTCATCTTCCTCTTCTTCTTCATCTTCTTTGTCCTCTCTCGGAAGAAGCAGAAAGACAAAGAAACCAAAACATTTCATACAAAAAGAAGTCGCCGATCTCCTTCTTTTTCTTTTTAATATATTTAGGATCATGATCAGTATCAAAGATACAGACATATTTCTTCTCAGGTTGTTAACGTTCAAATGACTCCTCAACCTGATAGAGTTGTAGAAGAAACACTGAATATACAATCAATAATTCGGCGCATTATTCATCAAGGATCCAGAATCAGTTTCCTAAATAGATACCTGATCCTTTCATAAATTATTAATGAAATCTTCTAAACTTTACCGGAGATGTGTCAGAGAGTAATTTCTACTATTAATGGAGTCGCGTTCAACTCCTTTATTAGTTCTTCCTCTATCTAAATTGATAGAAAATACTACCAAGTATGTCCAAAAAAAATTATAAGGGGATAAACTTTGTCAAAACTACACTTCAAAGTGTCAATTTATTGACTCCTATGAGGTGTTATATGAATAAATTATAAGATTATTCTAATCAAAATATCCTCTCTAGATTCTGACCATTCGCATAGAAAGTCTAGCTAGGGTAAATATTCTATTACATATAAATATGGGAAAACTGCCAGCAATTAAGGCTATTAGTTCCCATATTAATTTATTTCATCGACAGTTATTAATACCTGCAACAAGAGTCCATGTCAGTCATGCCTTGTCCAGACTCTTGGAAAGGGTACTTAATCAATCAAACACATATATACTCAAAGGCAATAAAAAGTATACAGTTTTGAGTACAGGCTTGTGTTGTACTTTTTTCGTTAAAATGTTTTCATGGTCGTGTTTGTCAAATGTCTGTCTTTGAAAATCACAAAGGTAATTCTTTCGCAGTCATAAATTATGGAGTTATGAGCCCTTAATTAAAAACAGCATTTCCAGTCATAACTCACTTTGTATAAAACAAATATCATTTTATTTTCCATAAATGTCTTGCACGAATGTCTGTGAGTAAAACCACAATGTTATTTAATTCAAAATTCCCATCAACTGACGTCAAGCTGAATTTGAATTTCTTCCTGTCTCAAATTATCTCCCTTTGAATGAAAAATATAGGGAATTTAAAGAGTCTATATCTGAAGTAGTGTTGCTCATTTTCACTTGAATTTTTAAAAAAAATATTGCTTGGCTTAGCCTCCTTGTACCACATACAGATGAAATCTCCTAAAAAGTTTTTTTAACAGAACAATGTCAATTAATGTCCCATAGAAATTCAATGCATTCTGTCAGAAGAGAAACCAAAATGTCAAAAACGTTAAGTCCTTGGTATAGAAATTTGACAGTGTACTCTGTTATTCATTTGAAGTTGAAACAAGTCCTTACAGCATTTTTATCCTTCTATTGACTGAATGCAATACAAATGCATAACTGTAAGTTTCTTTGTCCAAAATGCACTTTTAAAGGGAAGCTACTCATACGCAAATGTTGATTTTGACCCCTTGTTCGTTTCCGTAAATTTCATTTCCTTGCTCTTTGATAGAATTTCCTGAAAATTGTTGCAAATTATGCATGAATGATTGTTCTTAACTATGATATCAAAGATTTATGTACATATGTAAATATCTGGTGACAATTAAAAATAGTTACCTGTATACTTAATTTTGCCTCTCAGTATTAGGCACAAATTATTCGATTCTAATCTAGAAGAGAAATGCTCCAATTAATTCTATTAACAAGATCAAGAAGTTACAAAATCTAACTTCGAAGTACAATAATATAGATTTGGCTTCTTCTGATAATATACAAATTAATAACAAATTAACATAGTCGGCTACGGGACTGTTTAGAAACCTAGACAGCCGATAAAATTTCCAGACCTAAGCAGATGTACTTTATAGGTCTAGGAATTAATCACAGTCCTTTGATACAAAAAAGGACTTTTCTAAGAGGAGTATTAATGCAACAAGTAGTTCTACCTCCTCTAAACATGAGTGATATTTACAAGTGATAAAACCAACACTCCCACTGCCTATCTTACCACGTCCAGATATTCCAGTGGGAGAAAGATTGGTATATTTACAAACAGTGAGGAAAACAAAGGGTCCTTTATATTGTTCAAGAAATTTTCAGGACTAAATTCAATTTGTGTCCTCATTTATATAATGTTCCAATAAATCTGAGTCAATTTCCTTCCCGTTATTATGAGAAGAATAAGAACAGAACTTCTCCGTTAATGGGTAGTGGAAATCATCATCATCATCATCATCATCAGATTTTTTATTAACATGCAGGTACAGGGGCAACATCCACATCAGTGGGGCCCTATCCAAGTAGCTGGTTTGCTCCACGCACGGCAGATCTCACACCAGATCTCCAAGTATGTCTATCATGAGGGTCAATAGCCGAGAGCTTCCACTCTCTGCAATCCCTCTCTGTCAGCTGCTTCCATGTCATGTTGGGCCTCCCAGGCCCATGCTTTCTATCAACCTGTATGTCAAAGGCTGTCTTGACTGCACCACTGGAGTGTTCCACATGTCCATACCAGGGGAGCCGTCTCTCCTTCAGAATGAGCAAGTAGCTCATTGTATCTGGTGGTGACAATGTCTTGCGGCTTGACATTGCAGATCTGTCTGATCATTGCCCTGTCATTTTGCTGCAGATGTTGGAGGTTTGGCTTTGTCAATGGCCAAGTCTCACTGGCATGGAGCATTGCACTCCGCACACAAGAGCTGTACACGCGGCCATGTGTCTTGAAAGAGAGGTGGTGGGAAGAGAGAACTGGTAGCAGTTCCTTGAACTTCTTCCAGGCTGTTTTCACATGTATTGTGGTTGCAAGGTCACAGCCACTGGCTGCTGAGAGCATGTCTCCTAGGTAGCAAAAGGAAGCTACCACCTCCAGCTTGTCAGGTCCAACTTGGACTTCCCTCTGTGGTCTGCCGTCCAAGGGACGTGCAGTTCCCTGGCACCATGTACATCTGTAAACATCTGTAATCAGGGTCCTTTGTCAAGCGCTTGAGCCCACTGCATTTCTTGTGCACCCAATGCTTGCAGCAGTTGCAGAAGATGCTGTTGCTGCCCACACCAGTGCAACAGACGGCAGATGGAAACTTGCCTGAACTCTGCAGGAGGTCCAGGCCTGTACCACAAATCATGAGCTTTGTCTTTCCTGCATTTACTCTCAGTCCTTTCTTCTCCATTGCTTCTTTCCAAGTCAAGAGCCTCCTGACACATTCCTAGAGTGATTCAGCCATGATAACAAGGTCATCGGCATAGAGGTCTTCCCAAGGGACCCCAGAGCGGAACTCTCGTGACAAGGCTTCAATCACAATGATGAAGAGCAGCGGGCTGAGTACCGAGCCTTGGTGAACACCCACCTTCACTTCAAACTCTTCACTGTACCCCTCACCAACACGGACACGGCTCCGCGCATTGGCATACATCCTCTGCACCAAGCGTACAATCCACTCCTCCACATCAAGTTTTCTCAGTGCCCACCAGATGACCTTCCGAGGCACTCGGTCAAACGCCTTCTCCAGGTCCACAAAAGCCATGTAGAGTCTCTTGTTGGCACACAGATACTTCTCTTGCAGCTGCCTGACTACAAAGATTGCGTCTATTGTGCCTCTGCCTGGGACAAAGCCAAACTGGGAATCGTCGATTGACACCAACTGTCTGATGTCTCAGGCAGTCCACAATCCTCTCCAAGACTTTCATGACCTGCTCTGTCAGCTTGAGACCGTGGTAGTTTCCCCTTTCCAATGTACCCCCCTTACCCTTGTAGAGGCAGACAATGAAACTCTGCTCCCAGTCACCTTGCCACTGCCAATGATTGCAGCTGCGAGGTCACTGATCATGGAGGCGCCTGTGTCACCGGCTGCTCGTATCATCTCCACCACTATGCCTGATGGGCCCGGTCTTTGCCCGTCTTCATCTGAGAGATAGCCTTCTTAAACATATCAATGGTGATTGGAATGGGCGGGCCTTCCACTGGTGGTTCGTCAGACAGGTGGTCTGGGTCCCAGTCAAAAACAACATTGAGAAGCCTTTGGTAGTGCTCTAACCAGGCCTTTTGCTTTGAGTCTTCGCTCATTGACATCTCCCCTGCATCATTCTTCACCGGTTTGTCACCAACAACATCAGCATTCTCTCTTCTAAACTGGTTAGCAAGGCGGTAGACTTCTGAAGACATGGGGTCAATATTCTCATAGACCTTCTTTTCGGCTTCTTGACGAGCATGGTGCACTGCATGTCTGGCAATGCATTTGGCTGCATGGTATGATGCCCTAGTGCCTTTACCAGTCTTTCAGGCCTTGAAAGCTTTCCGCTTGGCAGCAACGGCCTTTTCCACATGCTCATTCCACCACCAGGTTTCACAACACCAATGGTGGGGTCCGAGTTGTGCCACACACCTCCTCAGTTGTCTACTGGTCTACGTTAACGGAACATCTCAAAATTGTTATTAGACAATAGATTAAGAGATATTACACACGGTAGAATAAGAGATATTATACATGGTAGAATAATATCTTTCACTATATCGTCTTCAATCATGTTAAATTTAAAATTGATTCCAAAAAAATTAAATAAGTTAGATTTCTGACCTATTCACAATTCTTTTTTATAGGTTAAAAAATTCTATATATATTCATCAAATTATTATTAAATAGTATTGATACATACTTCGACAATAAATATTTAACACAGACTTAAGTTTCAGATCGAATGACTATGTCTGCTATTCACTTTGGGAACCTCACATAATTTATTCAAATTATCAAGTCTCGATTGTGACAATCATCCAATTTATGTCAAAGTGGATATTTTCCAAGCACTTAGTTTAGGGAGGATACAGCCATTAGGTCCCAATTAACTTTTTTATTTTTCATCCATTACAGTCATTATGGATAAGGTGCTCATTTCCATCTCTGGACAGAAGAATAATGAGTCTTATCCTTATGGACAAAAGATGAATTCCAGACCCACATTTTATTCTAAATTTGGCTATTTTTCACAAACAAGAGGGCCATGATGGCCCTGTAACGCTCACCTGAGCATCATAGCACTTTGAGAACCTGATCTAGAACTGATCAAGGCAAACATTCTGATCAAAATTCAAAATGATTATATTAACAAGTAAGACAATGTAGCATGTCTAATGGACTGTGAAATAAAGGTCAAGGTCAAATATGGATGACTGCACTAAAGAGGCCATGCTAAGACGTATGCATGTACTAAGTATCACTGGCTGTAGGAGCAATAGTTACTGAGAAACTGACCTAAACACAAACACTTCACAAGTACCAAATATCACTCTGTAGGACCAATAATTACTGAGAAACTGACCTAAATGGAAAAACTTAAGAAAGTCACAGGATAGAAAAATATACATCACCTTGAAATCATCAACGCAAACATTTTGAGCAAGATTCATGATGATCACTTCAAAAATGTGACTTCTAGAGCATCAACAAGGTTTTCCTTTGATTTGGCCAGGTGACCTAGTTTCTGATATCAAGTGACCCAGTTTTAAACTAGACCTAGAAATCATCAAGACAAACATTTTGAGCAATATTTATGATTATTTAAAAAATGTGACCTCTGGAGTGTTAACAGTTTTCTGCTGATTTGACCTAGTTTTTGACCCCATGTGACCCAGTTTCGAACTTGACCTAGAAATCATCAAGACAACCATTTTGAGCAAGATTCATGATGATTGCTTCAAAAATGTGACCACTAGAGTGTTAACATAATTTTCTGCTGATTTGGCCTGGTGACCTAGTTTTTGAACCCAAGTTTCAAACTTGACCTAGAACTCATCAAGACAAACATTTTGAGCAAGATTCATGATGATTGTTTCAAAAATGTGACCACTAGATTGTTAACAAGGTTTTCTGCTGATTTGGCCCGGTGACCTAGTTTTTGATCCCAAGTGACCCAGTTTCAAACTTGACCTAGAAATCATCAAGACAAACATGTTGAGCAAGATTCATGATGAATGCTTGAAAAATGTGACACTAGAGTATTAATAAGGTTTTCTGCTGATTTGGCCAGGTGACCTAGTTTTTGACCCAGGTGACCCAGTTTCGAACTTGACCTAGAAATCATCAAGACAAACATGTTGAGCAAGATTCATGATGATTGCTTGAAAAATGTGACACTAGAGTATTAATAAGGTTTTCTGCTGATTTGGCCAGGTGACCTAGTTTTTGACCCAGGTGACCCAGTTTCGAACTTGACCTAGAAATCATCAAGACAAACATTTTGAGCAAGATTCAAGACAATTGCTTAAACAAGTAACCCCGATGCTTCCTAGCAAGTTTGGAGTCAATTGGCCTTTCGGTTCAGGAGAAGCAGCAAAAAATAGATTTACAAGATGGCTGTCATGGCGGCCATCTTGGATTTCCGATTGGAATGATTTTAGCTATTTTTGATCTAAAAGTCACCCCAATGCTTCCTACCATGTTTGGAGTCAATTGGCTTTTGGGTTTAGAAGAAGCAAAAAAATAGATTTTCAAGTTGGCTGCCATGGCAGCCATCTTGGATTTCCGATCAGCATGATTTTAGCTATTTTTGATCTACAAGTCACCCCAATGCTTCCTAGCAAGTTTGGAGTCAATTGGCCTTTCGGTTCAGGAGAAGAAGCGAAAAATAGATTTTCAAGATGGCGGCCATGGTGGCCATCTTGGATTTCCGATCGGCACGATTTTAGCTATTTTTTATCTACAAGTCACCCTGATGCTTCCTAGCAAGTTTGGAGTCAATTGGCCTTTTGGTTCAGGAGAAGAAGCGAAAAATAGATTTTCAACATGGCGGCCATCTTAGATTTCTGATAGGCATGATTTTAGCTATTTTGGATCTACAAGTCACCCTGATGCTTCAGAGCAAGTTTGGAGTCAATTGGCCTTTCAGTTCAGGAGAAGAAGCGAAAAATAGATTTTCAAGATGGCGGCCATCTTGGATTTCCGATCGGCACAATTTTAGCTATTTTTGATCTACAAGTCACCCTGATGCTTCCTAGCAAGTTTGGAGTCAATTGGCCTTTCGGTTCAGAGGGAGAAGCCAAAAATAGATTTTCAAGATGGCGGCCATGGCGGCCATCTTGGATTTCCGATCAGCACGATTTTAGCTATTTTTGATCTACAAGTCACCCTGATGCTTCCTAGCAAGTTTGAAGTCAATTGGCCTTTCGGTTCAGGAGAAGAAGCGAAAAATAGATTTTCAAGATGGCGGCTATGGCAGCCACCTTGGATTTCCAATTGGCACGATTTTAGCTAATTTTGATCTACAAGTCACCCTGATGCTTCCGAGCAAGTTTGGAGTCAATTGGCCTTTCAGTTCAGGAGAAGAAGTGAAAAATAGATTTTCAAGATGGCGGCCATGGCGGCCATCTTGGATTTCCGATTGGCACGATTTTAGCTATTTTTGATCTACAAGTCACCCTGATGCTTCCTAGCAAGTCTGAAGTCAATTGGCTTTTCCATTCAGGAGAAGAAGCGAAAAATAGATTTTCAAGATGGCGGCCATCTTGGATTTCCGATCGGCATGATTTTAGCTATTTTTGATCTACAAGTCACCCTGATGCTTCCTAGCAAGTCTGAAGTCAATTGGCCTTTCGGTTCAGGAGAAGAAGCAAAAAATAGATTTTCAAGATGGCGGCCATGGTGGCAACCTTGGATTTCCAATCGGCACGATTTTAGCTTTTTTTGATCTACAAGTCACCCTGATGCTTCCTAGCAAGTTTGGAGTCAATTGGCCTTTTGGTTCAGGAGAATAAGCGAAAAATAGATTTTCAACATGGCGGCCATGGCGTCCATCTTAGATTTCCGATCTGCACGATTTTAGCTATTATTGATCTACAAGTCACCCTGATGCTTCCGAGCAAGTTTGGAGTCAATTGGCCTTTCGGTTCAGGAGGAGAAGCGAAAAATAGATTTTCAAGATGGCGGCCATCTTGGATTTCCGATCAGCACGATTTTAGCTATTTTTGATCTACAAGTCACCCTGATGCTTCCTAGCAAGTTTGAAGTCAATTGGCCTTTCGGTTCAGGAGAAGAAGCGAAAAATAGATTTTCAAGATGGCGGCTATGGCAGCCACCTTGGATTTCCGATCAGCACGATTTTAGCTAATTTTGATCTACAAGTCACCCTGATGCTTCCGAGCAAGTTTGGAGTCAATTGGCCTTTCGGTTCAGGAGAAGCAAAAAAAATGGATTTTCAAGATGGCGGCCATGGCGGCCATCTTGGATTTCAGATTGGCACGATTTTAGCTATTTTTTATCTACAAGTCACCCTGATGCTTCCTAGCAAGTTTGAAGTCAATTGGCCTTTCCATTCAGGAGAAGAAGCGAAAAATAGATTTTCAAGATGGCGGCCATCTTGGATTTCCGATCGGCACGATTTTAGCTATTTTTGATCTACAAGTAACCCTGATGCTTCCTAGCAAGTCTGAAGTCAATTGGCCTTTCGGTTCAGGAGAAGAAGCGAAAAATAGATTTTCAAGATGGCGGCCATCTTGGATTTCCAATCTGCACGATTTTAGCTATTTTTGATCTACAAGTCACCCTGATGCTTCTAGCAAGTTTGGAGTCAATTGGCCTTTTGGTTCAGGAGAATAAGCGAAAAATAGATTTTCAACATGGCGGCCATCTTAGATATCCGATCTGCACGATTTTAGCTATTTTTGATCTACAAGTCACCCTGATGCTTCTGAGCAAGTTTGGAGTCAATTGGCCTTTCCATTCAGGAGAAGAAGCGAAAAATAGATTTTCAAGATGGCGGCCATCTTGGATTTCCGATCGGCACGATTTTAGCTATTTTTGATCTACAAGTCACCCTGATGCTTCCTAGCAAGTCTGAAGTCAATTGGCCTTTCGGTTCAGGAGAAGAAGCGAAAAATAGATTTTCAAGATGGCGGCCATCTTGGATTTCCGATCTGCACGATTTTAGCTATTTTTGATCTACAAGTCACCCTGATGCTTCCTAGCAAGTCTGAAGTAAATTGGCCTTTCGGTTCAGGAGAAGAAGCGAAAAATAGATTTTCAAGATGGCGGCCATCTTGGATTTCTGATCGGAACGATTTTAGCTATTTTTGATCTACAAGTCACCCTGATGCTTCCTACCAAGTATCGAGTCAATTGGCCCAGGGGTGTAGGAGGAGTAGGCTTTTAAAACAATTGTTGACGCCACATGACGGACGACGGATGACGGACATTGACCATACATGTGATCTTTTACGATAAAAAAAAAAAAAAAAAAAGAAAGAAAGCTTATGGTATGTTTGTTGTTTTACTTAATTTGAAAAAGTAATGGACTGTAATTAGTTCCGGTCTTGATTTTCCACGCATTGACGCGAAGTCACGCATCACGCATTTAATATGACCAAACAATCCAGTTAGCGTCAGTCAGTACACACATTGATTATAATTGGCAAACAATTAATTTTAATTGCCGCACTTGTCATAAACAGTATCATAATTGAGTACATCTACTCAATGCTCAATCAGTCAATGATGTCCACGCACCGACTAAAAAATCAAGATAGATTTTGGGCCCGCAGCAGACGTAACAAGCGAAGGGAAGCAACTCAAATTGTCTAAGCACTTAGGATATGTGAGTTGGTCCCCTTCACTGTTACAGGGAACCAGTACATCCAAAATGGCTTCCTCATTTGTTATTTCGGAGAACAAATGTTTTCAAACGTAATTTATCAGCTGGTCCCGATTAAATTTAATTGGTAGACATACTCCCCCAGTGTATATACTGCCACTGAGTAATACTGAACCTTCTGTAATGGTGAAATATGGCCGATAGCTTTACTGACAGCCATTTGGTGTAGATTAATTTGCAGCTTCTCAGCAAACTACCACCACAACTTATATCGCGATCCAGATATATCACACTAGCGGAACCTGGACCCCAAGCACTGCGATGTATTGGATCTACAGTGTATATGGTTATAGACTTTCAGCAGTTTATTTCAGTCATATATGGACAATTGATCAAGACAATTAAAGGATGAACATGGTTCATAATAGGGTGAATATTATATATGGTTATAGCCTTTCAACAGTATTTCAGTCATATGTGGACAGTTGAAGGAAGAACATGTTATACAAAGAAACTAACATTATTCAGTGATCAAAGTCACCATACATTTACAATTAAAACATTTTTTAGTGGTCTAAAGTATGACAAAAAATAAGATCTTGTTGCTGAAGTGAATATTTTGGGATGCGAAAAAACCTCCCCCTTTTAGACCAGGATCTCCCTCCTAAAAATTGCAGATCTCCCACTTTGTGTCCCAGAAAATATCACATGTATGACATTGACTGACCACAATAGCTCACCATGAGCACTTCGTGCTCAGGTGAGCTAACAAAAAGCCATACAGTACATTCTTCACTCTTGTGTTAAAAGATTTATCGACAACACAACAGTGGTCCAATATATCATCAAACTATTTGATGTTTATTCTCCCAATCTATGCATATAAGTATGGGAGACCTTATTGGTACCTGAAACATGATGCAAGTCTTGAAAGTCATTATATTTCAGAGAGATATAATTATGAACCTTTTTCTTGAAATTAGATAAACCTTTCAATATTAAATGGTTCTTTATAACAATATGGATTGTTTGCGATTCGATACAATCACTAAGTTATACTATATATCTACCCAGTTTTGGATAATCTAGTCTTGACGATAAATGATCTATCCATAAACTGGAATATTCTATAAGTTAATGATTTGATACAATCATAAATTTCTATTATCTATCCAGTTTTGGATAATCGAGCCTTGACAATAAATGATTTATCCATAACTGGAATATTCTATAAGTTTATATATATATACACTTCAATTATGATATCATCTATTGCTTACTAATTCCGTTAATATAGGTGTAGAATAGTTATTTCTACTTCTCTGAAACTCAATGTCATTGGTTATCAGAGATATTAAAACTATAGTATAATTCCGACTCAACATGTATACTTTCTAACTCAGCTATTATTAGTGGAAAGTTTCAATAACAAAACCTCTCAAACCTAGTCTCATGTGGGAAGTTATCAAACAAATAGTTGAGTCAAATTTCGCAAATATCGCAGATTTGTCTCAAAACCATAACACATTTGCTCAAAGAAAAAAAAAATTATGATACAAAATGGTTCATATATCCAATTACTGTCGTAAATAGAAAGTTAATTTGGTATTGACTTTTCTTTCCATCATAGTCGAATTTATCAATATACCTTCGATTTTTGAGAAAATAATGCTAATCAGTATCATCAAGGAATATAGATCCATGATGTGTAATATTTTAAATCTGGTAATAGAATCAATTCTAACCCAGTTGTTTCAAAGTTAATTAGATCTTTTAATTGCATTAAACAGTATAAAGGTCTTTCCTTTAAAGAGTTTTAAAATTATGAGGCTGTCAAACTGTATATTATGATGTAATCAGCCTTTCCTTTTATTAACTTTTGCCAGGGCTAAGAAACGCTTTCAAATTCACACCTGGTAAAAGTCCCTTATCAAATTTACATGAGACTGTCCATCTTCATGCGAAGAGATAAACAAACTTTTCTATTAACTGTTGCCATGTTTAAGAAATGTTACCAAAATCAAACATGGCAATAGGCAAATCATATAAATTTAATCAATCTATCAGACATTTTACTCTCATTGATTTTATAAACTGGGTATCTGGCAAAGAATCAGATCTGTCATTTGCCCAGATCTTAATTATTCCTAAATTAGCTCAAAAATGCAAAAAGGGAAATATTTTGTAATCTTTTATGGTTAATTAGAAAATTATATTTGGCAAAGAATCAGATCTGTCCATTTACCCAGATCTTTAATTATTTATATATTAGCTAAATAGGTCTAGATTATTTACTAATTAAAGGTTATCATTGCATCTCTAAAATTTATCTTAAAATCTCGAGATGTATAGTTCATCTATAGGACATTTCTTTGCTAAATAATTACAACTCACAAAGATAGACAGCTATCTTTTCCTTGGCATTTTTTTTTTTTTTTTTTTTTTTTTTTTGATAAGGTTCTGCTCAACTACATTATCAAACAGTAGTCTGGAATCTTTCTTCGAACTGCACAAAATCTTGAAGGATATGTCTCAACAAGTTATCAATTTGCTTTATTTGGGCCCAACTGTTGTTGCCCAAAAAAGAGGTCGGGGGCCAGGAATTCAGGCCTCTGATGCTTGAGAAAACTGGCAGCCTCCAGAGTCCATCATACATATAATAAGGTATTAACACCTTAAGAGATATGTTATAAGTATAAAATGCTTCTGATTCCTTAGAATTTCTTGAGTCTTAAACCAGAAGTTAAGGGAATCTAATATATATATATAATAGTGTTAGAATTAGGGGAGCTTCTCCCTCCTAATCTTTAAATTCTAGCACATTATCTATAGGTTACTGTATTATGCAGTTAAAATGTGGTTTTTATAAGTAAAACATATTTTAACTAGTAATACTTAGCCTATAGATCAGAGAATCCCTCCTCCCTCCCCACTTCACTCAGTTATATTGTTTTATACGTCAAAGAAACTGACATGTGATCAAAATAGCAGGAAGAATGATGTCACACAGGTAACTGCCTAATGGACCTTCTGGATTAAGAATCTTAAGACTGTCATTTTTTCTGTGGAAGGTTTGAAATACAGAATAGAATAGCACATTATCTATATGTTAAGTATTACTAGTTAAAATATGTTTTATGGGAGTAAATAAAATTTACTTACTCATGATCTGCTATAGTCAGTGGAGGTAAAAACTGTTTAAATCTCATTCTTGTTTCTATATCCTTAGAATCCTATAAAATAAGAGGAAAAAGCAGTAAAGTTCTACAAGTTCTACATTATGTTGTCGGGTAGAGGGGGCAACCACGTTGCCTGATCACTACAACAAGAGGCCCATATGGCTTAAATCACTCACCTGAGTATATGTGCCCTAGCTGGCAAAATGCCCTAAAAAGCTCTTTGGTTGCAAGAAAGCATTACTGATAAATATGTAGCCCAAGTGCACCAATGCCCTGTCGAACAATTCAAGCAATAGTGAATTCAAGATGCTGGTTACCAATAACTTTCACAAATTTGAAGAGAACTTTCTCCCAAGGATGGTCCAAAGGCATCTTAAG
Organism: Anodontia alba; assembly: GCA_964016985.1. Taxonomy (NCBI): domain Eukaryota; kingdom Metazoa; phylum Mollusca; class Bivalvia; order Lucinida; family Lucinidae; genus Anodontia; species Anodontia alba. The sequence continues at coordinate 50,718,942 of OZ024824.1, read as the reverse complement.
GACAACATGCAGAGCAGTTTCTGAGAAGATTAGTTGAACGTGACCATTTTCTTATTTAAGTTTTTGGAACCTTTCAGCTGTGATGGGAACCAGTCAAAATAGTCCATTTGCATAATGTCAAAAATGTGAATTCATCCTGTCTATACAAAATTTAAAACAGAACTAAACGTGTGTCCAAAGTACACAAATGCTCCCCACCCCCAGCCCCACCTCAGGGCATGACTCAGGAGCAAACTAGCACAGAGTTGAAGGTTTATGCCTGGGTAAATAGCATACCAAATTACAACTTCCTAACATAAAAGGTACCCAAGTTATGACCTCCAAGAGAAATGTGGATGTAAATGTCAATGTAAACTTGAATGTGAACTTAAACATTTGTGACATACACATGTATGGACCCAACATCATGGCAAAAGGCTATACGCCCCAATGCTGCCTTAGGCAGGCGGGGGCGTAATAACATGCAAATTGATTCAGTTGTTTTAGTTTGTTTGAAGGCTTATTACCATATATGGTACATACAATTTATGGCTTTGCAGTTTTGGAGAAGTTGATTTAAAGATTTTACCATATATGGTCCCGGCGATCATCTTGAAGGTTAGTTCCCTATACTTTTGGCAAAATAGTAAAGAAGATGGCTGGTCAGGGAAAGCCACATACATTTACAGGCCTACTAATGACATGAAGAGGAACAGTAAAACAAAATATGATACACTCAACAAACCAAGGAAAAGCAAAGCAACCAGCTCCTTATTCCAAAACCAGGTGTTCACGATGCCAGACAGGATCTACCAAAAAAACCAAAAAAACAAAATAAGAGGCCCACGGGCCACGGTTCGCTCACCTGAGTGACATAGCCACTGCAGACATGCAGATGTTAAGCAACATTTTTCCAATCCTATCATCGCAACTAATGAAAATATCATCATTTGAGTAGTTCTTAGTTTTGAAGAAGAATATATGGGCCTGACAGTCAATGGAGCATGATCATTTGAATAAACTATCAATCACATTTCAACAGAAGGATCAATGTGAAATTTGGTGGAAATTGGCTAAGTGGTTTCTGAAGAATCATGATTTTATACATGTAAACAGCACAGTGGCCGGGAAATATTATAAATATAAACCAGTATCATTCAAAATATCAATCACAATACCATCAGTTTCCATGTTAGTACCATAGCCACTTTCAACATTGGCAACAGAGCCTTTCAAAATTGGCAACAGAGCCTATTTCAATATTGGCATTAGAGCCAGTTTTCAAAGTGGCACCAGAGCCAGTTTCAATGTTGGCATCAATGCAAGTTTCAATGTTGGCACAAGAGCCAGTTTCCATGCTGGCACCAGAGCCAGTTTTAATGGTGGCATCAGAGCCATTTTCAATGTTGGCACCAGAGCCAGTTTCAAAGTTGGCAGAACCAGATTGATTATGATGATTATTTAAAAAATGTGACCTCTGGAGTGTTAACAGTTTTCTGCTGATTTGGCCTGGTGACTTAGTTTTTGACCCCATGTGACCCAGTTTCAATCTTGACCTAGAAATCATCAAGACAAACATTTTGAGCAAGATTCATGATGATTGTTTCAAAAATGTGACCGCTAGAGTGTTAACAAGGTTTTCTGCTGATTTGGCCAGGTGACCTAGTTTTTGATCCCAAGTGACCCAGTTTCAAACCTGACCTAGAAATCACCAAGACAAACATGTTGAGCAAGATTCATGATGACTGCTTGAAAAATTAGACCTCTGGAGTGTTAACAAGGTTTTCCCCTGATCTGGCCAGGTGACCTAGTTTTTGACCCCAGGTGACCCAGTTTCCAACAAGACCTAAAAATCATCAAGACAAACATTTTGAGCAAGATTCATGATGATTGCTTAAAAAATGTGACCGCTAGAGTGTTAACAAAGTTTTCTGCTGATTTGGCCAGGTGACCTAGTTTTTGACCCCAGGTGACCCAGTTTCAAACCTGACCTAAAAATCATCAAGACAAACATTTTGAGCAAGATTCATGATGACTGCTTAAAAAATGTGGCCGCTAGAGTGTTAACAAAGTTTTCTGCTGATTTGGCCCAGTGACCTAGTTTTTGACTCCAAGTGACCTCGTTTCAAACTTGACCTAAAAATCATCGAGACAAACATTTTGAGCAAGATATATGATGATTGCTTCAAAAATGTGACAGCTAGAGTGATAAGATTTTCCACTGATTTGGCCAGGTGACCTAGTTTTTGACCCCAGGTGACCCAGTTTCGAACTTGACCTAGAAATCATTAAGACAAACATTTTGAGCAAGATTCCTGATGACTGCTTCAAAAAGGTGACCGCTAGAGTTTTAACAAGGTTTTCTGCTGATTTGGCCTGGTGACCTAGTTTTTGACCCAAAGTGACCCAGTTTCAAATCTGACCTAGAACTCATCAAGACAATCCTCACACATGTGAGAGGTGGTATTATCATGAATCAGATAGAACCTGACCATCCTTTATTTGGAAACTTGTTATTGTAAAACCTTTTCACTTTCTTCAGCACAGAGCTCTTATAGAAGGATCCAATAACACCATGACAAAATTGACAAGGCATTTGAACAAATTACCTGCTAGAGTTAAAGAAAATGACATACATCATTTTCCTCATAATGGCATACAACATTTTCTTCATAATGGCATACAACATTTTCTTCATAATGGCATACAACATTTTCCTCATAATGGCATACAACATTTTCCTCATAATGGCATACAACATTTTCCTCATAATGGCATACAACATTTTCTTCATAATGGCATACAACATTTTCCTCATAATGGCATACAACATTTTCTTCATAATGGCATACATTTTTTTCATAAGGGCATACAACATTTTCTTCATAATGGCATACAACATTTTCTTCATAATGGCATACAACATTTTTTTCATACTGACGATTCTCTTGGCAATACATAGGCGTGCTTGATCTTTTCATTTTCATTGCCTTTTATCAGCCTTATCTGTGGCTTTATCATGTGCACCCAGGTTTTGTCATCTTTTAGCATGTCAGAAATAACCCAACTTTTTCAGTTTTTCTAGTTTCTGGAAGTTCCCAGGCACAATTTAGATGCTGTTTGTTTTGTTCCGCAGTGAGCAAATGAGGTACCCATATAGCACAAATCTTTCTAAGGTGCATATGCTTCTTCAGAATAGTTTGCACACTGCTTTCTGATATGTCAGTACTACTGTCTATATTTTTCATTGACAATCAGGCATCCTGTTAACCCACTTCAAGAGAGGAAACTCAGAAGAGTATTTTAAAAAAAATCCAAAAAGAATTATGTTAATAAGTTTTGATACTAATCAAGATTCTTAATTCTATATCATCTAATAAACTTATTTATAAAGATTAAATAATGGCAACATTTCTGTGCAAATCTAATAAAAGAAGATGAAAAAAAAAAAAAAGATAAATAAATAACTTGCCCATATGGCCATACAAACAAGAGGGCTATGATGGCCCTGTAATGCTCACCTGAGTATCACAGCACTTAGAGAACCTGACCTAGAGCTGATCAAGGCAAACATTCTGATTAAAATTCGTAATGATTATATTGACAAGTAGCATGTCTAATGGACTTTGAAATAGAGGTCAAGGTCAAATATGGATGACTGCACTCAAGAGGCCATGCTAAGATGTATGCATGTACTATCACTGGCTGTAGGAGCAATAGTTACTGAGTACTGACCTAGACACAAACACTTCACAAGAGCCAAATATCACTCTGTAGGGCCAATAGTTACTGAGAAACAGACCTAAAGGGAAAACTTCAGAAAGTCACTGGACCCTGAAATATACATCATAAGTGACCCAGTTCCAAACTTCACCTAGAAATCATCAAGACAAACATTTTGAGCAAGATTCATGATGATCACTTCAAAATATGACCTCTAAAGTGTCAAGAAGGTTTTCCGTTGATTTGGTCTGGTGACCTAGTTTCTGACTCCAAGTGACCCAGTTTCAAAACAGACCTAGAAATCATCAAGACAAACACAAACATTTTGAGCAATATTCATGATGATTATTTAAAGAATGTGGCCTCTGGAGTGTTAGCAAGGTTTTCCTTTGATTTGGCCTGGTGACCTAGTTTTTGACCCCAAGTGTCACAGTTTTGAACTTGATCTAGAAATCATCAAGAAAACATTTTGAGCAAGATTCATGATGATTGCTTCAAAAATGTAACCTCCAGAGTGTTGACAAAGTTTTTTTTTTTTTTTTTTTTTTTTATTTTGCCTGGTGACCTAGTTTTTGACCCCAAGTGACCCAGTTTCCAACTGGACCTGGAAATCATCAAGACAAACATTTTGAGAAAGATTCATGATGATTGCTTCACAAATGTTACCATTAGAGTGTTAACAAGGTTTTCTGTTGATTTGGCCTGGTGACCTAGTTTTTGATCCTAAGTGACCCAGTTTTAATCTTGACCTAGAAATCATCAAGACAAACATTTTGAGCAAGATTCATGATTATTGATTAAAAATGTGACCTCTAGAGTGTTAACAAGGTCTTCCTATGATTTGGACCAGTGACCTAGTTTTTGATCCAAAGTGACCCAGTTTTGAATTTGACCTAGAACTCAACAAGAAAAACATTTTGAGCAAGATTCATGATGACTGCTTCCAAAATGTGACCACTACGGTGTTAACAATGTTTTCCTTTGATTTGGCCTGTGTGAATTAGTTTTTGATCCCAAGTAGCCCAGTTTCAAACTTGAACTAGAAGTCATCAAGACAAACATTTTGAGAAAGATTCATGATGATTGCTTCAAAAATATGCCCGATAGTGTTAACAAGGTTTTCCATTGATTTGGCAGGGTGACCTAGTTTTTGACCCCAAATGACCCAGTTTTGAACTTGACCTAGAACTCATCAAGACATACATTTTGAGCAAGATTCATGATCATTGATTAAAAAATGTGACCTCTAGGGTGTTAACAAGGTCTTCCTTTGATTTGGCCTCATGACCTAGTTTTTGACCCAAAGTGACCCAGTTTCAAACTTGACCTAGGAATCATCAAGACAAACATTTTGAGCAAGATTCATGATGATCACTTCAAAAATGTGACCTCTAGTGTGTCAACAAGGTTTGCTTTTGATTTGGCCTGGTGACCTAGTTTCTGGCATCAAGTGACCCAGTTTAAACTTGAACTAGACCTAGAAATCATCAAGACAAACATTTTGAGCAATATTTATAATGACTATTTAAAACAAGAGGTCCACGGGCCACAGCTCGCTCACCTGAGTGAAATAGCCACTGCAGATATGCATTAGTTATGCAACATTTTTTCAATTCTGCCATTGCAACTAATGAAAGGATTTGGTTTAGGGGCTAACTAATGCATTTTAAATGGAATAAACCTCAAAATACCTCATAATTATGTCCAAAATAGCCCAAAAATAGCCCCTTAACCTTGGATGTTCACCCGGATAGATGGACAGACACTCAAAAATTCGGACAATATAACATAATACACTTGCCATTTTTTGTGGCAAGGGCATAAAAATGCAATTTAACCATTTTCCCATTATAAGTCAATGTAAGCTTTCTGTTTCCATGGCAACCAAACCAAGAAGCAGACCACCATAATTATATCTATTTTGAATTGCTCTTACCAAAGCAACTTTTGTACCAAATTAGAGTCATACTGCTTCAGTGGTTTTGAAGGTCATTCGAAAAAGTCCTTTTTCAAATTTGAATGTTGCCGTGGCAACCAAACAACATGGCCACCGATCATAAAACATATAAACTGGGTAGACAATCATCAGATGATCATAACTGCCAAATATGGCTCAAATCACTTCACTGGTTATGGAGAAAGTGCAATTTAACCATTTTCCCATTATAAGTCTATGGGAGCTTTCTGTTGCCATGGCAACCAAACCAAGAGGCTGACCGCCAAACTTTCGGCTACTTTGAATTGTCCTATGCCAAGCAACATTTGTACCAAATTAGAGTCCTACTGCTTCAGTGGGTTTGGAGGTGTTGTCATTTAAATATTTCCTTTTTTTTTTTAAATTTAATGTTTAATGGAGAAAATGCAATTAAATCATTTTCCCATTATAAGTCTATGGGAGCTTTCTGCTGCCAATAATAACCAAACCAAGAGGCAGATCACCATAATTTTAGCTATTTTGAACTGCCCTAACCCAAGCAACATTTGTACCAAATTAGAGTCATACTGCTTCAGTGGAGTTGAAGGAGTTGTCATTTGAAAAATTCCTTTTTTAAAATTTAATGTTGCCATGGCAATCAAACAAAATGGCCACTGGTCATAAAACACATTAACTGGGTAGACAATCATCAAATGATCATAAATGCCAAATATGGTTCACATCACTTCATTGGATATGGAGAAAATACAATTTAACCCTTTTCCCATTATAAGTCTATGGGAGCTTTCTGTTGCCATGGCAACCAAACCAAGAGGCAGATCATGATAATTTTAGCTATTTTTGATTGCCCTTACCCAAGCAACATTTGTACTAAATTAGAGTCATACTGCTTCATCGGTTTTGAAGGAGTTGTCATTTAAAAAATTCCTTTTTCAGAATGGAATGTTGCCATGGTAACCAAGCAAAATGGCCACTGGTCATAAAACATATAAACTGGGTAGACAATCATCAGATGATCATTACTGCCAAATATGGTTCACATCACTTCAATGGTTATGGAGAAATTGCAATTTAACCATTTTCCCATTATAAGTCTATGGGAGCTTTCTGTTGCCATGGCAACCAAACCAAGAGCCAGATCTCCATAATTTTAGCTATTTTTAAATGCCCCTATCAAAGCAACATTCTTACCAAATTAGGGACAGATCGCATCAGTGGCTTTGGAGGAGTTGTCATTTAAAAGTGTTAATGGATGGACAGACGGACGGACGGATGCAAGGACGGACGACAGACAAAAAGTGATCACTATAGCTCATCCTGGGCATAGCTCAAGTGAGCTAAAAAACTGAACTCTGGAGTGTTAACAAGGTTTTCCTTTGATTTGGACTGGTGACCTAGTTTTTGACCCCAAGTGATCCAGTTTCAAACTTGACCTAGAAATCATCAAGACAAACATTTTGGGCCAGAATCATAATGATTGGTTCAAAAATGTGACCTCTAGAGTGTTAACAAGGTATTTGTTTGATTTGGCCTGGTGACCTAGGTTTTGACCCCAAGTGACCCAGTTTTGAACCTGATCTAGAAATCTTCAAGACAAACATTTTGAGCAAGATTCATGATGATTGCTTCAAAACTGTGACCGCCAGAGTGTTAACAAGGTTTTCCTTTGATTTGACCAGGTGACCTATTTTTTGACCCCACATGACCCAGTTTCGAACTGGACCTAGAAATCATCAAGACAAACATTTTGAGTAAGATTCATGATAACTGCTTCAAAAATTTGACCACTAGTGTTAACAAGGTTTTCTGCTGATTTTGCCCAGTGACCTAGTTTTTGACCCTAAGTTCAAACCTGACCTAGAACTCACCAAGTCAAACATTTTGAGCAAGATTCATGATGATTGCTACAAAAATGTGACTGCTAGAGTGTTAACAGGATTTTCCTTTGATTTGGACTGGTGACCTGGTTTTTGACTCCAAGTGACTCAGTTTCGAACTTGACCTAGAAATCATCAAGACAAAACATTTTGAGCAAGGTTCATGAAGATTGCTTCAAAATGTGATCGCTAGAGTGTTAACAAGGTTTTCCTTCAATTTGGCCAGGTGACCTAGTTTTTGATCCCAAGTGACCCAGTTTCCAACTGGACCTAGAAATCATCAAGATAAACATTTTGAGCAAGATTCATGACAACTGATTCAAAAATGTGACCGCTAGAGTGTTAACAATATTTTCCTTTGACTCGGCCAGGTGACTTGTTTTTGACCCCATGTGACCCTGTTTCGAACTTGACCAAGAAATCATCAAGACAAACATTTGATGATTGCTTGAAAAATGGGACCTCTAGAGTGTTAACAATATTTTCCTTTGATTTGTCCTGGTGACCTAGTTTTGAACCCAAGTGACCCAGTTTTGAACTTGACCTAGATTTTAAAGGGGCAAACATTCTGAGCAAGTTTCATCAAGACTGGGTAAAAACTGTGACCTCTAGGATGTTAACAAACTTATTGTTGACGGCGGATGACATATGACGACAGACAGTGGGTGATCACAATAGCTCACCCTGCGCTTTGCTCAAGTGAGCTAAAAATATATCTATTATAAAATAAAATTTGCACACTATTACCTCTAAACCATATGCTGCAAAAAGATTACGGAAATTTTCAAAGGGGCATAAGTCTGCCAATATTTGGTGTACTGTAACCTCGAAATAATATGCGCTGCTCCACATCATGGTGTTACTATTTACGAAGTTTCAGCTTGATTGGATGTAAACTGTAAAAGGAGTTAGCGGGAAACAAAAAATTTACAGAATTTTCAAAGGGGTATAACTCTGCAAATATCTGGTGGACTGTAACCTCGAAACAGTATGCGCTGCTCCACATCATGGTCCAACTATAAATCAAGCTTGATTGGATGTAAACTGTAGGAGGAGTTTGCCGGAAATGAAAAGTTTACAGAAATTTTCAAAGGGGCATAACTCTGCTTATATTTGGTGGACTGTAACCTTGAAACAATATGCGCTGCTCCACATCATGGTCTAACTATAAATGAAGTTTCAGCTAGATCGGATATAAACTGTAGGAGTTAACCAGAAACGAAAAGTTTACAGAAATTTTCAAAGGGGCATAACTCTGCTAATATTTGGTGGACTGTAATCCTGAAATAATATGCGCTGCTCCACATCATGGTCTAACTATATACCAAGTTCAAGCTTGATCGGATGTAAACTGTAGGAGGTGTTAGCTGGAAATGAAAAAGTTTATGGACAGACAGACAGACGGACGCCAGACCCCTTAACATAATACGTCCCATTTTTCAAACGAGCGTATAAAAATTAAACATCAAATTTCTACTGTTCAACAACAATTTTGAAAATAATTTCTATCCATAATGAATGACAAATGATTTAGCAGGCTTCTTCTTCTTGTAATGTATTAATCCAGGCAAGGTATTTTGAGCTGGCCTCGGTGGCTCAGTTGGATGCGCCGTCCGACTGGAGACCAGGAGGTCGCTGGTTCAATCCCCGCGGAGGTCGGCAACATTCTTTTGTGGAGACTGATCATGAAATATTTTCTACAGTCATTCTCTCCCTTCCTCTGATTCAAGAAGGGCAGTTGTCAGTTTCTGGTGAAAGAATGTGCACAATACTGGTTAACCGCTTAGAGGACTAAGCCTGCCCAGTAAACATGTGGTTAGGTAAACTGACCGCGCTCGACATGACCCTATTGGGTTGACTGGTCCGTAAAACCTCAACACAAACAAACAAAGGTATTTTGAACATTGTGGTGTTAACTATAGTACAGCAAAATTAAACTGAGATATTAGCATATTCAACGAACTTGATTTGGTAATCATCAGTTTCCGAATGACAAAGTTAGCCGTACATAACCATAAACCAACAGATATAAATGTATTAAGTAACAGTTGCCTGGTGTAATGGTCAGTTTCTTCCCCTGTCCAAATCTTCCCCCGGGGAAGAAATGCACCGGTTGATTTCTTCCCCCCTAGTCCGTTTCTCCCCCCTCCCTTGAGATTTTTTCAGCAGCAGGCTCAACTGATTATATATGCGTCAAATATGCTGGTAAATCAAATAAAACAGCCTTCTGAAGTAGCAAGAGGTGTTATAAGTACGACATTGTTTACTCCTTCCATCCACCTCCACCCCTACAACCCAGCATCATGGATTTGTTTCTATTTTTGTCTGTATGCCATTCTCTCCTAGATATATACAGGTATGTAGAAGCAGAGAAGGTCAGGGGTAAACTTTGGCTGTGAAATCAACCATCACAACAACCCCCCCCACCCCCCACCCCACCAACCCCCAACCTCCCTTGGACTCTTTTTTCACCATAATTTTAGCTATTTTGAATTGTCCCTAGCCAAGCAACATTTGTTCAAAATTAGAGTCACACTGCTTCAGTGATTTTGGAGGAGATGTCATTTAAAAAAGTCCTTTTTTTAAACTAAAAGTTGCCATGGCAACCAAACAAAATGGCCACTGGTCATAAAACACAAGAAATTGGTAGACAATCATCCAATGATCATAACTGCCAAATATGGTTCACATCACTTCACTGGTTATGGAGAAAATGCCATTTAACCATTTTCCCATTATGTCTATGGGAACTTTCTGTTGCCATGGCAACCAAACCAAAAGTCAGATCACCATAATTTTAGCTATTTTGAATTGTTCTTACCCAAGCAACATTTGTACAAAATTAGAGTCATACTGCTTCAGTGGTTTTGGAGGAGATGTCATTTAAAAAAATCCTTTTTTTAAATTTAATGTTGCCATGGCAACCAAACAAAATGGCCATTGGTCATAAAACACATGAACTGGGTAGACAATCATCCAATGATCGTACCCGCCAAATATGGTTCATATCACTTCACTGATTATGCAATTTAACCATTTTCCCATTATAAGTCTATGGGAGCTTTCTGTTGGCATGGCAACCAAACCAAAGGGCAGATCACCATAATTTTAGCTATTTTTAATGGCCCCAACCCAAGCAACATTCTTACCAAGTTAGAGCCAAATCACTTCAATGGCTTTGGAGGAGTTGTCATTTGAAAGTATTAACGGATGGACAACCGAATGGACAGACAGACGGACGGATGACAGACAAAAAGTGATCACTATAGTTCATCCTGAGCATAGCTCAGGTGAGCTAAAAAAATTAAGTTTGACTATCATTTGGAATATGTTGTATGCATTTTCTATTTATTAATAAAGGACAAGGTAAACAAGAACAGTTACAAAAAGTATAATAGTATAATCTGATTGAAAGAAGAAATGGGTCAACAATGCACAGATGCCCCCACCCCCTGCCTTGTTAGATGAAACAGTAATTTAAGAGTGCAAAAATTTCCTAAAAGCAGGTTTGACTATTGTTAAAAATTTTTTGAATTATTATTTATAAAGGCTGTGAAATGTTAGCCAAGATGAGTAATAGGATGCATTACATCTATTTGATCAATTTCTAGTCCTACAGTCCTAGAGTGTAATTTCATTATTTTAGAATACAGTCATGTGGTGAAATTCAACCTTATTCACTGGGTTTTTCAACCACACACAGACACGTTAAGTCTCCTTACTTTTCAGTAAGACACTGATTTTTCATTCCAAGAAGTCTTTTTATCAGCTGTCTCACTGACTTTCTATTCTCCAGAAATTCCCTATTTATTTAATGTGAAAACTTAATCTCACTGACTTGAATCTCCCTCACTTTCATATTCAGAATTTAACATGTCTGCTTAACAAGAGGACCATGATGGTCCTATATCGCTCACCTGAGCAAACAGCTTTGCATACTTACTACTGAAATTTCAGCCAAGTTCACTGCTCTAAGGTTTTTGTATAAATTTCATTATAGCCCTGCTCCCCAGTGGCCATGTTTTTTTCAAGCATCATGATGGTTTGAACTGAATCTTGAAAGAGGGTCACCAAAGGAACAATTCTGCAAAGTTATATTGAAATCGGTCCAGTGGTTTCTGACAAAAAGATTTTTAAAATGGTTTATATAGCAATATAGGGAAAATAAGCCCCGCCCCCTAACGGCCACGTTTTTTGACGAATCATGACAGCTTGAACATACTTGGTAGAGGGTCACCATAGGAACATTCCTGCCAAGTTATATTGAAGTCAGTCAGGTGGTTTCTGACAAGAAGAATTTTAAAGTTCTATTTAGATATATAGGAAAAATAAGCTCCACCCCTAGCAGCCATGTTTTTTGATGAATCATGATTGCTTGAACAATCTTGGTAGAAAGTCACCAAGGAAACATTCTTGCCAAGTAATATTGAAATCAGTCAGGTGGTTTCTGAAAAGAAGAATTTTAAAGTTTTCTATACAGATATATACAGAAAATAAGCCCCGCCCACTGGCGGCCATGTTTTTTGACGTATCATGAGGTCGTGAACAATCTTGGTAGAAGGTCACCAAAGCGACATTCCTGCCAAGTTACACTGAACTCGATCCAACGGTTTCTTATGAGAAGATTTTTAAAGTTTTCTATATAGATATATATAGAAAATATGCCCCGCCCCCCAGCGGCCATGTTTTTTGACGAATCATGACGGCTTGAACAATCTTGGTAGAGGGTCACCAAAGAAACATTCCTGCCAAGTGATATTGAAATCGGTCCATTGCTTTCTGACAAGAAGATTTTTAAACTTTTCTATACAGATATATAGGGAAAATAAGCCCCACCACCTGGCCGCCATGTTTGACGAATCCTAATAACTTGATCAATCTTGGTAGAGGGTCAACAAGGGAACATTTCTGCCAAGTTTTAATGAAATCGGTCCAGTGGTTTCTGACAAGAAGATTTTTTAAGATTTTAATATATATAGACATATAGGGAAATATAGCCCCCTGGCGGCCACGTTTTTTGATGAATCATGACGACTTGAACAATCTTGGTAGAGGGTTACAAAAGAAACATTCCTGCAATGTTATACTGGTATCGGTCCAGTGGTTTCTGACAAGAAGATCATTAAAATTTTCTATATAGATATATAGGGAAAATAAGCCCCGCCCCCTAGCGGCCATGTTTTTTGACAAATCATGGCGGCTTGAACAATCTTGGTAGAGGATCCCCAAGGAAACATTTTTGCCAAGTTATATAGAAATCGGTCCAGTGGTTTCTGACATGAAGATTTTTAAAATTTTCTATATAAATATAGAGGGAAAATAAGCCCCGCCCCTTGGCGGCCATGTTTTTTCACGAATCATGACACATTGAACAATCTTGGTAGAAGGTTACAAAAGAAACATTTCTGCCATGTTATATTGAAATCAGTACAGTGGTTTCTGACAAGAAGATTTTTAAAGTTTTCTATATAGATATATAGGGAAAATAAGCCCCGCCCCCTAGCGGCCATGTTTTTTGACAAATCCAAATGGCTTGAATAATCTTGGTAAAGGATCACCAAAGGAACATTTCTGCAAAATTATATTGAAATCGGTCCAGTGGTTTCTGACAAGAAGATTTTTAAAGTTTTCTATATAGATATAAAGGGAAAATAAGCCCCGCCCCCTGGCGGCTGTGTTTTTTGACAAATCCAAATGGCTTGAACAATCTTGGTAGAGGATCACCAAAGGAACATTTCTGCAAAATTATATTGAAATCGGTCCAGTGGTTTCTGACAAGAAGATTTTTAAAGTTTTCTATATAGATATATAGGGAAAATAAGCCATGCCCCCTGGTGGCCATGTTTTTTTACGAATCCAAATAGCTTGAACAAACAATCATGGCAGAGGATCTCCAAAGGTACACTTCTGCAAAATTATATTGAAATCGGTCCAGTGGTTTCTGACAAGAAGATTTTTAAAGTTTTCTATATAGATATATAGGGAAAATAAGCCCCGCCCCCTGGTGGCCATGTTTTTTGACGAATCCAAATGGCTTGAACAATCTTGGTAGACGATCACCAAAGGAACATTTCTGCAAAATCATATTGCAATCAGTCTAGTGGTTTCTGACAAGAAGATTTTTAAAGTTTTTTGTATAGACATATAGGGAAAATAAGCCACGCCCCCTGGCGGCTGTGTTTTTTGACGAATCCAAATGGCTTGAACAATCTTGGTAGAGGATCACCAAAGGAACATTTCTGCAAAATTACATTGAATTTGGTCCAGTGGTTTCTGATAAGAAGATTTTTTAAGTTTTTAGTTAAAAATCTATTTTTAGCTCCTGTGACCCAGATATGCAATAGACCGGAACCATTTGAACAACTTTGAAAGAGGACCAACCAAGGATCATTCCTGTGAAGTTTGGTCAAAATCCAATCAGTGGTTTAGGAGGAGATGTTGTTTAAAGATTGTGGACGGACAGACGGACGATGACGATGACGACGTTAGACAGGGGGTTGATCACAATAGCTCACCTTGAGCCTTTGGCTCAGGTGAGCTAAACAAGAGGGCCATGATGGCCCTGTAACGCTCACCTGAGCAACATAGCACTTTGAGAGCCTGATCTAGAACTGATCAAGGCAAACATTCTGATCAAATTTCATAATGATTATATTAACAAGTAAGACAATGTAGCATGTCTAATGGACTGTGAAATAAAGGTCAAGGTCAAATATGGATGACTGCACTCAAGAGGCCATGCTAAGATGTATGCATGTACTAAGTATCACTGGCTGTAGGAGCAATAGTTACTGAGAAACTGACCTAAACACAAACTCTTCACAAGTACCAAATATCACTCTGTAGGACCAATAATTACTGAGAAACTGACCTAAATTGAAAACACTTAAGAGAGTCACTGGACAGAAAACTATACATCACCTTGAAATCATCAAAACAAACATTTTGAGCAAGATTCATGATGATCACTTCAAAAATGTGACCTCTAGAGCATCAACAAGGTTTTCCTTTGATTTGGCCAGGTGAACTAGTTTTTGATATCGTTACCCAGTTTTAAACTAGACCTAGAAATCATCAAGACAAACATTTTGAGCAATATTTATGATGATTATTACAAAAATGTGACCTCTGGAGTGTTAACAGTTTTCTGCTGATTTGGCCAGGTCACCTAGTTTTTGACCCCATGTGACCCAGTTTCAAACTTGACCTAGAAATCATCAAGACAAACATTTTGAGCAAGATTCATGATGATTGCTTCAAAAATGTGACCGCTAGAGTGTTAACAAGGTTTTCTGCTAATTTGGCCAAGTGACCTAGTTTTTGACCCCAAGTGACCCAGTTTCAAACTTGACCTAGAAATCATCAAGACAAACATGTTGAGCAAGATTCATGATGATTGCTTGAAAAATGTGACCACTAGAGTGTTAACAAGGTTTTCTGCTGATCTGGCCAGGTGACCTAGTTTTTTATCCCAGGTGACCCAGTTTCGAACCTGACCTAAAAATCATCAAGACAGACATTTTGAGCAAGATTTATGATGATTGCTTAAAAAATGTGACCGCTAGAGTGTTAACAAAGTTTTCTGCTGATTTGGCCCGGTGACCTAGTTTTTTACTCCAAGTGACCCAGTTTAGAACTTGACCTAGAACTCATCAAGACAAACATTTTGAGCAAGATTCATGATGATTGCTTGAAAAATGTGACCGCTAGAGTGATAACAAGATTTTATGCTGATTTGGCCAGGTGACCTAGTTTTTGACCCCAGGTGTTCCAGTTTCGAACTTGACCTAGAAATCATCAAGACAAACATTTTGAGCCATATTCATGATGACGACTAGAGTGTTAACAAGGTTTTCTGCTGATTTGGCCCAGTGACCTAGTTTTTGACCCCACGTGACCCAGTTTCAAATACATCCTAGAACTCATCAGGACAAACATTTTGAGCAAGATTCATGATTACTGCTTCAAAAATGTGACCGCTAGAGTGTTAACAAGGTTTTCTGCTGGTTTGGCCTGGTGACCTAGTTTTTTATATCACGTGACACAGTTTCAAACTTGACCTAGAAATCGTCAAGACAAACATTTTGAGCAAAATTCATGATGATTGCATGAAAAATGTGACCGCTAGAGTGTTAAAAAGGTTTTATGCTGATTTGGCCCGGTGACCTAGTTTTTGACTCCAAGTGACCCAGTTTCCAACTTGACATAGAAATCATCAAGACAAACAGTTTGAGCAAGATTCATGAAGATTGCTTGAAAAATGTGACAGCTAGAGTGTTAACAAGGTTTTCTGCTGATTTGGCCTGGTGACCTAGTTTTTGACTCCAAGTGACCCAGTTTCAAACTTGACCTAGAAATCATCAAGACAAACATTTTGAGCAAGATTCATGATGATTGCTTCAAAAATGTGGCAGCTAGAGTGTTAACAAGGTTTTCTGCTGATTTGGCCCGGTGACCTAGTTTTTGACCCCAAGTGACCCAGTTTCGAACTTGACCTAGAAATCATCAAGACAAACATATAGAGCAAGATTCATGATGATTGCTTAAAAAATGTGACCGCTAGAATGTTAACAAGGTTTTCTGCTGATCTGGCCCGGTGACCTAGTTTTTGACCCCAAGTGACCCAGTGTTGAACTTGACCTAGATTTAATAGAGGCAAACATTTTGAGCAAGTTTCATCAAGATTGGGTCAAAACTATAACCTCTAGAGTGTTAACAAGTTTTTCCTTTGATTTGACCTGGTGACCTAGTTTTTGACCCCAAGTAACCCAGTATCGAACTTGACCTAGATTTTATAGAGGCAAACATTCTCACCAAGTTCCATCAAGATTGGGTTAAAACTGTGACCTCTAGAGTGTTAACAAACTAATTGTTGACTACAAACGACGACGGACATAGGGTGATGACAAAAGCTCACTCTGAGCTTTTGCTCAGGTGAGCTAAAAAAAAAAGCATGAACAAATTTGGCAGAGGGTCAGCAAAGGAACATTCCTGCCAAGTTATATTGAAATCAGTCCAGTGGTTTCTGACAAGAAGATTAAAAGTTTTCTATATACAGTCGAATCTCAATAGCTTGAACACCGATGGCTCGTTCACCATGGCTAATTCGAACTCGGTTTTGAGTCCGTACAAAATTCTTCCAATAGATCAAAAAAAAACAAACAAGAGGACCATGATGGTCCTATATCGCTCACCTGAGCAAACAGCTTTGCACACTTACTGTTGAAGTTTCAGCCAAGTTCTCTGCTCTAAGATTTTTGTATAAATTTTATAGCCCTGCTCCCCAGTGGACAAGTTTTTCTTCATGCATCATGATGGCTTGAACTGAATCTTGACAGAGGATCACCAAAGGAACAATTCTGCCATATTGAAATCGGTCCAGTGGTTTCTGACAAAAAGATTTTTAAAATGTTTTATAAAGCTATATAGGGAAAATAAGCACCACCCCCTAACGACCATGTTTTTTGATGAATCATGACTGCTTGAACAAACTTGGTAGAGGGTCACCATAGGAACATTCCTGCCAAGTTATATTGAAATCGGTCCAGTGGTTTCTGACAAGAAGATTTTTAAAGTTTTCTATTTAGAAATATAGGAAAAATAAGCCCCACCCCTTGCAGCCATGTTTTTTGACAAATCATGATTGCTTGAACAATCTTGGTAGAGGGTCACCAAAGCAACATTCCTGCCATGTAATATTGAAATAAGATAGGTGGTTTCTGACATGAAGAATTTTAAAGTGTTCTATACAGATATATACAAAAACTAAGCCCCGCCCCTTGGCAGCCATGATTTTTGATTATCATGAGGGCGTGTACAATCTTGGTAGAAGGTCACCAAAGCAACATTCCTGCCAAGTTACATTGGACTTGATCCAACGGTTTCTTAAGAGAAGATTTTTAAAGATTTCTATATAGATATTTAGGGAAAATATGCCCCGACCCCTAGCGGCCATGTTTTTTGACAAATCATGACGGCTTGAACAATCTTGGTAGAGGGTCACTAAAGAAACATTCCTGCCAAGTGATACGGAAATCGGTCCATTGGTTTCTGACAAGAAGATTTTTAAAACTTCTATACAGATATACAAGGAAAATAAGCCCCGCCCCCTGGCGGCCAGGTTTTTTGATGAATCATGATAACTTGAACAATCTTGGTAGAGGGTCAACAAGGAAACATTTCTGCCAAGTTATAATGAAATCAGTCCAGTGGTTTCTGACATGAAGATTTTTATTTTAAAGTTTTCTATATAGATATAAAGGAAAAGTAAGCCCCGCCCCCTGGCAGCCATGTTTTTTTGACAAATCATGACAACTTGAACAATCTTGGTAGGGGGTTACAAAAGAAACATTCCTGCAATGTTATACCGAAATCGGTCCAGTGGTTTCTGACAAGATCATTATATAGATATATAGGGAAAATAAGCCCCGCCCCCTAGCAGCCATGTTTTTTGACGAATCCAAATGGCTTGAACAATCTTGGTAGAGGATCACCAAAGGAACATGTCTGCAAAATTATATAGAAATCGGGCCAGTGGTTACTGACAAGAAGATTTTTTAAAGTTTTCTATAAAGATATACAGGGAAAATAAGCCCCGCCCCCTGGCGGCCATGTTTTTTAACGAATCCAAATGGCTTGAACAATCTTGGTAGAGGATTACCAAAGGAACATTTCTGCAAAATTATATTGAAATCGGTCAAATGGTTTCTGACAAGAATATTTTTAAAGTTTTCTATATAAATTATATAGGGAAAATAAGCCCCACCCCCTGGCGGCTATGTTTTTTGATGAATCTAAATGGCTTGAACAATCTTGGTAGAGGATCACCAAAGGAACATTTCTGCAAAATTATATTGAAATCGGTCCAGTGGTTTCTGACAAGAAGATTTTTAAAGTTTTCTATATAGATGTAAAGGGAAAATAAGTCCCGCCCCCTGGCGTTCATGTTTTTTAACGAATCAATATGTCTTGAACAATCTTGGTAGAGGATCACCAAAGGAACATTTCTGCAAAATTATATTGAAATCGATCCAGTGGTTTCTGACAAGAAGATTTTTAAAAATTTCTATGTAGATATATAGGGAAAATAAGCCCCACCCCCTGGCGGCCATGTTTTTTGACGAATCCAAATGGCTTGAACAATCTTGGTAGAGGATCACCAAAGGAACATTTCTGCAAAATTATATTGAAATCGGTCCAGTGGTTTCTGACAAGAAGATTTTTAAAGTTTTCTATATAGATATATAGGGAAAATAAGCCCCGCCCCCTGGCGGCCATGTTTTTTGATGAATCCAAACGTCTTGAACAATCTTGGTAGAGGATCACCAAAGGTCTAGTGGTTTCTGACAAGAAGATTTTTAAAGTTTTCTAGAATCCTAGAGTACGCCCTAGCATTTGACCTGCTTCTTGGGAACACATGTTTCAAGAAACATGACAGCCATCTCATCACATACAAGTCTGGAAACATAGCCACACAGATAGACTTCATCCTTTTCCATAGGACCATGCGCAAACTTGTCACAGATGTAAAAGTGATCCCTGGTGAGGAAGTAGCTCTGCAACATCAGCTTCTTGTAAGTGACATGAGGATTGATGTGCCTCCAAAATCCAAGCGCAAGTTCACCCCTCGCCTCAAAGTTTGGAAGCTTAAAGACCCTCAGACAAGCAATCATTTTCTGGAGGTCTTCAACTTGCATGTGAGCACATCTGCAGGTGTAGCTGATGGGGCCACTGAGGATATCTGGAACAACATCAAGACTGGACTGCTCAAGACAACTGAGGAGGTATGTGGCACAACTCGGCCACACCGTTGGCATCGTGAAACCTGGTGGTGGAACGAACACGTGGAAAAGGCCATTGCTGCCAAGCGGACAGCTTTCAAGGCCTGGAAGGCTGGTAAAGGAACTAGGGCATCATACGATGCAGCCAAACGAAATGTCAGACATGCAGTGCACCATGCTTGTCAAGAAGCCGACAAGAAGGTCTACGAGAATATTGACCCCAAGTCTTCAGAAGTCTACCGCCTTGCTAACCAGTTTAGAAGAGAGTACACTGATGTTGTTGGTGACAAACCTGTGAAGAATGATGCAGGAGAGATGTCAATGAGCGAAGACTCAAAGCAGAAGGCCTGGCTGGAGCACTACCAAAGGCTTCTCAATGTTGAGTTTGACTGGGACCCAGACCACCTGTCACATCAATCACCAGTGGAAGGCCCGCCCATCCCAATCACCACTGATATGGTTAAGAAGGCTATCTCGCAGATGAAGGCAGGCAAAGCACCGGGCCCATCAGGCATAGTGGTGGAGATGATAAGAGCGGCCGGTGACATGGGCGCCTCCATGATCCGTGACCTCGCAGTTGCAATCATTCGTGATGGCAAGGTACCCTCTGACTGGGAGCAGAGTTTCATTATCTGCCTCTACAAGGGAAAAGGGGACTCATTGGAAAGGGGCAACTACCCCGGTCTCAAGCTGACAGAGCAGGTTATGAAAATCCTGGAGAGGATTGTGGACGGCCTCATCAGACAGTTGGTGTCAATCGACGATTCCTAGTTTGGCTTCGTCCCAGGCAGAGGCACTACAGACGCAATCTTTGTTGTCAGGCAGCTGCAAGAGAAGTATCTAGCTGCCAATAAGAGACTCTATATGGCTTTTGTAGACCTGGAGAAGGCGTTTGATCGAGTGCCTCGGAAGGTCATCTGGTGGGCACTGAGAAAACTTGGTGTGGAGGAGTGGATTGTGCGACTGGTGCAGGGGATGTATGCAAATGCACGGAGCCGTGTCCGTGTTGGTGAGAGGTACAGTGAAGAGTTTGAAGTGAAGGTTGGTGTTCACCAAGGATCAGTACTCAGCCCACTGCTCTTCATCATTGTGCTTGAAGCCTTATCACGAGAGTTCCGCTCTGGGGTCCCCTGGGAGGACCTCTATGCCGATGACCTTGTTATCATCGCTGAATCACTTGAGGAATGTGTCAGGAGGCTCTTGACTTGGAAAGAAGCAATGGAGAAGAAAGGACTGAGAGTAAATGCAGGAAAGACAAAGATTTTTTTTTTTTTTTTTTTGATTTGGGTTTTACGGCCCTTTCAAGAATATTTCACTTATATCGAGCCGATCGTTCATCGAAGGTGGGCGAAAACCGGAGTACCCGGAGAAAAACCACCTGACCATCCGTAAGCAGAACTTGGCTTTCCCACATATGACCCGAGCTAGGCTCGAACCACAGTGGTGAGAAACCTAATGGATTAAGAGTCAACTCTCTTATCCACTAGGCTACAGGGGCCCGGGAAAGACAAAGATCATGATCTGCGGTATGGGACTGGACCTCCTGCAGAGTTCAGGCAAGTTTCCATGCGCTGTCTGTCGCACTGGAGTGGGCAGCAACAGCATCTTCTGCAATGGCTGCAAGCACTGGGTGCACAAGAAATGCAGTGGGCTCAAGCGCTTGAAAAAGGACCCTGACTATAGATGTACACGGTGCCAGGGAAATGCACGCCCCTTGGATGGCAGACCACAGAAGGAAGTCCAGATCGGACCTGACAAGCTTGAGGTGGTAGCTTCCTTTTGCTACCTAGGAGACATAATCTCAGCAGCAGATGGCTGTGAACTTTCAACCACAACACTTGTGAAAACTGCCAGGAAGAGGTTCAAGGATCTGCTACCAGTTCTCTCTTCACATCACCTCTCTTTCAAAACACGTGGCCATGTGTACAGCTCTTGTGTGTGGAGTGCAATGCTCCATGCCAGCGAGACTTGGCCATTGACAAAGCCAAACCTCCAGCATCTGCAGCGAAATGGCAGGGCAATGATCAGACAGACCTGCAATGTCAGGCAGCTAGACATTGTCACCACCAGGTCCAATGAGCTACTTGTGCGGCTTGGCATTGAGGATCTGGACCTCATTCTGAAGGAGAGAAGACTCCGATGGTATGGACATGTGGAATGCTCCAATGGTGCAGTCAAGACAGCCTTTGACATACAGGCTGATGGAAAGCGTGGGCATGGGAGGCCCAAGATGACATGGAAGCAGCTAACAGAGAGGGATTGCAGAGAGTGGAAGCTCTCGGCTATCAGCCCTCATGATAGATATACCTGGAGATCTGGTGTGAGATCTGCCATGTGTACAGCAAGCAGGCTATCTGGAAGGGGGCCCACTGATGTGGATGTTGCCCCTGTACCTGCACATTAATCAAAAATCGATTATGATATGATGATATATCGGAATGTAATGACTGATTGGCAGAATGTGAGGTCTCCAGACAGATAGAAGACACATTTGAAGCAGACGTAAGTGTAGTCTGCCTAGGAATACGAAGCCTGCTGCTGCACTGAGTTTGCCCAAAAGAGAAAAGAAAGTTCGTGCTGAAACTTGCATCTGGGAAAGAAACAGTTTGATAGTCAGAAGTAGGGAATTGACTCTGACTATATTCTGTTGTGTCAGAAATTCCATCCCTATAAACGTGAATTTCTGGGCTGGTATCAACTTTGACTTCTTTAGATTTGGAATGAAACCTAGACTTTGTACAGTTTGGAGGCAATATTTTGTGTGAGATATTAGTCGGTTGCAAATTAGATCTCTTATAAGCCAATTGTCTAGGTACGGAAATACCGGGATGACGCATGTGCGATGCTAAATTGTCCATCAGTTTGGTAAAAATCCATGGGCTTTGGGCCATTCCGAAAGGTAAGACCGTGTACTGAAAGACCTGACCTCTGAACATGAACAGAAGCTATTTTAGAGATCAAGGGTGAATCAGAACATGCAGGTAAGCATCTGTCAGGTCTATGGAGACAGTCCAATTGTGGACCAATATCGATTGACTTACTGATTTGACTGTCTCCATTTTGAATGGTTGTTTCTTATGTATTGATTTAGCAGCAAAAGATCTATTACCAGACGTAACTTTCTGTTCTTTTTTGGTACAAGAAATAGCCTGGAATAAAAGCCGGGAGTTCCCGGATCTTGTACCCTTTCCACTGCTCGTTTCTGGAGAAGATCCACAATCTCTTCTCCCAGTAACTGGGAAGAAGATAGACTCAGACTTATCGGAACTGATGAGAGAGGGGGAGTTGACCTGAATGGTATCCTGAACCCGTCTCAAACAATAGAGAGGACCCATTTGTTGTTTGTTAATTCTCCCCACTGTTCCACAAAGTGGGCCAATCTTCCTCCCACTGGAATATCTGGGCGTGGCAAGATAGGCAGTGGAAAGGGTTGGCTTTCAGAACTTTGTGGAGGATGAGGCTTGTTTAGAGGAGGGGAACTTTTTGGAGTTACTGCTCCTTTTGTTAAAGTCCTGCCTAACACCAGATGTAAAGGACTGGGTCTGAGTTTTAGACCAGTACGTTCCAGAATAGTTGACATTGCTACCGAATGTCTAATGGATTTGGCCACAGCCTCCAAGAGTCTAGAACAAATCCGTGTGCGAATTGATTGCCACTAATTTGCGAGCTCTCTTTTCCCAGAATTCTAAATTTTTTACTGGGACAGAACATCTTTTTTTTATCTACAAGTCACCCTGATGCTTCCTACAAAGTTTTGAGTCAGTTGGCCTTTCAGTTCAGGAGAAGAAGCGAAAAATAGATTTTCAAGATGGCGGCCATGGCAGCCATCTTGGATTTCCAAGAGGAACAATTTTAGCTATTTTTGATCTACAAATCACCCTGATGCTTCCTACCAAGTTTCAAGTCCATTAGCCTTTCAGTTCAGGAGAAGAGTCAAACAAGAGGCCCACGGGCCACGGCTCGCTCACCTGAGTGACATAGCCACTGCAGACATGCAGATGTTATGCAACATTTTTCCAATCCTATCATCGCAACTAATAAAAAGATCATCATTTGAGCAATTCTTAGTTTTGAAGAAGAATATATGGGCCTGACAGTCAATGGAGCATGATCATTTCAACAAACTGTCAATCACATTTCAACAGTAGGATCAATGTGAAATTTGGTGGAAATTGGCTAAGTGGTTTCTGAAGAATCATGATTTTATACATGTAAACAGCACAGTGGGAGGGAAATATAATAAACATAAACAAGATGGCAGTCATCTTAGATTTCCAATCAGAATGGTTTTAGCTACTGCTGATCTACAAGTCACCTCGATACTTCCAATATAAATGTATATGGCCCATACAAATGCATGGGGAAGCAAATATGACCTTGGGGTAAAAAGGTCAAACGTCAACATAGGACCATCATTTTAGCAATTCTGGTAGAGCTCCTGTCTCCCATAATTTGTGCAAAGATTAGGGCCCAGGGCTTATTTGGTTCTGGAGAAGAAGATTTTAAAAGGTTTTTACCATACATGGGCACGGCAGCATTTTGATCAATGGACCACGCCCATTTTAGCAATCTTTCATTCTCCTGCCCCAAGGATGCTCCACATGAAATTTGAGCAACACCGGCCCAGAGGCTCCAGAGAAGTCATTTGAAATTCTGAACATTTTTCCCATACAAATGCATAGGAAAGCAAACTGGACCTTGCCGTAAAGAGGTCAAATGTCAATGTACAACCATTATTTTAGCAATTTTGGTAGACCTCCCGCCCCTGATGATTTACACAAAGATTCAGCCACAAGGCATCCTTGGTTCTGGAAAAGAAGATTTTTAAAGGTTTTTACCATATATGGGCATGGCAGCCATCTTGGTCAATGGACAGCAACCATTTTAGCAGTCTTTCATTTCCCTGCCCCAGGTAGGCTCAAAATGAAATTTGAGCAAAACTGGCCCAGAGGCTCCAGGTTTGAAATTCTGAACATTTTTTCCCATACAAATGCATAGGGAAGCAAATTTGACCTTGCCGTAAAAAGGTCAAATGTCAATGTACGACCATTATTTTAGCAATTTTGATAGACCTCCTGTCCCCAATGATTGACGCAAAGGTTCAGCCACAAGGCATCCTCTGTTCTGGAGAAAAAGATTTTTAAAGGTTTTTACCATGTATATGGGCATGGTGGCCATCTTGGTCAATGGACAGCAACTATTTTAGCAATTTTTCATTCCCCTGCCCCAGGGAGGCTCCAAATGAAATTTGAGCAACATTGGCCCAGAGGCTCCAGAGGAGAAGTCGTTTGAAATTCTGAACATTTTTCCCATACAAATGCATAGGGAAGCAAACCTGATCTTGCCGTAAAAAGGTCAAATGTCAATGTACGACCTTTATTTTAGCAACTTTGGTAGACCTCCCATGACATACGCAAAGATTCAGCCACAAAGCATCCTCGGTTTCTGGAGAAGAAGATTTTTAAAGGTTTTTACCATATTTGGGCATGGTGGCCATCTTGGTCAATGGATGGCAACCATTATAGCAATCTTTCATTTCCCTGCCCCAGGGAGGCTCCAAATGAAATTTGGGCAACACTGGCCCAGAGGCTCCAGAGGAGAAATCATTTGAAATTCTGAACATTTTTCCCATACAAATACATAGGGAAGAAAACTTTACCTTGCCGTAAAAAGGTCAAATGTCAATGTACGACCATTATTTTAGCAATTTTGGTAGACCTCCTGTCTCCGATGATTTATGCAAAGATTCAGCCAAAAGGCATCCTCGGTTCTGAAGAAGAAGATTTTTAAAGGTTTTTACAATATATGGGCATGGCGGCCATCTTGGTCAACAGACCGCGACCATTTTAGCAATCTTTCGTTCCCCCAAACTAAGGAGGCTCCATATGAAATTTGAGCAAAATTGGCTCAGGGGCTTCAGAGAAGAAGTCATTTAAAAATGTTAGCGGATGGACGGATGCACTGACGGACGGGCGGACGGACGATGGACGAAAAGTGATCACTAAAGCTCATCCTGAGCCTAGCTCAGGTGAGCTAAAAACAGATGTTCAAGATGGCCGCTATTGCCGCCATCTTGGATTTCCGATCAGAAAGATTTGGGAACGATTTTAGCTATTTTTGATCTACAAGTCACTCGTATGCTTCCTACCAAGTTTCAAGTCAATTGGCCTTTCGGTTCAGGAGAAGCGAAAAATAGATTTTCAAGATGGCCGCCATGGCTGCCATCTTGGATTTCCAATCCTAACTATTCTAGCTATTTTTGATCTACAAGTCAACCCGATGCTCCCTACCAAATTTCGAGTCAACTGACCTTTTGGTTCAGGAGAAGAAGCTAAAATTAGATTTTCAAGATGCCATCTTGGATTTCGGATCGGATTAATTTTAGCTATTTTTAATCTACAAGTCACCCCAATGCTTCCTACCAAGTTTTGAATCAATTGGCCTTTCGGTACAGGAGAAGAAGTGAAAAATAGATTTTCAAGATGGTCGCCATGGCCGCCATCTTGGATTTCCGATCGGAATAATTTTAGCTATGTTTGATCTACAAGTCACCCCGACATCACCAAAACATACCTATATAATTTTTACCCCCTTAAACCCCACTTTTATATAGTAAAACTGGGGTTTATAGGGGTATACATTATTTTTCTTACTTCTGCTCAAAATATAGATTGTGGGTACTCGTTAGAACCGCCTCGGCAAGGCGGTTCTAACGAGTACCCACAATCTATGTTTTGAGCAGAAATAAGAAAAATATCAGAGTTTTTTATCTGAAAGTTTTCAGTTTTTGGAGATGAAATTTTCGATATATTTGCATAGGCGTATTTTCGTAATGGATGCTTCCTACCAAGTTTTAAGTCAATTGGCCTTTCTGTTCAGGAGAAGCGAAAAATAGATTTTCAAGATGGCAGCCATGGCAGCCATCTTGGATTTCCGATCGGAACGATTTTAGCTTTTTTTTTATCTACAAGTCACCCCGATGCTTCCTACCAAGTTTTGAGTCAGTTGGCCCAGGGGTGTAGGAAAAGTAGGCTTTTAAAGCAATTGTTGATGCCACACGACAGACATTGACTGACCACAATAGCTCACCTTGAGCACTTCGTGCTCAGGTAAGCTAATGACAACTCTCTACCTCAAATAATTCTGGAGTTGTAAGGGTCATTTTTACATGATGGAAGTAATTTATTTATTTATTTATTTATTATGTATTTATCTATATACTTATTACAATAATCAAAACTTAAGTTCCCACAAGATACCATTTTGTGGAGAACCTACATTTCTGATTTTCATCCATTATGACAACAAAATTTTGAACCATAGTCAAACTTCATTTTTTTCTTTTTTTTCTTTTTTTTTGTAATTTCTATGTTAAAATGTTAATTTTGTATGATAATTTGAATTGTGGTCTGTGGTAGGTCTGTGGTGGTCTGTGGTGGTCTGTGGAAGTCTGTGGTGGTCTGTGGTATTTAGATCCACTCATAATGACTGTAATCGATGAAAAATAAACAAGAGGCCCACTGGCCAAAACTCGCTCACCTGAGTGAAACCACTACTGCAGATATGCAGATGGCATGCAACATTTTTCCAATACTCTTATGACAAGGCAATGGCTTAAACAGTTTTTGAGATATCTAGCTCTGGTGGCCTTTTTGTTCAGCCTAGCAGAACTTTTTAGAAATTTTGGGCCATAAGAGGAACACTTCAGTGAAATTACTTTGAAATCAAGACACTGGCTGCGGAAGAGATGTCTTTTAAAGTTTTTTTCTCTTTTTAGCTCTGGCCGCCATTTTGTTCAGCCAAGCGGAGCCATTTTAGTAATTTTGGTTGAGGGCCATTGGTGGAACACTTCTGTGCAAATATTTTGAAATCAGGCCATTGGCCAAGGACGAGAATCTCTCATGTCATTTGAAGACTTTGTATTTTTTAGCTCTGGTGGCCATCTTGTTCAATGGAGCAGAACCATTGCCGCCATCTTGGATTTTTGATTGACGCAATTTTAGCTTGTTTCGATCCAGAAGTCATCTTGTTGCTAAAGAGCAAGTTTCGGCTCAAAGCGATCTAAGGTTTCTCATTGAGAAAGAGATGTCGAAAACTGACTTTCAAAATGGCGGCTGTGGTGGCCATCTTGGATTTTCTATCGGCTCATTTAGCTATTGTGTGTCTCATAAGTGCCCTAATTCCCATCATCAACTGGATTATAGAGATGTCCAAAATATGAATTCTCAACATTTTTCCCATATAAATGTATAGGGCCATACAAATGCATGCGAAGCAAAGTTGACCTTGCCGTAAAAAGGTCAAATGTCAACGTAGGACCATCATTTTAGCAATTTTGGTAGATCTCCTATCCCTGAGGATCTGTGCAAAGATAAGGCCGCAGGGCTTATTTGGTTCTGGAGAAGAAGATTTTTAAAGGTTTTTACCATATATGGGCATGGCAGCCATCTTGGTCAATGGACCGCGACCATTTTAGCAATCTTTCCTTCCCCCAACCTAAGGAGACTCCACATGAAATTTGAGCAACATTGGCCCAGAGGCTTCAGAGGAAAAGTCGTTTGAAATTCTCAACATTTTTCCCATACAAATGTATGGTGCGCATACAAATGCATAGGGAAGCAAACTTGACCTCGCCATAAAAAGGTCAAACGTCAATGTACGACCATTATTTTAGCAATTTTGGTAGGCCTCGCGGATTTGTGCAAAGATTCAGCCCCAAGGTGTCCTCTATTCTGGAGAAGAAGATTTATAAAGGTTTTTACCATATATGGGCATGGCGGCCATCTTGGTCAATGGACCGCGACTATTTTAGCAATCTTTCGTTCCCCCAACCTAAGGAGGCTCCATGTAATTTGAGCAAAATTGGCCCAGAGGCTTCAGAGGAGAAGTCATTTGAAATTCTCAACATTTTTCCCATACAAATGTATGGTGCCCATACAAGTGCATAGGGAAGCAAACTTGACCTCGCCATAAAAAGGTCAAACGTCAATCTACAACAATTCTTTTAGCAATTTTGGTAGACCTCTCGTCCCCAATGATTTGTGCAAAGACACAACCCCAAGGCATCCTCTGTTCTGGAGCAGAAGATTTTTAAAGGTTTTTACCATATATGGGCATGGCGGCCATCTTGGTCAACAGACAGTGACCATTTTAGCAATTTTTCTTTCCCACAACCTAAGGAGGCTCCATATGAAATTTGAGTAAAATTGGCTCAGTGGCTTCAGAGGAGAAGTCGTTTGAAAATGTTAACGGATGGACGATGGACGAAAAGTAATCACAATAGCTCATCCTGAGCATAGCTCAGGTGAGCTAAAAAGTTAATTTGGACCTAATGGATGTATAAACTAAGTGATTGGAATGTATCCACTTTGACATAATTGGTTGATTGTCACGA
This sequence comes from Anodontia alba, assembly GCA_964016985.1. Classification (NCBI taxonomy): domain Eukaryota; kingdom Metazoa; phylum Mollusca; class Bivalvia; order Lucinida; family Lucinidae; genus Anodontia; species Anodontia alba. The sequence goes on along the minus strand of OZ024824.1, from coordinate 50,690,253 downwards.
TCAAGACTTGATAATCCGATTAAATTATGTGAGGTTCCCAAAGTGAACAGCAGACATAGTCAATGGATCCGAAACTTAAGTCTGTGTTAAATATTTATTGTCGAAGTATGTATTAATTTTTTCTAGAAGTAACAAGGAAGACTGGGTTTGGGTACTATGCAGACCATTTAATTAGGCATAAAGCAAGCATACGACTTAGGCAAAATTCAAATTCAAAATATTTAAACAATTTATGAAGCAAATATAAATTTCATTTGTAAGTATCAATACTAATTAGTAATACTTCGATGAATATATATAGTCCAGATTTTTTTAACCTATAAAAAAGAAGTGAGAAAGATCTAAAACCTAACTTATTTTATTTTTTTTGAGTCACTACTAAACTTAACATGATTGAAGACAATATAGTGAAAGATATTATTCTACCATGTATAATATCTCTTAATCTATTGTCTAATAACATAATTTTGAGATGACCCGTTAACACAGACGAGTAGCGATTACGTCCATCTGTTTACTACATGTACCAATGCACAAATTTAGGTGCATTCTGAAGACAGGACAGTGAATTGGAAGATCCCAATGTCAAGCAGAATGCAAGGAACTTCCTTTATTATGGATGACTTAATCGTCTAAAGAACATCCATTAGAAAATTAGAGACAGTCCAGTCTTTGAACAATATTGACTTACGCACTGACTTGGTTGTCTTTTTATATATTAAATGGGATAATCCCTTATCAGATATAATTTCCCTTGCCTTTTGGGTAAAACATATCTGGGAGTAAAAACCGTGAATTCCCAGATTTGCTACCCTTTCCACTACCTGTTAACTGAGAAGTTTTGTTTTTATTCCTCTCATAATAACGGGAAGGAAATTGACTCAGATTTATTGGAACATTAAATAAATGAGGAAACGAATTGAATTTAGTCCTGAAAATTTCTTGAACAATATAAAGGACTCTTTGTTTTCCTCACTGTTTTGTAAATACACCAATCTTTCTCCCATTGGAATATCTGGACATGGTAAGATAGGCAGTGGGAGTGTTGGTTTTATGACTTGTAAATATCACTCATGTTTAGAGGAGGTAGAACTACTTGTTGCATTAATACTCCTCTTAGAAAAATACTTTTTTGTATCAGACTTAAAGGACTGTGATTAATTCCTAGACCTATAAAGTACATCTGCTTAGGTCTGGCAATTTTATCGGCTGTCTAGGTTTCTAAACAGTCCCATAGCCGAATATGTTTATTTGTTATTAATTTGTATATAATCGGAAGAAGCCAAATTCTATATTATTGTACTTCGAAGTTAGATTTTGTAACTTCTTGATCTTATTAATAGAATTAATTGGAGCATTTCTCTTCTAGACTAGAATGATCCAAAAGAATTTAGATAAGGCAACAGTATAATCGTATCGAATAATTTATGCCTAATATATGTGTTTGATTGATTTAACTACCATTTCCAAGAGTCTGGACAAGGCATGACTGACATGGACTCTTGTTACAGGTATTAAATATAGCAGATAGCGAGCAAAGCTCACATATCCCTAGCCAAAGCTATCAGAGGTATAGTGAAGGAATTTTGTAGATGCAAGTTATCCTTACTACTGCATGGGAGAGATGGGCAAAAGAAAAATTTCTCAGCTTCTTGGTTTTCTCTTACACAATATACTTCACCATTGTCAGGGTGTATACAAACTTTGAACACTCTGGCTCTAATAGCAGGTGAAAAATCTGTGACTGATTTTTATGAGAAACAAGAGCTCCGCCAAGCCGGGCATTATACGCCCGTGGCAAGTAATAAGATGTAGCACATAAACTGGCTCCTGTATAATTCAGTGCTCCGGATATAAACTGTAAGTGGAATTACAAAAAAAAAAACAAGAGGGCCATGATGGCCCTGTAATGCTCACCTGAGCAACATAGCACTTTGAGAGCCTGATCTAGAACTGATCAAGGCAAACATTCTGATCAAAGTTCAAAATGATTATAACAAAGTTTTCTGCTGATTTGGCCCGGTGACCTAGTTTTTGATACCAAGTGACCCAGTTTTGAACTTGACCTAGAACTCATCAAGACAAACATTTTGTGCAAGATTCATGATGATTGCTTGAAAAATGTGACCGCTAGAGTGATAACAAGATTTTATGCTGATTGGGCCAGGTGACCTAGTTTTTGACCCCAGGTGTTCCAGTTTCGAACTTGACCTAGAAATCATCAAGACAAACATTTTGAACCAGATTCATGATGACTGTTTAAAAAATGTGACCGCTAGAGTGTTAACAAGGTTTTCTGCTGATTTGGCCCGGTGACCTAGTTTTTGATCCCAAGTGACCCAGTTTCAAACATATCCTAGAACTCATCAAGACAAACATTTTGAGCAAGATTCATGATAATTGCTTCAAAAATGTGACTGCTAGAGTGTTAACAAGGTTTTCTGCTGGTTTGGCCTGGTGACCTAGTTTTTAATACCACGTGACCCAGTTTCGAACCTGACCTAGAAATCATCAAGACAAACATTTTGAGCAAGATTCATGATTATTGCTTCAAAAATGTGACCGCTAGAGTGTTAACAAGGTTTCCTGCTGATTTGGCCCGGTGACTTAGTTTTTGACTCCAAGTGACCCAATTTCGAACTCGACCTATAAATCATCAAGACAAACATATTGAGCAAGATTCATGATGATTGCTTCAAAAATGTGACTGCTAGAGTGTTAACAAGGGTTTCTGCTGATCTGGCCAGGTGACCTAGTTTTTGATCCTAGGTGACCCAGTTTTGAACTTGACCTAAAATTCATCAAGACAAACATAATGAGCAAGATTCACGATGATTGCTTAAAAAATGTGACCGCTAGAGTGTAAGCAAGGTTTTCTGCTGATCTGGCCCGGTGACCTAGTTTTTGACCCCAAGTGACCCAGTTTCGAACTTGACCTAGAAATCATCAAGACAAACATATTGAGCAAGATTCATGATGATTGCTTCAAAAATGTGACCGCTAGAGTGTTAACAAGGGTTTCTGCTGATCTGGCCAGGTGACCTAGTTTTTTACCCTAGGTGACCCAGTTTCGAACTTGACCTAGAATTCATCAAGACAAACATAATGAGCAAGATTCATGATGATTGCTTCAAAAATGTGACCGCTAGAGTGATAACAAGATTTTATGCTGATTTGGCCAGGTGACCTAGTTTTTTACCCCAAGTGACCCAGTTTCAAACTTGACCTAGAAATCATCAAGACAAACATATTGAGCAAGATATATGATGATTGCTTCAAAAATGTGACTGCTAGAGTGTTAACAAGGTTTTCTGCTGATCTGGCCAGGTGACCTAGTTTTTGACCCCAGGTGACCCAGTTTCGAACTTGACCTAGAAATCATCAAGACAAATATATTGAGCAAGATTCATGATGATTGCTTCAAAAATGTGACCGCTAGAGTGTTAACAAGGTTTTCTGCTGATCTGGCCCTGTGACCTAGTTTTTGACCCCAGTTGACCCAGTTTCGAACTTGACCTAGATTTAATAGAGGCAAATATTTTGAGCAAGTTTCATCAAGATTGGGTCAAAACTATGACCTGTAGAGTGTTAACAAGTTTTTCCTTTGATTTGACCTGGTGACCTAGTTTTTGACCCCAAGTAAACCAGTATCGAACTTGACCTAGATTTCATAGAGGCAAACATTCTGACCAAGTTTCATCAAGATTGGGTCAAAACTGTGACCTCTAGAGTGTTAACAAACTAATTGTTGACAATGAACGAAGGACGACGGACGACGTACGACGGACGACGACGGACGACGGACATAGGGTGATGACAATAGCTCATCCTGAGCTTTTGCTCAGGTGAGCTAAAAATTAAAAACTTTTCATTGGGGCATAGCTCTGCTGATATTTGGTGAACTGTAACCTAAGGGTCTAAGCTGGCCCAGAAATTAAGGGAGAAGTGACTTCTCCCTCCTGGGAAAATAGGGAGAAGTTTGCTGCATCTAAGGAGAAATGCTTTCAGACGGAGGACACAGGACAGAAGCATGGCTATATTATAAGCTCGTATGAGCCTTTGGCTGATTTGTTTTTCCTATACTCCAATATCGGACCAAATAATAACACAAGAGGCCCACGGGCCACGGTTCGCTCACTTGAGTGACATAGCCACTGCAGACATGCAGATGTTATGCAACATTTTTCCAATCCTATCATCGCAACTAATGAAAATATCATCATTTGAGCAGTTCTTAGTTTTGAAGAAGAATATATGGGCCTGACAGTCAATGGAGCATGATCATTTGAATAAACTATCAACCACATTTCAACAGAAGGATCAATGTGAAATTTAGTGGAAATTGGCTAAGCGGTTTCTGAAGAATCATGATTTTATACATGTAAACAGCACAGTGGCAGGGAAATATTATAAATATAAACCAGATGATGGCCATCTTAGATTTCCAATCAGAACAATTTTAACTACTGTTGATCTACAAGTCACTTCGATACTTTCAATATAAATGTATATGGCCCATAGAAATGGGGAAGCAAATTTGACCTTGGAGGTAAAAAGGTCAAATGTCAACATAGAACCATCATTTAAGCAATTTTGGTAGACCTCCTGTCCCCCATAATTTGTGCAAAGATTAGGACCCAGGGCTTATTTGGTTATGGAGAAGAAGATTTTTAAAGGTTTTTACCATATATGGGCATGGCAGCCATTTTGATCAATGGACCATACCCATTTTAGCAATCTTTCATTCTCCTGCCCACGGAGGCTCCGCATGAAATTTGAGCAACACTGGCCTGGAGGCTTCAGAGGAAAAGCCATTTGAAATTATCAACATTTTTTCCATACAAATGTATGGGGCCCATACAAATGCATACAGAAGGAAACTTGACCTAGCCGTAAAAAGGTTAAATGTCAATGTATGACAATTATTTTAGGAACTTTGGTAGACCGCCCGTTCCAGATGATATATGCAAAGATTCAGCCACAAGCCATCCTCGGTTTTGGAGAATAAGATTTTTAAATGTTTTTTCCCATACAAATGCATCAGGAAGCAAACTTGACCTTGCCGTAAAAAGGTCAAATGTCAATGTATGACCATTATTTTAGCAACTTTGGTAGACCCCCTGTCCCCAATGATTTATGCAAACATTCAGCCCCAAAGCATCCTCGGTTCTAGAGAAGAAGATTTTTAAAGGTTTTTACCATATATGGGCATGGCGGCCATCTTGGTCAACGAACCGTGACCATTTTAGCAATCTTTTGTTCCCCCTACCTAAGGAGGCTCCATATGAAATTTGAGCAAAATTGGCCCAGAGGCTCCAGAGGAGAAGTTGTTTGAAATTCTGAACATTTTTCCCATGCAAATGCATAAGAAAGCAAAACTGACCTTACCGTAAAAAAGGTCAAATGTCAATGTACGACCATTATTTTAGCAATTTTGGTAGCCCTCCTGTTCCCGAAGATATATGCAAAGATTCAGCCATAAGGCATGCTCAGTTTTGGAGAAGAAGATTTTTAAAGGTTTTTCCCATACAAATGCATAGGGAAGCAAACTTGACCTTGCCGTAAAAAAGTCAAACGTCAACATACAACAATTCTTTTAGCAATTTTGGTAGACCTCCCATCCCCAATGATTCCTGCAAAGGTTCAACCCCAAGTCATTCTCGGTTCTGGAGGAGAAGATTTTTAAAGGTTTTTACCATATATGGGCGTGGCGGCCATCTTGGTCAATGGACCGCGACGATTTTAGCAATTTTTCGTTCCCCACCTTAAGGAGGCTCCATATGAAATTTGAGCAAAATTGGCTCAGCGGCTTCAGAGGAGAAGTCGTTTGAAAATGGATGGACGCACGGATGGAGGGACGCACAGACGGACGAAAAGTGATCACAATAGCTCATCCTGAGCAGAGCTCAGGTGAGCTAAAAACAAAAATAAACAACCAAAAAAAAAAAAAAAAAAAATATACTGATTTTATTTTTGTTCTTCAAGGGAGCCAACTCAGAAAAGTATTAAAAAAAAAAAAATCCAAAAACAATTATGTTATAAATTTTGATATTAGTCAAGCTTCTTAATTCTGTATCATTTAATAAATGTATTTATAAAGATTTAATAATGGCAACATTTCCTTGCAAATCTAATAAAAGAAGATGTAAAAAAAAAAATAAATAAATACGAGGGCGTGTCAATAAATAACCAGCCCATCCCATTTCCGATGGACCGAGACGGTCACAATTTTCATGCTTTGTTTCAATATGTTTTATACATGGGTACAAAATTGCACACGTATCGAGTCATTCTTTAATAAGATATTGAATGTCAAACATGGCTAGTGATGCAAAGGCAAGCTTTTCATCTAAAGTTGAGTACCATGCTGTAATTCGGGACTTGTATTTAAAAGGTAAAACAGGCAAGGAAATACACGGCAAGTTAGCCGATGTTTATGGGTCTTCTGCACCATCTTATGCTCAGGTTAAATTCTGGGTAGGGGAATTCAAACGCGGTAGAACGTCTTTAGAAGATGAAGCCGGGTCTGGACGCCCACTGGATGCCACCGATGAAGAAATGTGTAAGAAAGTCGGGATCTGGTATACTCTGATAGGCGAATTCAGGTGGAAGAAATAGCGCAGGCATTAGGCATTTCACATGGTAGCGTTTCAACAATCTTACATGATCGTTTAGGTATGCGCAAGCTAACAACCTGTTGGGTCCCCAAATCCCTTAGCGATGAGCAAATGGCAACCAGAGCATCAGTATGCAGTGCCTTGTTGAAGCGTTTTAGGTCAAAAGATGATTTTCTTTTGCGTCTGGTGACTGTAGATGAGACTTGGGTTCATTATTATGAGCCAGAGAATAAAGCTCAGAGTCGTCAGTGGGTAGGGCCTGGGTCCCCGGGGGCCAAAGAAGTTCAAGACGCAACCATCTGCTGGCAAGGTGATGGCCACAGTATTTTGGGACACAAGAGGCGTTATTATGTTGGACTTTTTACCCAAGAGAAGTACAATAACTGGAGAGTACTAAGCAAACTTGTTAGACCAGCTGAGAACTGCCATCCGTGAAAAACGCTGAAGTAAACTCTCTAAAGGTGTTTTGCTACAACAGGACAACGCGAGAGTACACACTTGCAAAGTTGCAATGAATGCTGTAGAGCGAAACAGGTATGAATTAATACCACATCCTGCCTATTCGCCCAACCTAGCTCCTAGCGACTTCTTCCTATTTCCAAACTTGAAAAAGGATATCCGTGGACTTCATTTCCGGTCTGATGAAGAAGTCGTGACCGCAGTTGAGGAGTGGGTCAATGGAAAGGACCCTGACTTTCTCAGTTCTGGACTGATGGCACTTGAACACCGTTGGTCTAAGTGCATCACACTAGAGGGCAATTACATCAAAAAAGAAGAGGTGGATCTCAACCATAAATAAGTTAGGCTGGTTACTTATTGACTCACCCTCGTAACTTGCCCTTATGGCCATAACTTTAGTTATTTGCAAAAAATAAACCTATTATAAAATAAAATTAGCACACTATTACCTCTAAACAATATGCTGCGAAAAGTTTTTCAAAAACTTTCAAAGGGGCATAACTCTGCCAATATTTGGTGCACTGCAACCTCGAAATAATATGCACTGCTTCACATCATCATGTAACTATTCATGAAGTTTTAGCTTGATCGGATGTAAACTGTAGGAGGATTTAGCCGGAAACAAAAAATTAATAGAAATTTTCAAAGGGGCATAATTCTGCTAATATTTGGTGGACTGTAACCTTGAAACAATATGCACTGCTCCACATCATGGTCTAACTACAAATCAAGTTTCGGCTTGATCAGATGTAAACTGTAGGAGGAGTTAGTGGGAAATGAAAAGTTTACAGAAATTTTCAAAGGGGCATAACTCTGCAAATGTTTGGTGCACTGTAACTTCGAAATAATATGCGCTGCTCCAGATCATCGTGTAACTATTTATGAAGTTTCAGCTTGATCGGATGTAAACTGTAGGAGGATATAGCCAGAAACAAAAAATTAATAGAAATTTTCAAACGGGTATAACTCTGCTAATATTTGGTGGACTGTAACCTTGAAATAATATGCGCTGCTCCACATCATGGTCTAACTACAAATCAAGTTTCAGCTTGATCGAATGTAAACTGTAGGAGTTAGCCGGAAACGAAAGGTTTACAGAAATTTTCAAAGGGGCATAACTTTGCTAATATTTGGTGGACTGTAACCTCGAAACAAACTGCGCTGTTCCACATCATGGTCTAACTATAAATGAAGTTTCAGCTTGATCGGATGTAAAATGTAGGAAAAGTTAAACGGAAATGAAAAGTTTACAGAAATTTTCAAAGGGGCATAACTCTGCAAACATTTGGTGGACTGTAGCCCCTAAATAATATGCACTGCTACACATCATGGTCTAACTATAAATGAAGTTTCAGCTTGATTGGATGTAAACTGTAGGAGGAGTTAGCGGGAAACGAACAGTTTTTCAGAAATTTTCAAAGGGGCATAACTCTGCTAATATTTGGTGGACTGTAACCTTGAAATAATATGCTCCACATCATGGTTTAACTATAAATGAAGTTTCAGCTTGATCAGATGTAAAATGTAGGAGGAGTTAACCAAAAATGAAAAGTTTACAGAAATTTTCAAAGGGGCATAACTCTGCAAACATTTGGTGGACTGTAACCCCAAAACAATATGTGCTGCAGCACATCTTGGTCTAACTATATACCAAGTTTCAGCTTGATCAGATGAAAACTGTAGGAAGAGTTGGCCGGAAACGAAAAACTTTACGGACGGACGGACGCAAACATGCGTATAAAAAGGAAAAATGGACAAATAAAGAGAATGATAAGCATGAGGAAGCTGATTCTCTCTTACACAATACAACTAGTCATACCCAATGTTTGTACAAAATTTCAAAATCCTAGGTGCAGTAGTTCCTGAGAAATCTTTGAAAAAAAAATATTGCAGAAAAAGAAAAATGGACAAATAAAAGGAATGATAAGCATGATGATGCTGATTCTATTTTACACTATACAAGTAGTTGTACCCAATGCTTGTAACAAATTTCAAAATCCTAGGTGCAGTAGTTCCTGAGAAACCTTTGACAAAGATTTCCTTATGCATTACATTGGAGTGTGAGATGGAATAAAAGGAAAAAGGTAAAAAGAGAGCAAAATAAATTTCAGCACTGTGGTTTTCTTTTACTCAATTTACTTTAACCCTCTGTAGGTGCATACAAAATTTGAAGACTCTGGCTCTCATAGGAGCTGAGAAATCTGTGACAAAAAATTTTATTGGAGAAAAAGAAAAAAAAAATTCAAAATCCTAGATGTAGTAGTTCCTAAGAAATCTTTGACAAAAAATTTTATTGGAGAAAAAGAAAAATGGATAAATAAAGGGAATGATAAGCATAAGGATGCTGATTCTGTCTAACACAATATAAGTAGTCGTACCCAATGTTTGTACCAAATTTCATAATCCTAGGTGCAGTAGCTCCTGAGAAACCTTTGACACAAATTTCTCCATGAATTACATTGGAGTGAGAGATGGAAAAAGGGAAAAAGGTAAAAAAAAATAAAAAATGCAAAATACATTGTAGCATTGTGATTTTCTTTTACACAATGTACTTTAACCCTCTGTAGGTGCATACAAAATTTGAAGAATGGCTCATAGGAGCTGAGAAACCTGTGACAAAAAATTTTATTGGAGAAAAAGAACAAGAGCACCACATGCGGGTGCCAACGCTCGGCTGCAGTTTCTTTTAGAAATATATAGGGCATGTTTGATTATAAGCAACAGAACTACTTAAATACATTAAATTCTAAGTCGAAAAAGGGGCATTACTGTGCCAAAAATATTTTGAGGGTTACCTCCCCTATTGGTATCAGTTCTCCTTTTCATAATGAACAACTAGTCCGAGTTTCAAGTAAATATCTTCAGTAATGACAGAGATATTACAAAATGTCCAAGTTTTTGCACGACAACGATCTAAATTCTAAGTTGAAAAGGGGGCATAACTGTGCCAAAAATATTTTGAGGGTTACCTCCCCTATTGGTATGAGTTCCCCTTTTCATAATGAACAACTAGTCCGAGTTTCAAGTAAATATCTTCAGTAATGACAGAGATATTACAAAATGTCCAAGTTTTTGCACGACAACGATCTAAATTCTAAGTCGAAAAGGGGGCATAACTGTGCCAAAAATATAGTGAGGGTTACCTCCCCCTATTGGTATGAGTTCCCCTTTTCATAATGAACAATTAGTCTGAGTTTCAAGTAAATATCTTCAGTAATGACAGAGATATTACAAAATGTCCAAGTTTTTGCACGACGACGAAGATGCAGACAACGCCAGAGCTATGACAATACCTCGTTGTTTTTTTTGAAAACAGCCGAGCTAAAAATGAACAAATAATGGGAATGATAAGCATGAGGATGCTGATTCTCTCTTACATGAAACAATAAGTCATACCCAATGTTTATACAAGATATCAAAATCCTAGGTGCAGTAGTTCCTAAGAAATCTTTGACAAAATATTTTATTGGAGAAAAAGAAAAATGGACAAATAAAGGGAATGATTAGCATAAGGATGCTGATTCTGTCTTACATGATACAAGTAGTTGTACCCAATGTTTGTACTTAATTTCAAAATCGTAGGTGCAGTAGCTCCTGAGAAAACTTTGACACAAATTCCCTATGCATTTCATTGGAGTAAGAGATGGAAAAAAGGAAAAAGGTAAAAGAAAAAAAGACAAAATACATATCAGCATTGTGTTTTTCTTTTACACAATATACTTCAACCCTCTGTAGGTGAATACAAAATTTGAAGACTCTGGCTCTCATAGGAGCTGAGAAATCTGTGACGAAAACTTTTATTGGAGAAAAAGAAAACTGGACAAATAAAGGGAAAGATAAGCATGAGGATGCTGATTCTCTCTTACATGATACAATTAGTCATGCCCAATGTTTGTACAAAATTTCAAAATCCTAGGTACGACTATGTCCTGAGAAACCTTTGACAAAAAAATTTATTGGAGAAAAAGAAAAATGGAAAACAAGAGGCCCACGGGCCACGGGTCGCTCACCTGAGTGACATTGCCACTGCAGATATGCAGATGTTATGCAACATTTTTCCAATCCTGTCATCGCAACTAATGAAAAGATAATCATTTAAGCAGTTCTTAATTTTGAAGAAGAATATATATAAGGCATGCCAGTCAATGGAGCGTGATCATTTGAACAAATTCTAAATGGCGGCCAGCTTGGATTTATGATTGGCACGATTTTAGCTATTTTTGACCTACGAATCACCCCAATGCTTCCTACCAAGTTTCGAGTCAACTGGCCTTTCGGTTCAGGAGAAGAAGCGAAAAACAGATTTTCAAGATGGCTGCCATGGCGGCCATGTTGGATATCCGATTGGCACAATTTTAGCTATTTTTGATCTACAAGTCACCCCAATGTCTCCTACCAAGTTTGGAGTCAACTGGCCTTTCAGTGCAGGAGAAGAAGCTAAATATAGATTTTAAAGATGGCGGCCATGGTGGCCATCTGGGATTTTGGATCAGAACAATTTTAGCTATATTTGATCTACAAATCACCTTGATGCTTCCTACTAAGTTTCGAGTCAAGTGACTTTTGAGTTTAGGAGAAGAAGCGAAAAATACATTTTCAAGATCACCGCCATGATGGCCATCTTGGATTTACGATCGGCATGATTTTAGCTAATTTTGATCTACAAGTCACCCAAATGCTTCCTACCAAGTTTCGAGTCAACTGGCCTTTCGGTTCAGGAGAAGAAGCGAAAAAGAGATTTTCATGATGGCTGCCATGGCGCACATCCTGGTGTTACGATCGGCACGATTTTAGCTATTTTTGATCTACAAGTAACCCCAATGCTTCCTAGCAAGTTTGGAGTCAACTGGCCTTTCGGTTCAGGAGAAGAAGCGAAAAATAGATTTTCAAGATGGCGGCCATGGTAGCCATCTTGGATTTCCGATCGGCACGATTTTAGCTTCTTTTGATCTACAAGACACCCCGATGCTTCCTAACAAGTTTGGAGTCAATTGGCCTTTCGGTTCAGGAGAAGAAGAGAAAAATAGATTTTCAAGATGGCGGCCATGGCGGCCATCTTGGATTTCCGATCGGCACGATTTTAGCTATTTTTGATCTACAAGACACCCCGATGCTTCCTAGCAAGTTTGGCCTTTAGGTTCAGGAGAAGAAGAGAAAAATAGATTTTCAAGATGGCGGCCATAGCGGCCATCTTGGATTTCCGATCGGCATGACTTTAGCTATTTTTGATCTACAAGTCACCCTGATGCTTCCTACCAAGTATCGAGTCAATTGGCCCAGGGGTGTAGGAGGAGTAGGCTTTTAAAGCAATTGTTGACGCCGCACGACGGACGACGCACGACGGACATTGACTGACCACAATAGCTCACTATGAGCACTTCGTGCTCAGGTGAGCTAAAAAAGGGAATGATTGATAAGCATGAGGATGCTGATTCTGTCTTACACAATACAAGAAGTCGTACTCAATGTTTGTACCAAATTTCAAAATCCTAGGTGCAGTAGTTCCTGAGAAATCTTTGATGGAAAAAAAAGTTAACACACACACACACACACACACACACACACACACACACACACACACACACATTGTTACGGAAAAGACAAACAAGAGGACCATGATGGTCCTATATCGCTCACCTGAGCAAACAGCTTTGCATACTTACTGTTGAAGTTTCAGCCAAGTTCACTGCTCTAAGATTTTTGTATATATTTTATAGCCCTGCACCCCAGCGGCCATGTTTTTTTCATGCATCATGATGGCTTGAACTGAATATTGGAAGAGGGTCACCAAAGGAAAAATTCTGCTGTTATATTGAAATTGGTCCAGTGGTTTCTGACAAAAGGATTTTTAAAATGTCTTATATAGATATAAGCCCCACCCCCTAACGGCCATGTTTTCTGACAAATCATGACAGCTTGAACAAACTTGGTAGAGGGTCACCCAAGGAAAAATCCTGCCAAGTTATATTGAAATCGGTTCAGTGGTTTCTGACAAGAAGATTTTTAAAGTTTTCTATTTAGATATATAGGGAAAATAAGCCCCACCCCTAGCAACCATGTTTTTTGACGAATCATGATTGCTCAAACAATCTTGGTAGAGGGTCACAAAAACATTCCTGCCAAGTAATATTGAAATCAATTCTGCAAAATTATATTGAAATCGGTCCAGTGGTTTCTGACAAGAAGATTTTTAAAGTTTTCTATATAGATATATAGGGAAAATAAGCCCCGCCCCCTGGCGGCCATGTTTTTTGACGAATCCAAATGGCTTGTACAATCTTAGTAAAGGATCACCAAAGGAACATTTCTGCAAAATTATATAGAAATCGGTTCAGTGGTTTCTGACAAGAAGATTTTGAAAGTTTTCTATATAGATATATAGGGAAAATAAGCCCCGCACCCTGGAGGCCATGTTTTTTGACAAATCCAAATGGCTTGAACAATCTTGGTAGAGGATCACCAAAGGAACACTTCTGCAAAATTATATTGAAATCGGTCCAGTGGTTTCTGACAAGAAGATTTTTAAAGTTTTCTATATAGATATATAGGGAAAATAAGCCCCACCCCCTGGAGGTCATGTTTTTTGACGAATCCAAATGGCTTGTACAATCTTAGTAAAGGATCACCAAAGGAACATTTCTGCAAAATTATATAGAAATCGGTTCAGTGGTTTCTGACAAGAAGATTTTGAAAGTTTTCTATATAGATATATAGGGAAAATAAGCCCCCCCCCCACCCCCCCCTGGTGGCCATGTTTTTTGACGAATCCAAATGGCTTGAACAATCTTGGTTGAGGATCACCAAAGGAACATTTCTGCAAAATTATATTGAAATTGGTCCAGTGGTTTCTGACAAGAAGATTTTTAAAGTTTTCTATATAGATATATAGGGAAAATAAGCCCCGCCCCCTGGCGGCCATGTTTTTTCACGAATCCAAATGGCTTGAGTAATCTTGGTAGAGGATCACCAAAGGAACACTTCTGCAAAATTATATTGAAATTGGTCCAGTGGTTTCTGACAAGAAGATTTTTTAAGTTTTTAGACCTAGATATGCAATGGACCGGAACCATTTGAACAACTTTGAAAGAGGACCAACCAAGGATCATTCCTGTGAAGTTTGGTCAAAATCCAATCAGTGGTTTAGGAGGAGATGTTGTTTAAAGATTTTGAACGGACGGACGGACGGATGGACGACGACGACGGACGGTGAGTGATCACAAAAGCTCACCTTGAGCCTTCGGCTCAGGTGAGCTAAAAATATATACCCCTATATACTTCATATGCTAGGGGGTGCAATAAACTGTCAATGAAACATATTAATATGGGAACTAAACAGCCTTTAATTGCTTGCCCACAACGGGCTTTTATTAACTCCAACTCAGGTTTCCGATTGAACTTTCTTTCCCTTTAGGGAAATTCAGCGCTGCAACAGACTGACAGACTTCATTCAAGCCAGATTTAAGTATGTTTGTTTCTTAGCTTGGAGACCTCATATACTTCCTTTGGATTATCAAGTTCCAATCACGAGCATTTTCTTAAGCCTTGGAAATAAAAAGAAGTCACAGGGACTCAGGTCAGGTGAATAAGGTGGATGGTTTAAAACTTTCACCTTTTCAGAAGTCAAAAAAGACTTAACAACCTCACACTTATGAGAGGAGGCGTTGTCATGTAAAAGGTGGACTCCTGACCATCCTTTGCTTGGTCATTTTTTATTGTAAAACTCTTTCACTTTCTTCAGTACAGAATTCTTGTAGAATCTGCCAGTGACTGTATGACCAAATGGACAAGGCACTTGAACGACTGGCCCACTTGAATTTAAGAAAATTGCATACAACATCTTTTTCGAACTTATGGTTCTCTTGGCAATACATGGGCATTTTTTATCTTTTCGCTTCCATTGCTTATTATCAGCCCTTCTTTGTGGCTCAAACATGTGCACCCAGGTTTCATCACCTGTTAGCAAGTTAGAAATAACCCAACTATTACAGCCTTTGTATGTTTT
Organism: Anodontia alba; assembly: GCA_964016985.1. Lineage (NCBI taxonomy): Eukaryota > Metazoa > Mollusca > Bivalvia > Lucinida > Lucinidae > Anodontia > Anodontia alba. Next base: position 50,675,175 of record OZ024824.1, on the reverse strand, counting down.
CAAAAGTTCCTGGGCATATTTAAGGCATTGTGTCTTTTGCTCCTCAGTGAGCAAATGAGGTACCCACCTAGTGCAAACCTTTCTCGGGTCCAAACGCTTTTTCAGAATTGTTTGCACACTGCCTTCCGGTATGCCAGTACAAATAGCTATATCTTTGACAGACAATCGCACATTCTGTTTGACCACAAACTTTAGCCTTGGTAACAGAGGTTTTAGGCCTTCCAGGATGGGTATCATCTTCAACAGAAAATTCCCCAGCTTTAAAAGCTTTAACCCACCTAAAAACTGTGTGCATTGAAATGGTCTGAGGTCCATATATACCACACAATTCATTCAATATCTGCTTTGAATCTATATTATGCCTAATGCGGCATTTAATATAGCTAAGAATTTCAGACTTCTGGTCCATGTTCCAATGTAACAAGTAAATAGGTCAGTGTATATGACTGCATCTATTTCAATTTTAAATAACTCGGTCAGTTGGAAAGCAATTTGCATGAAATAAATGGGTATCATTAGCTATTCAACACACCATTCAAGTGCAGGGAAGCATTTTAAAATATACCTGGGATAAAACTAAGTAAGCCTATTAGTGACAGAACTTTTTGCATGACCCTCATAACAGCAACACCTCATCAATATCAACATTTATGCAAAATATGCAAAGATTCCTTAAATTATTTAGTAGGATAAAAAGCAGAAACCAAAATGTATAAAGGTCAGATGGATGGACAGACATTACAGATGGACAATGTGAAATATATATATATAATATACCTGGGATAAAATTGCAGAATCCCATTAGTGACAAAACTTTATGCAGGACCCTCATATGATATGGTATAGTATGCTATGGTATGATATGGTATGGCATAACATGGCATGGCAAGATGTGATATGATACATGAATATATGACATGATATAATAAATGAAAGAAAATTAGCCATTAAGATTTTTACCTCATTTCTTCTGTCAAATTCATCCTGATGTGCAGCTAGGTGACAGTTCACAAAACATAGAGAGGTATTCTGAAGTGACACTCGTATTCCTACCCCACCTTTATTTCCCTGTAAAAGATAAACAAGAGTTGTCAGAAGACCATGAAGTACATCTTTTGGGTTTTCACCAATGGTTTCATTACATAACAGATTAATTTAATATAGCAAAAGTTATATTAAAGAGAATATTTGCAGGATACTGACTACATCCTTCATATGGTTGAGGTCAAAACAACAAGACCATAAACCTTGTAGTTAATGAGAAATCAACCAAAGTTACTAAGCCATAAAATATAGATGAAATCAATGTTAAATCTTGAGATGCTTCAGCTACGGTCAAACTATAAGAAGCTGATGATAGTTTATGAGAAACTGATCAAAGATGACAGTTAATGAGAAACTGATCAAAGATGAGTGTCAATAAGAAACTGATCAAACTGATCAAAGTTTATGAAAAACTGATCAAAGTTGACAGTTTATGAGAAACTGATCTAAGATGACAGTTAATGGGAAAGTGATCAAAGATGATAAATTTTGAGAACCTGATCAAAATGATAGTTTATGAGAAACTGACCAAACTGATAGTTATTGAGAAACTGATCAAAGACTATAGTTAATGAGAAACTGATCCAAGTTGAAAGTTTATGAGAAACTGATCAAAGATGATAGCTAATGAGAAACTGATCAAAGACTATAGTTAATGACAAACTGATCAAAGTTGATAGTTTATGAGAAACTGATCAAAAATGATAGTTAATGAGAAACTGATCAAAGATGATAGTGATTCAGAAACTGATCATACAGGTCCACCTAATCTGCAAGTTTCTGGAAGATATGTCCAAGATGAGTTATGCTGATAATAAAGTCAAACAGAGGCTTTTTCAGCAATCAAGGGGATGTAACTCTAAAAGAAATGATCTGATTTGGCCAGTTCTTGAACGTTATGCAGGAAGTGACGTTATTGAAATAGCCCGACAATGCAACAACCTTGTGTGAACATTATGCACAATTATCTGAACTTCTTAACATGTTCCCGAGCCCCAAAGTCTTTGTATTATTAACATCACAGTAATAAATTAAATATTGTAGAAAGATAACCCCAAAAGCACTTAACAGAATCACTTATTAAATATCACCGCACAGTCTCTAGAATAAACGCCACAGCACTTTTCACACTATTATTGAAACCCATGTTAACTAGAAGTCAGCTATGCAGTTGACTAGAAGTTAACACCTTGTCTAACTCTGAACTATTTGTGAAAGTACTGTATCACTTTCTCAATTCTATTGAGGAAGAGTCTTTATCTTGCCAGTGGAAACTACCAGTCTAGTAGTAAGTCCATGTTTAGTTCTTACAGTTGCTGCCCATGTAAATCCATCATTCCTTGTAAGTTCCCAGTTTCCATTGAAGTCATGGGGCAACGTCCTTGTGGACATGGACAACGTCACCAAATAGTATTCTGTGTCCGTCCTCGAGCTACACTGTAATTATCCGGTAGTGGAGGGCGGTCATCTTTCCACTGAAGTTTGGCAGAATAATGCATGTCTTTGAATTTAATTGAGGTTTCTTGGTGATTGTAAATGACTGGCGATTGAGCTATCATCTTTTGGTGTGCTGATCCCAATTGACTCCAGTTCCCCAAATCGCTGCAAGTTCTGCTCGGGTGGGGAATTCGCTTCCATTTGGCTGTTTTGATTTCATCATTAGTGGACTGGACAGAAGGTACCCAATCCAAGACTGAACTGCAGTAAGCCTGTTTCCTCCAATCACTCTGTTTTAAACAATATTCCAGTAGTGATCAGCCCCGAGGAGAAGTTCTACTTCAAAATAATTGAGGTCTCTTGCTGAATATGCGACTTTTAAACTGCAAGTGATGATACTGTTCTCTGTAAACTGCACAATGGAACATCTATCATTGAAACCAGGAGCATGTTGATTGGTATCTTCTCGCCAGACGGTAGCAGTGTCGAAATGTCTGATGTTTTACATAGATGCTCCAGCTGAGGCTATATGAACTTCCTTAGTTCCGCATCGCTCTAGCTGAATCTTGTTGGCCATGGCATCCATTATGAACGAACTCTGGGAACTTTTGTCAAATAGAATATTGACGTCACTGCTGCATTGTTGCAAAGAAATCTGTGTAATTGCCATCTTCAGGAAAGTGCTTTGTCTTTCCTGTGTCGTTGAATGTGGAACAGCTGACTGTCCGCTCTAGCTTGAGACAAGGATGCTTCTTCCAACAGTAGTTGATTCATCTGCATGACTGGAACTAGCAGGAAAGAAATTTGCGGCTTTAGCATTTAATGTTGACTGTCCTTGTGGATTTAACTGACGATCAAAAATGCTCGAATGGTGTTTCTTGTGGCAGGTACAGCAATGGTTACTGGAGCAGCATGATGACACAAGGTGGTTTCCCAGACAATTAAAACACAAACTTTTGATAAACACAAATGTTTTCTGTGCAGAAATGACAGTTACTTTCTTGCATTCATTAGCCGGGTGTTTGTCTCCACGGAACTGGCATTTCTTTTCTTGGCTGCACTGGTCTGTTGCAGGTTTGTTGTCTTTCCGGTATGGGTGAGTTGCCCGCTCTTGGTCCCGGCAAGGAAGGAAACTGTGGAGCTTGACACATCCGGTACTTGGGTTCGTTACCAGGCTTGTAAGATGTTATCTCATTCTTCAAAGCCATTCTAAGTGAATCCATTGTCCAGTTACGGCTCCCATTACTCCAGGTCATGTTGCTTCTTATCTCAGGTGGAAGCTTGTCAATGATTATCGGAAGCAATAAGCTGTCCTGGCTCTGTCGAAGAGGTTCAAGACCTCTGATGTATATCTTTAGATTGTCATAAAAGACTTGTAGACTCTGTATATTTTGCTTGGTTGTGGCAACTCCAACAGCCCTTGCATATAAGCATTAACAATCTTATGAGGCTGACGAAATTGTTCATGTTGGAGCTCATTTGCCTTGGCGTAGTTTGCATTTGTGAGGGGAAAACCATTTATAGCTCTAGCAGCAGTGTCCTGTGTCAAAGATTTCAACTGAACTTCTAAATGTCAGGCAAAGCAGAATTCAAATGAATACTCGACGTAAATGAGTCCCAGAAAGTAGGCCATTCAAGAAACTATCCACTTAAAGTAGGCAAAGTTAGTTTAGGCAGTCTTAGCTGTTTGTTTATGTTGAGGTTTTATGGCCCAGTCAACCCAATGGGGTCATGTCGAGTGCAGTCAGTTTACCTAGCCACATTTTTACTGGGCAGGCTTAGTCCTCTAAGCGGTTAACCAGTATTGTGCACAATCTTTCCCCAGAAACTAAAAATGCCCTTCTTGAATCAGCAGGAGAGAATGACCGTAGAAAACATTTCATGATCAAATCTCTATGAAAGACTGTTGCCGACCTGGCAGGGTCAAACCCACAACCTCCTGATCACCAGTTGGACGCACATCCAACTCAGCCATTGGGGCTGGCCGTCTTAGCTGTGATGCAGATGAAGAAATAGTAGTAGGAAAACTTACTTCCGATCGCACAGAGTAGTATGACCATGTGTTGTTGTATTCCTCATGAATACTCTACATACCAGCTGCAGATTCCATTGTGTAGCATCCCTGTGAGCCCCATCCTGATGCGTGAACAGCCTCCTTACTGTGCAAGTCCTGCTTTCCAGGTCGATCATGTACTCCTCTGATTCCATGATTTCAGTCTCTATATCTGCCACATCCATTTGCGACAGACTCTTCTCGTTGAGCTGTTTTAGTAGAACGAATTTCTCCCTAATCCCATCCAGTATTGCACTGATCTCCTCGGAACTCGTCTGCAGTTATTCTGTTTAGCTGCCCTTCTACAACCTTGCAGTGAGCCCCTCTAGTAGATATGAGTTTCTGCAAATTCATGCTGAATACTGAAGCCACTGGTCAGGGCACCAAAATGTACTGGGTCGTAGAATAAAAGAGAAGAAAACAAAGTCTTGTATCAGGTTCGTACCTTTATACAGAAAGTGTATATATAACATAGCAACGTTATGTAGGAAGTGACATTACAAAAATGGTACAACATCGCAACAGCCTTGTGTGAACATTGTGCACAATTATCTGAACTTCTTAACATATATTTATGTATTAGTTCTCCTTTAGGTACAGATGTAAACTGTAGGAGGAGATAGCCAGAAGTGAAAAAGTTTACGGATGGACAGATGGACAGATGGATGGAAGCCAGACCACGTAACATAATATGTCCCATTTTTCAAACATGCATGTAAAAATGGAACTATCTGACAACATGAGAACTAGCGTTTAGGGCAGAGTAATCCAGACTAGATTTTAGGGAGAAAGACTTTAAACATTTTCATTTAGGAGCCAAGACTGCCATAAATGTGAATTTTACTGTAGACTTAAAGGCATTTTCTCCATAAAACATAGGGGAACACCCCAAATTTAGTGGTCATGGCTGACCAGGCCACCATTAGTCTTTTTCCCTCTTCTTAACCTGTCTAGAAAAAAATCACAGCTTCATCACTGGAAGTAGAATTTTATGTTCACCAACAGCTATTCATTGTAAAAATGCCTCAGAGGGTGTGTAACTGAGGTGGGGACAGTTAGTTTAAGGTATGTTTTATGTTAAATATGGTATTGGTATGTTTACTTTTTGTTATGTGCATATTAAGAGGATGACTTTGGTTTAGGTAATGACAGATAAACTGGGTTTTCTGATATATGGGAAATAAACTAAGTTCTCATTTTCCACATTTTTCCACTTTGAAAATTTTTTAGGCCCTGAAGTTTTGTAATTTCCTTCTTGTTTTAAGGCTAAGTTATCATTTTACACATTTTTCCAGTTTCAATTTTTTAGAGTCCGAATTTTCCAGGTGTTTCCACATCATCAGTAACTTACATAGAAACTTAAATTTTACGCAGAAAATCAATCGGTATATGTGGACATACATGTATTTCCAAATAAATTTACATGAAATACATGTTAAGTCTACTCTTACACGTAGATTTGAGAGAAGGGAGGGACATAAGTGAAACATTTCTGTAAAGTTAGTTGGAAACTGGTCCAGTAGTTCAAAAGGAGATGTCATTGAAAGATATTGTTGATGACGCATGACATACTATCATAGCTCACGTTGAGCCTTCAGCTCATGAGAGCTAAAACTCAAAGAGGGCCACTGGTGGCCACATTGGTGATGGAAGAATCTTTGTTTTGACACAACTAGACGTTGAAGCGAACATCCCTGGCAAGTTTAAAACAAGAGGACCATGATCGCTCATCTGAGCAAACAGCTTTGCATACTTACTGTTGAAGTTTCAGCCAAGTTCACTGCTCTAAGATTTTTGTATAAATTTTATAGCCCTGCTCCCCAGCAGCCATGTTTTTTAATGCATCATGATGGCTTGAACTGAATCTTGACAGAGGGTCACCAAAGGAACATTTCTGCCAAGTTATATTGAAATTGGTCCAGTGGTTTCTGACAAAAAGATTTTTAAAGTGTTTTATATAGCTATATAGGGAATATAAGCTCCACCCCCTAACGGCCATGTTTTTTGACGAATCATGACAGCTTGAATAAACTTGGTAGAGGGTCACCAAAGGAACATTCCTGCCAAGTTATATTGAAATCAGTAAGAGGACCATGATGGTCCTATATCGCTCACCTGAGCAAACAGCTTTGCATACTTACTGTTGAAGTTTTAGCCAAAATCACTGCTCTAAGATTTTTGTATAAATTTTATAGCCCTGCTCCCCAGCGGCCATGTTTTTTTAATGCATCATGATGGCGAACTGAATCTTGACAGAGCGTCACCAAAGGAACATTTCTGCCAAGTTATATTGAAATTGGTCCAGTGGTTTCTGACAAAAAGATTTTTAAAGTGTTTTATATAGCTATATAAGGAATATAAGGCCCACCCCCTAATGGCCATGTTTTTTGACAAATCATGACAGCTTGAACAAACTTGGTAGAGAGTCACCAAAGGAACATTCCTGCCAAGTTATATTGAAATCAGTTCAGTGGTTTCTGACAAGAAGATTTTTAAAGTTAGGTCCTGGGTATGACGTAAAACTGCATCCAGCTGTGACACTCAACATGAGTGTGGGAATGTGAGGCTGCCCTCTATCACAGTTGCCTCCCCACCCTCAGGGTTATGAGGCTGCCACAACCTGGGTGGCAGAGCTAGGCAGCAATCATCTACAGACCCATGGCTTGGTGTTCTAGCTATTGTGGTTTGGCGGATGATCCTTTCTTTATAAGGACAACAGCAAAGCACACTGCCCGAGTGCGGGAACGGAGTGCATGCTCAGATGCCATAAAAGAACTGAGTTGGGATGTCAGCTAGGACAGGCGATCCCGTAAAAACAGTTGTTCCAAAATCTTTCATGGCAAGCACAAGAATAGATTCAGAGCTAGGCGGTGCCAAAAGACATGAAAGTTCTGTTGGTATCGTCCCCGGCTTGGCCTCCTGTCAGGTGTGGGAGGCAAGGTCGGGCCATTGTGGCAAATCAAGCAAGCACCTGAGGAAATTCAGGGTGGGAACACTCAATGTGAACATCCTGAGAGGAAGAGTTTGCGAGGTAGTGGAAACACTATCCCGCAGGAAAGTGGATGTCTGCTGCATTCAGGAGACCAGATACCGTGGTGGCAACTGCCACACAATCAAGGGCAAGGACACCAGGTACAAGCTCTACTGGTCAGGAAACGACAAAGGCACTGCTGGTGTAGGGGTGTTTGTGGCAGAAGAGTGGATAGAGAAAGTTTTTGAGGTTAAGAGAGTCTCCGACAGAATTATTTTAGTGGAACTCATAGTCGGCCAGCATGTGGTTACCTTTCTGTCTGTGTATGCCCCACAGAGTGGTCTAAGTGATGAGGTTAAGGATCTGTTCTTTGATCAGCTGCATGCTGTGACTGCCAGGATCCCAGCATCAGAATTTCTGATCCCATGTGGAGATTGGAACGGCCATGTAGGCCTTGCATGCACTGGATACAGGGAAGTGCATAATGGGATGGGGTATGGCAGGCCAGAGCCAGATGTTGAAGGCAAGAGAATCCTAGAATATGCCCTAGCATTTGACCTGCTTCTTGGGAACACATGTTTCATGAAACGAGACAGCCATCTCATCACGTACAAGTCGGGAAACATAGCCATGCAGATAGACTTCATCCTTTTCAGTAGGACCATGCGCAAACTTGTCACAGATGTAAAAGTGATCCCTGGCGAGGAAGTAGCTCTGCAACATCAGCTTCTTGTATGCGACATGAGGACTAATGTGCCACCAAAATCCAAGTGCAAGTTCACCCCTTGCCTCAAAGTTTGGAAGCTTAAAGACCCTCAGACAAGCAATCATTTCCAGGTGGTCTTCAACTTGCATGTGAGCACATCCGCAGGTGTAGCTGATGGGGCCACTGAGGATATCTGGAACAACATCAAGACTGGACTGCTCAAGACAACTGAGGAGGTGTGTGGCACAACTCGGCCACACCGTTGGCGTCGTGAAACCTGGTGGTGGAATGAACACGTGGAAAAGATCATTGCTGCCAAGTGGAAAGCTTTCAAGGCCTGGAAGGCTGGTAAAGGCACTAGGGCATCATACGATGCAGCCAAACGAAATGCCAGACATGCAGTGCACCATGCTCGTCAAGAAGCCAACAAGAAGGTCTACGAGAATATTGACCCCAAGTCATCAGAAGTCGACCGCCTTGCTAACCAGTTTAGAAGAGAGAACACTGATGCTGTTGGTGACAAACCTGTGAAGAACGATGCAGGAGAGATGTCAATGAGCGAAGACTCAAAGCAGAAGGCCTGGCTAGAGCACTACCAAAGGCTTTTCAATGTTGAGTTTGACTGGGATCCAGACCACCTGTCTTATCAGCCACCAGTGGAAGGCCCGCCCATCCCAATCACCACTGATATGGTTAAGAAGCCTATCTCACAGATGAAGGCGGGCAAAGCACCAGGCCCATAGGCATAGTGGTGGAGATGACACAAGCAGCCGGTGACATGGGCGCCTCCATGATTCATGACCTCGCAGCTGCAATCATTCGTGATGGCAAGGTACCCTCTGACTGGGAGCAGAGTTTCATTCTCTGCCTCTACAAGGGAAAGGGGGATGCACTGGAAAGGGGCAACTACCGCGGTCTCAAGCTGACAGAGCAGGTTATGAAAATCCTGGAGAGGATTGTGGATGGCCTCATCAGACAGTTGGTGTCAATCGACGATTCCCAGTTTGGCTTCGTCACAGGCAGAGGCACTACAGATGCAATCTTTGTTGTCAGGCAGCTGCAAGAGAAGTATCTAGCTGCCAACAAGAGACTGTACATGGCTTTCGTAGACCTGGAGAAGGCGTTTGATTGAGTACCTTGGAAGGTCATCTGGTGTCAGCTCTGAGAAAAATTGGTGTGGAGGAGTGGATTGTGCGACTGGTGCAGAGGATGTATGCAAATGCGCGGAGCCGTGTCCGTGTTGGTGAGGGGTACAGTGAAGAGTTTGAAGTGAAGGTTGGTGTTCACCAAGGATCAGTACTCAGCCCGCTGCTCATCATGGTGCTTGAAGCCTTATCACGTGAGTTCCGCTCTGGGGCCCCCTGGGAGGACCTCTATGCCGATGACCTTGTTATCATCGCTGAATCGCTTGAGGAATGTGTCAGGAGGCTCTTGACTTGGAAAGAAGCAATGGAGAAGAAAGGACTGAGAGTAAATGCAGGAAAGACAAAGATCATAATCTGCGGTACGGGACTGGACCTCCTGCAGAGTTCAGGCGAATTTCCATGCGCTGTCTGTCGCACTGGAGTGGGCAGCAACAGCATCTTCTGCAATGGCTGCAGGCACTGGGTGCACAAGAAATGCAGTGGGCTCAAGTGCTTGACAAAAGACCCTGACTACAGATGTACAAGGTGCCAGGGAACTGCACGCCCCTTGGATGGCAGACCACAGAAGGGAGTCCAGGTCGGACCTGACAAGCTTGAGGTGGTAGCTTCCTTTTGCTACCTAGGAGACATGCTCTCAGCAGCAGGTGGCTGTGAACTTTCAACCACAACACATGTGAAAACCGCCTGGAAGAAGTTCCAGGATCTGCTACCAGTTCTCTCTTCACGCCACCTCTCTTTCAAAACACGTGGCCGTGTGTACAGCTCTTGTGTGCCGAGCGCAATGCTCCATGCCAGCGAGACTTGGCCATTGACAAAGCCAAACCTCCAGCGTCTGCAGCAAAATGACAGGGCAATGATCAGACAGATCTGCAATGTCAGGCCGCAAGACATTGTCACCACCAGGTCCAATGAGCCACTTGCGTGGCTTGGCATTGAGGATCTGTACCTCATTCTGAAGGAGAGAAGACTCCGATGGTATGGACATGTGGAACGCTCTAATGGTGCAGTCAAGACAGCCTTTCACATACAGGTTGAGAGAAAGCCTGGTTCTGGGAGGCCCAAGATGACATGGAAGCAGCTGACAGAGAGGGATTGCAGAGAGTGGAAGCTCTCGGTTATCAACCCCCATGACAGAAATATGTGGAGATCTGGTGTGAGATCTGCCATGCGTGCAGCAAGCTAGCTATCTGGAAGGGGGCCCACTGATGTGGATGTTGCCCTTGTACCTGCATGTTAATCAAAAATCTGATTATGATTGTGATGATATGATTCTATTTAGATATATAGGAAAAATAAGCCCCACCGTAGCAGCCATGTTTTTTGATGAATCATGATTGCTTGAACAATCTTGGTAGAGGATAACCAAAGCAACATTCCTGCCAAGTAATATTGAAATCGGTCAGGTGGTTTCTGACAAGAAGAATTTTAAAGTTTTTTATACAGATATATATGGAAAATAAGCCCCGCCCCCTGGCGGCCATGTTTTTTGAAGTATCATGAGGGCTTGAACAATCTAGGTAGAAGATCACTAAAGCAACATTCCTGCCAAGTTACATTGAACTTGACCCAACAGTTTCTTACGAGGAGATTTTTAAAGTTTTCTATATAGATATAAAGGGAAAATATGCCCCACCCCCTAGCGGCCATGTTTTTTGACGAATCATGATGGCCTGAACAACCTTGGTAGAGGGTCACCAAAAAAACATTCCTGCCAAAGTATATTGAAATCGGTCCAGTGGTTTCTGACAAGAAGATTTTTAAACTTTTCTATATAGATATATAGGGAAAATAAGCCCCGCCCCCTGGCGGCCATGTTTTTTGACAAATCGTGATTACCTGAACAATCTTGGTAGAGGGTCACCAAGGAAACATTTCTGCCAAGTTATGATGAAATCAGTTCAGTGGTTTCTGACAAGAAGAATTTTAAAGTTTTCTATATAGATATATAGGGAAAATAAGCCCCGCCCCCTGGCGGCCATGTTTTTTGATGAATCATGATGACTTGAACAATCTTGGTAGAGGGTTATAAAAGAAACATTCCTGCAATGTTATATTGAAATCGGTCCAGTGGTTTCTGACAAGAAGATCATTAAAATTTTCTATATAGATATACAGGGAAAATAAGCCCCGCCCGCTAGCGGCCATGTTTTTTGACAAATCATGACGCTTGAACAATCTTGGTAGAGGATCACCAAGGAAACATTTTTGCCAAGTTATACTGAAATCGGACCAGTGGTTTCTGACAAGAAGATTTTTAAAGTTTTCTATATAGATATATAGGGAAAATAAGCCCTGCCCCCTGGCGGCCATGTTTTTTGACAAATTGTGATTACTTGAACAATCTTGGTAGAGGGTCACCAAGGAAACATTTCTGCCAAGTTATAATGAAATCGGTCCATTGGTTTCTGACAAGATTTTTTAAAGTTTTCTATATAGATATATTGGGAAAATAAGCCCCGCCCCTGGCAGCCATGTTTTTTGACAAATCATGACGACTTGAACAATCTTGGTAGAGGGGTACAAAAGAAACATTCCTGCAATGTTATATTGAAATCGGTCCAGTGGTTTCTGACAAGAAGATTTTTAAATTTTTCTATACAGATATATAGGGAAAATAAGCCCCACCCCCTGGTGGCCATGTTTTTTGACGAATCATGACGGCTTGAACAATCTTGGTAGGGGTTACAAAAGAAACATTCCTGCCGTGTTATATTGAAAACGGTCCAGTGGTTTCTGACAAGAAGATTTTTAAAGTTTTCTATATAGATATACAGGGAAAATAAGCCCCGTCCCCCCCTGGCGGCCATGTTTTTTGCAAATCAAAATGGCTTGAACAATCTTGGTAGAGGATCATCAAACGAACATTTCTGCAAAATTATATTGAAATTTGTCCAGTGGTTTCTGACAAGAAAATTTTTAAAGTTTTCTAAATAGATATATATGGAAAATAAGCTCGCCCCCTGGTGGCCATGTTTTTTTGACGATTCCAAATGGCTTGAACAATCTTGGTAGAGGATCACCAAAGGAACATTTCTGTAAAATTATATTGAAATCGGTCCAGCGGTTTCTGACAAGAAGATCTTTTTTAAGTTTTTAGTTAAAAAATCTATTTTTAGCTCCTGTGACCTAGATATGCAATGGACCAGAATCATTTGAAATAACTCTGAAAGAGGACCAACCAAGGATCATTCCTGTGAAGTTTGGTCAAAATCCAATCAGTGGTTTAGGAGGAGATGTTGTTTAAAGAATGTGAACGGACGGACAGATGGATGACGACGACGACGGACGGTGGGTGATCACAATAGCTCACCTTGAGCCTTTGGCTCAGGTTAGCTAAAAACTCTTCCCTAGTCATCTTAGAGGAGATGCAATGACAAATAAACTGTTTAGGGATGGTTGGATGGTGGACAGACGGACTGACAGATGCTGGATACTCCACTCACGGGAATAGCTCTGTGTGACTCTGTCCAGGTGACACTGAACAAATGAATCTAGCAGCGCTTATTCCATACCCCCCACATAAAGCATAAAACTTTTTTCTATAAAAATTTAAGTTTCAAAGGGCCAGTGTGACCTTGAAAATAAGGTCAAGGTCACCAAACTCTTATAAAACAAGTTTCCTAAAATTATTAAGCAAGATACACAGGAAAAACAGAAGTGTTATGGACATTTAAAAATTACAAAGGGGAATAACTATAACAGTATTGAACCCTTGACCCTTCTTTTTCTGTAGCAGCAGCATCTCATGAATATTTACACAAAATGTGTTAAGATTCCTAATAATACTAATCAAGATATGCAAGAAAAAAGATAAAGTGCACACAAGGCTCACTTTTTGAGTATTAATAATCTAGTGACCTTGAAAATAAAGTCAAAGTCACCAAAATCTAGTCACTTCTTTCCCCCATCCTGATGATGTATCCATGTTAGTTTGATCAAATCCAGCCATTGGTGAAAGAGATAGTGTGCACACAAACATTTTACTGCATCAAGAAATTTTACAAAGGGCAATAACTCCAAGAAAATGGGCCCCTAATTCTTACTTTCTCTTATGTAGGTACACGTTGATATCAATGTGTCACACAAGTCAGTGTGACCTTGAAAATGAGGTCCAGGTCACCAAAATCTAATCACTTCTTTCCCTCATCCCAATAAAGTATCTGTGCTAGCTTGAACAAATTCCATCTAATAATTCATGAGAAAGGGTGCACACAAGGGTCATTTTTAGAGTCTTTATAACGTAGTGACCTTGGAAATGAGGTCAAGGTCACAAAAATCTAATCATTTCTTTCCCATGTCCTAACCATGAATCTGTGCTAGTTTGTTAAAAATCCAGCCATTGGTTCAAGATACAGTGTGCACACAAGCTTTTTTCTATCAAAATTTGAGTTTCAAAGTGCTGGTGTGACCTTTAAAATGAGATAAAGGTCACCAAAATCTAATCACTTCTTTCCCAAATCCCAATAATATATCTGTGTGTCACGTCCCTGTTTTATCTTGAATATATTTTTATATGTACATAGTATAAAAAGAAGTTTATTTTGATTTTTATTACCAGGTTAGATTATTGCATTTGTAACTGGAGCGCTGATTAAGATGACTGTTTTACTTTTTAAGCGAGTAGGTACACTTCAGCTTTTAAGTTACGGTATTACGGTAATCACAAGATATGTATGCTAAGGGCGTATTTGATTATTTACATCTATATACTTGAACGGTTACCAGAACATTGTATTTTCTGAGTGAACCTAGGTTCGGTGATCAATATCTTCACTGCTCTGGGATTGATTTTTGTCTCAAGGCTATCTTTCGAATGGGGAGACAATTTTCTTTCGTAATCTTGCAGTTTTGTAGCGTTCCGAGAGTAAAATGTTTTTTACTTCATAGTTTGAGCAGTCGCTGTGTAAGATTTTGCACTGTTCGGACAATCGAACAGGTTATTTTAAATCTTGACTATCACGGTATTCTTGTGAATATTATTTTTAGATCTTGAAAATCACGGGTTTCTTGTGGACACGTGCTCAAAACGTGCCACATTACTATAAAAGTTCCCCAGTTTAGTAAAACTGTACACACTACAATATTTTTTCTTTGAAGACTTATGTTATGATGTTGTGCTGTATCTCAGAGATCTGACCATGTAGCAGAGGGGCCAGCTCTAAAAAGAGCTCTGAATCAGATTTTTATTCAATCCACTTGGTATAAAAATTCCACTTATACTAAGCGATAGTATCACTATATAGAAGTCAAAAAAGTGTGTATGCCAGATTCAAAAGTGGTGCAGATTTTTTTTCAGACGACGTTTTGTTACCCCACCCACAAATCCCTATGCTAATACGCAATATGTTTGGGGCTAATTTAGTTTAACTTGCTCTCCATAAAACCAGCTTTAATGGGTACCAAATTGTCTTCTGGGACCAGTTAAATACAGGAAACAAGTTTTCAAAGCTAAAGCTCATTTGGGCTATATGAAATCCCACTGTTTCCATGGCAACCTATGGCAACAGATTGAAATATGAGGTTACACATATTAGATTGACCATATCTCAGCCTTCATTCAATATAGGTTCACAATGCTGGTACCAATAAAATGTTGAGGCATTAACTTTTACTTTGATATGCAAATATGCAAATTATCTCATTTGCATATTCATAAATATTAACTAATACTTAATTTGTGGAAAAATAAAACAAAAACAAAACAATGTTTAAAATGTCAATTTTGAATAAAAATCTATGCAGATTAAGTTACTTTCACAACCATAATGCTTATGATCTTGATGCAGAGAACACTATCATCATCATCATCATCATCATCAATAACAACATCATTGTTATCAAAAACATTACTTTTCAACCTAATTAACTTTATGCAACTGCGATGAACACTACCCAGACGTACATAATACAAAATTGATTGTAATTATCATCACTTTTCTAGCTTCAGTCACCACCATCATCATCATCACTTTCAGAGCTCAGAGAGCATTTTAGTCTGTTTAGACGTACTTCGTCATATCTACAAGCATCAGTGCATTATAATGTCCCCTTGTTGCAGCTACAACGTTTCGTCTTGCAGTCAGTCATGCAATAACACTTTGAAATATCCAATTAGGCTTCTGGCGCAGGAAATGGTTATTACATGTAACTCCACTCGGATGCATGTACAATAGAAACTGCCTGATTAACAGATTCTGCTGCCCTCTTGGACATGTTTTTTTTTTTTTTTTTGATTGCGTCTAATTATGCCCCCAACTTTGAAGAAGTTGGAACTTTGAAGAAGTTGGAGGGTCGTATTGCTTCTGGGACGTTTGTGCGTGCGTGCATCCGTGCGTCCGTCCGTTACGCTTTTTGATGCATAAAATAACTTCTGAACCGTGCATGCTAGGGTTTTGAAATTTCATATATGGATTGTTCATGAAAAATTAGCTGACACATAGTTTTTCCCATCAGGATTATGCCCCTTTCCTGAGTTATGGCCCTTTGAAGAAATATGGATGGAATCTTGTCAGCAAAATATCTACAAAACTATTGAAGCTAGAGCCTTGAAATTTAAGGAATAGATTAGTAGCGATTAGTAGATGACCTACTTATTTTTTGAATAAATTCTAAAATGTACTCCTTATGGCCCTTTGTCATTTTCGGCATTTTTACATTGCACACTTTTTGATGCATAGCATAAAGTTTGAACTGTGCATGCTAGTTTGAAATTTCAGATATGGATTCCTCATGAAAAAATAGGTGACCCATACTTTTTTCCTATCTGAATTATCTCTCATTTTAGAGTTATTTCCCTTTTAATAAAATAACTTTGAAATCTCGTATATTTGTACTGTTGTTACCGTCATGAGCAAGCAGTGTTGGAGTCAAGCAGTGTTAGAGTCAGCCAGTTGGGGGCATAGTGTTTTACAAACACCAGCTCTAGTTTCCATTATTCCCTCAAGCACTACAGGGCTTTTTCCATATTTGTGAGCCATTGCTTCTTCCTTACACCATAAAATGAGCAAATGGAATCACAACCACTTAAATCATGTGTAACTAATAGTGCCAGTGATATGTTATTGCCTACTTATGATGCCACACCATGCACTGGAATGTATCTCTTTTGCTTTATCACACCTGTCCTAAAGAATAGATTGATGTCTGGATGTGCTATTCTTGGGCATATGGCCGCAATATCAGAGTCAACGCTCCAGAGAACAACACTATATTCATTCAGATTCCTTACAGCATAATTAGTATGCACAAACATTCTGGAATCTGCCCTTCATGGTCCAAGCTACTTTTCACTAGTACAAAAATCCCTTCTAACTCTTACTGCTTTCTTTGGATCTGTGCTACTATTGTCAGTTTATTGAAAATCCATCTGTCAATAATTAGGGGATAACTGTACTGAAAATTTTCATTTGGGGAGGTCTATCATCTGTTTTACAGTTGGAAATTTTGTTCTACGGCGACGCATGAGCAGAGCCATAAAACAAAATTTCTGACCATAAAACCGACAATATAAATTTTCATTATGGTTATTCCCATTCTAATGCACTTCTTCAGCTTTTAAACCCCCGAGGAACCTCTAATGCTTGGTTTTTAATCATTTTTGTTAACAAAAACGTGCACTATCTGCACAAAGTGGCAAGCATTGTATGCTGCATAAAACCAAATGCCAGACAATGAAAAGCAACGTTGCATGATTACGTCAGGTTTCCCACAGTATATCGCAGTATATACCGTCGCATTTTTTTCACTTTATCTAATCAGACGTCGCATTACATACCAGGGTGCATTAGAATCACTGACTCGACCTTGTCTTGGGTTTTTACCATCATTAGTTTATTCATGGAAGTAAATTTTCTGACAGTTTGTTTGGGTATTGGAGCCATGAAATCAGTCTGCAGTCAATCTTCCACTTTTAAAAGCGGGCTTGGATCCAACTGGAAAACTTCGAATCTTTACACTCCATACATGCCTCATCCCACACTGTGAGATAAAATCTCACAGAATTTGGCCCAACTGGAAGGCAATCCCATAAAAATTAAAATCTCACAGAACTTTCAGACCATTTTACTACATTTATTTTATAACGAAATAAGCATAAATCATACACGTTGTTGTTTTACAAGCTTCTTACATGAAAAGAAAAAGACTATATTGAGGGAGCACCAAAGTGCTCAATGTCTAAGAAAATCTCACAGAATTTTGTCAATTTTGCCTTATCTCACCGATTTTGGTCCACAGCGTATGGCATGTATGATACTCTAATCACCTGTCAAAAAGCGAGAAAATTGTTAACTTGCTTGCAATTATCATAATAAGCAGTAAGTTGTCTTAACACATTCAGCTTGCATTTTACAAGCACCTATGAATGGAGCGAGTTAATAAAACTTAAATAATAGTCTCTATAACATCTACCTTTTGCTGCATTTGAAGCTGCTTGAATCAATAAATCATTTAGTTTCAAGTCAAACATCAACATATCAATTTACAAATGTCATATTATTTCATCTTCAAATATTAGCTGTTAATATTGCTGGGTGGGGTAACAAGCTCAGACAGATGTACATAAATCGCTCTTTTATCTGCTTTGTACCTTTGTTAGCTACAATGGGATAATAATGTAGCCTAAAATAAAAAGAACTCTCACTTTCCTTCTGAATATTTTACGACTGTTCACGGATTGTATATTAGCATTGGGTTTTGGTGGGTGGGGTAACAAAATGTCGGCTGAAAAAAATCTGCACCACTATTGAATCTGGCATACACCCTCATTTGACTTCTATATGATACACCTTTCACCTGGTATACATGGAATTTTTATACCGTGTGGATTGAAAAAAAATGGCAATCACCTGGCCAGCCCTTTGACTAATGGTAAGTCAATAATTTATTTAATTTTATTCTTGCAATATTCTTGCTCATCTTTACCGCAGCTAAGATTCGAGACACTTTGGTTATATGTGTAGACCCTGATCAGACGAATAAGCCGTGTCGGGTGTGTAGACCCTAACCAGATATGGAAATTAAATTTGGTCGATTCTATAGATCCTGGTCAGTCAGGTGAGTCTGATCGGTTCTATAGACCCTGATCAGAATGCAAACATTAATATTCTTACTTCAGTAGAGAGATAAATGGATCAGAGCAATGATAGCACTAGCATATTTTAACATAACATATTCTGATCTGACATGTATATAATTTTAACCTTTATGATTACCAGACATATACGCTTGAATGTACAACACAGTTAGGCATTATGTTAACTGCACACACCAGACATATACGCTTGAATGTACGACACAGTTAGGCGTTATGTTAACTGCACACAGATTCAGAAGTTAACACAATTTACACAAATGACAAATTCTTTTTATTTGATTATACGCAAGTCTGTTCACTAGAATTTTTAGAGAGATTGAGGTTTTATCTTGTTTTAAATTGTGATTGATCTGGCCAGTTTTTGTCTCGAATCAGCTGATTCAATTAACCTTGACCTTCCCCATGATCTCGTGGTCTCACGAGATGGGCACACTTGTTTCGGCTGCTGGCCATATTTGGCTCAGCTTCCCGGAAATCTATTTATATAACCCAGACAATTCAAATATCAGTTTTGAACACGGCCCCTTCCAGCCGCACGCATGAGGTCTATGAGGGGTTTTTATGTTTTGGCCAATCAGTTCCATGATCGCCCAGGCACTGACCAATGACTGGTAAGCTACATCTTTGGTGGCCTTTCTGTTAAGGAGGCATGCTTCAGTCTCTTGAATGTGCGCACTGCATCAAGATATTAATGTTAGATCTGTAATGTCACAACTGTTTTCCCCAACCCACCCAGCCCATATATATATATATATATATATATATATATATATATATATATATATATATATATATATATATATATATATATATATATATATATATATTTTTTTTTTTGTAGTGAGTAGATAATAGTAGGTTAGTATGGGACCATATATGTGATCACTGTGATACAGACATGGTACTTCAGTGCAAACTTTTGCTTCATAAGCATTTATCGTCCATAGAGCGATGTTATTACTAGCTTTTTCTCCATGATACATTCGATATTTTAAAGATTGCTTTTTCTGGATGTTTTGTGTGGACACTGGTAGTGTTTGTAGGCTTAACACGACAAACTGAAGGGCGACAATTAACTGTGCTAGTGTCATATAAGGAGCCACATTTATAGTGTGGTACTGTGATGATAACGGGTATAATTCAGAAGGAAATCTAGGTGATTATTCACGGATATATTCATGAATGTTTACGAGGTGGTGCGGACACAACTCCTTATGACTGGGGACAGTGCCTTATTTAAATTCGTTCGAGCTTAGTAGGACTGGTGCAGTGCAATGCCTGTCAATTTATATAGATGAGTTTCAATTGGACTCCAATAGTAGGAGCAGTGAGTGATCCTATAGACACATTCTAACATGTGCCCGGAGGTATTTTGAAAAATCTTATAAAGACGCTGCACATTACTTTTCAGTATGTTATGAACATGTATGCCATGCACAATTGTCTTTTAAAAGATTTTTCAAATTATATGGTCCTAGGTCCCAAAAAAGGTTCTTTAGTTGTCTTTTGCATGCATCTTTTGTATAGAATGCATTTGGCAAACCCACCAGTGTGAGTTGGATAATGCATGCTATCATATATTAAATGAACAAATTTAAATACTGTAAAATGGCTCAAGCAGCAAAGAGTCATGTTTGAGGCTATGACGATGGCATGTTGATATTGTACCCAATGATTACATGGGGACGATGTGTGATCGTGTAATATTTGTGGTGTAATGGCAGTTATAATTTATTGTAGCCTTTAGCGTTCTAAAAGAATTTAGAGAAATGGAGACCATAGAAAATTTAAAAGCTCAAGGGGAGGCTTTAGGGTATGAAGACCATGCACTTAGAGCTTTTATTAAGGATCAACAAGATAGGTTATGCGACGAGAGAAAGGCACAGCGTGAGGCGCAAGCACGCGAACGCGAACTCGCAGAGGCTAAGGAAGCACGCGAGCGTGAATTAGCAGAAGTGACGGCAGTGCGTGAATTAAAAGAGCACAAACTTGCGGCAGCACGTGAATTAAAGAACGCGAACTCGCAGAGGCTAAGGCCGAGGCTAAGGCAGCACATGAATGTGAGATACAAAGAATGCAATTACAGCAAGACATTGAGCAAAAGAAACATATATTTGAAATGGAAAGGTTAGCTGCAGAGCAAAATGTAAAGCCTGCAGTGCAGCATAAGGAAGATAAATCTTATGTCACTGCTAAGACACCTTAAATACCAGCTTTGATGAAGGTAAAGATGAAATGGATTCTTATTTGCTTAGGTTTGAAAGGTATGCTACAGCTCAGAAATGGAAGAAAGAGGATTGGGCTACTAGTTTGAGCGCACTTCTTAAAGGTAAGGCACTTGATGTATATGCATTAATGCCGGTAGAAGAGGCATTGAATTATGATATGTTGAAGGCGGCTTTACTCAAAAGGTATGAGTTAACTGAAGAAGGATTTAAGAGAAGGTATAAGAAGTGTAGATCAGATTCAGGTGAAACTTTTCAGCAATTCACCAGCCGTATGAAAAGTTATTTTACAAGGTGGATAGAAATGTCCGGTATTAATAAGACTTATGATGGATTAGCAGATTTAATACTTAGAGATCAGTTTGCATGTTTTATTTGTGGAGATAAAAAACATATAGCCAGATTCTGCCCTGATAGGGCAAAAGGTAATAATATGAAGGTAGCTGCAGCACGAACAGGTGGTAGAGGTAGAAGTCGATCTCCCTCAAAACATGTACGTTTTCAGGATCAGAGACAAGGAGAGGAACTGAGTGATGACAGGAAATCAGATGACAACCAGGTATGTGGAGCATGTTTTATTCATACTGATACAGTTAGTTATGTTCAAGCAAGCAATATGGCACTAAGGTCAGTCCGGGGACGGAAGATGCATTGAAGTTGAGTACTACAGATCAACCTTCACCCATTTGTAATGATATGAAGACCATACAGGGTGTAATGGGGAACGAAATGGTTAGTGTCCTGCACGACACTGGGTGTACTGGGGTGATTGTTAAACAATCATTAGTTTCCTCAGAGGCTTTGACTGGCAAGATGCATTCATGCATGATGGTAGATAGGACTACATTACAGCTTCCTGAAGCTAAGGTATCATTAGACACTTCTTATTTTAAGGGAGACACACTTGCCCTTTGTATGGAGAACCCTTTGGTTGATGTTATTACAGGTAATATTCCGAGGTATGCTCATGACCCGAATATTAATTGGGTGCCAGCTTTAGCAGTACAAACCCGGTCCCAAGCCAAACAACCTCAGCAAACCAAAACATCACTCAAAATCCCCAATATTATCGATAGGGATATTTCACCTCAACAAATTAAGGAAGCTCAAGTTAATGATCCTACTCTGGCAAGAATTCGAAAAGCTTGCCAAGAATCAGAAGTTAAAGGTAATGCTTTTTCGCAAGAATGACTTGATATATAGACAGTTCAGTTCACCTAATGCGGAATTCGATAAGATTTTTATACAACTTGTAGTTCCACAGCAATATCGCAAGATGGTAATGAAATTAGCCTATGAGTCAATCCTGTCTGGACATCTTGCAGTGAAGCAGACTATTCAAAAGGTACTATCAGAATTCTTTTGGCCAGGGATAGCAAGTGATATAAAGAGGTTTTGTCAATCTTGTGACATATGTCAGCAGTTGCAGAAGCTTAATAAGTATATTTAGTAGAGTCGGAGTACCGAAACAAATATTAACTGACATGGGAAGTCAATTCACGTCAGCACTGATGAAAGAGGTAAGTAGACTTTTGTCATTCAAACAGTTAGTTACGTCCCCTTATCATCCCATCTGTAACGGCTTAGTAGAGCGTTTTAACAGTACATTAAAGAAAATGTTGACCAGAATGTGCGCAGAACATCCGAAAGAGTGGGACAAGTATATAGATCCATTATTATTTGCATACAGAGAAGTTCCACAGGAAAGTCTGGGGTTTTCTTCATTTGAATTAATATATGGATGGCCTGTGCGTGGACCTATGCAAGTATCGAGGGAATTGTGGACGAAGGATATCGAGGATCCTCAGGTACGTACTACTTACCAGTATGTTTTAGATCTGAGGGAAAGATTAGAGTCAACGGTAAGTTTAGCACAGCAAAACCTGCAGAATATGTCAAAAAAGTATAAAAAAATACTACAACCGGAAGTCGAGATGCCGACACTTAAAGGTAGGTAACAAAGTTCTCGTACTTCTCCAGACTAAGACCAATAAGTTGTTGTTGAGTTGGAAAGGCCCATATGAAGTAGTGGAGAAATTAACTGTCTTAGATTATATAGAATTAAAATGGGTAAGAAACTAAAAACTTTCCATATCAATATGCTAAGGCAATACATTGAGAGAGAGGATGATCAACAGACTACAGATGTTCAGGTATGTTCTGTTGCAGTATTAGACTGTACTTCGGAGGATACCGAAGATAATATAGAAGGATTAGTGGAATCACCATCAATTTGTGATAATGAGTCAGTTGAACTGTTAAACATTAATCCAGACTTAACAAAAGAGCAACAAAGTCAGGTAAGGCAAGTTGTAACAAATTTTGCCAGTACATTTACAGGAGTACCCGGCTGTACCACTTTGTTGGAACATGACATTAAGTTGACAACAGATACGCTGGTAAATGTTAAGCAATATCCACTTCCTTTCAATATGATGGAAGCAGCAGAGGTAAGAGATATGATCAATTTAGGCATTGTAGAACCATCAGAAAGTCCTTACTGTTCCCCTGCTCTTATAATAAAAAAGAAAGACAATACGAACAGATTTTGCATAGATTTTCATACACTTAATAAGGTAACGGTTTTTGATGCCGAACCAATGCCAAACATGGAGGAAATATTTACGAAAATAGCAGGTCATAAGTACATATCCAAGCTTGATCTTATCAAAGGTTATTGGCAGATACCTTTAACTAAGAATGCTAAGCAATACAGAGTAGCTCCAATATATCGCAGTCCTCGGGGTCCAGAGTCCGCTATCGCGATATAAACGGAGCGCGATATAAGTCCCGATATGTACCATGCATGTATAACGGCGTGCATAACACTCGCTCGGTTTGTCGCCGTGGTAGTTTGCTGAGACATCACGGATAAATGGCATTCAATCATGTTGTCACCATATTTCCTAATTAAAATTGGATTAGAATTGCTCAATGGAATAATTTACAATGGTGCGCTATGTCTAACAAGTAATTCCAATCGAAACCAGCTGATAAACTATGTTTGAAAACAAGAAATCATCGGATTGACAATTTAGGACGCCATTTTGGATACTGGTTCCCTAAAACGGCAAAGGGAAGTTACTCAGTTGTGCTAAGATAACTCGAGTTGCTTCCCTTTGCTTATATTGCGGGCGCAAAAAAAAAAACAAAAAAAAAAACTGTCGTTTATCAAAGTTAATTTCTTTTTATTTAAGTTTATTTGTTTGGTTTTGTTTTTGTTTTTTTGACGCAGTTGTTTTCTTCTGAAATATTTATATCTACAGAAGTGTAAAATAAGCGGACTAAGATCTGTGTATGTAGGACAGAAACATCGTAAGACATTGTAAAATTTGCTGGTGTTGAAAAGGAGGTGGACCGTTTTCACCTGTTGAGCAAAATTAGTTTGTGGGCATCACTGACTGATTGAGCATTGAGTAGATCTATGTACTAAATGATGATAATGATTACGACAATTATGGCGATATAATTTATTGTTTGCCAATTATAATCAACGTGTGCACTGATTGACACTAAGTTGATTGTTTGTCATATAATACCTGATGCGACTTAGCATCGGGATAGGCGCAAAAAATCAATTACCGGAGGCGGAACGCGTTTTTTTTTGTTTTTTTTTTTTCTGAAGTTAAATAAAACAACGAATATTTTATGTTTTTTAAAAAAATTTTTTTTTTTTTTGCTTATGGAAAATTTGGGAGCCATGGCCTATTCGCAATATACTGGATTTCGCGAAATAACGGACCGCCATGTATTGGAGCTACACTGTACACAGCTTTTCAAACAGCATTAGGACTGTTACAATTTAAAGTTCTACCTTTCGGTTTAGTAACAGCTCAAGCTTCCTGTAGCAAACTGATGAGGAAACTGCTGAAAGGTATGTCAAATATAGACAATTTTGTTGATGATATCATCATATTCACATCTACTTGGGAACATCATATGCAAGTATTCGAAGAATTATTGAAGTGGCTAAGAGATGCCAATTTGACTGTGAAACCAAGTAAGTGTTTCATTGGTTTCCAAAATCTAGAATGTCTTGGTTATTTGGTTGGTGGTACTCTTATTAGGCCTTGCCCTGATAAGATTTTAGCAATTGAGAAAGCAGAAAGACCTGTTACCAAGAAACAAGTGCGTTCATTACTGGGACTTGTAGGATTTTATAGATCTTTTATTCCTAATTTTTCTCACATTGCCGCACCTTTGACGGAACTAACAAAGAAAGGTGAGTCCAATAAAGTACATTGGGATGAACCACAACAGAAGGCATTTGATTCGTTGAAGAAGGCGTTGACAGTTCAGCTTATTCTTAAAATGGCCGATTTGTCAAAACCATTTACTTTACAAGTAGATGCCTCAAACGAGGGATTAGGAGCTGTCCTTTTGCAAGACGAAGAAGGTAAGAAAAGTCCTATTGTATATGCAAGTAGGAAATTGAAGCCAAGTGAAAAATCATATGCAGTAATAGAGAAAGAATGTCTCGCACTAGTGTGGGCAGTGCAAAAGTTTCATAGATATTTGTATGGCACAGCATTTACAGTAGAAACTGATCATCAGCCATTAAGCTATTTAAATAAAGCAAAGCTTACCAATTCTAGACTGATGCGATGGGCTTTGGCATTACAGCCATACAGATTTCATATAGTGGCAATACGTGGTGCAGAAAATGTGGGCGTAGATTATTTAAGCCGTGTATGACGTAATATATATAGCAATAAAGTGACGTAATACTCTAGTGCTACGCACTTCTGTAAGAGGGGAGATATGTCACGTCCCTGTTTTATCTTGAATATATTTTTTATGTACATAGTATAAAAAGAAGTTTGTTTTGATTTTTATTACCAGGTTAGATTATTGCATTTGTAACTGGAGCGCTGATTAAGATGACTGTTTTACTTTTTAAGCGAGGAGGTACACTTCAGCTTTTAAGTTACGGTATTATGGTAATCACAAGATATGTATGCTAAGGGCGTATTTGATTATTTACATCTATATACTTGAACGGTTACCAGAACATTGTATTTTCCGAGTGAACCTAGGTTCGGTGATCAATATCTTCACTGCTCTGGGATTGATTTTTGTCTCAAGGCTATTTTTCGAATGGGGAGACAATTTACTTTCATAATCTTGCAGTTTTGTAGTGTTCCGAGAGAAAAATGTTTTTTACTTCATAGTTTGAGCAGTCGCTGTGTAAGATTTTGCACTGTTCGGACAATCAAACAGGTTATTTTAAATCTTGACTATCACGGTATTCTTGTGAATATTATTTTTAGATCTTGAAAATCACGGGTTTCTTGTGGACATGTGCTCAAAACGTGCCACATTACTATAAAAGTTCCCCGGTTTAGTAAAACTGTACACACTACAATATTTTTTCGTTTGAAGACTTATGTTATGATGTTGTGCTGTATCTTGGGGAGCTACCATGTTAAGTCAATAATTTATTTAATTTTATTCTTGCAATATTCTTGCTCGTATTTACCGCAGCTAAGATTCGAGTAGGTAAATTTATTGCTTTTAAGCATTTACTATGTTGCGATTCATATATCGTTCATACTTACAAACCCCGGCATGATATGTAGATCTTAATCAGACGGTGCATTAAGTGCAATTCACTAGACCCTGATCAGATGTGTACACTTTGGTTATATGTGTAGACCCTGATCAGACGAATAAGCCGTGTTGGGTGTGTAGACCCTAACCAGATATGGAAATTGAATTTGGTCGATTCTATAGATCCTGGTCAGTCAGGTGAGTCTGATCGGTTTTATAGACCCTGATCAGAATGCAAACATTAATATCCTTACTTCAGTAGAGAGATAAATGGATCAGAGCAATGATAGCACTAGCATATTTTAACATAACATATTCTGATCTGACATATATATAATTTTAACCTTTATGATTACTAGACATATACGCTTGAATGTACGACACAGGCATTATGTTAACTGCACACACCAGACATATACACTTGAATGTACAACACAGTTAGGCATTATGTTAACTGCACACAGATTCAGAAGTTAACACAATTTACACAAATGACACATATGATAATTATCTTAAACACATATACAGAGGTTCTATTTATTTGATTATACGCAAGTCTGTTCACTAGAATTTTATACTGTAAAATGGCTCAAGCAGCAAGGAGTCATGTTTGAGGCTATGAGGATGGCATGTTGATATTGTACCCAATGATTACGTGGGGACTATGTGTGATCGTGTAAACATTGTGGTGTAATGGCAGTTATAATTTATTGTAGCCTTTAGCGTTCTAAAAGGATTCTTACAGTGGAAGGGGCATGGGTTCTTCCTGTAAGAATGTATAATCGTCGAGATGCCATTCCTCTGATTAATGTAGAATTTGGTATGTTAGTCAGATATGTCCTGACTGTGTGTCTGCCTGTGTTGGATATATGTACAATATTATATGTCATTAACAGCGTCCCTGTGGTTTTAGGATCTGATTTTCCTATACAATAATCCATTGCAACAGACTTGTTGAATTACAACATTTGGCGTACAAACTCTGTATACCTAGTGGAAATTAATAAGGCAATATCTTGTAATGTTTGATATCGAGATTTCTAGGACATGATACTTATTTTCAGGTCCCGTATACGTATCTGTTTTCGTCACTGGGTTTGTAACCTGTTACCTACGTCACCCTGTAACCATGATTTGATGTGTACCTCTGAATGTAGTTGATTTGAAGTTTTCCGGGAAGTTATATCCAATCAAGTACAAATGGTACCCGGTAGATGGCATAAAGTATACATCCGTTTACATCACCAGTGACTGATAAGTTACGTCATTATTTTCAACTTTATCCATGTTGAAAATTATGAAGCTGCCAGCATCTTCCAGAAATATCTCGGACATTCAATTTATGAAATTTTGAAGATTGCTTTATAGTTTTTCTTAACTTTCTAAATACATGCTTGTTTTTATTTATAAAGTGTTATGTTTATCCTCTGATTGCTTGTGATCATGTCTAGTCCATCGTCACCAGCCCAACGCTCGTCCGTTCACGTGACACTGTGCTAGTTTGGTCAAATTCCATCTATTGATTCATGAGATAGGGTGCACACAAGACTCACTTATTGAGTATTTATAATGTAGTGACTTTGAAAATAAGGTCAAGGTCACCAAAATCTGATCACTTCTTTGGTCGAATTTCAGCCATTGGTTATAGAGATAGTGTGTACAAAAACTTCTTACAAGGCTCATTTTTGGGAGTCTTTATAATGTAGCGACCTTGAAAATGTCCTAACAATGTATTGGTGCTAGTTTGTTAACATTCCAGCCATTGGTTCAAGATATAGTGTGCACACAAGCTTTTTTTAATCCAAATTTGAGTTTCAAAGTGCCATTGCGACCTCGAAAGCCAGATAAAGGTCAGGGAAATCTTATCACTTCTTTCCCCAATCCCAATGATGTACCTGTGCTAATTTGGTCAAATTCCATCTATTGATTCATGAAATAGAGTGCACACAAGGCTCACTTTTTGAGTATTTATAGTGTAGTGACCTTGAAAATAAGGTCAAGGTCACCAAAGTCCAAATAATTCTTTTCCCCATCCTTAGGAAGTATCTGTGCTAGTTTGGTCAAATTCCAGTTATTGGTTAAAAAGACAATATGCACATAAACTTTTTACTGCATTAACAATGCTCACTTTCTTGAGTATTTACAGTGTAGTGACCTTGAAAATAAAGTCAAGGTCACCAAAATCTAATCACTTCTTTGCCCCATTCTTATGATGCATCTGTGCTAGTTTGGTCTATTTCCAGCCATTGGTTATTGATTGATTGTGTTGGGGTTTAACGACACGTCAACCCTTGAGGGTCATTTTGTGTCGTCTCCCAGAGAAAAGGAGAAAAGAGATAGAAGAGAGAGTAGAGGAGATGAAAGAGAGGGACAGGGAAGAAAGAGGAACAGGAAAGAAAGTGAAGAAACAGAAGAAATAAAAACATTCCCCCTCTACCCTTACCCACTACAAGGATAGCAGGCCTTGCCCAACTGTAAGCCAATATTAGTTGGACGCCCCAGTGATGTAAGATACACAGCACCTTCGCACCACCCGACCACCCCCGCCAGCCATTGGTTAAAGAGATATTGTGCGCACAAACTATTTACATCATTAACAAGGCTCCTTTTTGAGTATTTATATTGTAGTGACCTTGAAAATAAGGTCTAGGTCACCAAAATCTAATCACTTCTTTCCCCCATCCTGATGATGTATCTGTGCTAGTTTGGTCGAATTCCATCCATTGGTTAAAGAGATAAAGTGCACTCAATCTTTTTACTGCATTAACAAGGCTCACTTTTTTTAGTATTTATAGTGTAGTGACCTTGAAAATAAGGTGAAGGTCACCAAAATCCAAATATTCTTTCCCTCATCCTTAGGATGTATCTGTGCTAGTTTGGTCAAATTCCAGCTATTGGTTAAAGAGACAATGTGCACATAAACTTTCTACTGCATTAACAACGCTCACTTTTTTGAGTATTTAAAGTGTAGTGACCTTGAAAATAAGGTCAAGGTCACCAAAATCTAATCACTTCTTTGCCCCATTCTTACGATGCATCTGTGCTAGTTTGGTCTATTTCCAGCCATCGGTTAAAGAGATATTGTGCACACAAACTTTTTTACATCATTAACAAGGCTCCTTTTTGAGTATTTATAGTGTAGTGACCTCGAAAATAAAGTCAACGTCACCAAAATCCAATCAATTCTTTCCCCGCTCCTTAAGATGTATCTGTGCTAGTTTGGTCAAATTCCAGCCATTGATTAAAGAGATAATGTGCACACAAACTTTCTACTGCTCACTTTTTTGAGTATTTATAGTGTAAAGACCTTGAAAATAAGGTCAAGGTCACCAAAATCTAATCACTTCTTTGCCCCTTCCTTATGATGTATCTGTGCTAGTTCGGTCAAATTCAAGCCATTGGTTATAGAGATATTGTGCACACAAACTTTTTACTTCATTAACAAGGCTTCTTTTTGAGTATTAATAATGTAGTGACCTTTAAAATAAGGTCAAGGTCACCAAAATCTAATCACTTCTTCCCCCATCCTCTGATGATGTATCTGTACTAGTTTGGTCAAATTCCATCCATTGGTTAAATAGATAATGTGCATATAAACTTTTTATTGCATTAACAAGGCTCACTTTTTTAGTGTAGTGACCTTGAAAATAAGGTCAAGGTCACCAAAATCTAATCACTTCTTTGCCCCATCCTTATGATGTATCTGTGCTAATTCGGTCAAATTCCAGCCATTGGTTAAAAAGATTTTGTGCACACAAACTTTTTACTCCATTAACAAGGCTCCTTTTTGAGTCTTTATAATGTAGTGACCTTGAAAATGAGGTTTAAGTCACCAAAATCATATCACTTCTTTCCCATGTCCTAACAATGTATTGGTGCTAGTTTGTTAAAATTCAACACATTGTTTCAAGATATAGTGTGCACACAAGCTTTTTTTTATCCAAATTTGAGTTTCAAACTGCCAGTGTGACCTCGAAAACAAGATAAAGGTCAGGGAAATCTTATCACTTCTTTCCCCAATCCCAATGATGTATCTGTGCTAATTTGGTCAAATTCCATCTATTGATTCCTGAAATAGAGTACACACAAGGCTCAATTTTTGAGTATTAATAGTGTAGTGACCTTGAAAATAAGGTCAAGGTCACCAAAATCCAACCAATTCTTTCCCCCATCCTTAGGATGTATCTGTGCTAGTTTTGTCAAATTCCAGCTATTGGTTAAAGAGACAATGTGCACACAAACTTTTTACTGCATTAACAACGCTCACTTTTTTGAGTATTTATAGTGTAGTGACCTTGAAAATAAGGTCAAGGTCACCCAAATCTAACCACTTCTTTGCCCCATTCTTATGATGTATCTGTGCTAGTTCGGTCTATTTCCAGCCACTGGTTAAAGAGATATTGTGCACACAAACCTTTTACTTCATTAAGAAGGTTCCTTTTTGGGTATTTATAATGTAGTGACCTTGAAAATAAGTAACTTTGTAGTGACCTTAAAAATAAGGTCAAGGTCACCAAAATCTAATCACTTCTTTCCCCCATCCTGATGATGTATATGTGCTAGTTGGGTCAAATTCCAGCCATTGGTTAAAGAGATAATGTGCACACAAACTTTTAACTGCATTAACAAGGCTCACTTTTTTGAGTATTTATAGTGTAGTGACATTGAAAATAAGGTCAAGGTCACCAAAATCTAATCACTTCTTGCCCCATCCTTATGATGTATCTGTGTTAGTTTGGTCAAATTCCAGCCATTGGTTAAAGAGCTATTGTGCACACAAACTTTTTACTTCATTAACAAGGCTCCTTTAGGCTCCTTTTTGACAATTTATAATGTAGTGACCTTGAAAATAAGGTCATGGTCACCAAAATCTAATCACTTCTTGCCCCCATCCTGACGATGTATCTGTGCTAGTTTGGTCAAATTCCAGCCATTTACCGGTCGGCAGTATAGTAATTATCAATTCTAATGTCTGTATAAAATGTACTATATTGGGCCAGTCAGGTAGAAATGTGCTTTCGGTAAAACTTACGCTGGTATATGGAACACTGTAACGTTAGCCGGGTCACTTTATGGAACCAAAGGTTTGATTGTCTGGTTGATGTTTTCACAAGATCTTCTGCCTGTGTGAATGAGCAAGGGGGACCTGGTGAGGCTGCGCCAACGCGCAGTATTGCCGGGTCGTTATCGTCTGAATTTACGGGATGTTCTATTTCCGCTTGTCTTGACACATATTTTGACCTCAATTTTAAAAGATGGTATACTGCACACATTTAAAAATTAATAACTCTGCCGGCCTTGAGTACTTGTGTATTTGGATGTCACCTAATATGGCATTTGCAGAGATTTTGACTCCAGTTGCTTTATTATATTATATTTATATTTATACTAGATCTGGTGGCCTGAAACCATTTCAGGTGCTCATAGTCTGTCCATTGTGTATCATAAGTAATAATCATATGGAACTTATTTGTCTTTAGATTTTGTCCATAATACATATTATATATGTATATATATGTGATATATATATATATATATATATATATATATATATATATATATATATATATATATATATATATATGTGTGTGTATGTATATGTGTATATATATATATATATATATATATATATATATATATATATATATATATATATATATATATATATATATATATATATATATATATGTGTGTGTGTATATATGTATATGTATCTGTATATATGTATATATATGTATGTGTATATATATGTATGTATGTGTATGTGTGTGTATATGTATGTATATATGTATATATATATATATATATATATATATATATATATATATGTGTGTGTTTTAAATTTATTACTATCACAGTTTCATAAATTTTCTTGATCAACAAGATGGTATCCCAATTTATTTTTCTTACCTTTGTATGTATACTTCTCTCACTTGTTTCTCCTTCTCTCTCTGATAGTCTAGATTCAGTGTCAATCGCGGCCCGAAATGTGACAGTGTATGACTGGTTGACAAACTACAAGTTTCAGCTTTCTAAACCATCCCTGTATCCAGATGGGTAGTGACATAGCCGGCTGGAGAATGTCAACTGGTCTATTTTATGGTATGGTGTATGGGAAGGTGGTGAAAAACTATTTAGGAACGGTTTCATTTAGTTTTATTTTCTTGACAGGTATTTTCATATATTTTAAAAAGTTATTCTGGGTATTTAGTTCTCTCATTTACAACAGTATAAACAATCTTGAAACTGCAGTTCTTGTTTGGCTGCTGGTCATACTGTCAGGAGATGTCGAATTGAATCCCGGTCCAGGTGATACATTACGGGAACACTGTGTATCTATCTTGCATTGCAATATGCCGAGTATTCGAAATAAACTAGAGTATATTATTGATAACTTTCACGATTTTGATTGTCTGTGTTTTACGGAAACACATCTTGATGATAGGGTTGAAAACATTAATATATCTTTAACCACTGACTCTGCTACCCCCTATCGCAAAGACAGAACGAATCATGGTGGTGGTATTTTAGTTTACGTTAATAATAACCTTTTACATAAAAAAACGACCAGATCTCGAAATATTTTGGGAAGAAGCTATCTGGATCGAAATTGTATTAAATAATCAGCAGTTTCTCGTAGGTACATTTTATAGCCCTAAACCCCAAGATCAAATTTTTTTTGAAGCGCTGGATCGTAACATTGAAAAAGCTTTGGACTCTAGTCGTAATACTATAACTTTAGGTGATCTAAATGAAGACTTTCTGAATGAAAACTATAGAAATCTCCATGATATCGTGATGACAAACTCATTACAAAATGTCATAAATGTTCCAACAAGAGGCAGATCTCTTTTGGATCCAATTTTAGTTCCTGACGATCTTATTGTTTATGATTCGGGAGTTTTATCTATTCCTAATGAAATAACAGATCATTCTGCTACCACATAATTATTCAGTTTCATCAGCATATACTCGCACGGTATGGTTTTATAAAAGGGCAGATTTTGCACAGCTTGAGGAAAACATAAGGTCATATGATTGGGATTGTCTTTATGAAGGCTCTGTAAATGACTGCTGTGAATTATTTATTAATAAATTTATGGAATTTGTAAATTTGTCGATCCCACACAAGGATGTAATGATACGACCAAATGATAAGCCATGGTACGATTCTGAAATTCGCAGATATTCTAGAAAACGTGATCGCTTAAAAACGAAAGCAGTGCGAACTTCACAACAGTCCAATTTGGCAAAGTATAAATACCTTCGCAACAAAGTAAATAATTTAAAAAGACACGCAAAAGAAACTTTTTACAATAATTTGGAATTTTCTTTATTAACAAACTTTAGTAGCAACAAAAAAGAATTTTGGAAAATTGTAAAACATTTTGTCAACAAGAAAGACTCTGTATCGACAATACCACCCCTCTGTACATTTACTGCTTCTGGAGATTCTATTTGGCATGTTTTTGACTTAGAGAAGGCTGATTGTTTAAACTCATACTTTGCTTCTGTCTCTTCGCTAGATAACTCACAAGCAACTTTGCCGCCATTTTCAGAACACACTGACAAAGTGTTAGACAATATCGAAATTACAGAAGAAGAAATTAAAGACGTCATCGTAAATTTAGACCCAAATAAAGCTTCTGGTCCTGATATGATTAGTAACAAAATGATTATAAAGATAGCAGCTGTTATAGCAAAGCCACTCTGTATAATATTCAATCGCTCGCTGAATGAGGGTATTTTCCCAGACATTTGGAAATTAGAGAACCTTGTACCACTATTCAAACAAGAGGCCCACGGGCCACGGGTCGCTCACCTGAGTGACATAGCCACTGCAGATATGCAGATGTTATGCAACATTTTTCCCAATCCTGTCATCGCAACTAATGAAAAGATCATCCTAATTTTGAAGAAGAATATTATATATGGCATGACAGTCAATGGAGCGTGATCATTTGAACAAACTCTCAATCACATTTCAACAGTAGGATCAATGTGAAATTTGGTGGCAATTGCCTAAGTGGTTTCTGAAGAATTATGATTTTATACATGTAAATAGCACAGTGGCAGGAAAATATAATAAACATAAACAAGATGGTAGCCATCTTATATTCCAATCACAATGATTTTAGCTACTGTTGATCTACAAGTCACCTCGATACTTCCAGTGAACTTTGAGTCAATTGCCCTTTCAGTTCAGGAGAAAAAGTTCAAAACAGATTTTCAAGATGGCCGCTATAGCCGCAATTTGGGATTTCCTATCGCAACGATTTGAGCTATTTTTGATCTTACCCCGATGCTTCCTACCAAGTTTTGAGTCAATTGGCCTTTCAGTTCAGAAGAAGAAGGGTAAAATAGATTTTCAAGATGGCCACCATCTTGGATTTCCGATCGGAACAATTTTAGCTATTTTTATATCAACAAGTCATCCTGATGCTTCCTACGAATTTTCAAATCAACTGGCCCTTTGGTTCAGGAAAATAAGCGAAAAAAAAGAGTTTCAAGATGGCCGCCATGACGGCTATCTTGGATTT
The DNA here is from genome assembly GCA_964016985.1 of Anodontia alba. Lineage (NCBI taxonomy): Eukaryota > Metazoa > Mollusca > Bivalvia > Lucinida > Lucinidae > Anodontia > Anodontia alba. The sequence continues at coordinate 50,640,410 of OZ024824.1, read as the reverse complement.
CCAATCCAAACAATTTAAGCTATTTTAGATCTACAAGTCACCGGAATGCTTCCTACCAAGTATAAGTCAAACGGCTGTTCAGTTCAGGAGAAGAAGCGAAAAATAGATTTTCAAGATGGGTGTCATAGCAGCCATCTTGGATTTCTGATAGGGATGACTTTAGCTATTTTTGATCTACAGGTCACCCTGATGCTTCCTACCTAGTTTAAAGTCAATAAGCCTTTCGGTTCAGGAGAAGAAATGAAAAATAGATTTTCAAGATGGCCGCCATGGTGGCCATGTTGGATTTCCAATCGGAACGATTTTAGCCATTTTTAATCTATAAGTCACCTCGATGCTTACTACCAAGTTTCAAGTCAATTGGCTTTTGGGTTTAGGAGAAGAAGTGAAAAAAAGATTTTCAAGATGGCCACCATGGCAGCCATCTTGGATTTCCAATCAGCATGATTTTAGCTATTTTTGATCTACAAGTTACCCTGATGAATTCCTACCAAGTTTGGAGTCAATTGGCATTTCGGTTCAGGAGAAGAAGCAAAAAATAGATTTTCAAGATGGCGGCCATCTTGGATTTCCGATTGGAACTATTTTAGCTATTTTTGATCTATAAGTCACCCCAATGCTTCTTACCAGTTTCGAGTCAATTGGCATTTGGGGTTAGGAGAAGAAGCGGCCATCTTGGATTTCTGATCGGCACGATTTTTAGCTATTTTTGATCTACAAGTCACCCTGATATTTCCTAGCAAGTTTGGAGTCAATTGGCCTTTCAGTTCAGGAGAAGAAGCGAAAAATAGATTTTCAAGATGGCTGCCATGGTGGCTATCTTGGATTTCCAATCGGCACGATTTTAGCTATTTTTGATCTACAAGTCACCCCGATGCTTCCTAGCAAGTTTGGAGTCAACTGGCCTTTCGGTTCAGGAGAAGAAGCAAAAAATAGATTTTCAAGATGGCGGCCATCTTGGATTTCCGATCGGAAAGATTTTAGCTATTTTTGATCTACAGGTCATCCTGATGCTTCCTACCAAGTATCAAGTCAATTGGCCCAGGGGTGTAGGAGGAGTAGGCTTTTAAAGCAATTGTTGACGCCGCACGCCGCACGACAGACGACGGACATTGACTGACCACAATAGCTCACCATGAGCACTTCGTGCTCAAGTAAGCTAAAAAGGGGATAGATCTATACCAGCAAACAATCCGCCAGTTTCGCTCTTAAGTAATTTAGGTAAAATTCAAGAACGAATCGTTTTTAAACATATGTACAACCATCTACATAGTAACACTTTGCTGTTTAAATACCAGTCTGGTTTCTGACCTGGTCATTCTACTACTTTTCAACTTATTGATATATTTCATCATATTTGTCAATCCTTTGACGAGAAACAATATTCATGTATGATTTTCTGTGACATATCAAAGGCCTTTGACAAGGTATGGCATAGAGGTCTCCTATTCAAACTTCGACAAAATGGAATTAAGGGCAAACTCCTTGCATGGATTTCTAATTATTTGTCCTCAAGAAAACAAAGAGTTAAGATAAATTCAGCTACTTCTTCCCTCCTATCAGTAAATGCAGGTGTCCCCCAGGGTTCTGTGTTGGGACCACTTCTATTTTTAGTATATGTGAAGACATTGCAGAGAACCCTCTTAAGTCTTGTTCGATTATTTGCAGATGACAGTTCTTTGTTCTTTTCCGCCACAAATCTTAAAGATATAGAAGGAGTAATTAATCATGACCTTTCACTAATATCAGAATGGGCTAAGAAATGGCTTGCAGATTTCAATCCTTTTAAGACAGTAGCCATGTTGTTTTCTCTCAGACCTATCGATGCCTTACCTTTATTGAATTTCAATAATAGTATTTTGATTTTGTTGAGAGTCATAAGCATCTAGAAATAACATTTTCTTGCAATGGTCAGTGGCATACACACATCGAGACATTTCAAAAGGGGGCTTATAAGATACTTGGCATTATGCGGAAGCTTAAATATAGTTTCAGCAGACAAGCATTAAATCAAATGTATGTATCTTATGTAAGACCTCTGCTGGAATATTCGTCGATTGTATGGGATGGATGTACGGAGCAAGATAAAACTGCATTAGAAAGACTTCAAAATGAGGCTGCAAGAATAGTCACTGGTCTCACATGATCTACTTCTACTGTTAACTTATATAAAGAATGTGGTGCGGACTCACTTGCAGATCGAAGATATCTTCAGAAAATGTGCTTCATGTATAAGTGTTCAAATAATCTTGTACCAGACTATATATCTGATATTATTCCACCACGTGTTGCTGACGTTTCAAATTACCCATTACGAAATCGAGACAATTTTTCAAATATATACAACCGCACAGAAACTGCCCGCTGATCTTGCATTCCGTTATCTGTAACTCACTGGAATAGCCTTCGCGCTAATATTAGAGAAGCAGAAACTTACTTATATTTTCGTAAAATACTCAAAGACGAAGTCTTATACAATGCGAATGTCCCTTCATACTTTTTGAAAGATCAAAGAAAGCTGTCAGTGCTACACGCAAGAATCCGCAACAGTTGTAGTGATTTAAAGTCTTTGTTTCAAAATCATCTAACAGATGACAAGAAGTGCACTTGTGGCTATGACAATGAAAATGCCCTTCATTACTTATTTGAATGTAATAATTACACTCATCAAAGAATAATAATGTTTCAGCAAACCAGACACTTTCATCCACTCAGTTTAAATGCAGTTTTGTTTGGGAAAACTTCTCTCTCAGACGAGGATAACTTTGTTCTTTTTCAGGCAATTCAACAATATATTAAAGATTCTAGGTGATTCAAATAATTCCGCAGAAGATAGTCCAAACTCATGCACTGTTTAAATTCTGGAGGATGGCTGACACTGAATCTATCTATCTATCTATCTATCATGTTAGAAAATAATTATGTGTTCTAATAGCTATATCTATATGTTTGCCATGTTGTAATTGTTTATATGTTGTAGGGGGCGGGCTGTAACTAATGTTGTCAGAACTTGTAGTCCAACCACATTGCTATTTGAGGCAATAAAATATGTTTAAACTAAAAACTAAACTAAATCTAATCACTTTTTTCCACCATCCTGATGATGTATCTGTGCTAGTTGGGTCAAATTCCATCCATTGGTTAAAGAGATAATGTGTACACAAACTTTTTACTGCATTAACATGGCTCACTTTTTTGAGTATTTATAGTGTAGTGACCTTGAAAATAGGTCAAGGTCACCAAAATAATCTTTGCCCCATCCTTATGATGTATCTGTGCTAGTTCGGTCAAATTCAAGCTATTGGTTAAAGAGATATTGTGCACACAAACTTTTTACTTCATTAACAAGGCTCCTTTAGGTATTTATAATGTAGTGACCTTGAAAAAAAGGTCAAGGTCACCAAAATCTAATCACTTCTTGCCCCCATCCTGATGATGTATCTGTGCTAGTTTGGTCAAATTCCAGCCATTGGTTAAAGAGATAGTGTGCACACAAACTTTTTTCAGCATTAAGAAAACATTTTTACAAAGGGCAATAACTCCAAGAGAATTGGCCCCTAGCCGTTACTTTTTCTTATATAGGTACATCTTATTGATATCAATATGTCTGCAGAAATTGATAAATATCCATCACTGCGTTTTCAAGATATTAGGAAACTAAAATTTGTGTCAGTATGACACAGATGTCCCCCGCCCAGGGCCATCCTCACCCACACACAGGCATTTTGCAAAAAATGAAGTTGAAAAAAGGGCCATAACTCTCATAATAATTGGCAGATTTTACCCTAAATCGAACTTGACCATATTTTATGATTATATACCTGTGTATATATGAATCCAATACACAAATCCATCTTTTTTTAAAAAAATATCGGAAGGAAAACATCTTCTGAAGGTGAAAAAGGGCCATAACTCCCATAATAATGGGTTGATTTTACCCTAATTGGAACTTAACCTCTATTTTATGATGATATACATATGTGTTAAATATGAATTCAATACACTAATGTTTTCAAAAGATATCAAACTGAAACTATTTTTCAAAGTTGAAAAAGGGCCATAACTCCAAAAATAATTGGTGGATTTTACCCTAAATCAAACTTGACCTATATTTTATAATTATATGCTTTTGTATAAAATATGAATCCAATTCACTAATCTTTTCAAATTATGGAAGAGGAACATTTTTCAAAGTTGGAAAAGGGCCATAACTCCCAAAATAATTGGTGGATTTTTCCCTAAATCTAACTTGACCTACATTTTATGATTATATATCTGCATATAAAATTTGAATCCAATACACTGATCTTTTCAAAAGATATCGAACTGAAACTATTTTTTAACTATTTTTCAACACTGATAAAGGGCTGTAACTCCAAAAATAATTAGTGGATTTTACCCTTAATCGAATTTGACCTATATTTTATAATTATATGCTTGTGTATAAAATATGAATCCAATACACTAATCTTTTCAAAAATTATGGAATTGAAACCATTTTTCAAAATTGAAAAAGGGCCATAACTCCCAAAATAATAGGTGGGTTTACTCTTAATTGAACTTGACCTACATTTTATGATTACATACCAGTGTATAAAATTTCAATCCAATACACCAATCCTTTCAAAAGATATCGCACAGAAACCATTTTTCAAAGTTGAAAATTTTTCAAAGTTGAAAAAGGGCAATAACTCCCAAAATAATTGGTGGATTTTACCCTTAATCGAACTTGACCTACATTTTATGATTATATACCTGTGTATAAAATTTCAATCCAATACACCAATCCTTTCAAAAGATATCGAACGAAAACCATTTTTCAACTATTTTTCAACATTAATAAAGGGCCGTAACTCCAAAAATAATTGGCGGATTTTACCCTAAATCAAACTTGACCTATATTTTATAATTATATGCTTGTGTATTAAATATGAATCCAATACACTAATCTTTTCAAAAGTTATGGAACGGAAACAATTTTTCAAAGTTGTAAAAGGGCCATAACTCCCAAAATAATAGGTGGATTTTACTCTAAATCGAACTTGACCTACATTTTATGATTATATACCTGTGTATAAAATTTCAATCTAATATACCAATCTTTCAAAAGATATCGCACGGAAACCATTTTTCAAAGTTGAAAAGGGCAATAACTCCCAAAATAATTGGTGGATGTTACCCTTAATCAAACTTGACCTACATTTTATGACTATATACCTGTGTATAAAATTTCAATCCAATACACCAATCCTTTCAAAAGATATCGCATGGAAACCATTTGTTTTACTTATGGGATGGATGGACGGGACGGGACGGACGGACGTACGGACAGCGGTGATACTATATGCACCCCCAACTGAAAATGGCGGGGGCATAAAAACCAGCATCGCGGACAGACACATGGACAGATGGACAGATGGACAACGTGAAATATAATGATCACTATGGCATGTCCATCATAAAACTCAGTTGAGCTAGACAGGTAAAAAACTAAGAGTAACTTACCATTAGACCTAAAATTCCTGTAGGAACACTATCCGAGTCTATGAGAGATACATGATCCACATGTACATCCTTTATGTAGACTATCAATAATACACCAACTAATCGTACAGACTTCACCTGCAATAAATTCAATGAGAAACTAAGCATGTATAGCTTCTAAGTGGTTTTGCCTGGAGTCGAACCCACCCCATGCAAGCCCTGATCAATGCGGCAACATTGCCAAGCACTGCAGTGTCTGTCGTCTTTACCAACTGCACTGCTGAGACAACCCAAAAAAGGTTTTCAAATAGCACTTATAAAGCTAACCGATGCCACAGTACACTCGGTATTCAGGAGCTTAGTACCTTTAATTTAGATTGCGTTATATGGATTATTTTTCACTCTCTCAAATTATGGCAGCGACTCTCATCTTTTTTTATCCACAATGCAGAAAAAATCCTCAAAAAAATTCTGTGGTTTCGCCTTGGGTTGAACCTATGCCATGCAAGCTCTTACCAAAGTGGCAACATCGCCAAGCACTGCAGCATCCATTCTTTACAAAATGAGGTACCAAGACAACCCAAAACAAGAGGCCCATGGGCCACAGTTCACTCATCTATATATTTGCAAATGCCACGCAACAGTCTTCCAGTATTGCCACAGCAACTGGGACACAAATTTGACCATACCATAAAAAGGTCAAAGGTCATCCTAGTCTCATCATTTTAACAAACTTGGTAGACCTTGAATCCCTGATGCTGTATACTAAGATTCAGCCTCAAAGCTTTCTTTTCAATGAAGCAGAACCATTTGAACAAAGTGTTAACATTCTTTAGACAGAAGGCCCCATGTGAAATCTGGTGAAAATTGGTGAAGTGGTTTCTGAGAAGATGTGTAAAGATTTCATGGTTTTATACCTGTATATAGCACAGGGGCAAGGGCAGATAACCCCCAGGGGGGTGGGGGGGGGGGGGGGGGTGAGCAAAATTTTGATCCTAACTAAAACATTTCACTACTTTAATCATACATTGTAAGTTTCAGCCATTAGTCTTAAATTCATATTGAAAAAAAATGATGTTTCAACTTTTCCCAGCATACAAATCTCTAGAGACGCAAATTTGACCTTGCCATAAAAAGGTCAAAGGTCAACCTATGATCATCATTTGAACAAACTTGGTAGAGCTTGAGTCCTTGATTCAATTTACCAATTCAGCCCCAAAGCTTTCTTGGTTCTGGAGAAGAAGATTTTCAAGACTTTTTACCATAATAATATGGACATGGCGGCCATCTTGTTCAATTGCGTGGAACCATTTGAACAAATTAGCAATACCCTTTCAACAGAAGGCCCATGTGAAATCTGGTGAAAATTGCTCACGCAGTTTCAGTGAAGAAGACATTTAAAAATTACACAATTTTATACATATATATAGCTTAGTGGCAAGGGCGGGTAACCCTCAAGGGAAAAATTTTGATTAAAACTAAAATGTTTTACTACTTTAATCACACATTTAAGTTTCAGCCATTAGTCTTTCATACATTCTCAGAAAATGACTTTTCAACAATTTCCCCATACAAATGCATGGGGACGCAAATTTGACCTTGCCATAAAAAGGTCAAAGGTCCACTTACAGTCATCATTTGAACAAACTTGGTAAACCTTGAGTCCTTGATGTTTTTTTACCAAGATTCAGCCCAAAAGCTTTCTTGGTTCTGGATTTTTAAGTGTCTATCATATATGGGCATGGCAGCCATCTTGTTCAATTGCGTGGAACTGTTTGAACAAATTGGCAATACCCTTTTGACAGAAGGTCCCATGTGAAATCTGGTAACCACTGTCAAATTTCAAAGGGGAATAACTACAAAACTATAGACAAGAGTTAAGGTTCTTGTGTTGTGCATGTCATCTGATTATGCTTTATGTTTCTATGAAGTTTCATGAAAATATCTTGAAGGGTTTTCAAGTTATAGAGCAGACACGAAATGACCACTGTCAAATTTCAAAGGGGAATAACTACAATACTGTATAGACAAGAGTTACTGTTCTTATGTTCTGCACATCATCTGACAATGCTTTATATTTCTATGAAGTTTCATGAAAATATCTTGAAGGGTTTTCAAGTTATAGAGCAGACACAAAATGACCGCTGTAAAATTTCAAAGGGGAATAACTTCAAAACTGTATAGACAAAAGTTACAGTTCTTGTGTTCTTCACATTGTTTGATGGTGCTTTATATTTCTATGAAGTTGCATGATAATATCTTGAAAAGTTTTCTAGTTACAGAGCGGACACAAAATTACCATTCTGTAATTTTCAAAGGGGAATAACTCCAAAAAATGTATAAGCAAGAGTTATGGTTCTTGTGGTTTGCACATTGTCTGATGATGCTTTATATTTCTATGAAGTTTCATGAAAATATCTTGAACAGTTTTCAAGTTATAGAGCAGACACAACTGCATGACAGATGGACAGACAGACTGATGGACAAACTGACAGACTATCAAGGCAAAAACAATATGTCTCCACCCCTGTCAGGGAGAGACATAATTTATTATACAATTTGTCACCATGTAATAGCACTTGATCCAAGTTTTGCTTTGTTTGTAAATGTGAGAACTTGGCAAATATTATTTCACAAAGTGCATTTACAGTACAATGACTTCCACCTGACACTTGGCTGAACATACAATCTGCCTGATTGAAGGATCCACAAATGAATGTAATGCAATGTGAAGGCCAAGTTTGAAGTTGCAAAGATGACCTAATATCTTCCTCATCACTGAGTGGAGTCGCTGTATAATAAAATGCAGTTTTGAAAAATTACTAGTGTCAGACTTTTGTGCATTGCCAATATCAGCATTTTCTAAAACATCTTCATACTTATCAGTATCAAATATTTTGCTTCCCATGCGAGATGTTTCAACAATTATTAGAGACTCAGGATCAGTGTTGTAGCAAGTTTCCATTATAGTTTCAGATATATTTGGGCAAATCCTTTGCATATTTGAGCAAGTTCTTTTAGTTTCTGAGCATGTTTCATGGCTAGTTTCAGAGATAGTTTCAATGCAAGTTTCACTGATAGTTTCAGGGCTAGTTTTAGAGATAGTTTCATGGCTAGTTTCATTGACAGTTTCTTTGGTAAGTTCTTGTCTTCTTTTATTGATAGTTCTTTGGCTTGTATATGAGCTTGTATCATTTGGCTCAGATGACACAGCCATCCATCTGGGACAGCTATGCCTAAGTCTGTCAATATTTGTATGGGACAGACGGGTACGAAGGGTGTTCATTTAATGTTGTTATTGGGGTTCTACTGGGTGTGTTATTAATCCCATTTATACTTTGTTCACTTCAACCCTTCTAAGCATTCTCCCTTGACGGAAAAACACTTTTCAAGTCTCGAAATCCATTCTGTAAAGGCAGAGAAGTAGGCCTTTTTAGGTATACCCTGAAGACACTGGTAAATTGCACTACCAAGTGCCCTTCAGGATTTATAACGACGACCAGAAAGGATTTTCTTTAGTAAAGGAAACAGGAAACAGTCGCAACGACTAAGGTCTGGCGAATAAGCTGGATGAGAGAGCTCAACTACCTTTTCCTCTTTCAAGAAGTCTTGGACAAAAACACACTTGTGAGCAGGTGCGTTGTCATGGATAAGACACAACGGGTGACTGGTGACCGGTTGACCGATGCCTGGTTGACTGGTGATAAACTGCCCGGTGCCTGGTTGACCAGTGACTGGTTGAACAGTGACTGGTGACCGGTGACTGGTGGACTTACACTTTGGATGCACTCAGCATCCAAATAGTGGCCACCCTGATGGGTCTTACCCCTGGCAGTATAGCCTTGTGGGGTGGTGCTCCCATCAAAAGAATTGTCATCAGATGGATCTGAATTGACAGCTAGTCTTTTCTTCTTGTTCTGTTTCTTCTTCCTCATCACTGATCTTCTTGCAGTGTATGTTCGTCATTTGTCTGCAAGGATCCAGTTCTCCTCAGACCAACAACTACAGGTGGAGCAAGTCGATAATCTGGAACAAGAAGAACATGATAAACAATTTTGGTGATTATCCCACTGCTCTTTTATATGCCCACAATTGCCGCGAACAATCTTTATGAAAAGTCGTGAAAATGCATGACATGGACATGCCATCAATAATAACAAGAAATTGAAAAACAATTCACACAAAATAATAAGATCATGAGTGGAAGGAATGATAGAGGAACATAAGAAAGACAAGCATTAAGAAAGTTAACCAGAGAAAAAAAGGAAAATATAGATTTTTATCAACCGGTAAGAAATCCTTTGTTTACTTTCTTGTCCACAGAAAAGAAACTGACACGTGATCAAAAGAGCGGGAAGAGTGACGTCTCACAGGTAACTGCTTAAAGGGACCTTCTGGATTAAGACTCTTTAAGATGACTGAACTGTTGTGTTTTCTGTGGAAGGTTTGAAATACAGAATAGAATAGCACATTATCTATAGGTTAATGTATTGTGCAGTTAAAATGAAGTTTTTAAAAATAAACATATTTTAACTAGAAATACTTAACCTATAGATAATGTGCTATTCTATTCTGTATTTCAAACCTTCCTAAGAAAAAAGGACAGTTCAGTCGCTTAAGAAGTCTTAATCCAGACGGTCCCTTAGGCAGTTACCTGTGTGAGTCACTCTTCCCACTCTTTTGATCACGTGTCAGTTTCTTGAAGTGTAACTCCCTATAACTGAGCTACGCGGGGCGGGAGGAGGGATTCTCTTATCTATAGGTTAAGTATTGCTGGTTAAAATATGTTTTACTTTTAAAAACTTAATTTTAACTGCCTAATACATTAACCTATAGATAATGTGCTAGAATTTGCAGATTAGGAGGGAGGAGCTCTCCTAGTTCTAACACAGATAATATAAAGAATCCCTATACCTATAGATTAAGACTCAGGAAACTTTAAGGAATCAGATATCAGATATATTCTATTACTATATGTAAGAGTTACAATGATCTAGATTCACTTATAACATATCTTTCAGGTGTTAATACCTTATATGTTAATAGTAGACTCTGGAGGCTGCTAGTTTCTCAAGCCTCAGAGGCCTAATTACTGCCCTCCCCCACCCCCCCCCCCCCAACTTTCTTTTTTGGGTAACAAAAGTTGGCCCCAAAAAAGAATTAATGAGTCTTTGAGACATAACCTCAATATTGCAACCTAAATTCTATTCCAAGAATACTGTTTGATAATACGCTTGAGACTTGTCAAACAGATGTCCAGACAGATAGTTGTCTATCTTTGAGAGGTGCATTATTCAATAAGGAAATGTCTTCTCGGATGAGTTTCCTATAGATAACCTACATTTCAGGAGATTTTCATATAAATCCCAGACATGTAAAGATTATCTAATAAGTAAATAGTCTAAACTATTTATAAATGATCTAATTAGAATCTGATTAATTGGACTGAATTGACTGTTTCCAATAACCAGTTCAAATTACTTAAATAACCATAAGGCTTTATATTTATTCCCTTTTGCATTTCAATCTAAGGAGGAATAATAATAATAATAATAATAATTTTGGTAAATGGACTAATCCTTGCTGAATAACCAGTTTATCCATCAATGATAGCGAACATATGATTGATAATTTTATCTATTGCTAGGCTGATTGTATTTACGTATCTTAGTCCAAGCAATGATATTAAAAAGAGATTGTCTACTTCTGTGCATTAAGATTGACAACCTGAATAATTCTACCGGAGGAGATTTAAGAAACATTTCGTATCTGTAACAAAATTTAACAAAGGGAAAGACTGCTAATATCATCACGTAGAGTTAGGTAGTCTTAAAATTTTTAATAAGAGGGCTGATAACATAGAGTACTGTAAAACAGCCTCCTAAATTAAGAGGAAGATCTTACAATATGTATCAAGATCTAATTAACTTAGAAGAACTGGCTAGAATCATTTCTATTACTAGGTCTAAGTATTACATATCATGGATCTAATTCCTAGATAATTCTTATCAATATTATTAAGTCAAAATACGACGGTATGTTAATAATTTGAGTATGATAGAAAAGTCATATCGATATGACTTCCTTCTATGAAATAGTATAGTATAGGAAATTCTGATTCCATAATGCTTCAAACTTCCCTACTGAGAGGAGAATGGGTAGTTCATTACACAAACTTCAACTCATCATAGTATAGTTAATAAGTATACATGTCAAGTCAAAATTACAATAATTTTTATATCTCTGATAACACAAGACTTAGAGGTTCAGAGATATAATTAACTATTCCGTACGAATATAACTGGAATAGTGGGAATAGATTATCTTATCATCAATAATATATATGCGATAATAGGATATTCCTGTTCTAAATAATCGTTAATTGCAGCTAATTTATTCAAGTAGGAAATAATTTAGTTTATAATAATCTATAAGATGTTCCATTTATGGATGAATCATTCCTCGTGACAATTAGTTTATCCAAAGAAACTAGATACAATATAATATAACTCTAAGGATTGTATATAATGATAAACAATCCATTCGTTGTATATAATTGAAAGCTCCTGAAATATTACAATTTTCAATACTTGTATCGTATTTCAGGAAGGAAGGAGGGACTCTCAAGATTTATGTGTAGATCTGGAGAGTTAAGTACATTACAACTGTGTTACAGACAATTCTTAACACAAGAGTGAAAAATGTATTATATGGCTTTTAATGGTTAAAATTTTATGTCAAATTAGTTGACGATAGATGTAAATTCATCTTCACTCAGAAATGTAAAGGATAGAAACTCATTATTTCTCTGTTCCAAGACAGAAAATGAGTTCTTTGTCTATAATAATTGTATCAATGAAATAAGACAGTAATTGAATCCTAATGCATGTATTCTCCCTCAAATGAGCAATAGGAGTGTATCTGTGAAATAAACTGAAAGATTGTCAGTAACTTGACTTAACAATCGCAGTAACTAATGATGGTTCCCGAGTAAATAATCAGACATACTCGTTTTGAACTGAAGTCTGAGTAATTGTTAGTTTAAGAATGTATCAATAAGATTTTAAACCAATAAAACAATTGTAAATAGGTCAATCTTACTATTAAATCAAGTTTAATTTATTATAATTAATGACAATATCAAGATAGATATATATTGAATCGTATATCATATCTCCAAATATTATCAAGTAATTCTTTAATGGCCCATTAGCGTAAATTCACAACGATAACGTCCATTTACAATATGTATAACTGTACATGTATAACTGTACATATAAAGGTACATTCCTAATTGTTGTAACAAAAAACTAGGAAGATCTGACAGAAAAACGTAAGTGCAGAACTTCCTTAAATGGAAAACTTTATTGTATAAGAAATCCATTTTAATCCTTGAGACAGTCCAGTCTTATTACGATATCGATACATCCTGACTTGGTTGTCTTTTAATATTTAATTATAGATATCCATCATCGGATATTGCAATGTTATATTTAGGGAACAACATATCCAGGAGAAATTGAGATTTTCCATATTGTACCCATTCCATTACTTGTTAACGGAATGTTGTATTCTTTATAACAGAAGAACAAGAGCTCCACCAAGCGGGGCATTATATGCCCATGGCAAGTAATAAGATGTAGCACATAAACTGGCTCCTGTATAATTCAGTGCTCCAGATATAAACTGTAAGTGGAATTACAAAAATAATTTAAAAAAAAAAAAAAAAAAGATTACATCCTGAAGAAGCCGTGATGGCGAAACGTTGATGTTAATACATGATAAAGATTATTTCGTGTTGGTGTTGATTTACTGTACCAAAAAAATAATTTAAAAAATTTTCATTGGGGCATAGCTCTGCTAATATTTGGTGAACTGTAACCTAAAGGTCCAAGCTGGCCCAGAAATTAACAGAGAAGTGACTTCTCCCTCCTGGGAAAATAGAGAGAAGTTTGCTGCTTCTAGGGAGAAGTGCCTTTGGACACAGGACAGAGGCATGGCTGTATTATAAGCTCATATGAGCATTTGGCTGATTTGTTTTTCCTATACTTCAATATCGGACCAAACAATAACAAAACAACAAGAGGGCCCATGGGCCACGGTTCGCTCACCTGAGTGACATAGCCACTGCAGACATGCAGATGTTATGCAACATTTTTCCAATCCTATCATCACAACTAATGAAAATATCATCATTTGAGCAGTTCTTAGTTTTGAAGAAGAATATATGGGCCTGACAGTCAATGGAGCATGATCATTTGAATAAACTATCAATCACATTTCAACAGAAGGATCAATATGAAATTTGGTGGAAATTGGCTAAGTGGTTTCTGAAGAATCATGATTTTATACATTTAAACAGCACAGTGGCAGGGAAATATCATAAATATAAACCAGATGATGGCCATCTTAGATTTCCAATCAGGACAATTTTAACTATTGTTGATCTACAAGTCACTTCGATACTTTCAATATAAATATATATGGCCCATACAAATGGGGAAGCAAATTTGACCTTGGAGGTAAAAAGGTCAAATGTCAACATAGAACCATCATTTTAGCAATTTTGGTAGATCTCCTGTCCCCCATAATTTGTGCAAAGATTAGGACCCAGGGCTTATTTGGTTATGGAGAAGATGATTTTTAAAGGTTTTTACCATATATGGGCATGGCAGCCATTTTGATCAATGGACCATACCCATTTTAGCAATCTTTCATTCTCCTGCCCACGGAGGCTCCGCATGAAATTTGAGCAACACTGGCCCAGAGGCTTCAGAGGAAAAGCCATTTGAAATTATCAACATTTTTTCCATACAAATGTATGGGGCCCATACAAATGCATACAGAAGCAAACTCGATTTGATTGATTGTGTTGGGGTTTAACGACACGTCAACCCTTGTGGGTCATTTTGTGTCGTCTCCCAGAGAAAGGGAGAAAAGAGACAGAAGAGATAGTAGAAGAGATGAAAGAGAGGGACAGGGAAGAAAGAGGAACAGGAATGAAAGTGAAGAAACAGAAGAAATAAAAACATCACCTCCCTACCCTTACCTGCTACAAGGATAGCAGGCCTTGCCCAACTGTAAGCCAATATCAGCTGGACACCCCGGTGACATAAGATACATGACACCTTCGCACCACCCGACCACCCCCCGAAGCAAACTTGACCTCGCCGTAAATAGGTTAAATGTCAATGTATGACAATTATTTTAGCAACTTTGGTAGACCGCCCGTTCCAGATGATATATGCAAAGATTCAGCCACAAGTCATCCTCGGTTTTGTAGAATAAGATTTTTAAATGTTTTTTCCCATACAAATGCATAAGGAAGCAAACTTGACCTTGCCGTAAAAAGGTCAAATGTCAATGTATGACCATTATTTTAGCAACTTTGGTAGACCCCCTGTCCCCGATGATTTATGCAAACATTCAGCCCCAAAGCTTCCTCGATTCTAGAGAAGAAGATTTTTAAAGGTTTTTACCATATATGGGCATGGCGGCCATGTTGGTCAACGAACCGTGACCATTTTAGCAATCTTTTGTTCCCCCTATCTAAGGAGGCTCCATATGAAATTTGAGCAAAATTGGCCCAGAGGCTCCAGAGGAGAAGTTGTTTGAAATTCTGAACATTTTTCCCATACAAATGCATAAGGAAGCAAAACTGACATTACCGTAAAAAAGTCAAATGTCAATGTACAACCTGTTCCCGAAGATATATGCAAAGATTCAGCCATAAGGCATGCTCGGTTTTGGAGAAGATTTTTAAAGGTTTTTCCCATACAAATGCATAGGGAAGCAAACTTGACCTTGCCGTAAAAAGGTCAAACGTCAACGTACGACAATTCTTTTAGCAATTTTGGTAGACCTCCCGTCCCCGATGATTCCTGCAAAGGTTCAGCCCAAAGGCATTCTCGGTTCTGGAGGAGAAGATTTTTAAAGGTTTTTACCATATAAGGGCGTGGCGGCCATCTTGGTCAACGGACCGCGACCATTTTAGCAATTTTTCGTTCCCCCACCCTAAGGAGGCTCCGTATGAAATTTGAGCAAAATTGGCTCAGCGGCTTCAGAGGAAAGTCGTTTGAAAATGTTAACGGACGGACACACGGACGGACAGAAGGACGACGGACGAAAAGTGATCACAATAGCTCATCCTGAGCAGAGCTCAGGTGAGCTAAAAATAAACAACCAAAAAAAAAAAAAAAAAATGCTGCAAGAAAATTTTTTGTAAAGCTTTAACTTGTTTTATACTGATTTTATTTTTGTTCTTCAAGGGAGCCAACTCAGAGAGTATTAATCAAAACATTATAAGTTTTGATATTAGTCAAGCTTCTTAATTCTGTATCATTTTATAAATATATTTACAAAGATTTAATAATGGCAACATTTCCTTGCAAATCTAATAAAAGAAGACGTAAAACAAAAAATTAATAACTTGCCCATATGGCCATAACTTTAGTTATTTGCAAAAAATATACCTATTATCAAATAAAATTTGCACACTATTACCTCTAAACAATATGCTGCGAAAAGTTTTAAAAAAACTTTCAAAGGGGCATAACTCTGCCAATATTTGGTGCACTGTAACCTCGAAATAATATGCGCAACTCCATATCATCCTGTATCTACTTATGACGTTTCAGCTTGAAACAATATGCGCTGCTCCACATCATGATCTAACTAAAATAAAAATTTGCACACTATTACCGCTAAACAATATGCTGCAAAAAGTTTACAAAAACTTTCAAAAGGGCATAACTCTGCCACTATTTGGTGCACTGTAACCTCGAAATAATATGCGCAACTCCACATCATCCTGTATCTACTTATGACGTTTCAGCTTGAAACAATATGCGCTGCTCCACATCATGATCTAACTAAAATAAACATTTGCTCACTATAACCACTAAACAATATGCTTCAAAAAGTTTACAAAAACTTTCAAAAGGGCATAACTCTGCCAATATTTGGTGCACTGTAACCTCGAAATAATATACGCTGCTCCACTTCATCATGTAACTATTTATGAAGGTTCAGCTTGGTCGGATGTAAACTATAGGAGTTAGCCAGAAATGAAAAAGTTTACAGAAATTTTCAAAGGGGCATAACTCTTCCAATATTTGGTGCACTGTAACCTCGAAATAATAAGCGCTGCTCCACATCATCATGTAACTATTTATGAAGCTTCAGCTTGATAGGATGTAAACTGTAGGAGGATTTAGCCAGAAAAGAAAAATTAATAGAAATTTTCAAAGGGGTGTAACTCTGCTAATATTTGGTGGACTGTAACCTTGAAACAATATGCGCTGCTCCACATCATGGTCTAACTACAAATCAAGTTTCAGCTTGATCGGATGTAAACTGTAGGAGGAGTTAGCCGGAAATGAAAAGTTTAGAGAAATTTTCAAAGGGGCATAACTCTGCTAATATTTGGTGGACTGTAACCTCGAAATAATATGCACTGCTCTACATCAAGGTCTAACTATAAATGAAGTTTCAGCTTGATCGGATGTAAAATGTAGGAGGAGTTAACCGGAAATGAAAAGTTTAGAGAAATTTTCAAAGGGCCATAACTCTGCAAACATTTGGTGGACTGTAACCCCGAAACAATATGCGCTGTTCCACATCATGGTCTAACTATATACCAATTTTCAGCTTGATCTGATGTAAACTGTAGGAGGAGTTAGCCGGAAAGAAAAACTTTACAGATGGACGGACGCCATACCCCGTAACATAATACGTCCCATTTTTCAAACAGGTGTATAAAAACTGGTTCCTATTAATGGAACGTTTAGTAGATGAGGAATAAAATTGTATTTTTGGTCCTAAAATATTATAGAACAACGTAAAGGACTTTATTTCCTCACTGTTTCGTAAATATATGAACCTTCTCACATTGTCAAATCTGTTGACGTACGAAGAGAGACAATGGAATAATTGAATTATGACTTAAAATTGCCATTGATGTTTAGAGGAGGTAAACTACTCATACATTAATTCTCCTCTTAGTATCATACTTAAAGGAATAAATATTAGACCTATACCGTGCGTTTGTTTAGGTCTGAAATAATTATTGGCTGTATAGGTTTCTAAACAGTCCCCTAGCCAAATATTTTTATTTATCGTAAGAAGGCAACTCTATATTTCAGAATTAGATTTGTAACTTCTTGAACAAAACCAACAGATTAAGGCAATAATAATAACGTATCAAATTTATTTATGCCTTTACTGATTATTTACTTATTGCAAGAGTCTGAACAAGACATAACTGACATGGACTCTTGTTATAGGTGTAAATAATAGAGGAAGTAGCATAATACTCCTCACAGAAATTTTGTTTTATGTTAGACTTAAGGATAATGAAAAATATAGACCTATACTATACGTTTGATTACGTCTGAATGTTTATCAGCTGTATGTTTCTAATGTTACCATAGCCAATGTGTTAACTTATTATTCTCAGAAGAAGTAAACTTTAATGTTGTAACTTCTTAATCTGAGAATTGAATTAACTGGAACATTTCTCGTGTAGACTAAAATGATCCAGAAATTTAAGTAAGGCAAATAAAAGAATGTATCGAATAAAATATGCCTTAACATATATATAATATCTTATTACGATTTACTTTTTTTTGAGAGTCTGGACAGGACATGACTGACATGGACTCATTTTAACAGATATTAATAATTGTCGATGAATAAATTAATATGGGACTAATAGTCTAAATTACTGGCTGTTTCCATATTTTATGAAATAGAATATCTACCTTTACTAGACTTTCTATGTGCATCAAGAATCTAGAAAGGAGGTTTGATTAAATTAACTTATTATTTACATAATACATACTCCAGTCAAATTTAAAACTATTGATGAGTATGTTTAACCAAGTCTATCCCATATAATTCTGGATATATTTGGAATTATTTCTATCTATTATATAGGAAATAACTAATAAGGAAATTAATGCAACTGTAATAGTTCAATTCCTGATAGAATAAATAGAAAGCATGATCTTCCGAAAAATTTCTCAGAAACATGCTCGGATTAAACAAAATTTCATAGTCCAATTATCAAAGGATCAGCTATCTAATTCATAGACTGTCCTTTGTTTAGATGTATGATACCATTCATGGTAATAAATTTTTAAAGAAAAGAAGAGAAGATCAGATACGTCTTTCCTTCTACCTATACTGATTTGTCTCTGTGCTGTTGCCTACAGAGGACAAAGAAACTGAAGAAGAAGAAGAAGCTAAGTAAAAGTACAACTATATTTTCCTTCTTCATATAATATAAAACAAATTTATGGAGCTCACCCCCTGCAGTAAAGCCTAATGGGATGAGGATCCATAAAGCGTTCATCTCTTTGAAATGTATTAAAGAGGAACATATTTATATATTTAAAGTATTGTCCGATGTTCAATGACAATACTAATATTGTCAACATTAACCCTCTTTATATTATTAATCATTGAATTCAGAAATTCGTTCATAACTAATAATTCTGATTCAATTATAATTAAAAAAAATCTAGGATTCTAAGTCTAATTCAATAATGACTGGACAGAATTCCTTGATATAAATGGCTACCCGGTATTCTAACCAAACGTTGTCATTTGATGATCTGTACCCATTAATTTGACTCACCTCTGATGCTCTGTCAGTAAAAACTAGTTGTCCAGAGACTAGTGACTATTATCCAGTCACTAGTAATCCGGCATAATGATCGGTACCTCGCTGGCCAGTGACTGGTACCCAGTGACCCGTGCCTGTTGATTATATGCCTGGTAATTAATTGCCCAGTGATTTTGCCTGGTGATTTTGACCAGTGACAGGATGACTGGTGATTAGATGCCCAGTGATTTTACCTGGTGCCTGGATGACCCGTGACTGGATGACCGATGACCAGTGATCAGATGCCCGGTGATTTTACCCAGTGCCTGGATGACCGGTGCCTGGTGAAGCTGATGACTGGTTGACCAATGACTGGTGCCTGGTGGACTTAGACTTTACTGAGTATCTATAGCACCCATAAAGACGCCACCCAGATGCATCCCACCCCTGGCAGTATAGCCAGATTACAAACAAGCGGAGTATTGGGACACTTTCTACAAACCTTTACGCAAGATACTAATGGTAAGTGTGCGTAAGCATGCGGAGCTAGTTATGAACAACTACGCAGTCATGCGGAGATGATTACAAACCAGCCGAGTAGTGGGACATTTTCTAAGAAACTTTACGCAACATACGAATGGTAAGCGTGCGTAAGCATGCGGAGCTAGTTACAAAAAATTACATAGTCATGTGGAGCTGATTACAAACCAGAGGAGTACTGGGACATTTTCTATGAATCTTTATGCAAGATACGAATGGTAAGTATGGGGAAACATGCGGAAACTTCATCCCAATACTCCGCTTGTTACGAAAGTGCGTAGCTCATTCCGAATGTGGTGGTAATGGTAGAGGTTTACGCATTCGCTCTGTTTTCCATTTTTTCAGTAAAAAATTGCTTCGTAGTAAATGTCCCAATACTCCGCACAATATTTTGTTCGTAGTTATTTGGAAATTTGAGGTACGGGCGTCTGGATTAAGACTTCTTAAGACGACTGAACTGTCGTCTTTTCTGTGGAAGATTTGAAATACAGAATAGAATAGCAATGTACTGTGCAGTTAAAATAGATTTAAAAGATGGCTGCCTTGGTGGCCATTATGGACTTCTGATCAGCTATTTTTGATCAGCAAGTTATCCTGATACTTCCTACCAAGTTTTGAGTCAATTGGCCTTTCCGTTCAGGAGAAGGAATTCAAAGTAGATTTTCAAGATGTCTGCTGTGGCAGCCATCTTGGATTTCCAATCAAAATGATTTAAGTTATTTTTGATATGGAAGTCACAGTGATACTTCCTACCAAGTTTTGAGTCAACTAGCCTTTCCGTTCAGGAGAAGAAATTCAAAGCAGATTTTAAAGATGTCTACTGTGGCAGCCATCTTGGATTTCTGATCAAAATGATTTTAGCTATTTTTGATACAGAAGTCACAGTGATACTTCCTAACAAGTTTCAAGTCAATTGGCCTTTCGGTTCAGGAGAAAAAAAAACAACACCTTGGCGCCATCTTGGATTTCTGATTGGAATGATTTTAGCTATTTTTTTATCTACAAGTCACCCAGATGCTTCCTACCAAGTTTAAAGTCAATTGGCCTTTTGGTTCAGGAGAAGAAGTGAAAAATAGATTTTCAAGACAGCCACCATGGTGCACTGCTGGTAATCTTGTAAGGGTAGCCGCTAGTTATGCACTCAGAATCCTTACGCGAACTTCCGGCCATGACTTACAAAGCATCCAAATGTCAACAAACGGATAAATTTCCTTGATTTATTGATTTTTAGTAAATTATGAATTCATAGACATATTTTGAAAAATCGGACAATGCTATTTCCAACAACTTTCATTTCTGCACAGGAAAAGATAGGTGTGGGCTTTCTTGAAAAAACAAGTCACTATTTTTATTTCAATTTCACCCAGAGAAAGGTAATCCAATATTCCTGTTTTGATTTTTTTTACCAGTGCAAGATGAAGGTATTTTCAGCTATCTGGGCTATGAAATACTTATTTAACATATCAGATAAGACACACTGCAACCCACGTCCACTTTGAAATACATAAGATGCTTAATTTCCTCAAACATTTGTTCCAGGGACTGAAATATTTGTGCCGATTATGACTTACGAGGCCGACTACCCCTTACGGGAGCATTAACCCTTACTAGGCCAAAAAAGCCTATACTTCAAAGCCACTTTTACAGCAGTATAATGGAACTTTTAGATAATTTGCTCAATTGAGAGCATCAAATATATACTAACGTGGCATAACAATACCCTATTAATACATGCTGTCTCATTTGCAAAACCTTTCATGGTGTTTGATTGTTTATATGTAAATGGAATATATTTATATGTAAATGGAATTTTGAAACTGGTTTGGTCTAAAATCTGCATGTTTTCTGATAATGACTAATGTTCCCATAAGTGATAATCAGGCCTTGTAATCAGACACTTGACAGTTGGCTTTCTTGTCCCCATAAGGGTTAATGCCCCCATAAGGGGTAGTCCGCCTTGTAAGTCATATTCGGCACAAATATTTCAGTCCCCAGAACAAATGCTTGGGGAATTCAGCATCAGATTCTTATGTATTTCAACGTAGATGTAGGTTGCAGTACGTCTTATTTGATATGTTAAATAAGTATTTCATAGTCCAGATAGCTGAAAATACCTTTATATTGCACTGGAAAAGAAGTCAAAACAGGAACACCAGACTACCCATCTCCGGGTGAAACTGAAATAAAAAATAGCTGCTTGTTTTTCTAAGCCCACACCTATCTTTTCTGATGTAAAAATGAAAGTTGTTGCACTGATTTTTCAAAATGTGTCTATGAAATTAGAGAAAAATCAACAAATCAGGAGAACTTACCCGTTTGTTGACATTTGGATGTCTTGTAAGTCATAGCCGGAAGTTCCCATAAAGATTTTGAGTGCATAACCAGTGGCTCCCCTTAGAGATTACCGGGTGTGTGGTGGCCATCTTGGATTTCCGATCGGAACGATTTTAGCTAATTTTGATCTACAAGTCACCCCGATGCTTCCTACCAAGTTTCAAGTCAGCTGGCCTTTCGGTTCAGGAGAAGAAGAAAAAAATATATCTTCATGATGGCCGCCACGGTGGCCATCTTGGATTTCCGATCAGAACGATTTTAGCAATTTTTGATCTACAAGTCATCCTGATGCTTCCTCCCAAGTTTCAAGTCTATTGGCCTTTTGGTTCAGGAGGAGAAGCGAAAAATAGATTTTCAAGATCCCATGGTGGCCATGTTGGATTTCTGATCAGAACAATTTGAGCTATTTTTGGTCTACAAGTCACCCCAATGCTTCCTACCAAGTTTCAAGACAAATGACTTTTTGGCTGAGGAGAAGAAGCAAAACATCGATTTTCAAGATGGCTGCCACAACAGCTATATTGGATTTCCGACTGGAAAGATTTTAGCTATTTTTGATCTACAAGTCACCAAGATACTTTCTACAAGTTTCAAATCAATTGGCTTTTGGTTTCATGAGAAGAAGCGAAAAATAGAATTTCAAGATGGCCACCATGGTGGTCATTTTGGATTTCCGATCGGAACAATTTTAGCTATTTTTGATCTACAAGTCACCTTGATGCCTCCTACCAAGTTTCGAGTCAACTGGCCCAGGGGTGTAGGAGGAGTAGGCTTTTAAAGCAAATTGTTGATGCTGCATGATGGACGACGCACAACCGACGACAGACAACGCATGACGGACATTGACCGATCACAATAGCTCACCTTGAGCACTTCGTGTTCAGGTGAGCTAATTATAATCATAAGAGATAAAATAGGATCAGACTTGAAACCAGAAAGGAAGTGGAGGGTCATTTCAGCATGGCCATGGCAAAATGACACCCCCACCTCACCCCTCAACACACACACACACACACACAACTACACACACACACACACCCTCACCACCCTACAAATTTTCCAAAATATCATCCATCCATATAATCAACGAGCTAAACATTTAAAAAGTAGTTTGTTATAATCTAAATCCCGTAACAGCAGCTAACACTGAAATAAGGTGGGGTGGGTCGGATCATTTCACCATGGCTATGTCAATGGACACTGAGGAGAATCATGACAGGAACTTCTCCATATCATTACCAAATGTCTAATACATGACTACTTTGTGTATCAATCATTCAGAAACAGACCCAAAATCATCCAGATTCTTATTACAAGATACAAGTAAGTAGTAATCATCCAATAACCATTACTGGTAAGTTAAGGGCTATTCCAGGAAAACTGTATCCTAGGGTCAGACAGCATCTTCATTTCATTTGTCACATGTACTTTTTATTTGTAACAGCTGATGCTGAAAATCTATTGCTTTTGAGGGGTTTCACAACCCATTTCCCCTTTGAAATGTATTAACTCCTAGAAATCAAGCTATGTCTGATCTCTTTGTTCATTGGGAAACAACCTTCCATAGTTAACTTATTGTGTCTTTTTTTTTTTTTTTTTCTCAGGCTGATAGGCATGGTGGTCAAAGCACGTTTACCAATACTTATTTTCCATGCTTTTGTGTATATAGACTTTATATGATATTCCGAAATATGATTTTGGTATGTTGAGCTCAGACTCATTTGGTCCTGACGTCGTAATGCTCAGTTTTTGTCTCTCCCCATCTTTCTTCTCAGCTGCCTAATGGCGTGTTTCTTATGTCATGTGGATACCTTTGGTTTTGACTGCATTGCATGGCCACTTGCTTGATTAATCTCCGGTACCACTAAGAGATTCCCGGAGTGGTCCATGAGTGTTACTCAGATCAAAACCGAAAGCCATCGAATGGTCTTCATTGTTATGTCTGTAAATTATGTCAGGATTCGCGTGCCAAAAAGGTATACTGGCAAAAGGATGGGCACTGAGTACTGGTTATCCACTTTAAAGGTAGGCTTGCCCAGGAAAAATGTGGTTAGGTTCACAGGCTGTCCCGACATGACCTTAGCAATATACACGCACACATAAAGTTTGAGATAAAACAGGTCATGGAAGCATAGGGATATAACATGTCTTTAAATTTGACTCAGCAGGATTTAGGATTGATCAAAATTCCCTGACATTTCGCTGACTTTTCCCTGACGTACATTCAAATTTCCCTGACAATATCGGACCACAAATTTTATGAATTTAGCGGGACCAAACATCCTAGCTTCATCAGGCTGAAGTGTAAAATTCTCTGACATTTTTGCAAAATTTCATTTTTCCCTGACACATCACAGAATTCCCTGACCTTGAAAATTTTTTTATTCCCCTGACATTTCCCTGAAGTTTATGAACCCTGTTGAGGCTTCTGGAAATGGTATTAAGTACTTATAGTTAGAAAAAATATCTTGGGGTGGGGGTGGGGGGGTGGGGGGGGGGGGTGGTGTCGATGGAATTTTTACTTCTTTGGTGGTACCCTGAAAATAATAAAAAATTCCAGTTGCAACATTTCTACCAAATTACTTTAAAATCTCTTTGGTGGCTTTGGAGGACTGAAGCTCATCCTGAGTATAGCTCAGGTGAGCTAAAAAAGTGGGTCATGATGGCCCTGTAACACTCACCTCAGTATCATAACACTTAGAGAACCTGACCCATAAATGATCAAGAAAAACATTGTTTCAGAGAAGTTTTTTCTTTAAGTTTTTAGCTATATAGCTCTATATCAATACATGACCCATAGGGCATTGCCAATTTGGACTCCAGGGGCATGGTTGGTAGGATTTTATATATAGGAGACCACTAAACATTGCTACATACTAAATATATAAGCTGTGGGCTTCATGGTTTCAGAGAAGAAGATTTTTTAAGTTTATCCCATTATAAATCTTTTGGAGCTAATAACCACCAGGGTGTTGCCAATTCAGACCCCAGGGGCATGGGTGGCAGGATTTATGTGGGAGACCACCAATCATTGCTACATACAAAATGTGTTAGCTCTAGGCCTCGTGATTTTTTAGGGTTCTTTAGCTATATAGTTCTATACAAACAAATGACATACACCATCCCACCCCCCACCCCATTCCTCCCCTCCCACTGCTGGGGCATGGCCAGTTTCGGTCCCAAGGACTTGATTGGCATTATTTATGTGGGAACCACTAAACATTGCTAAATACTAAATATATTAGCTGTGGGCCTCATGGTTTCAGAGAAGAAGATTTTTTAAGTTTTTCCCATTATAAATCTATGGGAGGTAATAACCCCCTGGACTGGCCAATTTAGACACCCCCACACCCCATCCCCCCACCCCTCCCACTGCTGGGGCATGGCCAGTTTGGGTCCCAAGGACTTGATTGGCATTATTTATGTGGGGACCACTAAACATTGCTAAATACTAAATATATAAGCTGTGGGCCTCATGGTTTCAGAGAAGATTTTTTAAGTTTTTCCCATTATAAATCTATGGGAGGTAATAACCCCCTTGACATGGCCAATTTAGACCCCAGTGGCTTGATTGGCAGGATTTATGTAGGGTACCACTAAACATTGCTAAATACTAGATATATAAGCTGTGGGCCTCATGGTTTCAGAGAAGAAGATTTTTTAAGTTTTTCCCATTGTAAATCTATGGGAGGTAATAACCCCCTGGACATGGCCAATTAGACCCCAGGGGCTTGATTGGTAGGATTTATGTAGGGGACCACTAAACATTGCTACATAATAAATAAATAAGCTGTGGGCCTCGTGGTTTCAGAAGAAGATTTTTTAAGTTTTTCCCATTATGTCTTTGGGAGCTAATGATCCCTGGGGTGTGGCCAATTTAGACCCCAGGGGCTTGATTGGAATGATTTATGTAGGGGACCATTAAACACTGCTACATACTAAAAATATAAGCTGTGGGCCGCATGATTTCAGAAGAACATTTTTTTAAGTTTTTCCCATTATGTCTTTGGGTGCTAATGATCCCTGGGGTGTGGCCAATTTAGACCCCAGGGGTATGGTTGGCAGGATTTATATAGGGGACCACTAAACATTGCTACATATTAAAAAAATATATAAGCCATGGGCCTCATGGTTTCTGAGAAGAAGATTTTTTTTCCCCATTATAAGTCTATGGGAGCTATATATGGGCCATCTTGATTTACAGACCATGACCATTTGTACATAATTATTTTCAATCCCCCTTTAACACAAGGGTCCACATGAAGTTTGAAGAAATTTGGCCCAGGGGTTTCAGAGGAGAAGTCGTTCAAAGGTGTAATGGACAAACGAATGGAAGGACGATGGATGAGGAGTAATCACAATAGCTGATTCTGAGCTTTCAGCTCAGGTGAGCTAAAAACCCTGACCTCCTCCAGTTCAAGATGTCTTGGGGGAGATGCAATAGAACAAAAGGTTTAGGAACAGATGGATAGAGGGAAATCAGAGGCCCCTTATAAACAAAAGCAAGCCATATGAAACATGTATCCAAATTTGGGCAAATGTGTAAGCTATGCATCAGACAAGTTTTTTGTGTAAAAAGTAGGTCAGAGGTCAACATACAAGTCATAGAAACATATTTTCTTTGGTATACAACATACTGGCTTCAAAAGATGAACCCATACACCAAATTTGGTCAGCCTAGCCTATACACTATTTTCTGTAATGTTTGTCATATAAACTAAATAAGGCAAAAAAAGTATAAAAGATATGCCTAAAAGTACAGAGATCATTTATTATGCCCCAAAGTTTCTAAAGTAGCGCAGCAGTTAACAAATAGATTTGTATGTAGTAAACTTTCTTCAATGATCTATACAACAGAGAAACACTAGCGACAGAGAACAGAAATTGATACATGCCAAGTTTTTTGTATAAAGTTAGCCATAGCTCAACAGCTCAGTGGCCTTTCAATATTTGACATACCTTCTCTAACAGATATACCTATATACCAAATTTGGTAAATGTTGGCTATATAATAAAAATTATGCACTAGACAAGAGGGCTATGATGGCTCACCTGAGTATCATAGCACTTTGAGAACCTGACCTAGAACTGATCAAGGCAAACATTCTGATTAAAATTCATTATGATTATATTAACAGGTAAGACAATGTAGCATATCTAATGGACTATGAAATAAAGGTCAAGGTCAAATATGGATGACTGCACTCAAGAGGCCATGCTAAGATGTATGCATGTACTAAGTATCACTGGCTGTAGGAGCAATAGTTACTGAGACAAACACTTCACAAGTGCCAAATATCACTCTGTTGGACCAATAATTACTGAGAAGCTGACCTAAATGGAAAAACTTAATAAAGTCACTGGACTGTGAAATACACGTCATAAGTGACCCAGTTCCAAACTTCACCTAAGAAATTATCAAGACAAACATTTTGAGCAAGATTCATGATGATCACTTCAAAATGTGGCCTCTAGAGTGTCAAAAAGGTTTTCCTTAGACTTAGACTTGGCCTGGTGACCTAGTTTCTGAAATCAAGTGACCCAGTTTTAAACTAGAACTAGAAATCATCAGGACGAACATTTTGAGCAATATTTATGATGATTATTTAAAAAAAGTGACCTCTGGAGTGTTAACAAGTTTTTCCTTTGATTTGGCCTTGTGACCTAGTTTTTGACCCCAAGTGACCCAGTTTTAAACTTGACAGAAATCATCAAGACAAACATTTTGGGCTAGATTTATGATGATTGCTTCAAAAATGTGACCTCTAGAGTGTTAACAAGGTCTTCCTTTGATTTGGCCTGGTGACCTAGTTTTTGATCCCAAGTGACCCAGTTTCAAACTTGACCTAGAAATCATCAAGACAAACATTTTGAGCAAGATTCATTATGAATGCTTTAAAAATGTGACCGCTAGAGTGTTAACAAGGTTTTCCACTGATTTGGCCAGGTGACCTAGTTTTTGACCCCACGTGACCCAGTTTCGAACTGGACCTAGAAATCAAGACAAACATTTTGAGCAAGATTCAAAATGATTGCTTCAAAAATGTGACCACTAGAGTGTTAACAAGGTTTTCTGCTGATTTGGCAGGTGACCTAATTTTTTACCTCAACTGACCCAGTTTTGAACTTGACCTAGAACTTATCAAGAAAAACATTTTGAGCAAGATTCATGATGATTTCTTCAGAAATTGTACGCTAGAGTGTTAACAAGGTCTTCTGCTGATTTGGCCTGGTGACCTAGTTTTTGACCCTAAGTGTCCCAGTTTTGAACTTGACCTAGAACTTATCAAGAAAAACAATTTGCGCAAGATTCATGGAGATTGCTTCAAAAATGTGACCGCTAGTGTGTTAACAAGGTTTTCAGCTGATTTGGCCTGGTGACCTAGTTTCTGACCCAAAGTAACCCAGTTTCGAACCTGACCTAGAAATCATCAAGACAAACATTTTGAGCAAGATTCATGATGACTGCTTCAAAAATGTGACCGCTAGAATGTTAACAAGCTTTTCCTTTGATTTGACCTGGTGACCTACTTTTTGAACCCAAGTGACCCAGAATCGAACTTGACCATAGAGGCAAAGATTCTGAGCAAGCTTCATCAAGATTTGGTCAAAACTGACCTCTAGAATGTTAACAAGTTTTTCCTTTGATTTGACCTGGTGACCTAGTTTTTTACCCCAAGTGACCCAGTATAGGTCCTGACCTAGGTTTCATAGAGGCAAACATTCTGAGCAAGTTTCATCAAGATTGGGTCAAAACTGTGATCTCTAGAGTGTTGCTCAGTTTCATCAAGACTGGGTCAAAACTGTGACCTCTAGAGTGTTAACAAGTCTTTCCTTTGATTTGACATGGTGACCTAGTTTTTGACCCCAAGGAACCCAGTATCAAACTTGGCCTAGAATTCATAGAGGCAAACATTCTTAGCAAGTTTCATCAAGATTTTGGTCAAAACTGTGACCTCTAGAGTGTTAACAAACTAATTATTGACGACGAACGACCGACGGCGGACGACGGACAGGGGGTGATCACAATAGCTCACCCTGAGCTTTTGCTCAGGTGAGCTAAAAAGTGGTTAGCAAAAAACAGTACGAGGTCAACATAGAGATCACAGTAATCAACTTTTAATACAAGATTCCTCCATTAACTTCTTTTGCTTTGGGGTGCCTGAGGGTCAGGAGTATAAATATTGCTCTAAGTACTGCTGTCTGTATTGTTGTGAGGTTAGTTTAAGTCCAACAACAATGATATTTTCATTATTTTGCGACAAAGATA
Organism: Anodontia alba; assembly: GCA_964016985.1. Classification (NCBI taxonomy): domain Eukaryota; kingdom Metazoa; phylum Mollusca; class Bivalvia; order Lucinida; family Lucinidae; genus Anodontia; species Anodontia alba. Next base: position 50,611,176 of record OZ024824.1, on the reverse strand, counting down.
TTTAGCAGCTACTTTTATAGGACAGTTTGTTGATGACGTCACAAGTTTATGTGTTGCGCACTACGTAGTACACATAAAACCGAAAGTAGGACATTCGATATCGCCATTATGTTGATAACCTCTATATTTTCTCACAAATAATGTGCAAACAATGTATATCCAGATCAAACTGCACCTAAAATTTTACACCGGCTTCACTTTTGTGTCATTACACAGAAATTACAAGGTCCCAAATTATCTTTGGATAATAATACAAAAATAAATAAATAAAATTATGGAAGTCACAAAGAGACCATATTTCCCTATTATTCAGAGAGACATGCCTGAACAGCGTACACCTAGATCAAATCAAAAGAACAGTAGAGGTAGTTCATATTGCCTACATTGTCTCCCATTCATACTGTAGCCAATTATTTTGGATACCGTAAGGTTTATAGAGCCCAAAACATTCGTTAGAAAAGCTCTGTTCATCAGCTATTATGGCAATTCCATGTTTAATGAGACAAGTCAACCTAAGAAATATGCTACGTGACTGCTGAGACGTATAACATCGTCAATTTTGAACCAAGGAAGCACTGTCTGGCCAGCAACACACGGACTGCGCATGCTCATCTTGACATTTGATCTCTTGCGACTTAGGGTTTTTTCTGATGTCGCGGCGCACGTGTATTGTTCTCACACTAAAAGACAACACAATTTTGTTTGTTTGTTTCTTGTTTGTGTCTTCAAAAGAATAACCCATATAGTTTTGGGATAGCAAAACTCCTGATTAGTTTGTACATCTGCATAGTCTGATTAAGGCCTTCACTGCCCTGACAGCAAAGGCCCTACTCAGATTATGCAGATGCGCAGGATGATCTGAGCCTTTGCTGTTCTTATAAATGATATAGGGACCATTTTTTCAGGTTGCATTGTGCGGTGGGTGGGTATATTTCTCATGCAGAAAGGAATTATACGACAAACAGATGCCATTTTTCTTTTACATTCTGGCAGCACCTTCAGAAGTGCAAATTAATGAGGGTCTACATGGGTCTGCATATAATGTGTATGCAGATATCAAATTACTTCTGTGCCATTTTCTACTTGGTTTACATATATTTTAAATATTTAAAAAATCTGTCAAGTACCCGTCACAGAGCTAAACTATGAAGGGAAGTAACTCCATATATGAAAATTGTAAAAACGTTAATAAAATCGTTATTATTTCAAAATATTCTTCCAAACTTTGACATATTATCTGTTTATATATTATTTAACAGTGTATATGTCTAAACCTACACAAATCATGGTAAACTAGATAATGTAGTTGGATTTCAGTAATCAATATAGATTTCGATAGATTCCAGTAAATATTGGATTTCGGTAATCCCAAATATCCGAAATGAATTATCTATTGGTATCAGTAGTAACATCGAAAGTGTGATGTAAAATGACCCATCACTTTTTAAATGCTGCTGTTCTAATGTCTCTAAACTATTACAATAAATATTTGTTAACACTAAATTAGATCTGTATATCCTGTAATTACCTGTTTTGTTTTCATAATCGGATTTTTGATTAACGTGCAGGTACAGGGGCAACATCCACATCAGTGGGCCCCCTTCCAGATAGCTGGCTTGCTGCACGCATAGCAGATCTCACACCAGATCTCCAGGTACGTCTATCATGAGGGTTGATAGCCGAGAGCTTCCACTCTCTGCAATCCCTCTCTGTCAGCTGCTTCCATGTCATTTTGGGCCTCCCAGGCCCACGCTTTCTATCAACCTGTATGTCAAAGGCTGTCTTGATTGCACCACTGGAGCGTTCCACATGTCCATACCATCAAAGTCTTCTCTCCTTCCGAATGAGGTCCAGATCCTCAATGCCAAGCCGCACAAATAGCTCATTGGACCTGGTGGTGACAATGTCTTGCGGCCTGACATTGCAGATCTGTCTGATCATTGCCCTGTCATTTCGCTGCAGATGCTGGAGGTTCGGCTTTGTCAATGGCCAAGTCTCACTGGCATGGAGCATTGCTCATTTTCTCCTGTTTAGGATTTTTTGTGTTGATGTAGGACTTGAATTACAGTTTGTATTTGTCTTTTATCACTGCTTTCACCAGACTAAGTTGGTATGGAGAGAGCTAATAGTTGACCTTGGGGTGGGGACAGAAGTGAGAGGGTGATGGAAGGAGCTCATTTATATACCACTTTAATGTTATTGTTTTCATCCGGGCTACTGACCATGTGCTTTCAATGTTATGCCATGTGATAAATAATTGTGGATGGCACAATCATTTCCGATTCCATTGATACCAGTTGAATAAAGCCAAATTTTACAGAGACAAATAATTTCTTTTGATTAATATTCACTTTTAAATTTTATTTTGTGTTTAAAAAGCAATTTGACTGCTTTTCCTAAAATAAATACAGCTGTTTCAAAGATATTTTCCAGTATCAGCAGGCATGCTCGCAACAATAATATTGGCTTTATGGTGACCATGTTAATGCCTAGTTTTCGTTGGTTGGTAGATAAAATATGTGCTTATATTTGTGGTTATGACAGTTAAATGAGCAGTCAATGAGACTCTCTAAATGAAAATAAACTTTTGACGAAAAAAAAACTGCTTTATTTTTCTGAAAAATATTGGCCATTTCAATGTCTGATAAGCGTTAACAACAACATTCTGCAAGCCATACCAGAACCAGGCTAGAACCACTCTCCATTAAAGACAGAGAGGTTCCGAATGTAGTTGGGGTGGGGGGGGGGGAGGGGGGGGGGACCAAAAATTGCTAATCATTAAAATTTTAGCCCTTTAATCAGTAATCTATAAAGCTATTTTCACAAAAGTCAGTATATTTTGGATTTTTTGGGCTTAATCGTTAAATTCTACATCACAACTAGAGGCCCAAGTGGGCCAGAAATCGCTCACCTGAATTTGGCTGATCATGATATGCTACATTGTGCCATGGTGGCCATCTTGGCTATCAGATCAGATTGCCTTTAGCAATTCAGAATCTGATGTTGTTTGAACAGTTTCAAGACTGCCACCATGGCCACCATCTTGGCTACTGGAACTGAACGATTTAGCAATTCTGAATCTCCATGTTACCCCGATGCCTCCCATCAAGTTTCAGTTCAATCTGACTTATTGTTTGGGAGGAGATGTAGTTTGAAGAATTTCAAGATGGCCGCCATGGCCGCCTTCAAACAGAACGATTTTAGAAATTCTGAATTTCCATAACAGCCTTATACCTCCCATCAAGTTTAAGATCAATCAGACATACCATTTGGGAGCAAATGTAATTTGAAGATTTTCAAGATGGCTGCATTTGGTGGCCATCGTTGATATCAGAACGGATCCATTTTAGCAATTCTAAATCTCCATGCTGTCCCGATGCCTTCAATCAAGTTTCTGCTCCATCTGACTTACAGTTCGGGAGCAGATAACAATTGAAAACTTTCATGATGGTCGCTATGTCGGCCATCATGGATACCATTCTTATGGAGATGTCGAAAATGTGAAAAGTTACTGATGGACATATGGATGAGGGATGCACCATGGTCAACAGACCACAGCATAAGCTGGCCTGGAGCAAAGCTGCAGCCATCGTGGATATCGTAACAAAATGGTTTTACAATTCTGAGTCTCCATGTCGCCACAATGCCTCCCACCAAGTTTTGGGCTCAGTGCCTCCCACTAAGTTTTGGTTCAATCTGACTTACCATTTGGTAGCAGATGAGGTTTGAAGATTTTCAAGATGGCCACCTTGGGGCCGTCTTATACATGTATATCGGAACAGAATGATTTTAGCAATTCTGAATCTCTATGTCACTCCGATGCCTCCCATCAAGTTTGGGCTCAATCCGCACTACGGTTTGGGAGGAGATGTCGTCTGAAGAATTTAAAGATGGCCACCATGGCAGCCATCTTGGATGTCGGAATGGAACGAATTCAATAATTCTGAATCGCCATGTCTCCCCAATGCCTCTTACCAAGTTTCAGCTTAATCCTACTTACCGTTCGAAAGCAGATGTTGTTTCAAGATTTTCAAGCTGGCCACCATGGCGGCCATCTTGGATACTGGAACGGAACAAATTTAGCAATTCTAAATCTCCATGTCACCCCAATGCCCCCACCATGTTTGGACTCAATCGGACCAACCGTTCGGGAGCAGAAGTGGTTTGAAGATTTTCAAGCGGGCCACCATGGCGGCCATCTTGGATATCGGAATGGAACGATTTTAGCAATTCTGAATTTCTATATTGCTCCAATGCCTCCCATCAAGTTCCAGCTCAATTCGACTTAAGGTTTGGGAGGAGATGTCATTTGAAGATTTTCAAGATGGCCGATATGGTGGCCATCTTGGATACTGGAAGAGAATGATTTAGCAATTCTAATTCTCCATGTGGCCCCAATGCCTCCCACCAAGTTTGGGCTCAATCTGTTAGGGTTAAGGAGCAGATGTGGTTTCAAGATTTTTAAGATGGCCACCATTGGCCATCTTGGATAGCAGAACGGAATGATTTTATCAATTCTGAATCTCTATGTCACTCCGATGCTTCCCATCAAGTTTTGGTTCTATCAGACATACGGTTTGGGAGGAGATGTGTTTTGAAGAATTTCAAGATGGCCCCCATGGCGCAATTCTGAATCTCTATGTCCCACCAATGCCTCCCATCAAGTTTCGGCTCAATCGGACACGGTTTGAGAGGAGATGTCGTTTGGAATTTCAAGATGGCCACCATGGCAGCCATCTTTGATATCAGAACGGAACAATTTTAGCAATTCTGAATCTCTATGTTGCCACAATGCTTCCCATTAAGTTTCAGCTCAATCCAACTTATGGTTCTGGAGGAGATGTCCAAAATGTGAAAAGCTAACGATGGACGACGGACAGACGGCTGACAACAGGCCATGCAGCAGTGAGCTAAAAATCAGTAGTCACAAAAATTTTAGGCCAAAAATCAGTAGTCAATATAAATAAGGCCATTAATCAGAAGTCAATAAACCCCATCCAGACCCTCATAAATCTGAAATGTATTTTTTCAGATTTCCGTATCTACAGATGACTGCCCAAGGAAAATATTTTTGGGGGTGTTTTGCAGCCCTGTTTTGTACGTGACCTTTTGAACTGTTAACAAAAGGGGCATATGCTGGCAGCAAAGACGCAGATTAGCCAAGTAAACATAAACAAATCCGCTGGTTACCCTGAGTCTTCCCTATATTTACATCATTTGTTTATTAGAAATGTAGCAACTGCTATTTTTAGATTGTAATGCATGTATATTATGTCGTTGGTAAAACACACACACACACACACACAACAACAACAACAACAACAACAACAAAAAATATTTTCTGAATAAATTTTTTATACGCAATGGTATCCCCCATTTATTCTCTTGCTTATTTAATACTGCTTCCATGTTTTTAAACACACACACACATACACACACAAACAAATATATATAGTGCAACTTTATTCACATGTACAATTTTGTTCATTTAAAAATTAGTTTTTAAAGAATATATTTCTCTTAGATTTATCCGAGTTTTGCCTCATAATGCATAGGTAATTACGCAAGTTGCAGAAAATTTTAACAATAACTTCTCTGATTAATTGTCACAAGAAAAATGCGTTTGCAGAGAAACTTGGGGAAAAAAAATCACATTTGACTGAATCGCAGCGAAACGGTTAAAGTTGTTTTTTAAGCAAAAGATGATCTGTAGATTCTCTTTGTTCATAGGTTTTTTTTCCTACTTTTTTTGTGACCCTTCCACGCATGCGCAAGACTTGCCATGCCATGAAGTGTCTTATTGAAACAACCATCCACTCCTATCAAAATTAACTAAGGTTATCTCAAATTGATTGATTGTGTTGGGGTTTAACGACATGTCAACCCTTTTGGGTCATTTTGTGTCGTCTCCCAGAGAAATGGAGAAAAGAGATAGCAGAGGAGATGAAAGAGAGGGACAGGGATGAAAGAGGAACAGAATGAAAGTGAAGAAACAGAAGAAATATAAACAGTCCCCCTCTACCCTTTTCTGCTATAAGGATAGCAGGCCTTGCCCAACTGCAAGTCAATACATGTATCAGTTAGATGCCCCGGTGACAAAAGATACATGACACCTTCGCCACACCCGACCACCCCCATTAGGTATCTAAAATACTACTTCTGTTCTTAGTGAAAACCTTACCCCAATATTAGCTTTTACATACCTTTCTATATCTTGCCCTAGGATGTAAATGTTTTTTAACTGCATCTTGCCAGTCAGCTTCTTTTGCAGATTCAGTAAAGATATAGGCTTGGTTGCTTAAGTCTAATTCCTGGAAACTGCAAAATAATGAACACAGTATTAACCTTTATAGGCAAATTCAGCAGATGACAAATTAATTATATTTTTCTCTTATTTTCCAGGAAAAATAAGAAAAATATGTCAAATGTCATCTGCTGAATTTTTTCCCTAGCATGCTAAGCATTAAAGATTGACCCAATCAGTTAGTGTATTTTTTGGACCTGCTGACAAACTAGGTTTCATTTACATCAGCCAGTATGCAAACCAGCAAACATTCATGTATAACCTTTGCAGAGCCTAAACAGAGGCTTATCAGACAAGAATTGCCACTGGCACTGTAGCTCTACTGGTCAGCTTGGACTGGAACTGTAGCTCTACTGGCCATCTTGCATTTCAGTCATCTATTGTAAAATGAAGTTTTCAAAAGTAAAACATTTTAACTAGCAACACTTAACCTATAGATAATGTGCTATTCTATTCTGTATTTTCACCCCTTCCACAGAAAAAAATGACAGTTTAGTCGTCTTAAAGAATCTTAATCCAGAAGGTCCCTTAGGCAGTTACCTGTGTGACGTAACTCTTCCCGCTCTTTCAATCATGTGTCGGTTTCTTTGAAGTGTAAAACAATAAAATATTATCTAGAGCAAGTGCCCAGAGGGTCACAAATACCCCTGGCCGGTGCCATTTCTTGATTATAAAATATTTTAAAGTTAATGACAATGATATAAGGCAAAATATAGTTTACAATATCATTCTCTGAGTGACACTGATCTATCTTCCCATGTACAACTTTTCTGGAGTAAATAGTCTTCAAGACATGAAGCAATTTTGCTGACCATAAAATATAGGTCACTGACCTACATATACTTGGGAAGTTAATCTGATGGTCACACTGATCCATTATACCACCTATGATGTTAATCCATTGAATAATCTAAAAGATTTTAAGCAAAATCACTAGACCATGAAATATAGGTCATGTTGATTTATATTTACTTTGAGGTGGAAGTTTGGGTCACTCTGTGTCATTATATGTAAATAGGACACTTAGGTATCAAATAGTGGGAGATATAAGACAAAATCACAGGGCTATGAAATATAGGTCACATATCCCAGAATATGATAGTAATACATCAAATTATCTTCAAGATGTAACATAAAATCACTGGACCATGAAATATAAGTCACAGTGACCTACATTTACTTTTAGGTCAACTGTCGGATCATACTGATTAATAATCCCAAATAATGATGTTCATACATCAAATAACATTCAAGATATAAGGCAAAATTACTGGACCATGAAATATAGGTCAAGGTGACCTACATTTGTTATATGCTGTTAATTGTGGTGTCACACAGAACCAATATTCCAAGTATCACATTAATCCATGGAATAGTCTACAAGATATAAGGAAAATCCCTGGAGCATGAAAATAAGATCACAATGCCCTTTACCTTATTACACAGAATGTTGATGGGATAAACATGTCTGATGCCCATCCTTCTTTATTAAGAAATTGTTTGTATAAACATACTGCAACATACTACTTTATTGAGGCATTAATCAATGAAATGGTCTTCAAAATATAAGGCAAAATCACTGGAGCATGAAAATAAGGTCACAATGACCTTGACCTTATTACACTGAATGTTGATGTGATAAACACGTCTGATGCCCATCCTTCTTTATTAAGAAGTTTAAACAGCCTGCAATATATTACTTGATTGGGGTGTCTTAGATTTTGACCTCTAGCCCCACCCTGGGGCATGACCCAGGGGTTCATAGATATAGAATGGAAGAGAACCCTCCCAGGTACCCCCATACTAAAGATGAGAAGTTTTTGATCAGTGGCTGCAGGGTTATAAGTTATCAAAAAACTTCGAAGTAAAACTTGGTTATAGAAAGGGTTAAGGGATGGAATCACAGACAGACGGACGGACGGACAAACGAAGGGACAAACGGAACCGACGAAAACTATATACCCCTTCTGCATACTTTGTATGCCGGGGACTATATACCCCTTCGGCATACTTTGTATGCCGGGGGTATAATTAGAACTGAGCTGCGTGGGAGGAAGGAGGGACTATCTTATCTATAGGTTAAGTATTGCTAGTTAAAATATGTTTTACTTTCAAAAACTTCATTTTAACTGCACAATACATTAACTATAGATAATGTGCTAGAATTTGCTGATTAGGAGGGAGGAGCTCTCCTAGTTCTAATACATATAATATAAATCCCTATACTTCTAGATTAAGACTCAGGAAACTCTAAGGAATCAGATATATTCTATTTCTATATACAAGAGGCCCATGGGCCACAATGCTCACCTGAGTTAACTGCTGTAAATCAGGTCATTTACCCATCATTCCATATCAGCCTGTTAAGTTTCAAGGCAATGGCTTCAACAGTTTTTGTGACATCTTGCTTACAAAGTTAAACTGCTGAAATTTTCAAAGGGTCATATCTAGTCAAAACAAGATTTCCAATAGGGACGATTTTAGCTATTTTTGATCTATAAGTCACCCCAATGCTTCCTACCAAGTTTGGAGTCAACTGGCTTTTGGGTTCGGGAGAAGAAGCGAAAAATAGATTTTCAAGATGGCCCCCATAGCGGCCATCTTGGATTTCCGATCAGCATGATTTAAGCTAATTTTGATCTACAAGTCACCCCAATGCTTCCTACCTAGTTTAATGTCAATAAGCCTTTCGGGTTCAGGAGAGATTTGCGATTGGAATGATTTTCCCATTATAAGTCTATAGGAGCTTTTATTAGAGTCCTACTGCTTCAGTGGTTTTGGAGGAGTTGTCATTTGAAAAAATCCTTTATTGAAATTTAATGTTGCCATGGCAACCAAACAAAATGGCCACTGGTCATCAAACACACAAACTGGGTAGACAATCATCTAATGATCATAACTGCCAAATATGCTTCACATCATTTAACTGGTTATGGAGAAAATGCGAATTAATCATTTTCCCATTATAAGTCTGAGGGAGATTTCTGTTGCCATGGCAACCAAACTAAGATCACCACAATTTTAGCTATTTTGAAATGCCCTTACCCAAGGAACATTTGTACCAAATTAGAGTCATACTGCTTTAGTGGTTTTGAAGGAGTTGTTATTTAAAAAATCCTTTTTTAAAATTTAATGTTGTCATGGCAAACAAACAAAATGGGAGCTGGTCATAAAACACATAAACTGGGTAGACAATCATCAAATGATCATAACTGACAAATATGGTTCACATCATTTCACTGGTTATGGAGAAAATACAATTTAACCCTTTTCCCATTATAAGTCTATGGGAGCTTTCTGTTGCCATGGCAACCAAACCAAGAGGCGGATCACCACAATTTTAGCTACTTTGAATAGCCCTTACCCATAAAACATTTAAACCAAATTAGAGTCATACTGCTTCAGTGGTTTGAAGGAGTTGTCATTTAAAAAATTCCTTTTTTGAAATTTAATGTTGCCAAGGCAACCAAACACCAGAATTCCGTGGAAGGCGGCGTCGCACCTGCTGGGGCAAAAGTCACAGGACCTGGTTATTAAATAAATTTATATCATTCTTAGCAGTGCTTAGTTGGAAAAGTGACAAAAATTAAAGACAAGGATTATATGAATATAGGAATTTCATTGAAAGCATATGAATTTTCTCATATGATGCATGAGATATTGGGCTCAAAAAGTACCCAAAGTCTGTACACTTTCATACAATATGAATTTCAGAAAATGACAAAGTTAAAATGGAACAAGAGCTCCGCCAAGCGGGGCATTATACGCCCATGGCAAGTAAAAAGATGTAGCACAAAAACTGGCTCCTGTATAATTCAGTGCTCCCGATATAAACTGTAAGTGGAATTACAAAAAAAAAAAAAAAATTAAAAAAATTTCATTGGGGCATATTTCTGCTGATATTTGGTGAACTGTAACCTAAGCAACCAAGCTGGCCCAGGAATTAAGGAAGAAGTGACTTCTCCCTCCTGGGAAAATAGGGAGAAGTTTGCTGCTTCTAGGGAGAAGTGCTTTCTGACGGAGGACACACCACAGAAGCATGACTATATTATAAGCTCATATTAGCCTTTGGCTGATTTGTTTTTCCTATACTTCAATATCAGATCGAACAATAACAAAACAAAAATAAACAACCAAAAAAAAAACAAAAAAAAATGCTGCAAGAAATTTTTTTGTAAACCTTTAACTTGTTTAATACTGATTTTATTTTTGTTCTTCAAGGGAGCCAAATCAGAAGAGTATTAAAAAAAAAAAAAAAAAAAAATCCAAAAAGAATTATGTATTCAGATTTAATAATGGCAACCTTTCCTTGCAAATCTAATAAAAGAAAAAAAAATCAATATCTTGCCCATATGACCAAAACTTTAGTTATTTGCAAAACATATGCCTATTATAAAATAAAATTTGCAAACTATTACCTCTAAACAATATGCTGCGAAAAGTTTACAAAAACTTTCAAAGGGGCATAAATCTGCAAATATTTGGTGCACTGTAACCTCGAAATAATATGTGCTGCTCCACATCATCTTGTAACTATTTATGAAGTTTCAGCTTGATCGGATGTAAACTATAGAAGGATTTAGCCAGAAACAAAAAAATTAATAGAAATTAATAGAAATTTTCTACGGGGTTTAACTCTGCTAATATTTGGTGGACTGTAACCTTGAAACAATATGCGCTACTCCACATCATGATCTAACTACAAATAAAATTTCAGCTTGATAGGATGTAAACTGTAGGAGGAGTTAGCCGGAAACGAAAAGTTTACTGAAATTTTCAAAGGGGCATAACTCTGCTAATATTTGGTGGACTGTAACCCCGAAACAATATGCGCTGCACCACATCATGGTCTAACTATATACCAAGTTTCAGCTTGATCAAATGTAAACTGTAGGAGTTAGCCGGAAAAGAAAAGTCAACTGAAATTTTCAAAGTGGCATAACTCTGCTAATATTTGGTGGACTGTAACCTCGAAACAATATGCACTGCTCCACGTCATGGTCTAACTATATATGAAGTTTCAGCTTGATTGGATGTAAAATGTAGGAGGAGTTAACTGGAAATGAAAAGTTTACAGAAATTTTCTAAGGGGCATAACTCTGCAAACATTTGGTGGACTGTAACCCCGAAACAATATGCGCTGTGCCACATCATGGTCTAACTATATACCAAGTTTCAGCTTGATCAGATGTAAACTGTAGGAGGAGTTAGCCGGAAACGAAAAAATTTACGGACGGACGGACGCCATACCCCATAACATAATACGTCCCGTTTTTCAAACGGGCGTATAAAAAGTGACAAAAATAAATTTAAAAATCATATCCAAACCACGTGCACTTCTGTAGACACAGGAGAAAACATGTGCAAAGTTTCAAAAAGACCGGTTTAAAATTGTATGAAAAGTTGCAATCACAAGGTACCCACTGTCTATACATCTGAGGTCAGAAAATGACAAAGCTCAAAAAGCACAAAAAAGTGACAAAAAATATGGCAAGGATTATATGAAAAGCACATGCACATCTTATAGACTATGGAGAAAACATGTGCAAAGTTGCAAAAAGATTAGTATAAAATTGTTTGAGGAGTTGTGCTCACGAGGTAGCCACTGTCTATATACTGAGGGTGAAAAATGACTAAGTTCACAATGTGGAAAAAAGTAAAAACAAATAATTAACAATTACATCCAAACCATAGGCACATCCTCATACCATGAAGAAAATGCATGCAAAGTTTCATAATAATCCGTACAAAACTGTAGGAGGAGTTGCGCTCACAAGAGGTACCAACTGTTTACATATAATGGGTGAAAAATGACTAAGTTCACAATGTGGAAAAAGTGACAAAAAATAGCCTAACAATTATATCCAAACCACATGCACATCCTCATACCATGAAGAAAACATATGCAAAGTTTCAAAATGATCGGTACAAAACTGTAAGAGGAGTTGCGCTCACAAGAGGTACCCACTGTCTATATACTGAGGGTGAAAAATGACTAAGTTCACAATGTGGAAAAAGTGACATAAATGTTCTAACAATTATACCCAAACCACATGCACATCCACATACCATGAAGAAAACATATGCAAAGTTTCAAAATGATCAGTACAAAACTGTAAGAGGAGTTGCGCTCACAAGAGGTACCCACTGTCTATATAATGGGGGTGAAAAATGACTAAGTTCACAATGTGGAAAAAGTGACAAAAAAATGTTCTAACAATTATACCCAAACCACATGCACATCCTCATACCATGAAGAAAACACATGCAAAGTTTCAAAACAATCAGTATAAAACTGTAAGGTACCCACTGTCTATATATTGAGGTGAAAAAATGACTAAGTTCACAATGCGGAAAAAGTGACAAAAAATAATCTAACAATTATATCCAAACCACATGCACATCTTCATACCATGTAGAAAACATATGCAAAATTTCAAAATGATCGGTACAAAACTAGGAGGAGTTGCGCTCACAAGACACCCAGGGTAAATGTTGACGGAAAGACGAATGGACGGACGGACGGACAGAAACTTGCACGCCTATGTCGCCCATGCTAAAGCAGGTGCGACAAAAATGGCGGCTGGTCATCAAACACATAAACTGGGCAGACAATCATCAGATGATCATAACTGCCAAATTTGGTTCACATCACTTGAGTGGTTAAGGAGAAAATGCAATTTAACCATTTTCCCATTATAAGTCTATGGGAGCTTTCTGTTGCCATGGCACAAGAGGTAGATCACCACAATTTTAGCTATTTTGAATTGCCCTTACCCATACAACATTCTTACTAAATTAGAGTCATACTGTTATAGTGGTTTTGAAGGAGCTGTCATACTGCTTAGTGGTTTGAAGGAGTTGTCATTTAAAAAATTCCTTTTTTGAAATTTAATGTTGCCATGGCAACCAAACAAAATGGCCGCTGGTCATCAAACACATAAAGTTTGTAGACAATCATCTGATGAACATAACTGCCAAATTTGGTTCACATCACTTCAGTGGTTATGGAGAAAATGCAATTTAACCGTTTTCCCATTTTAAGTCTATGGGAGCTTTCTGTTGCCATGCAACCAAATCAAGAGGCAGATCACCATACTTTTAGCTATTTTGGATTGCCCTTACCCAAGCAACATTTGTACGAAATTAGAGTATACTGCTTCAGCGGTTTTGAAGGAGTTGTCATTTAAAAAATTCCTTTTTTGAAATTTAATGTTGCCATGGTAACCAAACAAAATGGCCGCTGGTCATCAAACACATAAACTGGGTAGACAATCATCAGATGATCATAAGTTCCAAATATGGTTCACATCACTTCAGTGGTTATGGAGAAAATGCAATTTAACCATTTTCCCATTTCGCCAGATCACCATAATTTTAGCTATTTTTAAATACCCCTACCAAAGCAACATTCTTACCAAATTAGGGACAAATCGCATCTATGGCTTTGGAGGAGTTGTCGTTTGAAAGTGTTAAAGGATGAACGTACGCATGGATGCACGGACTGACGACGGAGAAAAAGTGATCACTATAGCTCATCCTAGTTTTATAATAATTCCCTTTTGTATTTCAATCCAAAAAGGAATAATCATAATTTGGGTAAATGGACTAATCCTTGCTGAATACCCAGTTTATCCATCAATGATAGCGAATATATGATTGATAATTTTTATCTATTGCTAGACTGATTGTATTAACATAAGTTAGTCCCAGCAATGATACTAGAAAGAGATTGTCTGCTTCTGCAGATAAAGAATGACAACCTGAATAATTTTAATAAAACACTTCTACTGTAAGAGATTTAGGAAACGTTTCTTATCCATAACAAAATTAACAAAAGGAAAGATTGCTAACATCCTCACATAGAGTTTGGCAGACATAACATTTTTTATAAGAAGAAAAGGCTGATAACATAGTGTACTGTAAAACAGCCTCCTAATTAAGAGGAAGATCTTACTATATGTATCAAGATCTAATTAACTTAGAAAGGACTGGCTAGAATCATTTCTATTACCAGGTCTAAGTATTACATACCATGGATCTAATTACTAAATAATTCTTATCAATATTATTAGTCAAATTCCAACAGTATATTAATAATTTGATTATGATAGAAATTGAAGTACATGTAATATCAATATGACTTTCTTCTGTGAGATAGTATAATATATGAGATTCTTACTCCATAAATGCTTCAAACTTTCCTAATAAGATGAGAAAAGGGGGAGTTTATTATGCAATTTTCCACTCTAGTATAATTTAAATATACATGTCGAGTCAAAATAATACTAATTTTAGTATCTCTGATAACGCAAAACGTAGAGGTTCAGAGACATAATTTACTATTCTGCACGAATATAACTGGAATAGTAAGAACAGATTATTTTATGATCAATAATATATATATATATATATATATATATATATATATATATATATATATATATATATATATATATATATATATATATATATATAATCATAGGATATTCCTGTTATGAATAAATCATTAAGCATAAGTAATTTATTTGACTAGAAAATAATTTAGATTATAATAATCTATAAGATGTTCCATTTTATGGATAAATCATTCATCGTGATGGTTAGATTATCCGCAGAAACTAGATATAATATTATATAATATAACTCCAAGGATTGTATATAATGATAAACAATCCATTTGTTATATATATAATTTAGTCTTGAACATTAACTAGTTTAAGACAAATTTCTTAATAGTTGAAACCTCCTGAAATATGAAGTTTTAAAAGGAAAACATATTTTAACTAGCAATACTTAACCTATAGATAATGTGCTATTCTATTCTGTATTTCAAAGCTTCCACAGAAAAATGACAGTTCAGTCGTCTTAAGGTATCTTAATCCAGAAGGTCCCTTAGGCAGTTACCTGTGTGATATAACTCTTCCCGCTTTAATGATCACATGTCAGTTTCTTTGATGTATGAAAAACAATAGAAACAATTAGAACAGAGCTGCGTGGGAGGGAGGAGGGACTCTCTTATCTATAAGTTAAGTATTGCTAATTAAAATATGTTCTATTTTTAAAAACTTCATTTTGACTGCACAATACATTAACCTATAGATAATGTGCTAGTATTTGCAGATTAGGAGGGAGGAGCTCTCCTAGTTCTAGCACAGATAATATATAGAATCCCTATACCTCTAGATTAAGACTCAGGAACCTCTAAGGAATCAGATACATTCTATTTCTATATGTAATAGTTAGAATGATCCAGATTCATTAATAACATATCTTTAAGGTGTTAATACCTTATATGGTGTTATACCTAGTAATGACAGACGAACCTTATATGTTAATAGTAGACTCTAGAGGCTGCTAGTTTCTCAAGCCTCAGAGGCCTAATTAATGCCCCCGCCCTCCCCCCTTTCTTTTTTGGGTAACAAGAGCTGGACCCAAAAAAGAATTAATGCAACCTCAAGAATACTGTTTGATAATATGTTTGAGTCAAACTTGTCAAACAGAAGTCAAGACAAATAGCTGTCTATCTTTAGAGGCACATTCTTCAATAAGGAAATGTCTTATCGGACGAGTTTCCTATAGATAACCTACATATCACGAGATTTTCATAAAAAATCACAGACATGTAAAGATTATCTAATAAGTAAATAGTCTAAACTATTAAAAATATAATCTAGTTAGAATCTGATTAATTGGACTGATTTGACTGTTTCCAATAACAAGTTCATAATACTTAAATAACTATAAAGCTTTATAATTATTCTCATTTTCATTTCAATCTAAAGAGGAATAATAATTTGGATAAATGGCCTAATCCTAGCTGAATACCCAGTTTATCCATCAATGATAGCGAACATATGATTGATAATTTATCTATTGCTAGGCTAATTGTATGAACATATCTTAGTCCCAGCAATGATACTAGAAAGAGATTGTCTACTTCTGCAGATGAGGAATGACAACCTAAGTAAGTTTAAACGCTTCTACCATAGGAAATTTAGGAAACCTTTCGTATCCGTAAGAAAATTAACAAAAGGAAAGACTGCTAACATCATCACGTAGAGTTTGGCAGACGTAATATTTTTTAATAAGAAGAAAGGCTAATAACATAAAGTACTGTAAAACAGCCTACTAATTTAGCTTAAGATCTTACAATATGTATCAAGTTCTAATTAACTTAGAAAGAACTGGCTAGAATCATTTCTATTACCAGGTGTAAGTATTACATATCATGGATCTAATTCCAAAATAATTTTTTATCACTATTATTAGTCAAGTTCCGACAGTATATTAATAATTTGATTATGATAGAAAAAGAAGTAATATCGATACGACTTTCCTCTATAAGATAGTATAATACAGAACATTTTTACTCCATGAATGCCTTAAACTTCCCTACTAAGAAGAGAGTAGGGGAATTTATTATGCAAACTTCAATTCATCATAGTATAATTAGTAAGTATACATGTCGAGTCAAAATAATACTAATTTTAGTATCTCTGATAACACAAAACATATGGGTTCAGAGACATAACTAACTATTCTGCACCAATATAACTAACATAGTGAGAAAAAATTATCTTAGCATCAATAATATATATACAATAATAGGATATTCCTGTTATGAATAAATCATTAAGCATTTATTCAAGAAAAAAAATAATTTAGATTATAATAATCTATAAGATGTTTATCTTAAATCATTCATCGTGACGGTTAGATTATCCAAAGAAATTAGATATAATATAATATAACTCTAAGAATTTTATATAATGATAAACAATCCATTTATTACATAATCTAGTCTTGAATGTTTAAATAGTTCAAGACTAATTTCTTAATAATTTAAACCTCATGAAATATCATGATTTTCTATACTTGTATTGGATTTCAGGCCAGAAGGAGGGAGTCTCTAGATCTATGTGTAGATCGGGAGAGTAATTGTGTCACAACTGTGTTACAGGCAATTCTTAGCACAAGAGTGAAAGATGTATTGTACAGAATTTTTTGTTCGTTAAAATTCTATGTCATATTAGTTGCAGATAGATGTAAATTCATCTTCAACTAGAAATGTAAAGAATAGAAACTCATTATTTCTCTGTTCGAAGATAGAAATTGAGTTCTTTATCGATAATGATTATATTGATGAGATAAGACAGTAATTGGAACCTGACGGATGTATTTTCCTTCACTGAGTCGTAGAAATGAATCCATGATATAAACTGAATGCTTGTCAGTAGCTTCGCTTAACAAGCGCAGTAGCGAATGAAGGTTCCAAAGTAATCAGACATAGTCATTACAAACTGAAGTCTGAATAATCGTTTGTTTAAGAAAGTGTCAATAAGACTGTAAACCTATAAAACGAACCGTAAGTAGGTCAATCTCACTATTAAAAACAAGCTTAACTTATTATTAATTAATTATAATTAATGACAATATGAAGATAGAATATCTGATTGTATTTAATATCTCCAATTATCAAAAAATTCTTTAATGACCTATTAACATAAATTCCTGACGAAATTGTCCATTTACAGTACACCTAACTTAAGGTACATTCCTAATTGTTTAACGAAAAACTAGGAAGATCTGACAGAAAAGCATAAGTGCGGAACTTCCTAATACGTAAAGCTTGATTGTATAAGAAATCCTTTATAATTTATTGAGACAGTCCAGTCTTATGACGATATTGATACGTCCTAATTTGATTATCTTTTATCTTTAATTAGGAATATCCATCATCGGATATTGCAATGTTATATTTAGGGGACAACATATCCAGGAGAGATCGAGATTTTCCAGATTTGTACCCTTTCCAATACTCATTAACGGAATGCAGTATTCTTCATAACAAGAAAACAAGAGGCCCACGGGCCACAGTTCGCTCACCTGAGTGACATAGCCACTGCAGACATGCAGATGTTATGCAACATTTTTCCAATCCTATCATCGCAACTAATGAAAATATCATCATTTGAGCAGTTCTTAGTTTTGAAGAAGAATATATGGGCCTGACAGTCAATGAAGCATGATCATTTGAATAAACTATCAATCACATTTCAACAGAAGGATCAATGTGAAATTTGGTGGAAATTGGCTAAGTGGTTTCTGAAGAATCATGATTTTATACATGTAAACAGCACAGTAGCAGGGAAATACTATAAATATAAACCAGATGATGGCCATCTTAGATTTCCAATCAGAACAATTTTAACTACTGTTGATCTACAAGTCACTTCGATACTTTCAATATAAATGTATATGGCCCATACAAATGGGGAAGCAAATTTGACCTTGGAGGTAAAAAGGTCAAATGTCAACATAGAACCATCATTTTAGCGATTTTGGTAGATCTCCTGTCCCCCATAATTTGTGCAAAGATTAGGACCCTGGGCTTATTTGGTTATAGAGAAGATTTTTAAAGGTTTTTACCATATATGGGCATGGCAGCCATTTTGATCAATGGACCATACCCATTTTAGCAATCATTCATTCTCCTGCCCAAGGAGGCTCCGCATGAAATTCAAGTAACACTGGCCCAGAGGCTTCAGAGGAAAAGCCATTTGAAATTATCAACATTTTTTCCACACAAATGTATGGGGCCCATACAAATGCATACAGAAGCAAACTTGACCTCGCCGTAAAAAGGTTAAATGTCATTGTATGACAATTATTTTAGCAACTTTGGTAGACCGCCATTTCCAGATGATATATGCAAAGATTCAGCCACAAGCCATCCTCGGTTTTGGAGAATAAGATTTTTAAATGTTTTTTCCCATACAAATGCATCAGGAAGCAAACTTGACCTTGCCGTAAAAAAGGTCAAATGTCAATGTATGACCATTATTTTAGCAACTTTGGTAGACCCCTTGTCCCAGATGATTTATGCAAAGATTCAGCCCCAAAGCATCCTCGGTTCTAGAGAAGAAGATTTTTAAAGGTTTTACCATATATGGGCATGGCGGCCATCTTGGTCAACGAACCGTGACCATTTTAGCAATCTTTTGTTCCCCCTATCTAAGGAGGCTCCATATGAAATTTGAGCAAAACTGGCCCCAAGGCTCCAAAGGAGAAGTTGTTTGAAATTCTGAACATTTTTCCCATACAAATGCTTAAGGAAGCAAAATTGACCTTACTGTAAAAAGGTCAAATGTCAATGTACGACCATTATTTTAGCAATTTTGGTAGCCCTCTCATTCCCGATGGTATATGCAAAGATTCAGCCATAAGGCATGCTCGGTTTTGGAGAAGAAGATTTTTAAAGGTTTTTCCCATACAAATGCATAGGGAAGCAAACTTGACCTTGCCGTAAAAAGGTCAAACGTCAATGTACGACAATTCTTTTAGCAATTTCAGTAGACCTCCCCGATGATTCCTGCAAAGGTTCAGCCCCAAGGCATTCTCGGTTCTGGAGAAGAAGATTTTTAAAGGTTTTTACCATATATGGGCGTGGTGACCATCTTGGTCAATGGACCGCGACCATTTTAGCAATTTTTCGTTCCCCCACCCTAAGGAGGCTCCATATGAAATTTGAGCAAAATTGGCTCAGCGGCTTCAGAGGAGAAGTCGTTTGAAAATGTTAACGGATGGACGCACGGACCGACGGACGACGGATGAAAAGTGATCACAATAGCTGATCCTGAGCAGAGCTCAGGTGAGCTAAAAACTGGTTCCTATTATCAGAACGGATCATAGATGAGGAATGTTATTGTATTTGGTCCTAAAATATTATAGAATAATGTAAAGGACTTTATTTCCTCACTTCTTCATAAATATATGAACTTTCTCACATTGTCATAACTGTTGAAGTACGAAGGTAAACAATGGAATAATTGATTTATGACTTATAATTGCCATTGATGTTTAGAGGAGGTAAACTACTCGTTACGTTAATTCCCCTCTTAGAAATTTCCTTTGTATCATACTTTAAGGAATATATATGTTAGACCTATGCAAAACATGTGTTTAGCTTTTAGCAACTTTGGTAGACCTCCCATTCCCAATGATTTATGCAAAGATTCAGCCACAAGGCATCCTGGGTTCTGGAGAAGGTTTTTACCATGTATGGGCATGTTGGCCATCTTGATCAATGGACCACAACCATTTTAGCAACCTTTCATTCCCCTGCCCCAGGGAGGCTCCAAATGAAATCTGAACAACATTGGCCCAAGAGGCTCCAGAGAAGAAGTCATTTGAAAATCTCAACATTTTTTCCCATACAAATCCATAGGGAAGCACACTTGACCTCGCCATAAAAAGGTCAAATGTCAATGTACGATCATTATTTTAGCTATTTCGGTAGACCTCCCATCCCTGATAATTTATGCAAAGATTCAGCCGTAAGGCATCATCGGTTCTGGAGAAGAAGATTTTTAAAGGTTTTTACCATATATGGGCATGGCGGCAACCTTGGTCAATGGACGGCAACCATTTTAGCAATCTTTCATTCCCCTGCCCCAGGGAGGCTCCAAATGAATTTTGAGAAACATCGGCCCAGAGGCTCCAGAGGAGGTCATTTGAAATTCTCAACATTTTTCCCATACAAATGCATAAGCAAGCAAACTTGACCTCATCGTAAAAAGGTCAAATGTCAATATACGACCATTATTTTAGCATCTTTGGTAGATCTCCTGTCCCCAATAATTTATGCAAAGATTCAGCCATAAGGCATCCTCGGTTCTGAAGAAGAATATTTTTAAAGGTTTTTACCATATATGGGCATGGCGACCATCTTGGTTAACGGACCAAGACCATTTTAGCAATCTTCCATTCCCCCAATCTAAGGAGGCTCCATATGAAATTTGAGCAAAACTGGCTCAGCAGTTTCAGAGGAGAAGTCATTTGAAAATGTTAATGGATGGACTGACGCACAGACGCATGGACGGATGGACAACAGACAAAAAGTGATCACTATAGCTCATCCTGAGCATAGCTCAGGTGAGCTAAAAAGTGAAGACATATTACAGGTACTCTAACATATGTTATTTCAATCAAAAACAACAATACAGGCACTTTAATACATTTTTTTCTATCAAAAACAACAATAGTCATGATAACGGTACGAGTATACCAGTTGACTGAAGAGAGACCGTTATTGTTTGGTTAATGATTGTTTGCTGGAATAATGATCAGGCGCTCAATAACTAATCACTGCTTGGCTGGTAAATGATTGTTTGTTGAAACTGGTTGGGTGCGACAAAAGATAGATAATTATCTTTCTTTTGTCATTCTATTAATTGTCTTTCTACTAGTGATCACTTCTGCCTATTGATGTGTCTAAGTTATGTCGGGTCTTTCTTTTGTCTTTCTATGTTTTGTTGGATACCGAAAATCTGTATTATTGTACTTGGAAGTTAGATTTTCAAGAAGTTAGAATTAATTGGAACATTTATCTTCTTGACTAGAATGATCCAAAAGAATTTAGACATGGCTGTAGTAGAATCGTATGGAGCCTAGAATAATTTATGCCTAATATCATAGAGGTGTTTGATTAATTTAACTACCCTTTCCAAGAGTCTGGACAAGGCATGACTGATGTGGACTCTTGTTACAGGTATTAATAAAATGCCAATGAAATAAATTAATATGGGAACTAATAGCCTTAAATTGCTGGCTGTTTTCCCATATATCTATATTTTTTAATGAACATGTATTAGGATATTTGCCCCTACTAAACTGTCTATGCGAATCGTCAGTATCTAGAGAGGATATTTTGATTAGGATAATGTTGAAATTTATTTGTGTAACATCTCATAGGAGTCAATAAATTGACACTTTAATGTGTAGTTTTGATCAAGTTTATCCCCTTATAATTTGTTCTTGATATATATCACCAGTCATAATTTATGTACATTTGCTTCAGAATAAATGTAATAAATAAATATGATAAATAAAATAAATGTAATAATTATAAACACCAATATATATGGAGTGAATGGAGTGAAAACGGTTTTTATATTTTTTTATGTCAAATAGGGAGAAAAGTGAGAAATTGAGTTTTTATTTTTTTTATGTCTTGAAAACGGAAAGCGAGATGGATAGGAAAGAGAGGAATTTTCATAATTAAGGAAAATTATTTTGCAATATAAGACTCATATTTCAGAATTTCTTATTTCCAAAGATTATTTTCATCAAAGCCCCCTTTTCACAGTTTTAGGGTTGTTTAGACAAGCTAATTGATTAAGTTTTGTAGACTTGAACAAGGTATAAATCTTTATCAAGGTATAAGCTGGGCTAAGTCTTTGAAACTCTTAACACTTATTAGCAAACCAGCCATTTGATATAACCTCAGGTAACTTCTGTCAAAGTGGCTTGCAGCTTGATTTGGTAAACAATGAAATGTGTTAATCAGGAAACTGTTGTCACTCAAAAATGGGAAACCGTTTTGAAACTTGAGATAACTTGTAATTTTAACAGATTGGCTTCCATTTATATTAGCTCTAGAAGCATTTTGGCACCTTTGAGAAGAACATGAAACAGGTAGTTTTATTCGACATTTAAAATATAGAAATGATTGGTTGTTTATAACAGGCTCATGTATTGGCTCAATTGGGTAAAGGGAAACTTTTGGGAAATTCGAGCTAGAGAGAAAATAAACAAGAGGGCCATGATGGCCCTGTAACGCTCACCTGCGTATCATAGCACTTTGAGAACCTGACCTAGAACTGATCAAGGCAAACATTCTGATCAAATGAAATTCAAAATGATTATATTAACAAGTAAGACAATGTAGCATGTCTAATGGACTGTGAAATAGAGGTCAAGGTCAAATATGGATGACTGCACTCAAGAGGCCATGCTAAGCTGTATGCATGTACTAAGTATCACTGGCTGTAGGAGCAATAGTTACTGAGAAACTGACCTAAACACAAACACTTCACAAGTACCAAATATCACTCTGTAGGACCAATAATTACTGAAACTGATCTAAACAGAAAAAAACTTAAGAAAGTCACCGGACAGTGAAATATACGTCGCCTAGAAATCATCAAGACAAACATTTTGAGCAAGATTCATGATGATCACTTCAAAAATGTGACCTCTAGAGCATCAACAAGGTTTTCCTTTGATTTGGCCTGGTGACCTAGTTTCTGATATCAAGTGACCCAGTTTTAAACTAGACCTAGAAATCATCAAGACAAATACTTTGAGCAATATTTATGATGATTACTTAAAAAATGTGACCTCTGGAGTGTTAACAAGGTTTTCCTTTGATTTGGCCTGGTGACCTAGTTTTTGACCCCACATGATCCAGTTTCAAACCTGACCCAGAAATCATCAAAACAAACATTTTGAGCAAGATTCATGATGATTGCTTCAAAAATGTGACCGCTAGAGTGTTAACAAGGTTTTCCTTTGATTTGGCCAGGTGACCTAGTTTTTGATATCAAGTGACCCAGTTTCAAACTTGACCTAGAACTCATCAAGACAAACATTTTGAGCAAGATTCATGATGATTGCTTCATAAATGTGACCGCTAAAGTGTTAACAAGGTTTTCCTTTGATTTGGCCTAATGACCTAGTTTTTGACCCCAAGTGACCCAGTTTCAAACTTGACTTAGACATCACCAAGACAAACATTTTGAGCAATATTCATGATGATTGCTTCAAAAATGTGACCGCTAAAGTGTTAACAAGGTTTTCTGCTGATTTGGCCAGGTGACCTAGTTTTTTACCCCATGTGACCCAGTTTCGAACTTGACCTAGAAATCATCAAGACAAACATTTTGAGTAAGATTCATGATGATTGCTTCAAAAATGTGACTGCTAGAATGTTAACAAGGTTTTCTGCTGATTTGGCCCGGTGACCTAGTTTTTCACCCCAAGTGCCCCAGTTTCGAATTTGACCTAGAACTCATCAAGACAAACATTTTGAGCATGATTCATGATGATTGCTTGAAAAATGTGATCGCTAGCGTGTTAACAAGGTTTTCCTTTGATTCGGCCTGGTGACCTAGTTTTTGACCCCAAGTGATCCAGTTTCGAACCTGACCTAGAAGGCAAACATTCTGAGCAACATTCATGATGACTGCTTCAAAATTGTGACCTCTAGAGTGTTAACAAGTTTTTCCTTTGATTTGACCTGGTGACCTAGTTTTTGACCCCAAGTGACCCAGTATCGAACGACCTAGATTTCATAGGGGGAAAACATTCTGGGCAAGTTTCATCAAGATTGGGTCAAAACTGTGACCTCTAGTGTGTTAACAAACTAATTGTTGATGACGGATGATGGACGACTGACAACGATGGACGACGGACAGAGGGTGATCACAATAGCTCAACCTGAGCTTTTGCTCAGGTAAGCCAAAAATCAAGGGTCTTACGCTAGCCACGGAACTGTGCACATGATACAATGTAGACCCTTCATAGACCTTTTGACATTAAATTTGGCTCTGTATAGAGATGCACAAATCTTTGTAAAATCTTTGTGTTTAGCAGAAGTAAATAGAAGTGCCAAAATAAGGACAAGCAAATTACTTAAAGTAACTAGACACCCAAGTGGGCCAGAATTCGCTCACTTGGATTAGGCTGATCATGATATGTTACATTGCGCCATGGTGGCCATCTTGGCTATCAGATCAGATTGCCTTAAGCAATTCAGAATTTGATGTTGTTTGAAGAGTTTCAAGATTGCCACCATGGATATTAGAATGGAACAACAAGACCTGTCACCAGACAGGATAGCTAGCCTGATATTGCACATTTTGTTTCTGGAAAATTTTAAGTCCGTGACCTTGATTTTGACATGACCTGGGTGTGTGTGTGAGAGGGGGAGGGGGGGGGGGAGAGGAATTTTCATCAAACCAAAGGTGAATCAAATTGGTGATAAGGTTAGGAAATAATAAGGTCTTAAAAACTTAAATGAAAACTTGAACATTTTTAAAATTCAAAGACGTGACCTCAACCCCAAGGTCAGGGTCATGAAAGCTGATGGTGCTTGTAAAAACTTTGGACAGTATATATCATGATACCAAATATAAATTAAATCCATTGTTTGGTTTAGAAGTAATGAAGTCCTAAAAACTTTGACGTAAAATTTTAATATGAAAATTTTGACATTACTCTGACCTTGACTGTAACATGAACAAGTGGGGTGAGGATGGAACTGGGCAAAATTTTGGACCAATAGTTATCACCATACCAAAGAAGAATCAAATCGGTGGTAAGGTTAGAAAATAACTAGAGCTGGTGTTTGTAAAACACTATGCCCCCAACTGCCTGACTCTAACACTGTTTGACTCCAACACTGCTTAGCCATGACGGTAACAACAGTACAAATATATGATTTCAATGTTATTTTATCAAAGGGAAATAACTCTAAAATAGGAGATGATTGGGATAAGAAAAAAATACGGATCACCTATTTTTTCATGAGGAATCAAAACATGAAATTTCAAAACATTAGCATACATGGTTCTAAACTTATGCTATACACAATAAAGCAACGACATTAAATGGCCCAAAATTGCGAAGGGCCATAACTCCAACATTTCATTTAATTGGTTCAAAATTTATTCAGGTGATCTCCTCCTCAATCCCAATCAGTATACCAAATATCATGGCTCTAGCTTAAATACTTTTTGAGATATCTTGCTGAAAAAGTCAAAATGCCTAGAACTACAAAGGGCCATAACTACATCAATTTTTCATGGAATTCCCTAAAAAACAAACCAGGTAATCTCCACATCATCCCCAATCAGCATATAATATTTCAAGACCCTAGCTCAAGTGCTTTTCGAGAAATCTTGCTGACAAGGTCAAAATGAGCAGAACTGCAAAGGGCCTTAACTTTATCAATATTTTCATGGAATTCTCTCAAAATATAATCGGGTAATGTACACATCATTCCCACTCACTGTATCGAATTTCAAGAACCCAGCTTAAATACTTTTCAAGATATCTTGCTCACAAGATTTAATTCTGATTTTTTTCAAAGGGGCATAACTTTAAATAAACATGCTAGACAAGAAACAAAATACTGGTAGGCTATTTTTTCATTGGGAACCCAAATATAAAATTTCAAAACCCTAGCGTGCAGGGTTCTTAAGATATGGCATGCACAAAAAAAGCTTGATGAACGGACAAACAGTCGGATGGACAAATGAAGGCAAAATAATATGCCCCATCAATTTCATTCGAAACTGGGGGCATAATCAGGTCATCTACTCATTGCTACCAATCTATTCATCAAGTTTCAAGGCTCCAGCTTCAATAGTTTTTGAGATATTTTGTTCACAAGGGAAACATGCCCAAATTTACAAAGGGCCATTACTTATGAAATATTTTTCAGAATTTACAAAAAAATTAATCAGGTCATCTACTCATCATTACCAATCAATTCACCAAGTTTCAAGTCTCTAGCTCTAATAGTTTTTGAGATATTTTGCTGACAAGATAAAAATGCCCAAAATAACAAAGGGGCATAACTCAAGAAGTATATTTCAAAATTTCTTCAAAAGTTAATCAGGTTGTCTACTCATCACTACCAGTCTATTCATCAAGTGTCAAGGCTCTAGTTCCAACAGTTTTTGAGATATTTTGCTGACAAGGTAAAATTGCCCAAAATTACAAAGGGCCATAACTCTTGAAGTATGTTTCAGAATTTCTTCAAAAATTAATCAGGTCATCTACTCATCACTACAAATCCATTTACTAAGTTTCAAGGCTCTAGTTCTAACAGTTTTTGAGATATTTTGCTGACAAGATAAAAATGCCTAAAATTACAAAGGGGCATGACTCAAGAAGTATATTTCAAAATTTCTTCAAAAGTTTATCAGGTTGTCTACTCATAACTACCAGTCTATTCATCAAGTTTCAAGGCTCTAGCTTCAATAGTTTTTGAGATATTTTGCTGACAAGTAAAAAATGCCCTAAATTACAAAGGGCCATAACTCATGAAGTGTTTTTTCAGAATTTCTTCAAAAGTTAATCAGGTCATCTACACATCACTACAAATCCATTTACTAAGTTTCAAGGCTCAAGCTCTAACAGTTTTTGAAATATTTTGCTGACAAGGTAAAAATGCCCAAAATTACAAAGGGCCATAACTCAAAAGGCATTTTTCAAAATTTCTTCAAAAGTTAATCAGGTTGTCTACTCATCACTACCAGTCTATTCATTAAGTTTCAAGGCTCTAGCTCCAACGGTTTTTGAGATATTTTACTGACAAGATAAAAATGCCCAAAATTACAAAGGGCCATAACTCATGAAGTATTTTTCAGAATTTCTTCAAAAGTTAATCAGGTCATCTACTCATCACTACAAATCCATTTACTAAGTTTCAAGGCTCTAGCTCTAACAGTTTTTGAGATATTTTGCTGACAAGGTAAAATTGCCCAAAATTACAAAGGGCCATAACTCAAGAAGTATTTTTCAAAATTTCTTCAAAAGTTAATCAGGTTGTCTACTCATCACTACCAGTCTATTCATCAAGTTTCAAGGCTCTAGCTTTAATAGTTTTTGAGATATTTTGCTGACAAGATTGCATCCATATTTTTTCAAAGGGCCATAACTCAGAAAAGGGGCATAATCCTGTCAAGAAAAAAAATACGTGTCAGCTATTTTTACATGAGGAATCCATATATGAAATTTCAAAACAGTAGCATTCACGGTTTTAAAGTTATGCTATGCATCAAAGAGCGTGACGAACAGACGGACGTACGGACGGAAGGACAGACGGACGGACGGACGGACGACCCAGAAGCAATATGCCCCTCCAACTTCTTTGAAGTTGGGGGCATAATGAGGTCTTAAAAACTTTAACGAAAACTTTAACATTTAAATTCTAAGTCTGTGACCTCAACCTCAATGTCACTGTCATGCTGATAAAAACTTTTGACCAGTATCTATCATGATACCCAATGGGAACTAAATCCATCATTTAGTTTAGAAGTAATGAGATCCTAAAAACTTTGACGTAAAATTATAAATGAAAATTCTAAGTCTGCGATCTTGACCTTGACATGACCTAGGATGGTGGGGATGGTACTGCACAAAATTTTTGACCAATATGTATCATCATACCAAAGATGAATCAAATCGGTGATAAGGTTAGGAAATAATAAGGTCTTAAAAACTTTAATGTAAACTTTAACATTTAAATCCTAAGTCTGTAACCTTGACCTCAAGGCCACCGTCATGAGTGCTGATGGTGCTGATAAAAACTTTTCACCAGTATCTTTCATGATACCAAATACAGACTAAATCCATCATTTAGTTTAGAAGTAATGAGATCCTAAAAACTTTGACGTAAAATTTTAACATGAAACTTCTAAGTCTGTGACCTTGACCTTGACATGATCTAGGGTAGTGGGGATGGTACTGCGCAAAATTTTGGACCAATATGTATCATCATACCAAAGATGAATCAAATCGGTGATAAGGTTAGGAAATAATGAGGTCTTAAAAATTTTAAAGACACATTTTGGATTGCATAACACCCTAATGACCATAAGGAGATTTAGATAAGAAATTCTTTGACTTTGGCCACCCTTATAGGTAGGGGCCTGATAAGGGGAAATTAGATTTGATATCAGCAAAGTTTATGATGAAGACAGAGAAACAGATAAGGAGGGTAATTTGGTGATAATTTGATGGATTTTTTTTCTGTTTATTCAATAAAATACAGCTGGTTGTTATTCATTAGAATTGCCTCTCCCAGGCAGTTCTAATGAATACCCACAACATGGTTTATGGAGAAATACAGATATTTAAACCTATATGCTAATTTATCATCAAATGCCCTCTTTATCTGTTTCTTTGGATCAAATACAGAAAATTAGTTAGATAGATAGTATTTTATTTATCTATTTATTTATTTATTTGTTTATTTATTTATTTATTTAAAAAGAGA
Source organism: Anodontia alba (assembly GCA_964016985.1). Classification (NCBI taxonomy): domain Eukaryota; kingdom Metazoa; phylum Mollusca; class Bivalvia; order Lucinida; family Lucinidae; genus Anodontia; species Anodontia alba. The sequence continues at coordinate 50,582,020 of OZ024824.1, read as the reverse complement.
AGCTTTATAGCATAAAATGCACATTCTTAATTGTCTAAGAACTTTCTGACATGGAAAAATAAGAAAAATATCAATACTTTGAAAAAACATCTTATAGGGTCTTGAAAAAAACTTTCTGATAATTCCATTATGTTTTAATTTCATGAATAAATATTATTTAGTATTCCTTTGTTCTTCTTTCCTAGTGAACTCTCATAATTAGTCTCAAGACAAAATATGTGCAGATTCAATTTGATTGAAGCTAAAATATTTAGTTTTTAGGCAGCTATGAAATAATTGCGCAGTGTTCTTATTTACTTCAGAAAATAAATAAATAAATAAATAAATAAAACTTTCTATTTTATATTTCTATTTCAGTTTATTTGTATTCTTTTACAATGCAAGAAAAAACAACACTTTTGTATTTTGGAAAAAAAAATAAAAAAATAAATAAATAAATAAAAATAAAAAAAAATAAATAAATGAAGTGCTACAATACAAATCAACAAATTAAATGCAAAATTTGCAAATGAATTTATTTAGTTCTAATGTAACATATTGAATACTGCTCATTTACATGAATTAACCCTTATAGGCCCCACCTACGGAGACTTAACATCCTTATAATGGCTTCATAATCACTTAGATAAGATAAGCCTTTGATGTGCGCTCTGTTATCAGGACTGTATATTGGGGGTGATCATGAAGGTGGGGTCTAGCCAAAGAAGGAAAAAAATGTGTCTTTAACGAAACTTTAACATTTGTGGACGCCGATGCCGACACCGAAGCCAATGCTGACACCGAGGGTAGTACAATAGCTCTCTTTGAACGTTGTTCAGGCGAACTAATTAAACAAATCTGAATCTCCATGTCACCCCGATGCCTCCCATCAAGTTTTGGCTCAACCAGATTTACTGTTTGGGAGGAGATGTGGTTTGAAGAATTTCAAATTGGTTGCCATCTTGGACATTGGAACCGAACGATTTTAGCAATTCTGAAGTTCCATAACACCCTAATGCCTCCAATCATGTTTAACTCTTTCCCTACTAGAACTACTGTTATGAGTCACTACCACAGCAGTACAGCAAGCAGATTACTGATGCTAGTTTTATAGGTGGAATACCACAGCAATCAGCAGACAGCAGAAGTGTTTCCAACTGTAAATGTTCATTTGTTTTGCTTGTTGTGTTGAGTTGTTTGATTTATTCAGTTTATTTGTTTTTTGTTTTGTTGTCTTAAGATGTAATTAATAAAATAATTATTTCATTTACCAAGTCTTTATTGTCATTTACGCTCAATTGGACTTACCGTTCGGTAGCAGATGTGATTTGAAGATTTTCAAGATGGCTCTCATGGTGGCCATCTTGGATATCAGAACGGAAGGATTTTAGCAATTCTAAATCTCCATGTGGCTCCAATGCCTCCCACCAAGTTTGGGCTCAATCTGACTTAGGGTCTGGGAGCAGATGTGGTTTGAGGATTTTCAAGATGGTGGCCATCTTGGATAGCCAAACAGAATGATTTAAGCAAATCTGAATCTCTATGTCGATCTGAAGCTTCCCATCAAGTTTCGGCTCAATCTAACTTTCGGACTGGGAGGAGATGTTGTTTGAAGAATTTAAAGATGGCAGCCATGGCGGTCATCTTGGATATCTGAACGGAACAATTTTAGAAATTCTGAATCTTTAAGTCGCCATCAAGTTTTTGCTCAATCTGACCTATGGTTTTGGAGGATATGTAATTTGAGGAATTTCAAGATGGCCACCATGGCGGCCATCTTAGATATCGGAACTGAACGATTTTAGCAATTCTGAATCTCTATAACACTGATGCCTCCCATCAAGTTTTGGCTCAATCTGACTTATGGTTTGGGAGGAGATGTCGTTTGAAGAATTTCAAGATGGCCCCTGTGGCGGCCATTTTGGATATAAGAAAGAAACGATTTTAGCAATTCTGAATCTCTGAGTCACTGTGATGCTTCCCATCAAGTTTAGGCTCAATCAGACTTACCATTTGGGAGAAGCTGTCGTTTGAAGAATTTCAAGATGGCCACCATCTTGGATATTGGAACAAAACCATTTTAGCAATTCTGAATCTCTGTGTCACTCTGATGCCTTCCATCAAGTTTTGGCTCAATCTGACTTACTGCTTGGGAGGAGATGTCGTTTGAAGAATTTTGAGATGGCCACCATGGTGCCCATCTTGGATATCAGAATGGAACAATTTTAGCAATTCTGAATCTCTGTGTCACTGTGATGCCTCCCATCAAGTTTCAGCTCAATCTGACATACAGTTTGGGAGGAGATGTCGTTTGAAGAATTCCAAGATGGCCACCATGGCAGCCATCTCGGATATTGGAATGGAATAATTTTAGCAGTTCTGAATCTCTATGTTGCCATAATGCTTCCCACTAAGTTTCAGCTCAATCCAACTTATGGTTCTGGAGGAGATGTCAACAAAAGGGCCCAGAGGGCCCTAATTCTCTCACCTGAGTGTCATTGTCTCTAGTATATTCTAAAAGACTATGATTTCTCGTCATAGGTCTATGTATGTTTAAAACTTGTTGAAAATGAATGTTTTCGGATGACAGGCTGGGGGGTACTGGACAGAAGCATGATCGCATGGTGCCTTATTGTTGAACAGGCATGTGAACTAAATGAAGCTATGTTACCAAATATCAAAGGCCAGGGCCTTCTGGTTTCAGACAAAAAGATTTTTAAAGGTTTTCCCTATATAAGTATATATAAAACAAGAGGCCCACAGGCCACGGGTCGCTCACCTGACACAGCCACTGCAGATATGCAGATGTTATGCAACATTTTTCCAATCCTGTCATCGCAACTAATGAAAAGATCATCATTTAAGTTCTTAATTTTGAAGAAGAATATATATGACATGACAGTCAATGGAGCGTGATCATTTGAACAAACTCTCAATCACATTTCAACAGTAGGATCAATGTGAAATTTGGTGGCAAATGGCTAAGCGGTTTCTGAAGAATCATGATTTTATACATGTAAACAGCTCAGTGGCAGGGAAATATAATAAACATAAACAAGATGGCAGCCATCTTGGATTTCCAATCAGCATGATTTTAGCTACTGTTGATCTACAAGTCACCTCGATACTTCCGATGAACTTTGGGTCAACTGCCCTTTCGGTTCAGGAGAAAAAGTTCAAAACAGATTTTCAAGATGGCTGCCATGGCTGCAATTTGGGATTTCCTATCGCAACGATTTGAGCAATTTTTTATCAAATCAATTGGCCCTTTGGTTCAGGTAAATAAGCAAAAAAAAGATTTTCAAGATGGCCGCCATAGCGGCCATCTTGGATTTCGCATCCAAACAATTTAAGCTATTTTAGATCTACAAGTCACCTCAATGCTTCCTACCAAGTTTCGAGTCAAATGGCCTTTCAGTCCAGGAGAAGAAGCGAAAAATAGATTTTCAAGATGGCTGTCATGGCGGCCATCTTGGATTTCTGATAGGGACGATTTTCGCTATTTTTGATCTACAGGTAACCTCCTACCTAGTTTAAAGTCAATAAGACTTTCGGTTCAGGAGAAGAAGTGAAAAATAGATTTTCAAGATGGCCGCCATGGGATTTCCAATCATAACGATTTTAGCCATTTTTGATCTATAAGTCACCCAATGCTTCCTACCAAGTTTTAAGTCAATTGGCTTTTAGCGAAAAAAAGATTTTCAAGAATGCCACCATGGCGGCCACCTTGGATTTCCGATCAGCATGATTTTAGCTACTTTTGATCTACAAGTCACCCTGATGCTTCCTACCAAGTGTGGGGTCAATTGGCCGTTAGGCTCAGGAGATGAAGTGAAAAATAGATTTTCAAGATGGCTGCCATGGTGGCCATTTTGGATTTACAATTGGCATGATTTTAGCTATTTTTGATCTACAAGTCACCTCAATGCTTCCTACCAAGTTTCGAGTCAACTGGCCTTTTGGTTCAGGAGAAGAAGCGAAAAATAGATTTTCAAGATGGCAGTCATGGCGGCCATCTTGGATTTCTGATCGGAACAATTTTAGCTATTTTTGATGTACGTCACCCTGATGCTTCCTACTAAGTTTTGAGTCAACTGACTTTTGGGTTTAGGAGAAGAAGCCAAAAATAGATTTTCAAGATGGCCACCATGGCGGCCATCTTGGATTTACAATCGGGACGATTTTAGCTATTTTTGATCTACAAGTCACCCAAATGTTTCCTACCAAGTTTCGAGTCAACTGGCCTTTCGGTTCAGGAGAAGAAGCGAAAAACATTTTCAAGATGGCTGCCATGGCGGCTAACTTGGATTTCGGATCGGAAGGATTTTAGCTATTTTTTATCTATAAGTCACCCCAATGCTTCCTACCAAGTTTGGAGTCAATTGGCCTTTCGGTTCAGGAGAAGAAGCGAAAAATAGACTTTCAAGATGGCGGCCATGGCTGCCATCTTGGATTTCCGATCAGAACGATTTTAGCTATTTTTGATCTACAAGTCATCCCGATGCTTCCTATCAAGTATCGAGTCAACTGGCCCAGGAGTGTAAGAGTAGTAGGCTTTTAAAGCAAATGTTGACGCCGCACGATGAACGACAAACGACGGACATTGACTGACCACAATAGCTCACCATGAACACTTTGTGCTCAGGTGAGCTAACAAGATGGCGACCATCTTGGATTTCCAATAGGGATGATTTTAGCTATTTTTGATCTACAAGTCACCCCGATGCTTCCTACCAAGTTTAAAGTCAATAAGCCTTTCAATTCAGGAGAAGAAGCGAAAAATAGATTTTCATGATGGCCACCATGGAAGACATCTTGGATTTCCGATCAGAAAGATTTTAGCTATTTTTGACATATAAGTCAACCCGATGCTTCCTACCAAGTTTTGAGTCAATTGGCTTTTTCAGTTCAGGAGAAGAAGCAAAAAATAGATTTTCAAGATGGCTGCAGGCAGCCATCTTGGATATCTGATCGGGACGATTTTAGCTAGTTTTGATCTACAAGTCATCCCAATGCTTCCTGCCACGTTTTGAGTCAATTGGCCAGAAGAAGAAGCGAAAAATTGATTTTCAAGATGGCCGCCATCTTGGCTTTCCGATAGGGACAATTTTAGCTATTTTTGATTTATAAGTCACCCCAATGCTTCCTACCAAGTTTGGAGTCAACTGGCTTTTGAGTTTAGGAGAAGAAGCGAAAAATAGATTTTCAAGATGGCCACCATGGCAGCCATCTTGGATTTCCAATCGGTACGATTTTATCTATTTTTGATTTACAAGTCACCCCGATGCTTCCTACCTAGTTTAAAGTCAATAAAATTTCGGTTCAGGAGAAGAAGTGAAAAATAGATTTTCATGAAGGTGGCCATCTTGGACTTCGGATCGGAACGATTTTAGCTAATTTTGATCTATTAATCACCCCAATGCTTCCTGCCAAGTTTGGAGTCAATTGGCTTTTGGGTTTAGGAGAAGAAGCAAAAAAATAGATTTGGATTTCAGATCGGAATGATTTTAGCTATTTTTGATCTATAAGTCACCCAAATGCTTCCTAACTAGTTTAAAGTAAATAAGCCTTTTGGTTCAGGAGGAGAAGCGAAAAATAGATTTTCAAGATGGCGGCCATGGCGGCCATCTTGGATTTCCAATCGTTACGATTTTAGCTATTTTTGATCTATAACTCATCCCAATGCTTCCTACCAAGTTTGGAGTCAATTGGCTTTTGGGTTTAGGAGAAGAAGCGAAAAATAGATTTTCAAGATGGCTGCCATGGCGGCCATCTTGGATTTCCGATAGGGACGATTATAGCTATTTTTGATCTATAAGTCACCCCAATGCTTCTTACCAAGTTTGGAGTCAATTGGCTTTTGTGTTTAGGAGAAGAAGCGAAAAATAGATTTTTAAGATGGCTGCCATGGCGGCCATCTTGCATTTCCGATTTGAACGATTTTAGCTATTTTTGTTTCCGATGCTTCCTACCTAGTTTAAAGTCAAAAAGCCTTTCGGTTCAGGAGAAGAAGCGAAAAATAGATTTTCAGGATGGCCAGAGTAACCAGAGTAAAAAGATGAACATTAATTTTCAGAAAATATGTGCTGGTGACATCAACTTATGACAATTTCAGGAAGTAAAGTGCTGGGACATCACGTTACAATTAAAGGACAATTCAAGACTTGTGATTTTAATGTTTAGGACTTTGGAGAAAAATCAATGAAATTTCAGTGTAAAGTAGTGCCAATTTAGAATTCCGTGAAAAGTTCAGTGAAATAGGTTTTACCGAGACTCCTTTTTTTCTTATCTGTAGTGTGTTCTCTGTTTCCAAAGGCAATCTTTTTGACGTTTATTTTACTACACTGCAGTTGGTATTAGTGCCAGGTGGCGGTAGTATAACGTCTCCCCATACTTTACCATAGTGCAGATTATATTTCATTTCCTTTGGGATCAGTGGGCCCATTGTGGAATCTTTGAAAATGGAATTCTGCTCATGTATATGCTAGAAAGTGTAAGCAGTGTTGCAAACTTCATTACTGCTTATGAACAGTCTCAATAAAACCGAGACTCCTATTTTCTTATCTGTAGTGTGTTCTTTGTTTCCAAAGGCAATCTTTTTGATGTTTATTTTACTACACTGCAGCTGGTATTAGTGCCATGTGGCGGCGGTAAAATGTCTCCCTGTACTTTACCATAGTGCAGATTATATTTCATTTCCTTTGGGATCATTAGGCCCATTGTGGAATCTTTTAAAATGGAGTTCTGCTCATGTATACGCTAATGGCATAAGCAGTGTTGCAAACTTCATTACTGCTTATGAAGAGTCTCAATAAAACCGAGACTCCCATTTTCTTATCTGTAGTGTGTTCTTTGTTTCCAAAGGCAATCTTTTTGACGATTATTTTAGTGACAATTTAGGGCTCAGAAATCAACAAAACCTATTCTGCATCCATTGCGTTTATTCGTTTTAGAAACTTTAAAATAAACTCAAAATTGAGAAATCAAAACTCTGCCTTGAAGTTGTTATTTCATGTTTTAGTGTTTATATCATATAAAGGCATCTGATAAATAGAAACTTTAAAACTGTCACCAAGGCTGATGCCACAAAGGGGGGCAACCTAGACTCTCTCCCTCGTATTTGAAAAATGGCTCAAAAGGGGTCCTGTGTGCTACCAACATAGCTTGAGCTAAATTCCCCAAACTTTGCCGAGCAAGTGCATTCACACTAGTGACCCTCCAATGCTTGAGTCTCCAGAAGTAATCCCGGACAACCCTGTGACATATACTTTGGTAGTATTTTCTATCAGTTTAGATAGAGGAAGAACAAATAAAGGAGTTGAAAGCGACTCCATAAATAGTTCAATTCCTGACAGAAATTTATAGGGAGTATGACCTTCCGAAACTCTCGGACACATCTCTGGTAAAGTTTAGAAGATTTTCTTAATAATTTTTATCAAAGGATCAGGTATCTATTTCGGAGTCTGATCCAGGATGATGAACAATGTGCCAAATTATCGGTTGTTTCCTCTACAACTCTATCAGGTTGTGGTGTTATATAAACATTAACATTGAGGAGAGATATGTCTCGATCTATGATACTGATCATAATCTTAAATATATTCAAAAGAAAAAGAAGAAGGAGATGGGTGAATTCTTTTCTTATGAAATGTTTGATTTCTTTGTCTTTCTGCTTCTTCCGAGAGAAGACAGAAGATGAAGAAGAAGCAAACGCAAAACTGTATCTTCTCTTCTTTTTGTGATTATATTTAGGTTGATCTCTTAAAGTACGTATTTTAAGAGAAACAGACCTACAGACTTCCAAGAATTTGTCAAATGTTCGATAACAATACTAGGATCTGACATATTCCCTAAGCAGTAGCACTCTTTGTTTATTCATTGAGTTCCGAGGCTCATTCGTAACTGATTGCTCCAAGTTCAGTGATATCTAAAATCGGCTACCCTATATTCAGTGCCTAATGTTTGCTGCCTGGTACCTGATGCCTGGTGACTGGTGCCCAGTGACCAGTGACTGGTTACTGATGATTGTTGAAGTCAATAGTCTAATGATCGGTGCACGGTGCCTGGTTGATCAGTGCCCAGTGACTGGTGCCTGGTGTGTTGTTCACCAGTCAATGACTTGTGCCTGGATGACCGGTGACTGGTGCCTGGTTGACTGGTGCCTAGTACCCAGTGACTGGTGCCTATAGTGTTTACCAGACTGGTGCCCAATTCCTGATTGACTGGTACCCGTTGACTGGTGCCTGGTGTGTTTACCAGACCGGTGAGTGGATGACTGGTGACTGGTGTGTTCATCAGTCAATGACCAGTGCCTGAATGATGGGTGACTGGTGGCCGGTGCCTGGTTGACCGGTAATGGTGCCTGGTGGACATGAATGGTATGCCATCCGTTGAGCAGCCACCAAAATGGGGCCTACCCCCGGCAGTAAAGCCATGCGGGGTGGTGATCCAATATCCATGTAGAAATGTCTTCAGGAAAACCTGAGTTGACATTTTCTCTCCAACGAAGTTTGTCTCATAGTGTTGAGCAGTATTATCTTCTTATTTGCTCATGAACCATTCAAAATCTAACACACCATACATGTAAAACACCTAAAATGAGAATAAAAATAATTAGTATGGTTATCCCATAACAACTAGAGATGACGACACAACAGAGTAATGGTTGGCATCAACAATGCATAACATCGGTGATGATGACAATAAATTCACAAGATCGAAAAATGAACAAGAGGCCCACGGGCCATGGGTCGCTCACCTGAGTGACATAGCCACTGCAGATGTTATGCAACATTTTTCCAATCCTGTCATCGCAACTAATGAAAAGATCATCCTAATTTTGAAGAAGAATATTATACATGGCATGACAGTCAATGGAGCGTGATCATTTGAACAAGCTCTCAATCACATTTCAACAGTAGGATCAATGTGAAATTTAGTGGCAATTGCCTAAGTGGTTTCTGAAGAATCATGATTTTATACATGTAAACAGCACAGTGGTAGGGAAATATAATAAACATAAACAAGATGGTAGCCATCTTGGATTTCCAATCAGAATGATTTTAGCTACTGTTGATCTACAAGTCACCTCGATACTTCCAATGAACTTTGAGTCAATTGCCCTTTCAGTTCAGAAGAAAAAGTTCAAAACAGATTTTCAAGATGGCAGCTATAGCCGCAATTTGGGATTTCCTATCGCAACGATTTGAGCTATTTTTGATCTACAAGTCACCCCGATGCTTCTATCAAGTTTCGAGTCAATTGGCCTTTCAGTTCAGAAGAAGAAGGGAAAAACAGATTTTCAAGATGGCCGCCATCTTGGATTTCCGATTGGAACGATTTTAGCTATTTTTATATCAACAAGTCAACCCGATGCTTCCTATCAATTTTCAAATTAACTGGCCCTTTGGTTCAGGAAAATAAGTGAAAAAAAAGAGTTTCAAGATGGCTGCCATGACAGCCATCTTGGATTTCTGATCCAAACAATTTAAGCTATTTTAGATCTACAAGTCACCCTGATGCTTCCTACCAAGTTTCGAGTCAAATGGCCTTTCAGTTCAGGAGAAGAAGCGAAAAATAGATTTTAAAGATGGCTGTCATAGCGGCCATCTTGGATTTCTGATAGGGATGATTTTATCAATTTTTGATCTACAGGTCACCCTGATGCTTCCTCCCTAGTTTAAAGCCAATAAGCCTTTTGGTTCAGGAGAAGAAGTGAAAAATAGATTTTCAAAATGGCCACCATGGCAGCCATCTTGGATTTCCAATCAGAATGATTTTAGCCATTTTTAATCTATAAGTCACCCCGATGCTTCCTACCAAGTTTCAAGTCAATTGGCTTTTGGGTTTAGGAGAAGAAGCGAAAAAAAGATTTTCAAGATGGCCACCAGGGCGGCCATCTTGGACTTCCGATCAGCATGGTTTTAGCTATTTTTGATCTACAAGTCACCCTGATTCTTCCTACCAAGTTTGGAGTCAGTTGGCCTTTCGGCTCAGGAGAAGAAGCCAAAAATAGATTTTCAAGATGGCGGCCATGGCGGCCAACTTGGATTTCTGATTGGAATGATTTTAGCGACTTTTGATCGATAAGTCACCCCAATGCTTCCTACCAAGTTTCTAGTCAATTGGCATTTGGGGTTAGGAGAAGAAGCGAAAAATAGATTTTCAAGATGGCCACCATGGTGGCCATCTTGGATTTACGATCGGCATGATTTTAGCTATTTTTGATCTACAAGTCACCCCGATGCTTCCTAGCAAGTTTGGAGTCAACTGGCCTTTTGGTTCAGGAGAAGAAGTGAAAAATAGATTTTCAAGATGGCCGCCATGGCGGCCATCTTGGATTTTCGATCGGCACGATTTTAGCTATTTTTGATCTACAAGTCACCCTAATGCTTTCTAGCAAGTTTGGAGTCAATTGGCCTTTCGGATCAGGAGAAGAGGCGAAAAATAGATTTTCAAGATGGCGGCCATGGCGGCCATCTTGGATTTCCGATCGGCACGATTTTAGCTATTTTTGATCTACAAGTCACCCCGATGCTTCCTACCAAGTATTGAGTCAATTGGCCCAGGGGTGTAGGAGGAGTAGGCTTTTAAAGCAATTGTTGACGCCGGACGACGGACGACGCACGACGGACATTGACTGACCACAATAGCTCACCATGAGCACTTCATGCTCAGGTGAGCTAAAAAAAAAGCAAACAATAAGACCCAGATCAGACGCTGTTGTATGCGACATCTGATCAGGATGTACATGGTTTGGGAATTAATTTATCAAATCTGGGACCGACAAACCCTGTTGATCAAAAAAAAAAAAGAAGAAGAAAATGGGTGCGTTCAAGCAGTGCATTCTTTTATCACTCTCAGTTAAAGCGACCTTTGATCTTTTGGACACGCCGACTGCACCTGATGTTTTGCAGTCTCAGTGTATTCACATGTGTCACACAAACGGATTAATTATCAGACTACCGTTACTGATGATTCGTGTTAATCGCTTGTTTACCGCACAAAGGACAGTGAAGTGTTAATTTTTTGACAATGTTTGGATAATGACGTAATTAATTTGTGCTGCGGTACGTTGCCGTTATTCATCTGTCTCTCCAATATACATGTCAAATGACCGTTTAGAGCCTTTTAACTACCATGATATCGCATTTGAAAGGTGTGTGGACGTTGTCAGTTTGGGAAGACTTGTTCGTTTGTGATTTTTTAGACATCACTGATCAAGGTTGGTTGGGGAAAAAATGGGGTTCAAGGCACAAACCTGTTGGACCGAATTATTAGCGTTTTGGGGTGTTTGAAACCGGTCCAGAATTCTTATTTTCGGTCCAGACCAGCTACTTTCCGATTTTCTGGTATATCTTTATCACTAAACACTAGACGATTCTTATATGCTTATACCCGTAACATGTTTTAGTGTTGAATATAAAAATAATCCTAAATTTCATAAAACTTCTGTCATAAGTACCTTCTGCATTCTTTTCTGCTCAGGTTCTCACCTTCTTTTCTTTTCCTTTCCTTGTTTTCCTTTTTTTTTTTTTTTTCTTTTTTTTTTTTTTGGTTGACAAAATCATCTGACAAGCTTTATGTGTTTGAGGCCAGAAATTGCCCCATGCATATCAGGGCATTTTAATCATTTCATTTAATGTTTGAGACCTCCTAATGCTGATTTCAGTGTTTCTGTTCCAAAAACTTATTCTTACTACAGCACTTCAATTTGTAATGCAAAAAAAAATGATAATAATAATAATGATAATAATAATATATATGTCGCTGGTTTTGGTAGATCACATTTTTTATATCTTTCTGCTGAAGTGCTTACCACTATCTGGTAGATTGCTGATATGACAAAAACACTGCTCTTTGAACAGCAAGGCATTTTTCAGCTCAGATTTGGCAAAACACTCTAGAGAAAATTTATATTTCACAAAATTGTTTGCCAAAAGTTAAACAAATGCAGAATTTGAGCACCAGTCTTATATTTGTGAAATACATGTAAGCTTTTATTACAACTTGCTTCCAGAGATTGACTTTAATGTGTGGCTAGGCATACAACTTCTTACATAAGATACTGTTTTCTATATATGATGTTATACTGAAAAAGCATTTCATCACAGAATTCACACACAAAACTAAAATGTGTACAAAGAATTTTGTTAAGATATTATAACTTTAAGTTGAAAAAGAATATCTTATTTCAGAGAAATCTGGATCCAAAGTCAGAGTATGTGGTGATGTTGTATTGACTTCACAAAATAAAGACAAATCAACAGGTATAGAATGATAATGAGTGTTGTATTTTTAACAACTGTAATTTCTGGAATGAATAGTTTAATACCTTTAACTCCAGTTTTGAAGCCCCACCCCAACCGGGTACCCCCACCCCACTCCCCAAGTAGTTTTGCTGCTGATTATCTCAAGAGGGATGTTCCTTTGCAGTTTCTAATATTTTGATTGTTGCTGTGAGTGTTGTTTTGTTTTTGTGTGTGCCTTCATGTTACCTCTTATTCTTTCAGTAGCTTGATATGGCTATGTTCTCTAATTGTGGCTTTTCCAGGCTAAATTTTTTTCTTACTAATTTTAATTGACTGGCAAACGGTGTAGGCCTTGATCAGACTATCACTATTGCTGTTCATTTTATTTATAAGATTAAAAAAAATAATTGTTGGATAGGTATAGCTTCATATTGTAATAAGCTATAATGTTGCATTTTCTGTTTTCTGAGAATATTATACAGACCTAAACTTAACTGCAGCAGAGGCGGCTTGCTTGAAAAAAAGTCTTTATTGGCTCATGCAGTATGTACCATTTCATTGAATATAGTTTTCTACAATTTTAGGTGAAGTTGATGAGACAACCGCCACCAGTTCTGATGAAAAGAATCAAAATCTAGGAGGGAATCCAGAGGATTCGTCAGCCAAGACTCACAGCAGTCCTTGTCCAGAATTAAGCTCACAAAAAGGTAAGTGCATTTTGAGCCCCATCAGCTGGCAGTTACCAAAAATATTATACACAGTTCTTAGGCACTGCATTGGTATCTTGACCAGTTACTTGGACTGTGATTGTGTCTTCTTCTTGTAGCACCTTCCAGGGGACTTGATAAAGGGATTCAATTTTCCAAAGGTGCATTCATCTGCCTGGCAAAGTTTGTATCAACCTAGTAGCATCAAAACCGAGATTGGTAAGACCTGCAATCATCAAACCTAGAAAACCTTTCACATATGGTATGCACTCTATCAGCATAGTGACAATTCATGACCTTGACCTATATTTCACAATCCACTGACTTTTTAGGACAGGATCGGTGGATTTTTTAAATGGTGACTAATAATGGAAGTTTGAATGAAAGCTATGAAGAATTGGAATTTGTAAAATGGTTGTGATGAAAATATCACATCTTGAAGATGTGATATTTTCATCACAACTATTTTACAATTTCCAACTGCAGTTTTACAATGCTTTTATACGTTTAACTTTTATGTACTTTCAGAGACTGGCCATGAAACCCTTAAACACAAACAGTCTCCTGTTCAGATGCCATTCACCTCTGAAGAGTGCCTTGATCTACTGAAAATGTTTCCTCCAGATACAGTTGTTCACAATAAATTTAATAGTGCCAAAAATTGTTGTAGTGATTTTTTGTTAGCAGAAAAATCTAACCAAAAAAATTTGGTCATACCTCTATTAATCAGCATTGGTGATTGTGCTTTGTTGAAGGACAGGGTTTGTTCTGTTTGCTCTGTAAAAAGCATAGTATGAAGCATGGAATCAATAAGCGAGCTGTTTTTGTAAATACTCCCAGCCAAAGATTTATAAGTGATGCAGTCAAAAGTCATGCAAATTCTTCCATCCATAAATCATCATTTGGGATTGAGTTCACATGGAGATTTTCTGTGTTTGAAAAAGAAGTTGTAGAAAAGGAGAAAGTTGAAAAGTCAGTTTAAGAAAAGGCATTCCATTCTGCTTACTTCTTGATGAAAAGTTTTATTTCAAATAGGCAGTTTATACCTTTGCTAAATTTCATCCAGAATGTCTTTGAATGTTCAGAAATGAAATACTTTGATCACAGGGGACAGGGTTCTCAGAGAGATGTATTTCTCTTCTTAGGAGAAGCAGTTAAGCAACAGCTTCTGACTAAGGTAAAAACTGTCGACTCCCATGGTTTGTTAGTTGATGAAGTGTCTGATATCAGTGTCTCTGAGCATTTGATTTCATTCATTCAGTATTATGACCATGAAACCAGACAAGTTCAAACTTCATTTCTGGCATGTCAAAGCATTCTGGAAGAATATGAATCTGCAGATGCAGCAGCCATAACAGAACATCCTCCAGTTAATGGCAGAAAATGGTTTAGAAGTTTCCAAGCTCACTGGTTTCTCCTTTGATGGGGCATCTGTAATGATGGGTGAAAAGTCAGGGGTGGCAACACAGCTTAGGAAACAGAATCCTGCATTGATCAATATCCATTTGTGTGTGTCACAAGTTAGCACTGTCCTGCACTGACACAAATGAAAGTATAAAATACATTAAAGAGGTCGAGTCCTGGCTGAAACAACTCTGGTATTTCTTTGAAAACTCGCCTAAAAGGATGGCCAAATATCTCAAGACACAAATTGCTCTGAAGCAAATCAATCTCAGCCTCAAAGTTGACAAAAATGTTGCTTCAAAATTAAAAAAAGCCTGTAGAACAAGGTGGTTGAGTTTGGAAGCTTCAGTTAAAGCAGTCTATCAAGATTATGAAGCTGTGTTGCAAACACTGAACCATTTTGAAAATTCTGGTGCAACAGCCAGTGGGTTGTTGAAGAAAATGAAAACAGTTAAATTTCTTGGTGTAATGTACATTTTAATGGAAGTATTGCCTGTGCTGGGAAACTTGTCAAGATGTTTTCAGAGAAACACACTCAACTTTTCCACCATCAGGCCACAGACAGAGTTCACCACTAGTCAGCTAGATGAGATCCTGCAAAGTGAGTCACCACTGAATAAACTGGCTGTTGATATCGATTCAATTTCCAGGATTAGAGATGAACTCACTCTGTCGCCCAGAGGGATGGAAGAGCTGAGGAGTATCTTTGTAAAGTACATTCCAGCCCTCAAGCAAAATATCATCCGAAGTGGTGCAGTGGTTATGTCTCCTGACTCTGAAGGGCTAGGCGCTGCCGTTGTAGCCGGCATGGGTTCAAGCCTCACTCAGCCCATTGGTATTTCATATTTCTTCCTATACACTTTTTTCTGAAGTACTTGCATCAGTATTGATCCTGGGCCAGAATTCTTTGTTGAAGTTTGTTTAAATCTTAAATTATAATAATATTTTCAAGCTTCAGTATCCTATGGATCCAGAGAGTTC
Source organism: Anodontia alba (assembly GCA_964016985.1). Taxonomy (NCBI): domain Eukaryota; kingdom Metazoa; phylum Mollusca; class Bivalvia; order Lucinida; family Lucinidae; genus Anodontia; species Anodontia alba. Next base: position 50,566,698 of record OZ024824.1, on the reverse strand, counting down.
CTTGTATATAATGAGTGCACTAGCGCACCAAAAAATATACCCTATCCGACGGGTCATTCAGAGAAATCAAGCATAATACTGTTCCATGAAACTTGTTTTTAACAAGCATAGTGGTGCAGTGGTTATGTCTCCTGACTCTGAAGGGCTAGGGGCTGCCGTCATAGCCGGCGTGGGTTCGAGCCTCAGTCAGCCCAGTGGTATTTCATATTTCTTCCTATACACTTTTTTCTGAAGTACTTGCATCAGTATTGATCCTGGGCCAGAATTCTTTGTTGAAGTTGATTTAAATCTTAAATTATAATAATATTTTCAAGCTTCAGTATCCTATGGATCCAGAGAGTTCCTTCCGGCATGGGTTCGAGCCTCACTCAGCCCAGTGGTATTTCATATTTCTTCCTATACACTTTTTTCTGAAGTACTTGTATCAGTATTGATCCTGGGCCGGAATTCTTTGTTGAAGTTTGTTTAAATCTTAAATTTTATATATTTTGGCATTGAGGATCTGGACCTCATTCTGAAGGAGAGAAGACTCTGATGGTATGGACATGTGGAACGCTCCAATGGTGCAGGCAAGACAGCCTTTGATATACAGGTTGATGGAAAGCGTGGGCCTGGGAGGCCCAAAATGACATGGAAGCAGCTGACAGAGAGGGATTGCAGAGAGTGTAAGCTCTCGGCTATCAACCCTTATGATAGACGTACCTGGAGATCTGGTGTGAGATCTGCCATGCGTGCAGCAAGCCAGCTATCTGGAAGGGGGCCCACTGATGTGGATGTTGCCCCTGTACCTGCAGTTAATCAAAAATCTGATTATGATATGATATATATATATATATATCTGGAATAGTGAGAATAGATGATATTATCATTTATAATATACATATGATAGCCAGATATTCCTGTTATGGATAATTCGTTTGTCGTAACTAATTTACCCAAGTTGGATAGAAATTGGTTTATGATATATCACTTCATAGTAATCTATAAGATGTTCCAGTTTATGGATGAATCATTTATCGTGACAGTAAGATTATCCAAGGAAACTGGTTTTAAGTATAATATAACTGTAATGATTGTATATAATGATAAACAAACTATTTGTAGAAATCGGTCTTGAACATGTAAGTAGTTTTAAGACAAATTTCTTAATAGTTGAAAAACTTTCTGAAATATAACTATTTTCGAGACTTTATCACATTTCAGAAGAGAAAGGGTACTCCCATATTTCTATGTGTAAATTGGGAGACTTATATTATAATCTCGATGCATTATCAATTCTTAACACAAGGGTTAAGATGTATTGAATGGCTTTTTTCATTCTTCAAATTGTATGTCATACTTGTTTAAAGATAGATGAATATTTATCTTCTATCCAAAATGTAAGAATGGAAACTCATTATTCCTGTATTTGAAGATAGAAAATGGGTTCTCTATCGATAATAACTGTATCGATTAAAATACAATATTTACTGGAACCTAATGGATATAATCTCCCTAAACTGAGTAATAGGAGTATATCCACTGACATAAACTGGAAGTTTGTCACTACTGCGATTTGACAATTCCAGTAACCTATGCAAGTTCCCAAGTGACTAATCAGACACAATTGATTCAATCAAAGTCTGAGTTGAAGTATGAATCAATACTAAAATTAGTTCAATGTATCAACAAGATTTTGAAACCTATACAACGAACGTAAATAGGTCAAAATCTAACTGTAGAAATAAACTCTCAACTGAAAATGATTAATGACACTATGAAGATAGATCTTATCGTATCGCAAATAATATCCTCAATTATTGTCAAATTATTGTCAAATAATTCAATAACGGTCCGTTAACGTAAATTCCTAGCGACAACGTCCATTTGCAATATGAGGAAATTAAGGTACATTGCTGGAAAAAAACTAGGAAGATCCGACAGTAAAACCTAAATACAGTACTTCCTTAAATGGACAACTTAATCGTAGAAGAGATCCATTATAATTTTAGAGACAGTCCAGTCTTATAACGCTATCGATTACATTCTGACTTAGATGTCCTTATATTTAAATGGAAATATCCGTCATCGGATATTGCAACGTTATCTTTAAGGGACAATATATTCGGGAGAGATCGCGACTATCCGGCTTGTACCCTTTCCATTACTCGTTAACGGAGACGTTCTGTTTCCTAATAATGAGAATAAAACTGGCTCTTATCTTCAGAACATACGAAAGATGAGGAATAAAATTATTTAGTCCTGAAGTAATCAAAAAATTTACTTGACTTTATTTTCTTCACTGCTTCATTAGTATACAATTCTTCTACCACTGTAATATCTGTAATATCTGTAATATCTGTTGACGTGCGAAGACAGACAATGGAAGAATTGATTTATGACTTAAGTTTGTCAATGATGTTTAGAGGAGGTAAAAACTACTCATTACGTCAGTTTTCCTCTTAGAAATTTCCTTTTGTATCAGACTTAAGGAAATTCACATTGGATCTATACAATACGTCTGTCTAGGTCTGTAATTATTATCAGCTGAATAGGTTCCTAAACGATTCCGTAGCCTAATATAATTTGTTAGTCTCTGAAAAAGCCAAAACTTAAATTTCGTAATTAGATTTTATAACTTCTTGAACTAAGCTAATTTTGTTAAGGAAATAATAATAACGTTATCAAATTTATTAATGCCTTAATATATGTGAATATATACGTATATATATATATATATATATATATATATATATATATATATATATATATATATATATATATATATATATATATATATATATACACATATATATACATATATATATATATATATATATATATATATACATATATATATATATATATATATATATTTATTTACCTTCTCCAAGAGCCTGGACAAGACATGATTGACATGGACTCTTGTTACAGGAATAATTGTCAGTAATCAATTAGTATGGGAACTAAATCCTTAAATACTTGTTGTTTCCCAAGAAATAAAGATTATTTACCTCTATTAGACTTCTATGCGAGTTAAATCTATAGAGGAATTATGTTATAGATATTTATATTACACATGAAAAGTCAAAACTTTAACATTTGATGTGTATATGATCCAAATTTATTCTATATAATTTGGATCTACTTAAAATATTTATATATATTAGACAGAACAGAACTAATAAGGAATTAACTCGATCCATACATAGTTCTGTTCTGATAGTAACATATAATGTGTATGATCTTCTAAATTTTTCGGGAATCTGACCGCTAATTTTTTTGGAGATTGATAATTATATTATCAAAGGATCAGGAGTCTTTTCGAAGACTGATTCTGAGTCCTAGATAATGCACCAATTTTAACTAAAAATTAGGAATCTTAAATATCATTCTATCAGGTTACAATATCATTCGAACTTCAGCTACTGATAAAATTAAGTGTTTTCTACCAACTTATCAGATTGTAGTTTAATCTATATAAGGTAGGTACTTTTCAACCACTCTATTAGTTGATCGTAACAACCTGAGGGGAAAGTTTAGATTATGATACCATAATGATCATAATTATGAACCAAGAAAGAATAAGAAAGAAATTAATAACTTCTTTCTAATTATATTGATTTCTGTTCTTTGTTTTTTCCGAAAGAGAAACAAATAAAATCAAGAAGAAGAAGGAGAGGATAGGTAAACGATACATTTATCTTCTCTTCTTATATTATCAAGTCAAAGCATGGAGCTAATCCTCTATCGTAACGCCTTACAGGGTAAGGATCCTGCTGCAGTGAGTTATAAGATGAACTATAATCTTTCAAGTATTGTTAGATGTTCGATCATAATATACTTTTAGATTATAATAACAAATATCTAGGATTCTGAGTCTAATCTGATAATGACTGCATAGAATTCCTTGATATACTGTCTACCCAAAATTCTAACCAAACGTTGTCATTTGATAATTTGTACTCATTAATTTGACTCATCTCTAATGCTCTGTGAGTCAAAACTAATTGTTCGGGAACTAGTGACTGTTACTAATAATCCGGCAATTGACTGGTAACTTCTATAATCGGTGACTGGTACCAGGTGATTGTTGACTGGTACCTGGTGATCATAGCCTGGTGATTGGAAGCCCGGTAATTAATGCTTGGTAGTAATTTTTTACCAGAGACTGGTCTGACCTGTGATCAGTTGACCAGTGATTAGTGGACAGACTTTATTGAGTGCCTATATCACCCATAAAGACACCACCCAGATGAATGACCGGTGACCAGTCATGACTGGTGACCAGTGACACCGGTGTGACTGGTGACCATCACCGGTCATGACCGGACAGAGGTGGACTTAGATTTATTGAGTGCCTAAGTACTCATAAGATGCCACTCAGATGCCCGGCAGCAGGGCCTTATGGGATGGTGTCCCATCAGCTTCTCCACCATAGAAATCTTCAGCCATATCGTCATAGTCTGTAAGGTAGAGGATGGATGCCCAGACAGTGGTGGACTTAGACTTTATTGAGTACCAATAGTACCCATAAAGACGCCACCCAGATGGGTCCTACCCCTGGCAGCAGGGCCGTGTGGGTAGTGTCCCATCAGTAAGAACTGTTGTATAACCCAAGGGTTGACGTCCTTACAATTCAGCTTCTTCACCATAGAACTCTGCTGTCAAATACCAATAGTAGTCCAGTTATTACAGATCTCATCAATAAATAACCTGGAACAAACAGAATAAGTAAAATATTTGAATTGTTACGCATGACTTCCGGAACGAACATGAGAATTGTGCAGAAAGATACAAGAGTCACAAAAATGCATGACGCAAAATGACACTCAATAATAACAAACTATTAAAAATCCATTTAATAAAAGTAATAAGATTTTCTGTGAGAAACAGGAACTTAGACCCTTTCCTCAGAAAAACATGTAAAGACATGTATTTACGTGTCTTTACATGTAATGCCAGATAATGCGGAGTATTGGCCCATCCATTTACGGGCTTTTACGTGTTAGTACATAAAAATCAAAAAGGAGAGAACAACTGATGAGCAGAGACTTGACATGTAAAATTTTACATGTAATGACATGTTTTTCCACGTAATGACATGTAATTACATGTCAATTTTCAATGAACAGGTATTTTTGACGCGTTAATACATGTAGTCAAGATCACAAATTTTCAGATTTACATGTCAAATTCTACACGTAAAATTCAACATGTAAATCTAGGAATACAATTTGGTTTACATGTATAATTCTACATGTAAAATTTTATGCGTAAAATTCTACATGCAAAATTTTACGCATAAAAATTCTACATGTAAAATTTTACGCATAAAATTCTACATGTAAAATTCTACATGTAATTTGTTTCTTTTGAGGTTTTACGGCCCAGTCAACCCAATGGGGTCATGTCGAGCACGGTCAGTTTACCTAAGCACACGTTTACTGGGCAGGCTTAGTCCTCTAAGCGGTTTACCAGTATTGTGCACATTCTTTCGCCAGAAACTTACAACTGCCCTTCTTGAATCAGCGAAGGGAGAGAATGACCGTAGAAAATATTTCATGATCAAATCTCCATGAAAGAATGTTGCCGACCTCGGCGGGGGTTGAACCCGCGACCTCCTGGTCTCCAGTTGGACGGCGCATCCAACTGAGCCACCGAGGCTGGCTCTACATGTAATAAAACTCTACATGTAAATGGGAAATTCATAGTAATATCAGATGTAGTTTTGATACTTTTAGGTCACCTGAGCAAGAGGTGCTTATGGTGAGCTTTTGGGATATACCATGATGTTCCTTGTATGTTGGGACATGCATCCATCAGTCTGTCCATCTGTCTGTCAACTATTGCTTGCATATACACTCTAGAGGGTACAGTTTTGATCCAATCTAATGCAACTTTCTCCGAATGTTTATCTGCATGAAATATCTAGGCCAAGTTTGAATCTCGGTTATACAGGTCGGAAACTAGGTCACAAGGTCAAATCTTAGAAAAATCTTGTGTACATAATAGAGGTTTCATTTTCCATCGAATCTTTATGAAACTTTGTTTGAATGTTTGCTTGAAGACTATATATGTTAAGTTAAAATATGGGTCATTTGGGTTTGAAAACTAGGTTACTAGATCAAATAATTGAAAAATCTTGTGTACACAATAGGGGCTTCATTTTTCAAGAATGTTCACAAAAGTTTGTCAGAATGTTTTTTTTTTGCCAATGTTTAGGCCAAGTTCAAATATGGGCCACTTCCGGCAAAAAACTAGGTCAGTAGGTGTAATCTAAGAAAAACCTTGTACACACACTATAGGCTTCATTTTCCACTGAATACTTTTGAAACTTCATTCAAATGTTTCTATGAATAATATCTAGGACAAGGTCTGATACAGGTAATGTTGGTTCAAAGACTAGGTCACTAGGTCAAATCACTGAAAAACTTTGTGTACACAATATAGAAGCTTCATTTTTCAGTGGATCATCATGAAACTTTGTGATAAAGTTTGTTTTGACAATTACCTGGTCAAGTTCCAAACTGAATCATGTCTTAGGTCAAAGACCAGGTCAAATCTTTGAAAAAAAACAAAAAGAAAAAAAAAAAAAAAAAAAAAAAAAAAATGTGCACAACAGAGTGCCCTCATCCAGATCTACATTATTTGCTCAGACCTATTTTTTTTTTTTTTTTGACATTTTTGGTATCCAATTTTTAAGAGTTAATTAAAATAAATTAACTAAAAGCCATAGAATGAAAATTAATGACTTGTCATTACTTGGAGTTTATGGGAAATTATGGTATCTTATTCTGCTGGCTCAGTTAGCATGTTTCTACAAGGGAGTATATATGCTCAGGGTAATTAAATCTTCTGATAAGCTACCTATACTCCCCTTATCATTCAGTCTCAGTATTAGTTGATGTTTACTTGCAGAAATTAGTGTATTATCTTTGAGGCTGGTTTATTATAAACCAACAGTTAAATTTAAACAGAAATAGGATTTATCATGCATAAATTATGTTGGACATACTCTGACTACGAAGAACTATTGTCAACTACTGTGTGAATAAATATAATAGTAATGGTAAAACTGTTGTGAACATACTATACATACTGGAATAAGAGGTTTCTTCCAATTATGGTTAATATTCTGTAGGAATTCCTACAGTGTTTAACTAGACCCATTATGTCATCAAGAAGATGGACTCAGAGCAGGTCAGTTCCATATGACATGAGGGACATTAACAGTTTTGTATGCTGATCGATTTCGTGCTAAGTTGGCTGAATGGCATACTTTGCAAAAGCTGTATCCTGTCACGAGCGGTGTGTGGGTGACTGAGGCAACTGTAGTTGTCATCATATCAGGCTTAGATCAAAGGCAACAATAGGATCCAACCGACAGCTACTACAGCGGGGATAGCAGTAAAAGAAACAGCAGCTGGACATTTGTCGTCCACATGGCACGGCTAACTAGGCAGCAAGCATTTCCCTCATCCTCTATATCCCACCAACACAACAACACCCTTGCTTAATGCACAGACCCAGGACACACCCCAGATGTCCAGACGTCCTGGTTGCACATGGTTGGACACCCCAGGGTAGCGATCAACAGTGGAAACAGCAGAGTATAGGAAAATTCTAGGGCTTATCAAAATCATTCATTTTTTCTATTCATTTATTCATTTGGTGGAAATTATGCATTTTGTGGAAATTATTCATCTTTCTATTGGTGGAATAATTCCTTCATTCTATTGGTGGAAATAATTTTTATTATATTGTATAATTCTATTATTCAATGGAGGAAATTCTAGTGTGTGTTTTTTTTGTTTTTTTTATTTATTTAGAATTAGGAAAATATGTGTATTTTTGTGGTAATACAAAAAAAAAAAAAAAGCAGAGTAATATTTGTGTATTTCATAATAGTGGCAATTCCAGGCAGAGTGGCAATCTTAGGAAAGCAGAGAATAAATAGCAAAAGTGGTAAATTCAGTGTCTAAAAAGTTGTGTTTAATAATTTGTGGCAGTTAAAAGCAGAGTATTTCAGTGTTTTCATTCAAATAGTGCACGAAATTAGCAAATAAATGTTTGTATTCATATTCTTGGAGAAAAGGAAATCTTTATTGAACTCAAAAGGCAGCAGCTTATTCTACAAATACAAGGATCAGCAGACAAAGAGACACAGGTCGTGAAGAATACAGACTACCTGTAACCAAGCCATCACAAATTGATCAGCAAGTTCAAGCAGCTGTACCCAGATGCGAAGCAGAACCCAACCCAGTAACCAGCCCCGAACAAACTACTGTGGGACTTAAAAAGACAGTGAACTTCTTAATGACTAATTCAGTCAGTAAATCTACCAGAATAATTTACAATACCGTATTACAAACTTTTATCTAATTTCTTTTGTTACAAGGAATTGTATCAGGCTGTACAATTTTACCTGTTATTTCAGAATCATGTTTAGTAGATTTTGTGGCTTATTGTTATCATCACCTTAAGATGAAATACAGTACAACTAAAATATATACCTGTAGGGTGAGGTACAGTTTTGAGGGTTTAAATTCTCCTTTTGATAATGAAAACTTGCACAGCGTGCATTTGCAGGTCTGAAGCATATACAAGGAACTACAATATATTAAACAGCCCATTACAGCAAATATTCTACTCAATTGTGTCAAAGAATTAGCAAGGTTTTATCAATCTCTTCACACATAATATGTTATTGGCTGTTTTGCAATTAGCTTTCTTTGGTTTCTTGCTTGCAGCAAATTCACAGCAAAGGACCATTTGACCCGAAATCAATGTATGCCTAAAAGATGTACAATTGTTTGATGAGTGTGATGTTATGAGAGACAAGCAGGAGGCCGCCATGTTGGAACTACTTTTATTGTACTAACACACAGAATAGTGGGTTTACCTAAAGTATGCAGATTGTACTTACACAAGTATAAAAGTATAAAAGCTGTTACTTATATATATGACATCTCCTTTCTTTTAAAAATAAATTTTAAATTGATAATTTAAAATTTATAAAGTTTTTAAACTGCACTGTCAATATTAAGTTCATGACACTGTTGATAGTCCTGGTCATGGGTTTGTCACATGAGTATGTTACTTCAATGTCAGATAATCCTTTCCACTATCTTCAAGCACGAAATCTCAGTAAGTAGAATAAAAGTAATTAGCCATTTTTATATGCTTACTAAACTATCTAACTGATACATTCATACATGAGTGAACAGTGAGACCTCAATAGGCTACCTGACGTAAGGTAAATACCTTCGATAAAAACAAACAAACAAATAAAAACAATTAAAATAGAGTATAACATGACTAGTAAGAATCCAGAAATCTGACTAGACAGATTATGACTAGAATAAAATAAACAAAAACTTTTGTATGGTAATATTGAAGTTGCACTGTAAACTTACAATTGCTCAGATACAGAGGTTACTAGCACATATATCCAAGACTTAGAATCAGATCTTTACCATCTGATTTATATCATGCACATAGAACACTTAAATCACTAATAACTAAAATTTTCATCTCTGAATCGAGCTGTTTTCCGAATGTTTCTTTGTGGTCTTATCTTAGGTGTTGGTGGTGTCGGTTTACTTGAAACTAGATCTTTATCTGGTGGTTCTGAGTTCAGTTTGGTATTCGTACTAGTGCTGTCTGGTTCCACTGGCCCATACTGATCGTAATCCTGTTCTACTATCGGTATTGGTTTTTCCTGTGTTTTCTGTAGATGATATCGGTTTCTCCTTAGAGCATGTCCATATTCATTAGAAATGATATATGATCGAGGAGATTCATCAGGGTTCTCACTAGGATTTTAAAAGTGGGAGTCCGGGACTCCCTTTTTATAAAAAGTAGGAGTCCCAGCCAAAAAGTAGGAGTCCCACTCCCCAAAAATAGGAGTCCCATTTTTTTTTTTTTTTTTTTTTTTCATGACTCTCCTTTAATAGTGAGCATGTCCCAGCTAACTTCATTCTGTTAATACTGAATGGCGAATCAGTTTCCTTATTTTCACATACTTTTTGTGTTTGTTTTTTTTTACCAACTGATTTTGGTCTCTGCTTTGCTTTATGTATTATTATCATAAGTAATGTGTGTGTAACCAACCGGTAGTCATTATTGTAAAGAAATGTACTTTCAGCAAGTCTATAATACCTTATAATTGGAAGTATAGTTTTTCTGTTGCTTTGATACTGAGTTAGTCTTAGAGTTGTATCTGTTATGTAGTGTAGCTGTTTAGTAATCACATATTAAAGTTGTATAATCATACATTGTTCTGAGTGTCTCATAGCCCACAAGCATTACATGGTGTCAGAAGTCAACTGGATTAATTAATATTATTAATTAACATTCTGATTAACTGATTACCGTAAAAAATGGCAAAAAATTTGCATCCTCCAGAAAAATTGTTGTTAACTGGAAACTTGAAGGACAATTTCAGGAAATTTAAACAACAATTTGAGATTTATATTACAGCGGCAGGAATTAGCAATTCTACCGAGAATATAAAATGTGCTACTCTACTTCATGTCATTGGACCTGATGCTATTGAAATTTTCAATACATTTCGATGGAATGAAGAAGGTGATAATGAAGGGGATGATAAGAAAATGAGCAAAGTGTTGTCAAAGTTTGAAAAATACTGCACTCCGAAGTGTAATGTGACATATGAGAGACACCAGTTCAATACAAGAAACCAGAAAGAAGGAGAATCTATTGACTCATACGTGACAGAATTAAGAATTTTGTCCAAATCATGTGAATTTGGAGACTTATCAGATTCTCTCATCAAAGACAGAATTGTATGTGGTGTAATTATGGATACTGTAAGAAGCAGATTACTTCGGGAAACAGATCTAACCTTGCAGAAAGCTGTTGACATATGCAGAGCTGCAGAAGCATCATCACAACAATTAAAAGTGTTACAAACAGCCTCGGCAGGAGCCTCAGGAAGTAACATTGACTTTGTTAGAAAGAAATCTGACAAAAATAAACTGATGAAAAACACTGAAAATAGACCAGCTGCTTCCCAACAAAAACAGAAATGTGGAAAATGTGGATATAAGCATGAGCCACGTAAGTGCCCAGCTTTTGGTAAAATCTGCATGAACTGTAAAAAGAAGAATCACTTTATGAGACAATGTAGAAGTAAAAAGATGCATGAGCTTCAAGAAAATGACAGTGACACAGACATTTTCTTAGATTCTGTGGAAACTGATCAGAATGCTGGTGACTGGAAAGTAAATGTTAAAATATGTAAAAAAACTGTCAGTATGAAACTTGATACTGGTGCACAGTGCAATGTATTGCCATTGCATATTTACAATCAGATTAGTGACAGGCCACTGAAACCATCAAAGTCAAGACTTGTATCATATTCGGGTCACAGATTGAACACTGTGGGGAAAGTTACATTGCTTGTATCAACGAAAAACAAGTATGTGCCTATAGAATTTGAGATAGTGAAGGACAAATCAACTCCCTTATTTGGATTAAAAGCATGTTTGGAGTTAAACTTAATTTCCAGACTATTTAGTCTAAACTGTGAAAATACATCAAGTGAAGAAATTCTTGAAAATTACAGAGACGTTTTTGAAGGCCTTGGATGCTTACCAACTGAATATAGAATTCGTTTGGAAAAAGATGCAAAACCGATAATAAACCCACCAAGGAAGATCCTGTATGCATTGAGAAATAAGGTGAAAAATGAGCTTGATCTACTAGAAAAAATGAGGGTCATTCAAAAAGTAACGGAACCTACTGAATGGGTGAACTCATTAGTTGTGGTGGAAAAACCAAATAAAGATGTACGACTATGTTTAGACCCAAGGGAGCTAAATAAGAGTATCCTAAGAGAACACTTTCCAATGAAAACTGTTGAAGAAGTCGCAGCAAAGGTGAAAAATGCTAAAATATACAGTGTTTTAGATGCATCAAATGGATATTGGCAAATAAAAATCACTAGAGATTCTCAGACGTACACTACATTTAATTCCCCATTTGGAAGATATAAATATCTTAGATTGCCGTTCGGAATAAAAAGCTCGAGTGAAGTCTTCCAAAGAGCAGTTTCACAAATACTGGAAAATATTGAAGGTTGTGAAGTTATTGCCGACGACATATTGATCTGGGGAAAAGATAAAAAAGAGCATAATGAGCGTCTTTGTGCTGTTTTAGACAGAATAAAACAAGCCAATATGAAACTGAACAAAAGCAAATGTAAAATAGGGCTGTCAGAAGTAGCTTATGTTGGACATACATTTGGTACTGAAGGGTTGAAGCCAAGTTCTGAAAAAATAAGAGCAATAATGGAAATACCAGAACCAAGGAATAAAAAAGAGCTACAAAGGTTCATGGGTACAGTTAATTACCTTGGAAAGTTTATTTCAAACTTATCAGGTATAAATCAGCCTCTGAGACAGCTTTTGGAGAAAAATGTTGAATGGCATTGGGAAGACTCCCAAAAGAAAAGCTTCAATGAACTAAAAAAGGCTATCACAACAGCACCTGTATTACAGTTTTATGATGAAAATGAAGATGTATTGTTATCTGTAGATAGTTCAAAGGATGCACTAGGTGCATGTATTCTTCAGAATGGACATCCAGTGGCATATGCATCCCGGGCATTGAACAAATCTGAACAGAACTATGCTCAGATAGAGAAAGAGATGGCAGCAATAGTATTTGGAGCAACAAAGTTTCATGAATACATATATGCCAAGGGTCCTATACATGTTGAAACTGATCATAGACCTTTAGAGAGCATATTCAAAAAGCCTTTAGCTCAAATGCCACCTAGAATACAAAGAATGATGTTGAAAGTACAGAAATATGACTTACGAGTACATTATAAAAGCGGTCGTGAGTTATGGATAGCAGACACTTTGAGTAGAGCATGTGTTTCGCAGGATGAAAGTCCTATCTGTGATTCCGACTATAGTATTTTCTCTATAGAAAATCTTCCTTGCTCGCAGAGAAAACTTTCAGAATTGAAAGAGGAAACGCTTAAAGACATGGAATTAAATATTCTGAAAGACACAGCTCTAAGGGGATGGCCTGAAAACAAAAAGGAAATAAATCCGCGCATCACTCATTATTGGAATTTCAGAGATGAGATTTCGTATTTTGAAGGACTGATGTTGAAAGGTGAAAAAGTAATTATTCCTAAATCCATGCAGAAAAATGTAATTGAACAGATTCACCAGAAAAGCCACCTTGGAATTAATAAATGCATAAGCAGAGCCAAAGATGTGTTCTATTGGCAAGGAATGGCTGCACAGATAAAAGACATAGTAAGCCAATGTGCAATATGTAATGAATTTAAAAGTGCACAGGCTAAGGAACCCATGATTCCTCATGAAATACCAAGTAAGCCATGGGAAATATGTGCAACAGACTTATTTGAACTTGACAAAGACACTTACATAGTACTGGCATGTTATTACTCTAAATTCTTTGAGGTAAAGAAAATAGCCAGTAGTTCAAGCAAAAGCGTAATAAATGTCTTGAAAGAAAATTTCTCAAGATGGGGAATACCGAAAATCCTGAAAAGTGACAATGGACCTGCTTTTGCAAGTGAACAATTTAAAGAATTTGCTGAAAATTATGGATTTGAACATGTTACATCCTCACCAAGGTATTCACAAAGTATGGGATTTATTGAAAAATATGTTCAAATTTGTAAAAACGTACTGAAAAAGGCAAAGAAATCAAACTCTGATCCGTATTTAGCAATACTGGAATACAGAAATACTCCCATAGAAGGCATAAAATTGTCTCCTTCACAACTGTTAATGGGAAGAAGGACTCGAACACAATTACCTGTGAATGATTCACTTCTTAAACCTCAGTACCATGATGGAGCAAATGTGCAGAATGCGCTGAATGAAAGGCAGCATATTCAAAAGTATTATTATGATCGTGGAGCAAAATCCCTACCCCAACTTAATCCAGGTGATCAGATTCGTGTGAGAAATGAAAATAAATGGGAACCAGGAACAGTCGAACAGAGAGCCGACACACCTAGATCTTATGTAATACAAACTGAAAAAGGACAGAAACTTAGAAGAAACAGGAGACATCTGTTAAAAACATCGGAAAACCGCAGTGAAGAGCCTGAAATCTTCTACGACTGTCAGGAGAACATTTCATCAAAGAACAGTTCAAACTTTGTTGAACAACCCTCATCAAATATTTCGCAGAGTGATTCAAAGAAATACACTTCAAGTGGCAGACAAGTGAAAATGCCAATGCGTTTTGATGATTATGTGATGAAGTGATTCTAAGTTTGGATTAATGGGGCACAATAATCCCCATATGTAATTAAAAGTGGTAAAGATACGTAATCTTTACATATATTACGGTAAAACAAAGAATTATCAGGAAAACTTTTTAAAGTGACATAAGGTACATTTTTGCTTTGGAGCAATATTGCATTTTGCTTTTGAGCCATAAGATACCTTTATTACTGATATATCAGAGAATAGGGAAAAATGCTGTTTCCTGATTATATCCAATTATTTGCAACTTTCATTTGTAAGAAAAGTCAGCACACTCTGGTAATTATATGTTTTATTGTTTTTTGTCTTGAACAAGTGTAAGCAATCTGACCATTAATTTTCTCTTAATGATAAAGAAGGACCATTTTCATTGTTAATTGTTTTTTGAACATAGCCCAGACATATGTTCCTGATAAAATTTTGTTATCTTAGATAAACAGAAATTAGCTTGAAACAAACAAGAAAAACATTGTGAGACAAAAACTTCTATAGACTTGCAGTAAAGCGGATAGAAAATTTTACTCTTAATTTAAAAATAATAAATAAGTAAATTGATAAAATAAAAACTTTAAAGAGGGAGATGTAAAGAAATATACTTTCAGCAAGTCTATAATACCTTATAATTGGAAGTATAGTTTTTCTGTTGCTTTGATACTGAGTTAGTCTTAGAGTTGTATCTGTTATGTAGTGTAGCTGTTTAGTAATCACATATTAAAGTTGTATAATCATACATTGTTCTGAGTGTCTCATAGCCCACAAACATTACAATTATCACACATCCCGAGGATGTTAATCCAATAGAGTTTGCCCATAAATTAGCATGACGTCATGTCTCCCTGATGGGAAAATAGACACATCTTTGCAGACCAGGAAGATATGACTGCAGACATGACAACCATAACCTATTTTACTTGCATGGTAAAGATCGTCGCCCTGAAATTCAATACCCCAACCCAAAAGTTTGGTTTGTTGCTGTCTGTATTAAGTGATCTTGAGTGTTATGTATATAAGAGAAAATACTTTAATCAAAACTTATTAAAGCTCCGTTATATGCTATCGCAAACTGATATATACAATATATCCGCACATTCTGATCATGGACACTTCTGTTGAGCTTCCCGCAAAACGTCATTTCAGTGTTTACATTTGCACCGTGCTGCGATCAATACACGCTGCGAAAAAATGTCCGGGACTTCTTCACTATCTTTTCGATCAACTGCTTTGATTTGCCGAAAAACTCTTGATAATTTAGTTCTATTTTAAATATGTGTCTGATTCATATGCATTTCTGACAAGAACGTGCTCTACTATGCAACATGGTAATAGTTCGTTTTTCTTCCAAAACGGTTTCCCGCCACGCTGTCAAATGAGGTTACTCTTACGAGCACGCGCTACCATTATGAGCACGTGCTTTCTTCATGCGGGAGCAATAGAAAATGTAACTTAAACTATAACAGTCCCAAATCATATACCGTCGTCCGGGGTGCATCTGAGCAGTCCCATTAGACTCTTCACATGGCTTACGGGATAGATTCTATGACACTTGGGAAACTTTGTTTGTTTTTTTTTTCTTTTTTTCTTAGTAACAAGCAGGAATAACCGTTTAGAACCGCAGACCTGAGCGCAGACTGATATCTCGCAAAGGGATAAGGTACACTTGTCTGAGACACATGTCTTTTAACAAAAAAAAAAAAAAGCGGGCGTTTTTGATGTTAGTGACGAAAATTCAGCGTCCGAAAATTTTTACCTTGAAAAAAAAAAAAAAAATGATCTACTAATAACAAAAAAAAAAAAAAAAAAAAAACATAAACGGATGAATTCATGATACCTGCGCGTGTATTTTCGATGAATCAGTCGGTGGTGCAGGCAATACACAGTGAGGGAAGGGGTCGCATACCGATGTCAGTCGCATGCTTTAATTACTCGATCGTTGAAGTGTGAACTGCCAACACCTGTTTAACTACCGCTTGCTTTGCAAATAACGGTACTGTCGCAGGAGGTGTGAAAAGCACGCGGCGGATTATTACTGTTCTTTGAAGTACTACCGACGATACGAATAACACGCGGCGGACTTTATACTTCAGTCAGATAATCCGACCATAATTAGTAGCAGTCCCACTGGGAAAAAAAACATGCGTCCGGCGGACTCGGCTTTGGGAATTTTTAGGAGTCCGGACCCTGATTTATGCGTCCCGGGACGCAGGATTCTGCGTCCCCGAGAACCCTGTTCATGTGTGTTCATAACAACTGCAGGTTCCCAGGTTTTTCCAACTCTATATCTTACTGAATCCCCTATATCTAATGGTTTCATGTCCTTTGCACGTTTGTCACAATACTGTTTCTGAGTTTTCTGTCAGTTGATCAACTGTTCTCTAGCCTTTTCAGGTACTTTAGGTTTCAGTAAATCTGGTTTTGTAGGAATTTTATCCCTTAGCATTCTGTTCATAAGCAACTGTGCTGGTGAGTATTCACAATCAGAAATTGGTGTATTTCTGTATTCCAGGAGAGCAATATGCTCATCCTTTCCTTCAGCATGAGCTTTTCTGAACAGATTTTTCACAGTTTGAATACTTCTCTCTGCCATTCCATTACTCTGACTATGAGTAGGACTACTAGTAGATATTTTGATATTATTCCTTTTTCCAAACTCTTTGAAGTATCTACTGTTGAATGGCATATTGTCCGCTACTATTTCCTCTGGCAGTCCATGTACACTAAAGACTGACATAATGCTATGTGCAACTGACTTTGCAGTCTTTCCTTGTAACAATCTGATTTCTATGAATTTCGAGTAATAATCCACTACTAGAACATAGTCACGAGACCTGTACTCAAATAAATCAATCCCTACTTTCTGCCAAGGACGTTCAGGTATTTCATGTTGTATCAGAGTTTCTTTCTGATTCTGTCTCTTAAACTTGTTACATGTCGCACACTGCAAACACATTCTTTCAATGTATTTTGACATATAAGGCCAATATAATGATTTCCTAGCCCTAACTTTGCATTTTTCCATGCCTAAATGGCTTTCATGTAGTACTTTCAAAACAAGTTCTTGGTGATCTGCTGGAATAATAATTCTGTCTCCAACAAAGATTAGATCTTCAGCTGTATGAATTTCATCTTGAATGTTCCAATATTGTCTTATTTCACTTGGTAAATTGCTTTTGTGACTCGGCCATCCATTTTGTATTACTTTCTTTAACTGTATTAGATCCCTGTCACTATTAGTTGATTCTTTTATATCATTTAGTCTTTCATCACTGAATGGCAATGTTTTTATTATACTATGTATCATTGTATTCATCTCGTCCTCCATCTCATCTTTTTTATTCACCTCTGTTTTGAGATATGCACGTGAAAGTGTATCTGCCACATACATGTTCTTTCCTGGTGTGTATTGGAGATTAAGATCATATTTTTGTAGTCTTAATAACATCCTTTGTAACCTTGGTGGTGCCTTAAGCAAGGGTTTACTTTGAATCGCTTGTAAAGGCTTGTGATCTGTTTGAACTGTTACTTCCTTTCCATAGATGTACTGATTGAACTTTTCACATGCAAATACGATTGCTAACAATTCACGTTCTATTTGAGCGTAATTCTTTTCAGCTTCTGTTAACGATCGCGATGCATAGGCTATTGGATGTCCTTCTTGTAGAAGACAAGATCCTAATCCATCTTGAGAAGAATCAGTTTGTATTGTAACAGTTTTAGTTACATCATAAAACTTCAACACTGGGTTGCTTGTCAGTATCATCTTTATTTTGTCCAGAGCTTTCTTTTGCTCATGTTGCCACTCAAAAAATATGTCACATTTTAACAACTTTCTAATTGGAGCGGTTATGTCTGACATATTTGGAATATATGGAGCTAAAAAGTTAATTGTTCCAAGAAGTCTTTCTATTCCTTTTTTATCTTTAGGATCTGGCATTTCTGCTATTGCCTTCAGTTTTTCAGGATCTGGTTTACTACCATCTTTACCTAAAATACTTCCCATATATCTTACTTCTTTAACTTTGAACTGTATTTTGTCCTTATTGAACTTAATGTTTTTTTCTTGTGCTCTCTTCATAACTTTACTTAAAATTTCATCATGTTCTTTTTCATCAGCTCCAGCAATCATCATGGATCATATGTACTCCTTGAATATCTCCAAATGTCTGTATATTTTTTCTTTGAAAAACTTCACTAGCACTGCTGATACCGAAAGGCATACGTCGATAGCGATATCTACCAAACGGCGTCTGAAACGTGCACAGATACGAACTTGGGGTGTCTAACTCTACCTGATGATATCCATCTTTTTCATCAATAATCGTGGAAAGTGTTTTTCCATTTAGCTTAGCAGTAATATCATTCAATGTAGGAATTTGAAAATGCTGTCTCTTTATAGCTTTATTTAATTCTCTTGGATCCAAACAAAGCCTTAACTCCCCATTAGGTTTCTCTACAATGACCAGATTGTTGACCCAATCAGTTGCTTCTTCAACTGCAGTAATGACACCATTACTTTCAAGTTTATCCAATGCTTCTTTCAGTTTTGGTAACAACGTTTGAGGCACTACTCTAGGAGGATTTATCACTGGCCTAGCATCTGAATTTAACTAATATTGTCCTTCAAACTTCCCTAAACCTTTGAAATTGTCTTTATAATCTTTCAACAGAGTGTTCATTGTCACTTTTTGGTGTTCATTTTTCACTATGTCAACTTTCTCTAATAATTTCAGTGTCTTACAGGCTTCAAGACCTAGAATAGGAGTGGCCTGAAAATTTACAACATAAAAGTCAAGATCTTGTTTTATATTTGTACTCTTTGTCTCACAAGTCAACTTTGTCTTACCAAGTGGTGTCACTACATTGTTTCCATATGTAGAGAGCTTGGTCTTAGTGTCTTTCAACTGATTGTGTGGTAACTTATAGAATAAGTTCTGTGGTATGACATTTGCTTCAGCACCTGTATCTAACTTAAATTTTACTGTTTTGTCTTGTTTGTTTGTGTTGAGGTTTTACGGGCCAGTCAACCCAACGGGGTCATGTCGAGCGCGGTCAGTTTACCTAGCCACGCATTTACTGGGCAAGCTTAGTCCTCTAAGCGGTTAACCAGTATTGTGCACATTCTTTCACCAGAAACTGACAACTGCCCTTCTTGAATCAGCGGAAGGAAGAGAATGACCGTAGAAAATATTTCATGATCAATCTCTACGAAAGAATGTTGCCGACCTCGGCGGGGGTTGAACCCGCGACCTCCTGGTCTCCAGTCGGACGGCGCATCCAACTGAGCCACCAAGGCCGGCCACTGTTTTGTCTTCTATCTTAAGCAAAGAATACCATGATTTATCTTCTTCTGAAATGGATGAGTGGACCTTATTTAGAACTCCCACAAAGAATGGATGTTCACTTTCATCTTCTGATTCCGTAGAGTCGATGTCAACCTCATGCATTTTCTTATTGTAGAAACACTGTTTTGTTCCCTGCATGCGCTGGCTGATACCTGTGTGGTGTTGAAGAGGCACCCATACTACTATGGCTTGAACTTTCAGACCTTTTGGGATTTTCTTTTTTGTGCCCGAAATTACCAGGAGCCGGATTGCCCCTATGCCCGGAAGCACCCGAATTACCCCTATCGTGCCTTTTCTTTATGGCATCGACTGGAATTTCTCCTTGAAGGGTTTTGATTTGTTTTTTACTGATTTCAGCGGCTCTACACATTTCTATAACTTTTTCTAAAGTGGGGTTTTCTGTCTCCCTTAACAATCTTTCTTGCAACCTTTCATCTTGTATGCCGAATATAATTTGGTCACGTATCATTAGGTCTTTCTGGGCCTCGAATTCACAGTTTTTAGCTTTTGTTTTTAGTTCAGTTACAAAATGGTCAATACTTTCACCCTCTTTCTGTTTGGTTTCCCAAAATGTATATCTTTCAATGACTGTGTTTTTTCTGGGATTGCAATAGTTCTTGAACTTTCCTTTTACGCAACTGAGGTTGTCTTTGTTTTCTCCTTCAGCGGTGAAAGTGAAATTATTGAAAATTTCGATCCCTTCTTCACCCAAAAGATGAAGCAAAATAGCAACTTGGGTTTTTTCATTCTCTTTCACTTTTCCTGAAGCTGCAAGGTACAAATCAAACCGCTGCTCCCATCTCCCCCAGTTCTCCGATAAGTTCCCACTAAATATCAGTGGTTCTGGTGGTTTAAACTCATTCATTTTGTCTATTTATCCCATTTTCCTGACACCATGTGATGTTATGAGAGACAAGCAGGAGGCCGCCATGTTGGAACTACTTTTATTGTACTAACACACAGAATAGTGGGTTTACCTAAAGTATGCAGATTGTACTTACACAAGTATAAAAGTATAAAAGCTGTTACTTATATATATGACAATGAGTACATTTCTAACAAGCTGGAATGATCTAAAACTGATCCATTTAGAGAAGGTATCAGAATATTTATTTACTCTACAAGAGCAGACCTATGTACTGAAAAAGCAATTAAGAAATACCAAATTGCAAGAAATCACAGTTTTCCTCATCTAAATTCCATTCAGGACCCATGTTGTCTGTTAAATCCAAGTAAAGCTTTGACCAGATCATTTTTGTTCAAACATTAAAAAGTTTAATTGTTGACTTGGAATTACAAAGGTCTGATTTCTCAGAACACAGCTTTAGAAGGGAACGGGAATAGCCTATGCTTTAGCTAGATTTGAAGACACATCATTCATAAGCTAGGTATATGGACCTCTAATTGTTATTAAATCTGTGCAACAAAACATGGCAAAGCCTGCAATCAGGGAATAAGCAAAACAATATACCTCAGTGTAAGTCCTGTCAAAAAATTGTTAATGACCTGCTGCTTCAGTGAAAGATCCTAATCTCTGTGTTAGTATGTCAGTTCCAGATCTTTTAATGAGATATAAATTAAGACAGCTGTAAACTTTAGATACACATCTTCTACAGATAAGCAAATAATTAATTAGGCAGAGCACTGATTTATCAACAAGTGCTATGTAACAAGAGGCCCCATGAAGAGCAAATCAGCTTAAACTCTTCAAATTACAATTAATCTTATCATTAATTAGCAGCAACCTGTAGGTGTAGGCTGTAATAACTGAAGTGCTTGGTATATAGGTGTGGGTGTTCTTACCATGTTTATTGCAAACTAGACATCTGTGTTACTTCAAAAGCAGGGAGGGATATAACTGCTAACCTTTGTATGGTAAATAGTTGTAGGAGTGCTTGCATTCATTATATATGCATTGAGAATTAATTCAGTTATGACACAAAATTTGGTCAAAAACCAAATAAAAAAAAAACAAAAAAAAACAACAAAAAAACAACAAAACATCTACTCTACTTTCGATATCTTTTATCTAGTGGTTGGTTAAAAAAAAAAAAAAAAGGTAAATAAATTAATAATAATAATAAAAAAAAAAAATATATATATATATATATATATATATATATATATCAGGGCTCGGGAAAACCGGAAAAATAGCCGGTCTGGACCGAAATTAAGAATCCTGGACCGATTTCAAACATCCCAAAACGCTAATAAATCGGTCCAACAGTTTGTGCCTTGAACCCCATTTTTCCCCAACCAACCAATTTCTACGAATCAATGATGTCTGAAAAATCACAAACGGTCAAGTCTTCCTAAACTGACAACGTCCGCGCACCTTTTAAATGCGATATTATGGTAGTTAAAAGGCTCTAAACGGTCATTTGACATGTATATTGGAGAGACAGCTGAATAACGGCAACCTACCGCAGCACAAATTAATTACGTCATTATCCAAACATTGTCAAAAAATCAACACTTCACTGACCTTTGTGCGGTAAACAAGCGATTAACACGAATCATCAGTAGTCTGATAATTAATCCGTTTGTGTGACACGTGTGAATACACTGAGACTGCAAAACATCCAGGTGCAGTCGGCTTGTCCTAAAAGATCAAAGGTCGCTTTACTGAGAGTGATAAAAGAATGCACCGCTTGAACGCACCCGTTTTCTTCCTCTTCTTTTTTGTTTTGATCAACACGGTTTGTCGGTCCCAGATTCGATAAATGAATTCTCAAACCGTGTATGTTCTGATCAGATGTCGCATACAACGGCGTCTGATCTGGGTATTATTGATTGCTTCTTTTTTTTTTTTTTTTTCTTTTTTTTTTTTGTTGATTGCCGTAACACGCGAGTATAATTCAAGGTAGATTTCACAGTAAAAATAAGTAATGCACCACTTGCGCTAGACAAGATTGGTCAGTGCTTAAAATTTAAGCAGTCTGATCAAATCTTGAAACATTGAAAACTGCAAAACCGCCCGTGGCGCACGCCTTTTTTCTTAGACCTAATTAGGTCCATGAAAGTCGTTTCGTTCCGTCTCTCCTGTTTCCCGCCGTCTTCGCGCTTATACAGGATGGGAATCAGTTGTTTATAAATAGTTTAGGAAAACCCTGCGGAGGTGGAAATAAAACAAAACCGTTTTTTTTTTTTTTTTTTTTTTTTTTTTTTCTTTCTTTCTTTCTTTTTACATACCTGACTGTATTTATTGATGACGCCAGCTTTGATCATGCTCGTTATACCCGGACTTCCGTCATATAACGGAGTTGAGGTGTATTATTTAAAAGGAGTTATAGGACTGTCAATTGTCATTAGTTTTCGTGACAGGGTGATATATACACATTTTTTTTTTTTTGGAAATGGGCTCATTGATGACGTCATCGTCATCGGCTGGACCGATTCAGATTTCAAAATTTCCAGAGCCCTGATATATATATATATATATATATAAAAATAAATAAATAAATAATAAATTACAAAATAAATAAATAAATATATAAAAAAAAAAAAAAATCATAAAATGAAAAGAAAAAAAAAATAAATAAATAAAACTAAAATAAATAAATAAAAATAAATAAATAAATAATATAAGATACTTTCATTTCTTCACACAGTAAAAATGGCTGCAATGTGCAAAAAAAAAAAAAAAAAAAAAAAAAAAAAAAAAAAAAAATTAGATAGGGTAGGTATTTTGGATGTAGGTTTTAAAAGGGTTTCACATGTTCAATTTTTGGCCGTATATTTAATTTAAGGGTAATTAATTGAGAAAAAAAACACAGAAACAGAAATGACAAATGGTTTCTGATAAGATATGGACAATCAGAACAAAATATCAGTATTAAAAATAAAAAAAAAAAAAAAAAAAAAAAAAAAAACAATGTCTTTACGAGTGATGTCAAATGAACAGTAATTTGCTATAGTAATAATAATATAACATGGTAAAAGTTGTCTGACATGGAAATACTGTTAAACAGCTGACATGGTGTAGTCATATGCCTTACATGGCAAGTAGTCACCTGATATGGTGCGGTAATAGGCTTGCCTTTGGAAACAAAGAACACACAAAATCACGAAAATCAGAAACTTGGTTTGATTGATTGATTGTGTTGGGGTTTAACGACATGTCAACCCTTGAGGGTCATTTTGTGTCGTCTCCCAGAGAAAGGGAGAAAAGAGATAGAAGAGAGAGTAGACTGGGAAAGGGAGAAAAGAGATAGAAGGGAGAGTAAAGGAGATGAAAGAGAGGGACAGGGAAGAAAGGAACAGGAATGAAAGTGAAGAAACAGAAGAAATAAAAACATTCCCCCTTACCCACTACAAGGATAGCAGGCCTTGCCCAACTGTAAGTCAATATCAGTTGGACGCCCCAGTGATGTAAGATACACAGCACCTTCGCACCACCCGACCACCCCCTGGTTTGATTGAGTCTCTCCATATGCAACACTGTAGTTTGTGAGGCTGCACATGCCCCTAGCTTTGGCTTAAGTGGAAATCGATTTTCAAAATAACCAGAATGGGCTTAATGATTCCAAAGAAATAAAATATAACCTGCACTATGATGATATACGGGGAGACCTTTTATGGCCACCACACAAAGTAGCAAAAAGTTGCCTGACAAGGCATAATTGTTAAACACCAGGCATGGTGAGGTAATAAGCCTTACATGGAAAAAAAAAAAAAAAAAAAAAACGCCTGCAAGGCACAATTATAACATCTGACATGGTGCAGTTATTAGCCTTACATGGCAAAAAGTCGCCTGACATGGCGCAGTTGTTAAACACCTGATATGGTGTGGTAATAAGCCTAACATGGAAAAAAAAAAAAAAGATTGCCTGACATGGCACAATTCTATGACCTGATATGGTGCGGTAATAAGCCTTACATGGAAAAAAAAAAAAAAAAAAAAGATTGCCTGACATAGCACAATTGTATGACCTGATATGGTGCGGTAATAAGCCTTCCATGGAAAAAAAAAAAAAAAAAAGATTGCCTGACATAGCAATTGTAAGACCTGATATGGTGCAGTTATTAGCCTTACATGGCAAAAAGTTGCCTGACATGGCGCAGTTGTTAAACACCTGACATGGTGTGGTAATAAGCCTAACATGGAAAAAAAAAAAAAAAAAAAAAAAAGATTGCCTGACATGGCACAATTGTATGACCTGATATGGTGCAGCTTACATGGAAAAAAAAAAAAAAAAGTTGCCTGACATGACACAGTTGTTAAACACCTGACATGGTGTGGTAATAAGCCTAACATGGAAAAAAAAAAAAAAAAAAAAAAGATTAACTGACATGGCGCAATTGTAAGACCTGATATGGTGCGGTAATAAGTCTTACATGGCAAAAAGTCGCCTGACATGGCGTAGTTGTTAAACACCTGACATGGTGTGGTAATAAGCCTAACATGGCAAAAAAAAAAAAAAAACACCTGACATGGTGTGGTAATAAGCCTAACATGGCAAAAAAAACAAAAAAAAAACAGTCGCCTGACATGGTTCAATTGTTAAACACCTGACATGGTGCTGTAATAAGGCTTACATATAGTAAAAAGTCATGAGCATAGTAAACATTTATATGTTTAGCCTTAGGCTCAGAAATGATAGAAAATTGTATATTTGAAATTAGCAATAATTTTATTTTTCATTACGAAGGAGGTGGCTTATGATTTGGATATTTGGTGCTATCTCCTGACTGTGTCAGTCGATGTGGGCAAATTCACAAATAATTAGCCATTATTTGTTCTTCTAAGCCCAAATATCTCTGGTAAATCATTTGTAAATCATATATGCTGCCTTCAAATTGGCTTCTTCAAATGCTAAAGGCTTGTCTCTCATCAAGCAGAATCTCAAGAATGGCTATCAGGTATAACATATTGTCTCCAATTATTATTTGGCCCTTTCTGAGATTCTGCCCACTGAAGAAGCCGAGGTCAGTGGGCTGGCCCCTGATAGCCAACTTCATAGTTGATTATGAACTTTTATGGTACATAGTATAGTATAGTAATGATATTAGACTTAGTTTTGTAGATCTTTGATATTACATTCTATGGTTTAGATTTATCATAAAGATGTACAATATAATATAAACTGATCACTTTGTTCTGTCATATATGCATGTTTTCCCATAAAATGAAAATTAATGACTTGTCATTAATTGGAGTTTATGGGAAATTATGGTATCTTATTCTGCTGGCTCAGTTAGTATGTTTCTACAAGGGAGATATATGCTCAGGGTAATTAAATCTTCTGATAAGCTACCTATACTCCCCTTATCATTCAGTCTCAGTATTAGTTGATGTTTACTTGCAGAAATTAGTGTATCCAGCCACCTCCCCAGCCACCTCCTGTGATCGTAATGGACTCAGGGACTAGCCCATTCTTATGTATCAGTTGTTAATTGGTGCAGATTAAGGCTAATTACTGGGCAAATTCACAAATAATTAGCCATTATTTGTTCTTCTAAGCCCAAATATCTCTGGTAAATCATTTGTAAATCATATATGCTGCCTTCAAATTGGCTTCTTCAAATGCTAAAGGCTTGTCTCTCATCAAGCAGAATCTCAAGAATGGCTATCAGGTATAACATATTGTCTCCAATTATTATTTGGCTCTTTCTGAGATTCTGCCCACTGAAGAAGCCGAGGTCAGTGGGCTGGCCCCTGATAGCCAACTTCATAGTTGATTATGAACTTTCATGGTACATAGTATAGCATAGTAATGATATTAGTCTTAGTTTTGTAGATCTTTGATATTACATTCTATGGTTTAGATTTATCATAAAGATGTACAATATAATATAAACTGATCACGTTGTTCTGCCATATATGCATGTTTTCCCATAAACCTGGAATAAATAATCTTTTTTTTTTTCAAGCAGTTAATAAGCAGTATTAAAAATGTTAATTTTTCCAACTGAAAACATGACATATATTAAACACCAAGGAGTAGAATAATTTTGAATGAAATTCAAAGGAAAACTGATCAACCCCACCCACTACATGTACATAAGAAACTACCACAAAAGCTTAGCTGCCTTTTGGTGCCAGTTTATAATGCATCAAAATGGAATACTGAGAAAGTATTAAAATAACTCACATTTTTTTATTAAGCTATCCTCCTGTGTTCAAATATTTTATAGCAAAATGTTTTGAAAAGAACAGCATTTTATAACTCCAGTGCTCCATGTGACTTCATGCTTTGTGACTGAATATACTAAAGTTTGAAACTGACCAATCAGACAACAGTATCTTGTACACAAAAACTCCAAAGTTCTTATTTTTACGCATTTTTACGTGTTGAAAATTACTAAGACAAGAGTTGGCTTCTTTTACAGACTGTTTTTTGATAAAGTTATATAAATGCCATATTTTGCCAGGTTATTTTTTTCTAAGTCTACAAATGACATGTAAATACATGTAAAATTTTACGCATTTTGCCATGCCTGTACAGGATTATCATGGTTTTACATGTCATTACGTGGTTTTACGCGTAGAAGTAGTAAATCTACATGTAATGCCATGCTGTTTTACATGTAATTACATGTAAACTATATTCATATACTGCACAAAAACCACGCAGGTTTTTTTTGGGCACGTTTCAATCTTTTTTTTTTTTTATAAAACCCATTTCTGTTTCGTAACAAATTAAGATATATAGGAAAAACTCTGAAACAGGATGTAGCAGACCAAAAGACTTGTCCAAAGCTCGTTACGAAACAGGGTGAAACGAAATGTAACAATGAAACATCATCTTTTATTTTTTTTATAAACCCATTTCTGTTTCGTAACAAATGAAACGATTAAGATACATAGGAAAAACTCTGAAACAGGATGTAACAGCCCAAACAATCTGAAATATGCTCGTTACGAAACAGAGTGAAACGAAATGAAACGATGAAACATACATCTTTTTTTTTTTTATAAACCCATTTCTGTTTCGTAACAAATGAAACGAATAAGATATAGTGGAAAAACTCTGAAACAGGATGTAACAGACCAAAAGACTTGTCCAAAGCTCGTTACGAAACAGGGTGAAACGAAATGTAACTATGAAACATCATCTTTTTTTTTTTTTATAAACCCATTTCTGTTTCGTAACAAATGAAACGATTAAGATACATAGGAAAAACTCTGAAACAGGATGTAACAGACCAAAAGACTTGTTCAAAGCTCGTTATGAAACAGGGTGAAACGGAATGAAACCATGAAACATTCATCATTTTTTTTTTTTTATAAACCCATTTCTGTTTCGTAACAAATGAAACGATTAAGATACATAGGAAAAACTCTGAAACAGGATGTAACAGACCAAACAATCTGAAATATGCTCGTTACGAAACAGAGTGAAATGAAATGAAACGATGAAACATACATCTTTTTTTTTTTATAAACCCATTTCTGTTTCGTAACAAATGAAACAATTAAGATATATAGGAAAAACTCTGAAACAGGATGTAACAGACCAAACAATCTGAAATATGCTCGTTACGAAACAGAGTGAAACGAAATGAAACGATGAAACATACATCTTTTTTTTTTTTATAAACCCATTTCTGTTTCATAACAAATGAAACAAATAAGATATAGTGGAAAATCTCTGAAACAGGATGTAACAGACCAAACAATCTGAAATATGCTCCTTACGAAACAGAGTGAAACGAAATGAAACGATGAAACATACTTCCTTTTTTTTTTATAAACCCATTTCTGTTTCGTAACAAATGAAACAAATAAGATATAGTGGAAAATCTCTGAAACAGGATGAAACAGACCAAAAAATTTGCTCGTTACGAAACAGAGTGAAACGGAATGAAAAGATGAAACATACTTCCTTTTTATTTTTTATAAACCCATTTCTGTTTCATAACAAATGAAACGATTAAGATATATAGGAAAAACTCTGAAACAGGATGTAACAGACCAAAAGACTTGTTCAAAGCTCGTTACGAAACAGGGTGAAACGAAATGAAACGATGAAACATACATCTTTTTTTTTTTTATAAACCCATTTCTGTTTCGTAATAAATGAAACGATTAAGATATATAGGAAAATGTGAAACAGGAAGAAACAGACCAAAAGACTTGTTCAAAGCTCGTTACGAAACAGGGTGAAACGGAATGAAACGATGAAACATACATCTTTTTTTTTTATAAACCCATAATTTTGTATGATGATGTTTAAATGCTCATATTTCATTTATTTTTTCTAAATATTTGATATATAGGGAAAAAAAAAGAAGATGTATGTTTCATCGTTTCATTCCATTTCACTTTGTTTCGTAACAAGCATATTTCAAATTTTTTGGTCTGTTTAATCCTGTTTCAGAGTTTTCCCTATATATTTTAATCGTTTCTTTGTTACGAAACAGAAATGGGTTTATAAAAAACAAAGATGTATGTTTCATCGTTTCTTTCCATTTCACCATGTTTTGTAACGAGCTTTGAGCAAGTCTTTTGCACTGTTACATCCTGTTTCAGAGTTTTTCTTATTTATCTTATAAATCATTTGTTACGAAACAGAAATGGGTTTTTAAAAAAAAAAAAAAAGGATGTATGTTTCATCGTTTCATTCCTTTTCACTCTGTTTCGTAACGAGCATATTTCAAATTTTTTGGTCAGTTTCATCCTGTTTCAGAGATTTTCCACTATATCTTATTCATTTCATTTGTTACGAAACAGAAATGGGTTTATAAAAAAACCGATGTATGTTTCATTGTTTCATTCCCTTTCAGCCTGTTTCGTAACGAGCTTTGAACAAGTCTTTTGGTCTGTTACATCCTGTTTCAGAGTTTTTCTTGTATATCTTAATCGTTTCATTTGTTATGAAACAGAAATGGGTTTATCAAAAAAACAGATGTATGTTTCTTTGTTTCATTCCGTTTCACTCTGTTTCGTAACGAGCGTATTTCAAATTTTTTGTTCTGTTTCATCCTGTTTCAGAATTTTCCCTATATATTTTAATCGTTTCATTTGTTACGAAACAGAAAAGGGTTTATAAAAAAAAAAGATGTATGTTTCATCGTTTCATTCTGTTTCACCCTGTTTTGTAACGAGCTTTGATCAAGTCTTCTGGTCTGTTACATCCTGTTTCAGAGATTTTCCTCTATATCTTATTCGTTTCGTTTGTTACGAAACAGAAATGGGTTAACAAAAAAAAGATGAATGTTTCATCGTTTCATTTCGTTTCACTCTGTTTCGTAATGAGCTTATTTTAAATTTTTTGGTCTGTTCATCCTGTTTCAGAGTTTTCACTATATATCTTTATCGTTTCATTTGTTACGAAACAGAAATGGGTTTAGAAAAAAAGAAAAAGATGAATGTTTCATCGTTTCATTTCGTTTCACTCTGTTTCGTAACAAGCATATTTTAAATTTTTTGTTCTGTTTCATCCTGTTTCAGAGTTTTCCTATATATATTAATTGTTTCATTTGTTACGAAACAGAAATGGGTTTATAAAAAAAAAAACGATGTATGTTTCATCGTTTCATTCCGTTTCACTCTGTTTCGTAACGAGCATATTTTAAATTTTTTGGTCTGTTTCATCCTGTTTCAGAGATTTTCCACTATATCTTATTCATTTCATTTGTTACGAAACAGAAATGGGTTTATAAAAAAAAAAGATGTATGTTTCATCGTTTCATTCCGTTTCACCCTGTTTCGTAACGAGCTTTGAACAAGTCTTTTGGTCTGTTACATCCTTTTTCAGAGTTTTTCTTATATATCTTATTCGTTTCATTTGTTACGAAACAGAAATGGGTTTATAAAAAAAAAGATGAATGTTTCACCGTTTCATTTCGTTTCACTCTGTTTCGTAACGAGTATATTTTAAATTTTTTTGTTTGTTTCATCCTGTTTCAGAGTTTTCCCTATATATTTTAATCGTTTCATTTGTTACGAAACAGAAATGGGTTTATAAAAAAAAAAAAGATGATGTTTCATCGTTTCATTCCGTTTCACCCTGTTTCGTAACGAGCTTTGAACAAGTCTTTTGGTCTGGTACATCCTGTTTCAGAGTTTTTCCCATATATCTTAATCGTTTCATTTGATACGAAACAGGAATAGGTTTATAAAAAAAAAAAAGATGTGTGTTTCATTGTTACATTTCGTTTCACCCTGTTTCGTAACGAGCTTTGAACAAGTCTTTTGGTCTGTTTCTTCCTGTTTCAGAGTTTTTCCTATATATCTTAATCGTTTCATTTGTTACCAAACAGAAATGGGTTTTTAAAAAAAAAAAGGAAGTATGTTTCATCGTTTCATTCCGTTTCACTCTGTTTCGTAACGAGCATATTTCAAATTTTTTGTTTTGTTTCATCCTGTTTCACAGATTTTCCACTATATCTTATTTGTTTCATTTGTTACGAAACAGAAATGGGTTTATAAAAAAAAGATGTATGTTTCATCGTTTCATTCCGTTTCACCCTGTTTCGTAACGAGCTTTGAACAAGTCTTTTGGTCTGTTACATCCTGTTTCAGAGTTTTTCTTATATATCTTATTCATTTCATTTGTTACGAAACAGAAATGGGTTTATAAAAAAAAAAGATGAAAGTTTCATCGTTTCATTTCGTTTCACTCTGTTTTGTAACGAGCATATTTTAAAATTTTTTGGTCTGTTTCATCCTGTTTCAGAGATTTTCCTCTATATCTTATTGGTTTCATTTGTTACGAAACAGAAATGGGCTTATAAAAAAAAAAATGCTTGGCTAAGAAAAGTATGTTTCATTGTTACATTACATTACACCCTGTTTCGTAACAAGCACTGACCAAGGTGTTTGAACTGTTTCATCCTGTTTCGTAACAAATGAAACAGACCATCAGTGAGAACTGCTATTGGTCTGTTTCATTTGTTTCATTCTTTTTCAGTCCATTTTAGAGTATTCCTTATATATTTTAATTGTTTCATCTGTTTCTGTTACGGAGAAAAAAACGTGCCCAAAAAAAACCTGCGTGGTTTTTGTGCAGTATCTAACTATATTTTAACCCGTCATTCTGAGGGAAGGGTGTTTGTAAGAAAACAGACTGGAGAAAAAGAAAGAAATTTAAGATTTTTTATCACATGGTAAAAAATCCTGTTTATTTTCTTTGTTCCACAGAAAAGAAACTGACACGTGATCAAAAGAGCGGGAAGAGTGTAGTCACTCAGGTAACTGCCTAAGGGGCCTTCTGGATTAAGACTGTTTAAGATGACTGAAAGGCTGGTTTTTTGTTTTCTGTGGAAGGTGTGAAAACAGAATAGAATAGCACATTATCTATAGGTATTGTGCAGTTAAAATAGCGGGAAGAATGACGTCACACAGATAACTGCCTAAGGGACCTTCTGGATTAAGACTCTTAAGACTTGTCGTTTTTCTGTGGAAGGTTAGAATACAGAATAGAATAGCACATTATCTATAGGTTAATGTATTATGCAGTTAAAACTATATAAGGAGCTATCTGGAAACAAAGTCATGTCTGAAAAACCTTTAATAAGTAGTGATAACTCTTTCTTTGGTGTATTTTGACCTCAAAACAATATGCACTGTATCACCTCATGGTCTAAATGTTCACCAAAGTTTTAACCCGATCTTTTATGTAAGATTCAGGAAGATCTGATAAAAACTGATGGAATTATGCTGATAACAAGGTCAACAAGAGGGCCGTGATGGCCCTGTAACGCTCACCTGAGCAACATAGCACTTTGAGAGCCTGATCTAGAACTGATCAAGGCAAACATTCTGATCAAAGTTCAAAATGATTATATTAACAAGACAATGTAGCACGTCTAATGGACTGTGAAATAAAGGTCAAGGTCAAATATTGATGACTGCACTCAAGAGACCATGCTAAGATGTATGCATGTACTAAGTATCACTGGCTGTAGGAGCAATAGTTACTGAGAAACTGACCTAAACACAAACACTTCACAAGTACCAAATATCACTCTGTAGGACCAATAATTTCTGAGAAACTGACCTAAATGGAAAAACTTTAAGAGAGTCACTGGACAGAAAACTATACATCACCTTGAAATCATCAAGACAAACATTTTGAGCAAGATTCATGATGATCACTTCAAAAATGTGACCTCTAGAGCATCAACAAGGTTTTCCTTTGATTTGGCCAGGTGAACATGTTTTTGATATCAAGTGACCCAGTTTTAAACTAGACCTAGAAATCATCAAGACAAACATTTTGAGCAATATTTATGATGATTATTTAAAAAATGTGACCTCTGGAGTGTTAACAAGGTTTTCTGCTGATTTGGCCAGGTGACCTAGTTTTTGACCCCATGTGACCCAGTTTCAAACTTGACCTAGAAATCATCAAGACAAACATTTTGAGCAAGATTCATGATGATTACTTCAAAAATGTGACCGCTAGAGTGTTAACAAGGTTTTCTGCTGATTTGGCCAGGTGACCTAGTTTTTGACCCCAAGTGACCCAGTTTCAAACTTGACCTAGAAATCATCAAGACAAACATGTTGAGCAAGATTCATGATGATTGCTTGAAAAATGTGACCACTAGAGTGTTAACAAGGTTTTCTGCTGATCTGGCCAGGTGACCTAGTTTTTGAACCCAGGTGACCCAGTTTCGAGCCTGACCTAAAAATCATCAAGACAAACATTTTGAGCAAGATTCATGATGACTGCTTAAAAAATGTGACCGCTAGAATGTTAACAAAGTTTTATGCTGATTTGGCCCGGTGACCTAGTTTTTGACTCCAAGTGACCCAGTTTCGAACTTGACCTAGAACTCATCAAGACAAACATTTTGAGCAAGATTCATGATGATTGCTTGAAAAATGTGACCGCTAGAGTGATAACAAGATTTTACACAGATTTGGCCAAGTGACCTAGTTTTTAACCCCAGGTGTTCCAGTTTTGAACTTGACCTAGAAATCATCAAGACAAACATTTTGGGCCAGATTCATGATGGTTGCTTCAAAATGTGACCGCTAGAGTGTTAACAAGGTTTTCTGCTGATTTGGCCAGGTGACCTAGTTTTTGACCCCACGTGATCCAGTTTCAAACACATCCTAGAACTCATCAAGACAAACATTTTGAGCAAGATTCATGATTATTGCTTCAAAAATGTGACCGCTAGAGTGTTAACAAGGTTTTCTGCTGGTTTGGCCTGGTGACCTAGTTTTTGATACCACGTGACCCAGTTTCAAACTTGACCTAGAAATCATCAAGACAAACATTTTGAGCAAGATTCATGATGATTGCTTGAAAAATGTGACCGCTAGAGTGTTAACAAGGTTTTCTGCTGATTTGGCCCGGTGACCTAGTTTTTGACTCCAAGTGACCCAGTTTCGAACTTGACCTAGAAATCATCAAGACAAACATTTTGAGCAAGATTCATGATGATTGCTTGAAAAATGTGACTGCTAGAGTGTTAACAAGGTTTTCTGCTGATTTGGCCGAGTGACCTAGTTTTTGACTCCAAGTGACCTAGTTTCGAACTTGACCTAGAAATCATCAAGACAAACATTTTGAGCAAGATTCATGATGATTGCTTCAAAATGTGACCGCTAGAGTGTTAACAAGGTTTTCTGCGGATTTGGCCTGGTGACCTAGTTTTTGACCCCAAGTGACCAAGTTTCGAACTTGATCTAGAAATCATCAAGACAAACATATTGAGCAAGATTCATGATGGTTGCTTCAAAAATGTGACCGCTAGAGTGTTAACAAGGTTTTCTGCTGATCTGGCCCGGTGACCTAGTTTTTGACCCCAAGTGACCCAGTTTTGAACTTGACCTAGATATAATAGAGGCAAACATTTTGAGCAAGTTTCATCAAGATTGGGTCAAAACTATGACCTCTAGAGTGTTAACAGGTTTTTCCTTTGATTTGACCTGGTGACCTAGTTTTTGACCCCAAGTAACCCAGTATCGAACAGACCTAGATCTCATAGAGGCAAACATTCTGACCAAGTTTCATCAAGATTGGGTCAAAACTGTGACCTCTAGAGTGTTAACAAACTAATTGTTGACGACGAACGACGGACGACGACGGACATAGGGTGATGACAATAGCTCACCCTGAGCTTTTGCTCAGGTGAGCTAAAAATAGGCATTTTCAGGAATCATGGGATCTTAACTCTAAAACAAGAGGCCCATAGGTCACAACTCGCTCACCTGAGTAAAATAACCATTGCAGATATGCAAATGTTATGCAACAGTTTTCCAATCCTGTCATTGCAACTATGAAAGGATCATCATTTTGAGCAGTTGTTGGGTTTGAAGAAGAAGAATACATTTTATTTATTTATTTTTTTTTTACTATATATGGGCATGACAGTCAATGAAGTATGACCATTTGAACACTCTCAATCCCGTTTCAACAGAAGAGTCAACATGAAATTTGGTGAAAATTGGCCAAGTGGTTTCAGGGGGAAGTTGTTTAATAATATCAAGATTTATACATGTATACAGCACAGGGACAGGGGAAGACAACCCTTTCAGAGTAAAATTTTGATTGTAACTTAAAACGTTTGCTACTACAATCATATATTGTAAGTTTTAGACACTTCAGATATTATTGTCTTTGTGTGTGTGTTCATTGCTCTAAAGGGTCATTCTTTTTATAATCTATTTAACTTTGCCAGAATGCAGGGACTTGCCAAGCTCTCAACTTCATTGAATAAGTAAAGAAACAAGAGGACCAAGATGGCCCTGTATTGCTCACCTGATTACCAGATAAATTGGACTTTTGGTTCAGGAGAAGTGCAAAATAGATTTCCAAGATATGGTGGCCATCTTGGATTTCTGATTGGATCAATTTTAGCTCATTTTTAGCTACAAGTCACAATGATGCTTCCTGTCAATTGGCCTTTCGGTTCAGAAGAAAAAGCAAACTAGAGCTGGTGTTTGTAAAACACTATGCCCCCAACTGCCTAACTCTAACACTGTTTGACTCCAACACTGCTTGCCCATGATGGTAACAACAGTACAAATATATGAGATTTCAATGTTATTTTATCAAAAGGGAAATAACTCTAAACCAGAAATTGCGAAGGGCCATAGCTCCAACATTTCATTTAATTGGTTCAAAATTTAATCAGGTGATCTCCTCCTCAATCCCAATCAGTATACCAAATATCAAGGCTCTGGCTTAAATACTTTTTGAGATATCTTGCTGACAAGGTCAAAATGCCCAGAACTACAAATGGCCATAACTGTCAATTTTTCATGGAATTCCCTGAAAAACAAATCAGGTAATCTCCACATCATCCCCAATCAGCATATAATATTTCAAGACCCTAGCTTAAGTACTTTTCGAGACATCTTGCTGACAAGGTCAAAATGCGCAGAACCGCAAAGGGCCGTAACTTTATCAATTTTTTCACGGAATTCTCTCAAAATATAATCAGGTAATCTACACATCATTCCCACTCACTATATCGAATTTCAAGAACCCAGCTTGAACACTTTTCGAGATATCTTGCTCACAAGATTTAATTCTGATTTTTTTTCAAAAGGGCATAACTCTAAACAAACATGCCGGACAAGAAAAAAAAAATACGGGTCAGCTATTTTTTCATTGGGAACCCAAATATAAAATTTCAAAACCCTAGCATGCAGGGTTCTTAACATATGGCATGCACAAAAAAGCTTGACGAACAGACAAACGGACGGATGGACAAACAAAGGCAAAATAATATGCCTCATCAATTTCATTCGAAATTGGGGGCATAATCAGGTCATCCACTCATCCCTACCAATCTATTCATCAAGTTTCAAGGCTCCAGCTTCAATAGTTTTTGAGACAATTTGCTGACAAGGGAAACAAGCACAAATTTACAAAGATCCATTACTTACGAAATATTTTTCAGAATTTATACAAAAGTTAATCAGGTCATCTACTCATCATAACTAATCAATTCACCAAGCTTCAAGTCTCTAGCTCTAATAGTTTTTGAGATATTTTGCTGACAAGATAAAAATGCACAAAATTACAAAGGGCCATAACTCATGAAGTATTTTTCAAAATTTATTCAAAAGTTAATCAGGTTGTCTACTCATCATTACAAATCCATTCACCAAATTTCATGGCTCTAGCTATAACATTTTTGAGATATTTTGCTGACAAGGTAAAAGTGCGCAAAATCACAAAGGGCCATAACTCAAGAAGTATTTTTCAGAATTTCTTCAAAAGTTAATCAGATTAACTACTCATCATTACCAGTCTATTCATGAAGTTTCAAGGCTGTAGCTCCAACGGTTTTTGAGATATTTTGTTGACAAGGTAAAATTGCCCAAAATTACAAAGGGCCATAACTCATGAAGTATTTTTCAGAATTTCTTCTAAAGTTAATCAGGTCATCTACTCATCACTACAAATCCATTTACTAAGTTTCAAAGCTCTAGCTCTAATAATTTTTGAGACATTTTGCTGACAAAGTAAAAATGCCCAAAATTACAAAGGGCCATAACTCAAGAAGTATATTTCAAAATTTCTTCAAAAGTCAATCAGGTTGTCTACTCATTATTACCAGTCTATTCATCAAGTTTCAAGGCTCTAGCTCCAACAGTTTTTGAGATATTTTGCTGACAAGGTAAAAATGCCCAAAATAACAAAGGGCCATAACTCATGAAGTATTTTACAGAATTTCTTCAAAAATTAACCAGGTCATCTACTCATCACTACAAATTCATTTACTAAGTTTACAGGCTCTAGCTCTAACAGTTTTTTTAGATATTTTGCTGACAAGGTAAAAATGCCCAAAGTTACAAAGGGCCACAACTCAAGAAGTATTTTTCAAAATTTCTTCCAAAGTTAATCAGGTTGTCTACTCATCACTACCAGTCTATTCATGAAGTTTCAAGGCTCTAGCTCCAACTGTTTTTTAGATATTTTGCTGACAAGGTTAAATTGCCCAAAATTACAAAGGGCCATAACTCATGAAGTATTTTTAAGAATTTCTTCAGAAGTTAATCAGGTCATCTACTCATCACTACAAATCCAATTACTAAGTTTCAAGGCTCTAGCTCTAACAGTTTTTGAGACATTTTGCTGAGAAGTTAAAAATGCCCAAAATTACAAAGGGCCATAACTCAAGAAGTATTTTTCAAAATTTCTTCAAAAGTTAATCAGGTTGTCTACTCATCACTACCAGTCTATTCATCAAGTTTCAAGGCTCTAGCTCCAACAGTTTTTGAGATATTATGCTGACAAGGTAAAAATGCCCAAAATTACAAAGGACCATAACTCATGAAGTATTTTTCAGAATTTCTTCAAAAGTTAATCAGGTCATCTACTCATCACTACAAATCCATTTACTAAGTTTCAAGGCTCTAGCTCTAACAGTTTTTGAGATATTTTGCTGACAAGGTAAAAATGTCCAAAATTACAAAGGGTCATAACTCATGAAGTATTTTTCAGAATTTCTTCAAAAGTTAATCAGGTCATCTACTCATCACTACAAATCCATTTGCTAAGTTTCTAGGCTCTAGCTCTAACAGTTTTTGAGATATTTTGCTGACATGCCCAAAATTACAAAGGGCCATAACTCAAGAAGTATTTTTCAAAATTTCTTCAAAAGTTAACCAGGTTGTCTACTCATCTATTCATGAAGTTTCAAGACTCTAGCTTCAGTAGTTTTTGAGATATTTTGCTGACAATATTGCATCCATATTTTTTCAAAGGGCCATAACTCAGAAAAGGGGCATAATCCTGTCAAGAAAAAAAATACGTTTCAGCTAATTTTTCATGAGAAATCCATATAAGAAATTTCAAAATAGTAGCATTTACGGTTCTAAAGTTATGCTATGCATCAAAAAGCGTGACGAACGGACAGACGGACAGAAGGACGGAGGGACGAACAACCCAGAAGCAATATGCCACTCCAACTTCTTTGAAGTTGGGGGCATAAAAATATATTTTCAAGATGGCAGCCATGGGGGCCATCTATTCTTGGATTTCCAATCAGAATGATTTTAGTTATTTTGATCTAATACACACCCAAGAATCGGTCAACTTGTACTCCGATGGTGTACTATAAAGGAATAAGTTGACCTATTCTGGTGGACCTATTGACGTGTATAAACAACTTCCCAGAGTGCAGATCAGCTGGATAGAATGTGAGTTTATTTACTTATTTTGTGGTTTACTAAGAATCGGAGAATGTCATATGCTGAGATAAAAGTTCAAGATTGTTATAACACTTGTTTTAACGGAAAACTCCATAGATTTCCCGAGATAATGTTTTTGTTGACCAAAAATCATGCATTGAACAATAAGCACCGAGGCAAAGGATGCAGTTGTGTATTTCATGACATTTTAGTGAGATGACACAAGTCGGTGTAAAACCATTGGATATTCCACGCCTTTTAAATATGTTTATGCAATAACAAGGTGTTTCTTTTTTTCAGGTACAGGTTAAAACACTTCAGTGCGTACCGATTGACTTGTGGCATACAATTTAACTAATGTAAATTATATAGGAGGTGCTTATGGAAGCATCCTAGTGCCAGGTGAAAAAATATTTAAGTCCTATGTAGGAGATAGTAACTCCTACGTAGGAGATAATAAGTCCTACCTAGGAGCTAGTAACTCCTACATAGGAGATAATAAGTCCTACGTACGAGATAGTAAGTCCTACATAGGAGTTAGTAACTCCTACATAGGAGATAATAAGTCCTATGTAGGATGAGTTTGTAACTCCTACCTAGGAGATAATAAATCTTATGTAGGAGATAGTTACTCCTACGTAGGAGATAGTAATTCCTACGTAGGAGATAATAAGTCCTAGTAACTCCTATGTACGAGATAATATGTCCTATGTAGGAGATAGTAACTCCTACATAGGAGATAGTAAGTCCTACATAGGAGTTAGTAACTCCTATGTAGATATTAAGTCCTACATAGGAGATAGTAACTCCTACGTAGATAATAACTCCTACGTAGGAGATATAAGTTCTATGTAGGAGATAATAAGTCCTACGTAGGAGTTAGTAACTTCTACGTAGGAGATAATATGTCCTATACAGGAGATAGTAACTCCTACGTAGGAGATAGTAAGTCCTACGTAGGAGTTAGTTACTCCTACGTAGCAGATAATAAGTCCTACATAGGAGTTACTAACACCTACGTAGGAGATAATAAGTCCTACGTAGGACTTACTTTCTCCTACAAAGCTGTTAGTAATCGCATTACAATGCGGAGAAAAACAATGTTGATCATATTTCATTCCATGAAGTATATCTATTCAATTGATTATTTATAATATTTAAGAAATTACATTAAAACAAAATGATAATAATAACATTATTATTGATATTATTTTCAGAAATAATTATAATAGTAATCAAGCTGTATATCATAATTCGGAAAATCCTATGCTGGTCCTATTTTATCTCATAAAATGGTTTTCTAAGAAATTAAACATGGTGATAATAATGAAAAAGAAACATAGTGATAATAATGACATTATTATCATTATTATTATTATTATTTATTTATTTATTTATTAAAATGATTAGTAATAGTAACAGTGATTTAGCTGTACATTTGAATTCCGAAGAATAAATTTTATTATGTTGGTCATGTTCAAAACGTTTTGTTTTTTTTAAATTGCTACCTGGAGCTTTAACAGTTTTTACTGCATGTGTATTTAGGGGTATAATATTGCTAATTATTAAACACGTTAAATCCCTATCATACTGAAATTTGATTAAGTCCGTGTTATTACCCGTTGACATAGCTTATACATGCTATTTGAGTGGCAAACAGTGTGCAGACCTTAATAAGATGCTCTGTAATGTAATGTCTAATCAGGGGTTTGTTAAGGTGTGTCTATCAGAATACTTAGGTTAAATACTGTAAACCGCTTTCTTCTCTAACCACCATCTGTCAGATTCAATAAATTGTTCACACCTTTCAAACATTGGCCTGAAGGTAATTGTTTCAAAAACCAACATGGAACAAACATGATCCTTTACCACACTTGCCCTATATATTTTACAAGGCCATTATAGTACCCACTGATTTGTCTAAACATTGCTGGCTAAGTGTAGAACCATGTAGACTGTGTAGATCCTGATTACACAATGTGTTATGTAACATCAGATCTGGGTCTACACTGTAAGCACAGTCCTCTCTGTCTAGAAACCTAGGGTAGTAACAGTAATAATCCAAGGAAAAAATACATTTTATCCATATTTACTAACTACCCAACATAGAAATAACAAGATTCATATCATCATATCATAATTGGATTTTTGATTAACATGCAGGTACAGGGGCAACATCCACATCAGTGGGCCCCCTTCCAGATAGCTGGCTTGCTGCACACATGGCAGATCTCACACCAGATCTCCAGGTACGTCTATCATGAGGGCTGATAGCCGAGAGCTTCCACTCTCTGCAATCCCTTTCTGTCAGCTGCTTCCATGTCATTTTGGGCCTCCCAGGCCCACGCTTTCCATCAACCTGTATGTCAAAGGCTGTCTTGACTGCACCATTGGAGGGTTCCACATGTCCATACCATCAGAGTCTTCTCTCCTTCAGAATGAGGTCCAGATCCTCAATGCCAAGCCGCACAAGTAGCTCATTGGACCTGGTGGTGACAATGTCTTGCGGCCTGACATTGCAGATCTGTCTGATCATCGCCCTGTCATTTCGCTGCAGACGCTGGAGATTCAGCTTTGTCAATGGCCAAGTCTCGCTGGCATGGAGCAATGCGCTCCGTACACAAGAGCTGTACACATGGCCATGTGTTTTGAAAGAGAGGTGGCATGAAGAGAGAACTGGTAGCAGATCCTTGAACTTCTTTCAGGCGGTTTTGACACGAGTTGTGGTTGAGAGTTCACAGCCACCTGCTGCTGAGAGCATGTCTCCTAGGTAGCAAAAGGAAGCTACCACCTCAAGCTTGTCAGGTCCGACCTGTGGTCTGCCATCCAAGGGGTGTGCAGTTTCCTGGCACCGTGTGCATCTGTAGTCAGGGTCCTTTTTCAAGCGCTTGAGCCCACTGCATTTCTTGTGCATCCAGTGCTTGCAGCCATTGCAGAAGATGCTGTTGCTGCCCACTCCCGTGCGACAGACAGCGCATGGAAACTCGCCTGAACTCTGCAGGAGGTCCAGTCCCGTACCGCAGATCATGATCTTTGTCTTTCCTGCATTTACTCTCAGTCCTTTCTTCTCCATTGCTTCCTTCCAAGTCAAGAGCCTCCTGACACATTCCTCAAGCGATTCAGCGATGATAACAAGGTCATCGGCATAGAGGTCCTCCCAGGGGACCCCAGAGCGGAACTCTCGTGATAAAGCTTTAAGCACAATGATGAAGAGCAGTGGGCTGAGTACTGATCCTTGGTGAACACCAACCTTCACTTCAAACTCTTCACTGTACCCCTCACCAACACAGACATGGCTCCGCACATTTGCATACATCCCCTGTACCAGTCGCACAATCCA
Organism: Anodontia alba; assembly: GCA_964016985.1. Lineage (NCBI taxonomy): Eukaryota > Metazoa > Mollusca > Bivalvia > Lucinida > Lucinidae > Anodontia > Anodontia alba. The sequence goes on along the minus strand of OZ024824.1, from coordinate 50,524,701 downwards.
CTCCTTCCCACCAAGTTTTCTCAGCGCCCACCAGATGACCTTCCAAGGTACTCAATCAAACACCTTCTCAAGGTCTACGAAAGCCATGTAGAGTCTCTTATTGGCAGCTAGATACCTGCAGCTGCCTGACAACAAAGACTGCGTCTGTAGTGCCTCTGCCTGGGACGAAGCCAAATAGGGAATTGTTGATTGACACCAACTGTCTGATGAGGCCGTCCACAATCCTCTCCAGGATTTTCATAACCTGCTCTGTCAGCTTGAGACCGCGGTAGTTGCCAATGCACCCCCTTTTCTCTTGTAGAGGCAGACAATGAAACTCTGCTCCCAGTCAGAGGGTACCTTGCCATCACGAATGATTGCAACTGCGAGGTCATGGATCATGGGGGTGCCCATGTCACCGGCGGCTCGTATCATCTCCACCACTATGCCTGATGGGCCCAGTGCTTTGCCAGCCTTCATCTGTGAGATAGCCTTCTTAACCATATCAATGGTGATTGGGATGGGTGTGCCTTCCACTGGTGGTTGATATGACAGGTGGTCTGGGTCCCAGTCAAACTCAACGTTGAGAAGCCTTTGGTAGTGCTCTAGCCAGGCCTTCTGCTTTGAGTCTTCGCTCATTGACATCTCTCCTGCATCATTCTTCACAGGTTTGTCACCAACAACATCAGTGTTCTCTCTTCTAAACTGGTTAGCAAGGCGGTAGACTTCTGAAGACTTGGGGTCAATATTCTCGTAGACCTTCTTGTCGGCTTCTTGACGAGCATGGTGCACTGCATGTCTGGCATTTCGTTTGGCTGCATCGTATGATGCCCTAATAATCTCCAAATAATAAAAACAGGATTTAATAATATGTGCAACAATTGTAGTTCCAGATCAGCATGTGCATACATTTTTTCGCTGACAGAATGTGCAAGCTCTATTCGCTAGCAGTGTATACTCTGATCATTAAACAGATGTACAGACTAATCTGGATCTACAGTGGTCGCATAATTCATAAAGTCCATTTTTTTTTTTTAAAAGACTCAACCATCATTGTTTCTTATTTTACTTGAAGACATCTCGAAGTTCTACAAAATATCAACAAGTCATTCTATTTTTTATTTTTATTAGTACATTGTTTTGAAAAGATTGTTCAAACATATATAAACACAAGTTTAGTAACATCACTGTGTATTTCCAGTATCTGTATCTAGATTTTTAACGCTACCAGGCAACTGAGTCACATATAGGCAGTATTTCCATGAAGTGTGAACCGGTTAAATACAACCTTCTCCAGGGACCTGTACCTCCTGGTTTCATTTATCTACTTGACATCATACAGCTGAGAACCAGAAGCCCCAGGCCACTGGGCAAGGTTATAGTTTGATCTATAACCCATGCAATAAAAACAAAATGGTCCAAACATCAAATGAACATCAACATTTGTAAAGGACCATTATGACAATGATCTAAGAATCCGGGCAGACAAATTGGCATCTTTAATTGTGTACCTAAAGAAACACTGGTTACTGTAAAATGCATTGATAAACAGTGAAAATCCTGATCAGAATATGCAGCTGTCTGTCTGATCTGGGTATTTCGTGTTTGCATAATACACAATCTCCCTTTCACAAGTGTCCTGTATCTGAGACAGGTCACTGCAATTCTTTCATCTGTCAGATCAATAAGATTTCTTAAGTTTGAATGATTAACTGAAAAATGATTGTAAGGCAACATTTATGCATCAAGGACTTTTTCCCAGAAAGTAGGCTTTGACATATCATGCAAATTGTCTCCAATACAGACAGTTTGCATGAACTGTCAAACTAATATTTGGGGTAAAAAACCCTTAACCTTTACCACTCTCTGGGCTAATTCAGCATATGATAAATTGGTGATATTTGTCTTATTTTACCCAGAAAATAGGATTTGACATTTCATGCAAATTGTTTCCAACAGAGACACTTTGCATGAAATGTCAAACCCTTTCTTGTGTGTGTAGGGGGGGAGGGGGGTGGGAGATATTTGATCCCTTAACCTTTACCACTCTCTGGGCTAATTCAGCAGACGATAACTTGTTGGTCTTCCTGAATTATCATTCACTAAATATATTACTTTTTTAATTAATCAATAAGTTTTGTTTTTTTAGGTTAAACTATTGATCTTCATTTCAAAATCATACTGAATTATCTCTAACTTAATATTATCTCCTATGTAGGAGTTACTATCGCCTATGTAGGACATTATCTCCTATGTAGGAGTTTCTAACTCCTACATAGGACTTATTATCTTCTACTTAGGACTTATTATCTCCTACATAGGACTTATTATCACCTACGTAGGAGTTACTATCTCCTACATAGAACTTATTATCTCCTACGTAGGAGTTACTATCTCCTACGTAGGACTTATTATCTCCTACGTAGGAGTTACTAATGCCCATGTAGGACATTATCTCCTATGTAGGACTTATTATCACCTGCGTAGGAGTTACTATTGCCTATGTAGGACATTATCTCCTATGTAGGAGTTACTAACTCCTACATAGGACTTATTATCTCCTACGTAGGAGTTACTATCTCCTACGTAGGACTTATTATCTCCTACGTAGGAGTTACTAACGCCCATGTAGGACATTATCTCCTACGTAGGACTTATTATCACCTGCGTAGGAGTTACTATCTCCTACGTAGGAGTTACTAACTCCTACGTAGGACTTACTATCTCCTACATCAGACTTATTATCTCCTACATAGGAGTTACTATCTCCTTTGTAGGAGTTACTATCTCCTACGTAGGACTTATTATCCTACGTAGGACTTATTATCTCTTACGTAGAAGTTATTATCTCCTACATATGATTACTATCTCCTATGTAGGACTTATTATCTCCTACGTAGGACTTAAATATTTTTTTCACCTGGCACTAGGACGCTTCCATAGGTGCTTGAGTTTCAAAGTCTTTGACATGTACTAATGTTCTAAAATAGGAATTAAGTGATGAATAAGGAAAATTAGGTTACAAATAAATGACCAAAACTATCAACAGTGTTAAAATGTTAAGAACAAGCAAATTTTCATGTTTTTTTTAAAATGTACTCGATTGCACAGTAAATTCCATTAGTTAAATTGTACGCCACTGGTCAAATGGTACACATAGAAACTTTTTCTCTCACTTTGTTTAAGCAAAAGTGTGATAAACTGCCTTATTTTAACATGGGCTTGAATTTCAGTTGCTAATGTCCTGGAGTTAAGGTTTAAATTGCCTTTCATGGATAGTTTGAATCAGGGTAAGGCAGGTTAAAGCCATGAGTTTTTTACGCCAAAAAGGATAGCTGTAGAAATCCTCCAATTTTTTCTATGATCCTTGTGTCAGGATTATCTCCATTCATTGCCACAGCATATGACATTTTCCAATTTTCACCAAAAAGTAAAATGAAAACATAAACTTATGGTAAACATAATGACCTTCGCCTCTGGTGTTTGTTTACATATAGTCAACTTGTCTACACTCAGACGGCGTACAAGTTGATGGATTCCCAGGCATGTACTAGTCACCCCCGATGCTTCCTATTAAACATCAAGCCAATTGGCCTTTTGTTTCAGGAGAAGAAGTGAAAAATAGATTTGCAAGATGGCTGCCATCTGGGATTTACAATCGGAACAACTTTAGCTATTTTTTATCTATAAATCACCCCTGTGGGCCTCATGGTTTCATAGAGGAAGATTTTTTTAAGGGTTTTTTTTTCCATTATAAGTTAATGGGAGCTAATGACCCCCCAGGGTGTGGCCAATTGGGGCATGGTTGGCAGGATTTATATAGCGACCACTAAACATTGCTACATACTTAATCTCTGGGCCTCAAGGTCTCAGAGAAAAAAATTTTGACGGTTCTTAAGCTATACAGCTCTATATAAACATATGACCCCCTGGGGTGTGGCCAGTTTGGACCCAAGGGGCTTGATTGGCAGGATTTATTTAGGGAACAACTAATATTGCTACATACTAAATATATAAGCTGTGGGCCTCATGGTTTCAGAGAGAAGATTTTTTCAGTTTTTTCCATTATAAGTCTATGGCCTCCTGGGCGTGGCCAATTTGGACCACAGGAGCATGGTTGGCAGGATTTATGTAGGAGACCACTAAACATTGCTATATATTTAATCTGTTAGCTCTTGGCCTCATGGTTTCAGAGAAGAATATTTTTGAAGGTTCATTAGCTATATAGCTCTATATAAACATATGACCAGCCTGGGGTGTGGCCAGTTTAGACCCCAGGGGCATGATTGGCAGGATTTATGTAGGGGACCACTAAACATTGCTACATACTAAATATATAAGCTGTGGGCCTCATGATTTCAGAGAAGAAGATTTTTTTAAGTTTTTCCCATTATAAGTCTATGGGAGCTAATGACCCCCGGGGCGTGGCCAGTTTCTTTAGCTATATAGCTTTATATAAACATATGACCAACCTGGGATGTGGCCAGTTTGGACCCCAGGGGCTTGACTGGCAGGATTTATGTAGGGGACCACTAAACATTGCTACATACTAAATATATAAGCTGTGGGCCTCATGGTTTCAGAAAAGAATTTTTTAAGCTTTTCCCATTTTAAGTCTATGGGAGTTATATATGAGCATGGCGGCCATCTTCAGTGATCTTGATTTACGGACTGTGACTATTTGTATAAATTTCAATCCTCCTTTAACACAAGGCTCCACATGAAGTTTGAAGAAATTTGGCCCCGGGGTTTCAGAGGAGAAGTCTTTCAAAGGTGTGAACAGACGGACAGACGGACAAGTTGACAGATGTATACTTCTGTGTCTCCTGTGTCTTTGTGTGTCGAAAATTACGTATAGAGTACCCTTGTGTGTCCAGACATTAGACACACAAGAGTACTTTGTACATAATTTTCGACACATAAGTCAGTCGGCTTGTGTGTCAACAGAATAAATCCCACTGAAATACAATGAAGGGTCCAAAATTTAAAAAAACATAAGTATACATTCGTCAGCGCGGACAGACAGATGGATGGACAGACAGACGGACGACGGACGGGAAGTGATCACAATAGCTCATCCTGAGCCTTCGGCTCAAGTGAGCTAAAAAGCACATTCTTTGTTACAAGCCAAATATTGGGTATTCTCCCGAATAAACATTTGGTTAATTTAATCAATAAGTTTATCTTTTGTAAGTGTAGAAAAAAACATATGTAGACAATTTAGAAGTCTTAAAGTTTTTAGATTTAAATTTATTGAGAACTTCATTGTAATTTTTAATTCCTTCCCTTTTGTAAACAGTTTGAAGAAATTTGGCCCAGGGGTTTCAGAGGAGAAGTCATTCAAAGGTGTGAACGGACGGATAGACGGACCGACAGATGGACGGGGAGTGATCACAATAGCTAATCCTGCGCCTTCAGCTCAGGTGAGCTAAAAAGCACATTCTTGGTTACGAGCCAAATATTGGGTATTCTCCCAAAAAAACATTTTGTTAATTAAATCAAAAAGTTTATCTTTTGATAAGCTAACGTAGTATACAGTGTAGAAAAATCATATGTAGACAATTTAGGAGCCTTAAAGTTTTTCTATTTAAATTCATTGAGAACTTCACTGGAATTTTTAATTGACCAAAAATAGTTAATTCCATCCCTTTCATAAACAGTATAATAGTATCCAGTTTCAGGAACATCATTGCAAAACTGAAGGGGTTATAGTGATGAAAAAGTCAAACAGAGGTTTTCTCAGCAATCAAGGGGATGTAACTCTAAGATTAACAATATGATCTGGCCAGTTTTTGAATCTGTCCAAGATATCATCCATGTCCACATTAGCTCAAAGTTTCAGGAACATCTGATCAAAACTGAAGGAGTAATAGTGATGATAAAGTCAAACCGAGGCTTTTTCAGCAATCAAGGGAATGTAACTCTAAGATTAATGATCGGATCTGGCCAGGTTTTGATCTTGTCTGAGACTTCATCCATGTCCACCTTATCTGCAAGTTTCGGGCAGATCCAATTAAAACTGAACAAGTTATGTTGAAGACAAAGTCAAACAGAGGCATGTTCAAAGGTGTGAATGGATGACAGACGGACGAACGGATGATGGATGGGGAGTGATCACAATAGCTCATCCTGAGCCTTTGGCTCAGGTGAGCTAAAAAGCACAGTCTTCATTACAAGCCAAATATTGGGTGACACGCTTGTGCACCTATGAACTTAGTCAATAATGTATGGAAAAGTACTGCGTGTTCTACATAGGAACATCTTTTTTTCACAAAATCTTATGCAAAAATTTGGTGTGTGTAATATGCAGGTGCGAGTAATACACAGCAAAATTCTGTAATATCATTAACATTTTTTTGAAAGATTACACTGACCAAAAGTCTTTGGGTACGTGAAGTTGGTTAGTTCTACACAGTCCTACCTTGTATTAAAATATCATGTCTCCTGAAAGCACAAACTTACCCTATAGCATAAACATCAGGTGGAGTCTTATCACAGGCCAACCACTCTGACAAATCTCCTGGGTTCTGACCATTCACATTCCAAGTTCCACAAAATATCCTAGATGAAACAAAAAAATATAAATTTGTAATGCTCAATAGAAACTACTGAGAACTGCCATTTGAGGTGTATACTGATTATTGTTTCTTCAACAAGAAGTATCAATAAGCAGTGTTTATTAGATAAACCTCCCCCACCCCACCCACCTCCTTCCTCCCCCCATGGCAAGGTAGTGACTATATACCGGGTACTGAAAAACAATTGATTAAATGTCTATTTGCTTCATGTTGCATCAAACTCCTTCATGCACATGTTCAATATCTAACATAAGGATGCAAAGTATCAGATTGTGTAAACAAATACTTTGAGAACAGTTCTTTCACCATGCATGCACTATCTAAGACCATGAAAAACTCAGTTGTCAAGAATAACCAAAATGCAACATTTAAAAGCAGGAGGGCCAAGATTGCCCTGTATCGCTCACCTGAGTATCAAACAAGTGACCCTGAAGGTGGGGCCATTTTTTTACCCCAGGGCTGTAATTTGAACAAGTCAACTTGACACTTCCAATGAAGTTTTGAGTCAACTGGCCTTTTGGTTCAGGAGAAGAGGTATGAAATAGATTTTCAAGATGACAAGCGTGGCGGCCATCTTTGATTTCCAATTGGATCTATTTAGCTATTTTCAATCTACAAGTCACCCCAATACTTCCTATCAAGTTTCGAGTCAATTGGCCTTACAGTTCAGGAGTAGAAATTCAAAATAAATTTTCAAGATGGCAGCCATCTTGAATTTCAGATCGTAACAATTTTAGCTGTTTTTTTTATCCACAAGTCACCCAATAGTTCATACAAAGTTTCCAGTCAACTGGCCTTACGGTTCAGGAGTAGAAGTTCAAAATGGCCGCCATCTTGAATTGCCCATTAATCCAAATTAAGTTATTTTTTTTCTACAGGTCACCTTGACACCTCCAATGATGTTTCAGTCAATTGGCCTTTAGGTCAAGGAGAAAAATTTGGAAATAGATTTTCAAGATGGTAGCCATGGTGGCCATGTTGGATTTCCGATAACAAAGATTTTGGCTATTTTTAATCTACAAGTCATCCCGATACTTCCTATCAAGTTTTGAGTCTATTGGCATTTCCATTAAAGAGAAGTATTTCGAAATAGATTTTCATGATAGCAGCCGTGGTGGCCATCTTGGATTTCCAATCTGAATGATTTTAGCTATTTTTGATCTACAAGAGGTCCCGATACTTCCTACTAAGTTTCAAGTCAACTGGCCTTTCTGTTCAGGAGAAGAGGCTCAAAATAGACCTTCAAGATAGATTACTGATCAAAACAAGTTTTGCTTATTTTTTATCTACGTCGCTCTGATACTTCCTACCAAGTTTCTAGTCAATCAGCCTTTCCATTGAGGAGAAGAAGTTCAAAATAGATTTTCGTAATTTTTCTAGTATGGGGTCAATGACGGGTAATATGCCTTTAATATGGCAGAGGCCCTTTGGGTCATTCCTGGTGCAGTCAGATTCATTTTTGTTTCAATTACTATTTTGGAGACTCTGTCACTTAATTTCTTCTTTAAAATAATCATGCTTATTAGTTTGAAAGGCACCCTCACTCAAATAAGAACGAAGTTAGATAGGGTAACATTCCTTTGCAGGGGCCCATGAGGTAAAACTGGTAAAATTCCAATTTTATAGGTATCATGTTCAATTAGTATTTCTTGAGACTAAGTTTTAAATTATTTGAAATGATCAAGCTTATTAGTTTAGTATGTACCCTGACTCAAACTAGAATGGGTAAGGTAACTTTCCCTAGTAGGGGCTCAGGAAGGGGAAATAGGTCTTCCTTGTGACACCCAAAGTTTTCATATATACATTCATTTATTATTTCTGGAGGCTTCTCATCTGATTTCATTAAAATGTGCATGCTTAGCAGTTTGGAATGTGCATGTACTCTGTTTAAAACAAGAATGTATGCTTGGTAGTGTAATATGAGGCCCTTGAGGGACCAATATGTCTTCGTTATGGTAAATTCTTATGTGTTAGGTTTTCTATTTTCAGTTAGTATTTCTAGAGACTCTATGTCTTATTTCCTTAAACGACTATATGTATATTAGTTTGGAATGTACCTTGTCACAAACTAGAGTGGGATCTGGAATGATTTAACCTATCCAGATGTCCAGGAGGGGCCATTGTGTCTTTGTTATGACAAAATTCCACTTTTGTAATAGACATTCTATTTTCAGTGTGTGTTTATGGAGACTCATCCTCCACTTGCTTAAATTAGGGTTTGCTAGTTGAAAGATTTTTGATTGTGTTGGGGTTTAATGACACGTCAACCCTTAAGGGTCATTTTGTGTCGTCTCCCAGAGAAAGGGAGAAAAGAGATAGAAGAGATAGTAGAAGAGATGAAAGAGAGGGACAGGGAAGAAAGCGGAACAGGAGTGAAAGTGAAGAAATAGAAATAAAAACATTCCCCCTCTACCCTTACCTGTTACAAGGATAGCAGGCCTTGCCCAACTGTAAGCCAATATCAATTGGACGCCCCAGTGATGTAAGGTACACAACACCTTTGCACCACCCGACCACCATTGCTAGTCGAAAGGAAACTTAATTCAAACCCGAAGGGTAACAGCAAGTGTAACTATCCATAGTAAGGGGTCTATATGGGATCAGTTTGTCTTTCATATGGAAAAATACCATTCTTGTACACACTTTCTATTTCAATTATTATTTCTGAAGATATAACCTCTTACTTCCTCGAAATTCTTATGATTAGGTACTAGTAAGTACCCTGGCTTGGCTTAAACAAGAATGGGGATGAGAAAGAGGCAATTTTCTTGTCGGAGGCATGAAGCCCTCAGCTTGTTTTCTATGCTTGCTATGTTTCAACTAGATTTCAGAATAAGGGTTGATACGTTAAATTTTCTAGTGAAGAGACCATGGGGTCAAAATGTTTCCCATCACGAAAACATGCTTATATAATGTTGACCCCCTTAAACCCCACTCTTATATAGTAAAAATGGGGTTTACAGGGGTATACATTATTTTTCTTATTTCTGCTCAAAAACATAGATTGTGGGTACTCATTAGAACTGCCTTGGCGAGGCGGTTCTAATGAGTACCCACAATCTTTGTTTTGATCAGGAATATAAAAAATATCAGAATCTTTTTATCTGAAAATTTTCCTTTTTTGGTTTTAAAATTTTCAATATATTTGAATAGGCGTGTTTTCATAATGCTTATACCTTATTGCAAAATCTTGAAGTTATGTTTTCTATCTGGAGACTAAGCATCTGATTTCTTTGATATTAAAATACTTACTAGTTATGTAACATACATGTATCTCAAATAACATTTATGATTAGGCGAGACAACCTATCCCAGCTAGGGGTGCATTAGAGCCTAATGTGTCTTCCACGTTGCAATATATTCAATACTGGGCGCTGTGTCATATGTCATACCTATTGGTCCCTTATTCAGGGTAGGATGCCCTACCTAGCCCTATTCTGGTTTGAATCTGGGTAGATTCTGAATTAACAAACATAATCAATGAATTAAAAGGCTGATTTTCCAGTGATGACATTTGATAAATAGAACTTATATAAACATTGGAAATGTGTCAGAAGGATGCCATATAGACCATTAAAAGTCAGCTTGCTTTCCTCTGTCTATCCACTTTCCAATCCACTTTCTGTTTGTCTTTGACGTTTTGTTGAGCTTATTCAGTAAAGCCTGATAACCATCTGCAGAGTAAAATCTTCCCTCACGCTATTTTACTTTTGCTGTTTTATATAATGCTGTTTATATTGTATGCACATTATAATTTTACCATTATAAACATATATATTGACCCCTATTAGGCCCCTTACATAATTTACATTCCTCAAACTACCCCAAGTCTGGTTTGAGAGGAAATCTCTCACACAAGCAAGCATAACTATTCAAAGGAGTCTACAGAACTAAAAAAAAGAAACTATAAACTGCATTGAATCATCAGTATTTCGCTATAAGGATGATATATGTTGTTGTTTGTTCGGGTATAATGTCACTTTCAACAAGTTTTTAGTCACATCACAACGGTGTCTGGTTGCGACAGGGAGCTCAATGCTCACTTTTATAGTGATGCCTCACTGAAATATTATGCCTCAGACACTTGATATGATACCACACCATGCAGTCACATTATCCTGACACTGGAACGACCAGTCCTAGCTATACCAAGTAAGTCTCAGCTAAGAGCAGCTCGTACCATTTTTAACAACTTTGTTATGTCATGGTCTGGGATTGAATAAATAATCTCCCATTCCCTGAAGCGGACACCCTACCACGTAGGCTACCGGGATCGGTAAGGAAGAACCCAATACTTGCAAAGCTACCCTACTTGCTCCCATAGTGGTCAGACTCAGAGTACCATTCCACATACTAATATAATAATAAACTCAATGAATTAAAATAAAGTCAGAAAGGATTGCCTTTGGAAACAAAGAACACACAAAATCACGAAAATCGGATACTCGATTTGATTGATTCTCTTCATATGCAACACTGTAGTTGGCGAGGCTGCATACACCCCTAAGCGCCAGCTTAAGCGGTATTCAATTTTCAAAATAACCAGAATGGGCTCAATGATTCCAAAGGAAATAAGATGCAGTGTCTCAAGAAATAATAACTAAAACTACAAAACCTATAAACACTTTGGGATTTTGCCGCAATGAAGGTAGACTAAACCCTGACTGGGGCCCTGACAAGAGAAAGTTACCATACTTATCTTAGTTCTGTGTTGAGGTAGGGTACCTTCCAAACTTCATTTCTAGGAAACATGGATTGAGCCTCGAGAAATATTAATTGAAAAAACAAGAGGGCCATGATGGCCCTGTAACGCTCACCTGAGTATTATAGCACTTAGAGAACCTGACCTAGAACTAATCAAGGCAAACACACGATGATTATATTATCAAGTAAGACAATGTAGCATGTCTAATGGATTGTGAAATAGAGGTCAAGGTCAAATATAGATGACTGCACTCAAGAGGCAATGCTAAGATGTATGCATGAGCTAAGTATCACTGGCTGTAGGAGCAATAGTTACTGAGAAACTAACCTAAACACAAACACTTCACATTTATTTATTTAGTGCCAAATATCACTCTAGGACCAATAGGTATTGAGAAACTGACCTAAACGGAAAAACTTAAGAAAGTCACTGGACCATGAAATATAGGTCATAAGTGACACAGTTCCAAACTTCACCTAGAAATCATCAAGACAAACATTTTGAGCAAGATGCATGATGATTGCTTCAAAAACGTGACCTCTAGAGTGTTAACAAGGTTTTCTTTTGATTTCCCCTGGTGACCTAGTTTTTTACCCCAAGTGACCTAGAAGTCATCAAGACAAACATTTTGAGCAAGATTCATGATGAAAGCTTCAAAAATGTGGCCTCTAGAATGTTAACAAGGTTTTCATTTGATTTGGCCCGATGACCTAGTTTTTGACCCAAGTGACCCAGTTTTGTACCTGACCTAGAAATCATCAAGACAAACATTTTGAGCATTATTCATGATGATTGCTTCAAAAGCTAAAGTGTTTAACAAGGTTTTCCTTTGATTTGGCTTGGTGACCTAGTTTTTGACCCCAAGTGACCCAGTTTTGAACTTGACCTAGAAATCATCAAGACAAATATTTTGAGCAAGTTTCATGATGGTTGCTTCAAAAATGTGATCTCTAGAGTGCTAGCAAGGTCTTCCTTTGATTTGGCCCAGTGACCTAGTTTTTGACCCCTAGTGACTCAGTTTTAAACCTGACCTAGAAATCATCAAGACAAATGTTTTGAGCAAGATTCATGATGAGTGCATCAAAAATGTGACCGATAGAGTGTTAACAAGGTTTTCCTTTGATTTGGCCTGGTACCTAATTCTTGACTCGAAGTAGCCCAGTTTCAAACTTGACCTAGAAATCATCAAAGGCAAAAATTTTAAGTAATAATCATAATGATTACTTTAAAAAATGTGGCCGCTAGATGGTTAACAAGGTTTTCTTTTGATTTGGCCTGGTGACCTAGTTTTTGACCCAAAGTGACCCAGTTTCGAACTTGACCTAGAAATAATCAGGACAAAAATATTAAGCAAGATTCATGATGATTGCTTTAAAAATGTGACTGCTAGATAGTTAACAAGGTTTTCCTTTGATTTGGCCTGGTGATCTAGTTTTTGACCCCAAGTGACCCAGTTTCAAACCTGACCTAGAATTCATCAAGACAAACATATTAAGCAAGATTCATGGTGATTGCTTCAAAAATGTGACAGCCAAAGTGTTAACGTTTTCCTTTGATTTGGCTTGGTGACCTAGTTTTTGGTCCCAAGTGACCCAGTTTCAAATCTGATCTAGAAATCATCAAGACAAACATATTAAGCAAGATTCATGATGATTGCTTCAAAAATGTGACCGCTAGAGTGTAACAAGGTTTTCCTTTGATTTGGCCTGGTGACCTAGTTTTTTACCCAAAGTGACCCAGTTTCAAACTTGACCTAGAATTCATCAAGACAAACATATTAAGCAAGATTCATGATGACTGCTTCAAAAATGTGACCGCCAAAGTGTTAACAAGGTTTTTTCCTTTGATTTGGCCTGGTGACCTAGTTTTTGACTCTAAGTGACTCAGTTTCAAATCTGACCTAGAAATCATCAAGACAAACATATTAAGCAAGATTCATGATGATTGCTTCAAAAATGTGACCGCTAGAGTGTTAACAAAGTTTTCCTTTGATTTGGCCTGGTGACCTAGTTTTTGATCCCAAGTGACCCAGTTTCAAATTTGACCTAGAAATCATGAAGGCAAACATTTTGAGCAATATTCATGATGATTGCTTCAAAAATGCGACCGCTAGAGTGTTAACAAGGTTTTCCTTTGATTTGGCCTGGTGACCTAGTTTTTGTCCCCAAGTGACCCAGTTTCGAACTTGACCTAGAAATCATCAAGCAAACATTTTGAGCAATATTCATGATGATTACTTCAAAAATGTGACCGCTAGAGTGTTAACAAGTTTTTCCTTTGATTTGACCTGTGACCTAGTTTTTGACCCCAAGTAACCTAGTATCGAACTTGACCTAGATTTTATAGAGGCAAACATTCTGAGCAAGTTTCATCAAGACTGGGTCAAAACTGTGACCTCTAGAGTGTTAACAAACTAATTATTGACAACAGACCACGGATGACGACGGACAACAGACAGAGGGTGATCACAATAGCTCACCCTGAGCTTTTGCTCAGGTGAGCTAAAAAAACTGTATAAGAAAAGAAAACAAAAAAGATCTTCAGAATGTTTCCGTAAAGCAGATATACTGTCCCCTTATAGATCTCTTTCTAGACAGTTACCCTTTGTACCCTAATTCTTGTTTGAGTCAGAGTACCTTACAAATGTTTGTGCTTATTAAAAGCACAAACATTTCAAGCAAAACAGAGGCTAAGTCTTCAGAATTAATAACTGTAAAATAGAAAATACAAAACTTTTTTCAATACAGTATTTATAATGACCTCTCATGGGCCCCTTCTCAGGGAAATTTATCCTTCCTATCTCCATTTTGGTTTGAGCCAGAAATTATTAAGCATGTTAATTATGAGCAAAATCATCAGTATTGACATGCACTTTGCTGCAATTGATTTATTAATGACCTACAAAATGTCAGTTGAAATTTCAATGCAAAGTGTAGTTGGTGGGGTAATGTAACACCAACTATGCACCCTAATAGCATTATATTCAACAAGAAGTTTCATACAACATTTTAAGCGTTTAGAATCAATTCTGATGCAGTCACTAGAGTTTCTAAGAAATAAAACATGCAAAATCATGCTTTCAATTAGATTATTACATGCAGTTGATACATGTTAAAAATGGAAATTGGTGCTTGCAAAAATGAAAAAAAAAAATCAAATTTTGTATCTTCCGATCTTATCCTACTTTTGATATGTCATATTTGAATGTATACCCTAACCAAAAATGCAAAAAACATTTGTGTTGCAATTTGTTTTGGGTTGAGGCAAAATATTGCTAATTTGACTGGACTAGTAGAGGCCATCATGGATTTCTGATCAGAACGACTTCAGCTATTTTTGATCTACAAGTCAACCTGATACTTTTTACGAGGGCGTGTCAACAAATAACCAGCCTATCCCATTTCCGATGGACCGAGACGGTCACGATTTTCATGCTTTGTTTCAATATATGTTTTATACATGGGTAGAAAATTGCACACATATCGAGTCATTCTTTAATAAGATAATTGAATGTCAAACATGGCTAGTGATGCAAAGGCATGCTTTTCATCTAAAGTTGAGTACCGTGCTGTAATTCGGTACTTGTATTTAAAAGGTAAAACAGGCAAGGAAATACACGGCAAGTTAGCCGATGTTTATGGGTCTTCTGCACCAGCTTATGCTCAGGTTAAATTCTGGGTAGGGGAATTCAAACGCGGTAGAACGTCTTTAGAAGATGAAGCCAGGTCTGGACGCCCACTGGATGCCACTGACGAAGAAATGTGTAAGAAAGTTCGGGATATGGTATACTCTGATAGGTGAATTCAGGTGGAAGAAATAGCGCAGGCATTAGGTATTTCACATGGTAGCGTTTCAACAATCTTACATGATCGTTTAGGTATGCGCAAGGTAACAGCCCGTTGGGTCCCCAAATCCCTTAACGATGAGCAAATGGCAACCAGAGCATCAGTATGCAGCGCCTTGTTGAAGCGTTTTAGGTCAAAAGATGATTTTCTTTTGCGTCTGGTGACTGTAGATGAGATTTGGGTTCATTAATATGAGCCAGAGAATAAAGCTCAGAGTTGTCAGTGGGTAGGGCCTGGGTCCCCGAGGCCAAAGAAGTTCAAGACGCAACCATCTGCTGGCAAGGTGATGGCCACAGTATTTTGGGATGCAAAAGGCGTTATTATGTTGGACTTTTTACCCAAGAGAAGTACAATAACTGGAGTGTACTATGCAAACTTGTTAGACCAGCTGAGAACCACCATCCATGAAAAACGCCGAGGTAAACTCTCTAAATGTGTTTTGCTGCGACAGGACAATGTGAGAGTCCACACTTGCAAAGTTGCAATGGATGGTGTAGAGCGAAACGGGTATGAATTAATACCACATCCTGCTTATTCACCTGACCTAGCTCCTAGCGATGTCTTCCTATTCCCAAACTTGAAAAAGGATATCCGTGGACTTCATTTCCAGTCTGATGAAGAAGCTGTGACGGCAGCTGAGGAGTGGGTCAATGGAAAGGACCCTGACTTTTTCAGTTCTGGGCTGATGGCACTTGAACATCGTTGGTCTAAGTGCATCAAACTAGAGGGCAATTACATTGAAAAAGAAGAGGTGGATCTCAACCGGAAATAAGTTAGGCTGGTTACTTATTGACTCACCCTCGTATCAAGTTTCAAGCTTTTTGGTTCAGGAGAAGACCGGCAAAATAAATTTTCAAAATGGCGTCCATGGCAGCCATCTTGGATTTCAGATCAGAATGGTTTTAGCTACTTTCGATCTGCAAGTTGTCACAATACTTCCTACCAAGTTTCCAGTCAATTGGCCTTTCAGTCTCAAAATAGATTTTCAAGATGGGGGCCATCTTGGATTTTGGATCTAAACCATTTTACATGTATCTATTTTTGATCTACAAGTTGCCCCGATACTTCCTATCAACTGGCCTTTCATTTCAGGAGAAGAAGCACGAAATAGATTTTCAAGATGGCTGCCATCTAGGCCTCCTTGGATTTCTGATCCTAGCAATTTTACGATTTTAGCAATTTTTTATCTACAAGTTGTTCTGATACTGCCTTCCAAGTTTCAAGTCAACTGGCCTATCAGTTCAGAAGAAGAAGCGTAAAACAGATTTCCAAGATGGCAGCCATCCTGGATTTCCAATGGGAACAATTTTAGCTATTTTTGATCTACAAGTTGCAGGGATACTTCCTACCAAATTTCGGGTTAGTTGGCCTTTGGGTTCAAGAGAAAAAGCGCAAAATAGATTTTCAAGATGGCGGCCACTTAGATTACCGATCAGAAGGATTTTAGCTATTTTTTTATCTATAAGTTGCCCAAATACTTCCTATCAAGTTTCGAGTCATTTGGCCTTTCTGTTCAGTAGAATAAGAGCAAACAGATATTTAAGATGGCTGCCACTTTATTGGGCCAATGTCCTCAATGCTGCATACCAAGGCCCTTTGTTTCAGGAGAAGATTTTTAAGGTGTTTTTACCATATATGGGCATGGTGGCCATCTTGAGCATGTGACCCAGATTTGCCAATCAAACTTTCATTCCCCTGGCCCATGGAGGCTCGATATGAAATTTGGCTTTGATTGGCCCAGTGGTTTCTGAAGAAAAGAAGTTTGAAGAGTGTGGATGACGGACGGATGATGACTGACAGACAACAATGACGGACAGAAGGACAACGGATGGACAACGGAGCCTGCCTATACTATAAGCTCACCTATGAGCCTAAACTATCAGGTGAGCTAGAAAATCAAAGCACTGAGAGTGCTGATGGTGGCGGCTGCCTGAAATTCTATAGGTCTCTAGAAATGATTGTGATTGACACTGAAATACAGAGGACCAATGCTCCCAACTGTTTGTCCTGAGCAAGCTTATGGTAACTTTTTCAAAGAAAGAAACATATGGGTATGGTAGCTGGTACAGTTGAAAAACCTTTGGTCTCTGTATCGTACAGTAACTTGGTATGGAACTTAGCTTTAATTAATTTGGTGAAATAGAAACTTCACGTAAAATATGGCTTTGATAAAGTGACATACAAAATATCAAAGGCCTGTGTCTTCTAGTTTCACACAAGAAGTTTTTTAAGTTTTTTTTTTTTCCCATATGGGTCTATGTAAAACAAGTGACCCCTGAGGCGGGGCCATTTTTGACCCCAGGGCTATGTGAACAATCTTGGTAAAGGTCCACTAGATAAAACTAAGTTCCAAACTGTCACACAAGAAGATCTTTAAATTTTTTTCCCATACAAATCTATGTAAAACAAGTGACCTCCAGGATGGAGCCATTTTGACCCCAGGGCCATAATTTGAGCAATCGTGGTAAAGACCCTTTAACTGAAGCTACATACCAGATATCAAAGGTCTGGGCCTTCTAGTTTTCAGACAAGAAGATTTTCAAAGTTTTTCCTTAAAACAAGTGATCCTTGGGTGGGGCCATATTTTGACCCAGGGCTATAATTTGGGCTTTAAATTGATTCAATACCCTCGTACTAGCATGATCTCGCTCCATCAGACATTCATTCCCACAGTTGACAAAGGCCATTGCTGGTACCCATTTTCAGTAAGATGATGACCTCATACATGCAGTGAAGGGGTGTTTGGGTGAGGTAAAGATGTCATGTATCTTACGTCACCGAGGCATCCAACTGATATTGGCTTACAGTTGGGCAAGGCCCGCAATCCTTGCAGCAGGTAAGGGTAGAGGGAGAATGTTTTCTTTTCTTCTGTTTCTTCACTTTCATTCATTTTCTTCTTTCTCCCCTGTCCCTCTCTTTCATCTCCTTTACTATCTCTTCTATCTCTCTACTCCCTTTCTCTGGGAGACAACACAAAATGACCCACAAGGGTTGACGTTTCGTTAAACCCCAACATAAATAAACATACCTTCATTTGAGGGCTTTTTGGACAGTCAAGAAAAGGACTTCTTTAATAGTGGCACTGAGGCCCTATAACATCACTGGCAAAAGTGTATAGACATGGAGATGGATTATGTTGAAAATAATAATACAATATGTCTCCCAAAAATCAAATCTTTACATGTGAGGTTCACAATTTTTTCAATTAATCCTCGTATGTTTAAGACCTTGTAAAATTATCTAACACTCTGTAGCAAAAGGTAATAGATGGAAAACTAGCAACTAAAAAGGCAGTTTGGAAAGCAATGGACGAAGACTCTCTAAAAGATTTCCCTAAACTCACCGATGATGAACTTTGTGACATAACTCTTGGAGTCTATCAGATAAAACAGGCCGTCATACACAAGAGAGCATATGTCTCCAAATACGAGATTAGCATCCACAAAGAACACACCGGTTACCGTGGTACAATGAACATGATTGGATACAATGAACACAGTTGACATTTTGTTAATGGGAAAAAGTGTAAGTTCAGTGTTCCCTTTATTCTGATGGAAATATCGCAGGTTTCATTTTCTGGTGGTTATGGGATCACAAGAGGTCGTGTTTTTGTTGTTTTGTCCAAATTCTAAGTTATGACATGGTCAGAGAAGGAAAAGCAAAGCTACAAATTAGACCACAATAGGCAAAAAACAAAACTTCTCGTTTTAAGGATCTATCAATTAAAAATAAATGGCATGTAGGCACGGCCATTCTAGGGTTTTTCATGTCTCTAGGTATCGAAGTAAATATACTACTTTCGAAAATTCATAAAAACTTTTAGAATAAGAATTGTATCGACTTTTCCAAGCACACTATCTTGAAATACGGATACAACTTACCACGGATCATGTGTTGTGTCTGGGTACACTAAACATGGAACAGATGGTACACTAAACAGGAATACAGAAACCCCAAAATTGGACTTTTTTTTTCTATTACAAGCGCCAGTTTTCAAGAATTAGCCGAGAAGACCGGCACATATCTGCCCCTTAAGTTGTAAAATTGCAACATCAACTGATGCGCGATATCTGGGCATCACCATCGACAGCTCCCTATCGTGGAATCCGCATGTGGCTGCAGTTACCAAGAAAGCAAACAACACTGTGTGTTTCCTGCAAAGGAATTTATCTACATGTCCAAAGGATGTCAAGGCTACCAGCTACAAGACCTGGTGCGGCCCCAGTTAGAGTATGGATCCTTCGTTTTGGACCCTCCTACCAAGTCTAACATCAACAAACTGGAAGCCATTCAATGCCGCTCAGCAAGATTTTGTCACAGTGTCTACTGGTGCACAAGCAGTGTAACATCTAAGATGGAAGACTTAGGCTGGGAACAACTACAGACCCACTGCCAACAGACCAAGACCATCATGCTATACAGAATCGTCAACTAGCTTGTTGATATCCAGGCAGCATCACTACTGATCCCTGTAGGTACCCACACCAGAGGACATGCCAACAGATTCATAGTGCTATACTGCAGTATCACTGCTTACAAATATTCCTTCTATCTGTCCAGTATCTGTCTCTGGAACAGCTTGCCGGTCGAGCTCATCACAGTGCCTTCCCTAGATGTCTTCAAGGCAAGGATAGGCGCCACAGCTCCTTAGACAGTCAGAGCAGCATGTTTTTAACCTGATTTTTACCTGCACTGTGGACTTTCCGTCACACATGTAAATATCACATATGCGTGAGAATGTTCCAGAGGAACCCAGTGCATTACTGGAAGATGAAGATAATGAAGATGAAGATGCTTGCCATTCCAAAATTAGAAAGAGTTTTTGGTTGTAAGATGTGTTTGCTGACATTTCGTGTAGCTGAGTGCCAGAGCATATAGTTTATGACATGTAGATAACTCCTTTATACATCAGATGCACAATGATCAGTCGCTTTGACCCATAAAGTTTGCATGTGGCATACAAAATAACCTGCCCATGTACATGTACATGTAAACTATAAAAATGTAATGGTTTAATATCCCTGTTTTAACAAATAGTTTATTATTTCAACTGTCATGAGCAAAGTTCAGAGTGACATTTCAAAAGCACATGTTGTTACGACTCGTGGCTCAGTTGTTAGAGCACTGGATTTTCACCCCAGTGGCCCAGGGTCGAATCCCACCAATGCCGGAATTTTTTTTTTGGTCGATTGTTTACCAATCTACCCAAAGTTCAGACTACAGAAGTTTTCCACCTGCTATTCTCCACGTGACTATTGCTGACCATGTGAACAAAGTAGTAGTAATAGTCAGATTTTTAATGTAGCCGGGCAACTGAGTCACATAGGGGATACGCCAGAAAAATCTGGATTAGTCTTACTGAACGACTGGGTTGGCTAGAAATGGGCCTAGTTATAATTCATAACTAGGTCGCCTCGCCCAGGCACTATGCATATAAATAGTCGCCCAGTCTGAAAGTTTCAGAATTTAGACTGTCGGCAAAAAAGGTTGAGCTTTTAATCTCTTACCTAATGCGTATCAATTCCGACTGCACAATGGATTTTGGTACTCAGCTGAAGTGGTGAATAAGATTCTTTCACTAGCCCCATGTCAGTCGTCGACGGAAAGGATGCAAAGTGGGTGTCCTCACCTGGGTGCCAAGAGGGTGTCCTCACCCTAGAGCCTGTTATGTGTCCTCACCAAGGTCCGCGTGCTGCATGTTTGACCTACTTAGCGTAGGTCAAGCCAAGGTAACTTGGCGACACAAGGCGAAGAGGTGGTGGTCCTCCACCTCCCCCTAAGGGGTCACTGCAGGATTGCTCCAGAATGTCGTACCAATACCAAAGATATATAGAGAAAACAAGCCCCGCCCTCTGCCGGCCATTTTTTTGAACCAATCAAGACGGTTTGAACAATCTTGGTAGGTCACCAAAACAACATTCCTGCCAAGTTACATTGAACTCTGTCCAGTGGTTTCCGACAAGAAGATTTTTAAAGTTTTCTATATAGATATATGGGAAAAATAAGCCCCGCCCCCTAGCAGCCATGTTTTTTTGACGAACAATCTTGGTAGAAGGTCACCAAAGAAACATTCCTGCCAAGTTATATTGAGGTCAATTGGTTTATGAAGAGAACATTTTTAAAGTTTTCTATACAGATATATAGGGATAATAAGCTCTGCCCCCTTGCGGCCATGTTTTTATACGCCCGTTTGAAAAACGGGACGTATTATATTACGGGGTATGATGTCCGTCCGTCTGTAAACGTTTTCGTTTCCGGCTAACTCCTCCTACAGTTTACTTCAGATCAAGCTAAAACTTGGTATACAGTTAGACCATGATGTGGAGCAGGGCATATTGTTTCAAGGTTACAGTCCAACAAATGTTTGCAGAGTTATGCCCCTTTGAAAATTTCTGTAAACTTTTCATTTCCGGTTAACTCCTAAATTTTATATCTGATCAAGCTGAAACTTCATTTATAGTTAAACCATGATGTGGAGCAGCGCATACTGTTTCGAGGTTACAGTCCACCAAATATTAGCAGAGTTATGCCCCTTTGAAAATTTCAGTAAACTTTTCCTTTCCGGCTATCTCCTCCTACAATTTACATCCGATCAAGCTGAAACTTGATTTGTAGTTAGACCATGATGTGGAGCAGCGCATATTGTTTCAAGGTTACAGTCCACCAAATATTAGCAGAGTTATACCCCTTTGAAATTTTCTATTAATTTTTCGTTTCTGGCTAAATCCTCATACAGTTTACATCCGATCAAGCTGAAACTTCATAAATAGTTACACGACGATGTGGAGCAGCCCATATTATTTCGAGGTTATAGTGCACCAAATATTGGCAGAGTTATACCCCTTTGAAAATTTCTGTAAACTTTTCGTTTCTGGCTAACTCCTCCTACAGTTTACATCCGATCAAGCTGAAACTTGATTTGTAGTTAGACCATGATGTGGAGCAGCGCATATTGTTTCAAGGTTACAGTCCACCAAATATTAGCAGAGTTAATTTTTGAAAATTTCTATTAATTTTTCGTTTCCGGCTAAATCCTCCTACAGTTTACATCCGATCAAGCTGAAACTTTATAAATAGTTACACGATGATGTGATGTGGAGCAGCGCATATTATTTCGAGGTTACAGTGCACCAAATATTGGCAGAGTTATGCCTCTTTGGAAGTTTTTGTAAACTTTTTGCAGCATATTGTTTAGAGGTAATAGTGTGCAAACTTTATTTTATAATAGGTATATTTTTTGCAAATAACTAAAGTTATGGGCAAGTTATTTTTTTTTTAACATCTTTTTTTATTAGATCTGCAAGGAAATGTTGCCATTATTAAATCTTTATAAATACATTTATCAAATGATACAGAATTAAGAAGCTTGACTAATATCAAAACTTATAAACATAATTCTTTTTGGATTTTTTTTTTTTTAATACTCTTCTGAGTTGGCTCTCTTGAAGAACAAAAATAAAATCAGTATAAAACAAGTTAAAGGTTTACAAAAAAATTTCTTGCAGCATTTTTTTTTTTTTTTTTTTTTTTTGGTTGTTTATTTTTGTTTTGTTATTGTTTGGTCTGATATTGAAGAAAGGAAAAACAAATCAGCCAAAGGCTCATATGAGCTTATAATATAGCCATGTTTTTGTCGTGTGTCCTCTGTCCACAAGCACTTCTGCCTAGATGCAGCAAACTTCTCCCTATTTTCCCAGGAGGGAGAAGTCACTTCTCCCTTAATTTCTGGGCCTGCTTGAACCCTTAGGTTACAGTTCACTAAATATCAGCAGAGCTATGCCACAATGAAAATCTTTAATTTTTTTTTTTTTTTTTTTTTTGTAATTCCACATACAGTTAATATCCGGAGCACTGAATTATACAGGAGCCAGTTTATGTGCTACATCTTATTACTTGCTTAGCGGAGCTCTTGTTTTTACACAGAATGAGGGCTTGAACAATCTTAATAGAGGGTCACCAAAGGAACATTTCTGTCAAGCTATATCAAAATCAGTCCAGTGGTTTCTGACAAGAAGAGTTTTATGTTTTCTATATAGATATGTAGGGAAAATAAGCCCCGCCCCCTAGCAGCCATGTTTTTTGATGAATCATGATGGCTTGAACAATCTTAGTAGAGGGTCGCCAAAGAAACATTCCTGCAAAGTTATATTGAAATCAGTGCATTGGTTTATGACAAGAACATTTTTAAAGTTTTCTATATAGATATACAGGGAAAAAAGGCCCCGCCCCCTGGCAGCCATGTTTCTAGACGAATCACAACGCTTTAAACAATCCCCCCACACACCCCACACCCCACACCCCAATGGCTATGTTTTTTTACTTTTCATGACGGCTTGAACAATCTTGGTAGAGGGTCACCAAAGGAACATTTCTGCTAAGTTATATTGAAATCGGTCCAGTGCTTTCTGACCAGAAGAATTTTAAAGTTTTCTATATAGATATACAGGGAAAATAAGCCTCGCCCTCTGGCAGCCATGTGTTTAGACGAATCACAACAGTTTAAACAATCTTGGTAGAGGGTCACCAAAGGAACATTTCTGCCAAGTTATATTGACAATTTGGTGCATTATCAAGGATACAGGATCAGTCATCGGAAAGATACCTGATCCTTTGATAATTTAATTATCAAATCTTCTAAAATTTACCCGTCATGCTTCCGAAAACTTTAGAAGATCATACTCACTATATATTACTGTCAGGAATAGAACTATTTATGGATCGCGTTAAATTCCTTATTAGTTCTTTCCTATTTAACGGTATAAATATTTTCAAGTATATCCAAAATTATAAAGGATAAACTTGTTAAAACATATACATCAAGTGTCAAATTTTGACTTAATGATGTGTAATACAAATAATTATAACATAATTCCTCTCTAGATTCTTATTCGCATAGAAAGTCTAGTAGAGGTAAATATTCTATTGCGTTTTGGGAAATAATCAGCATTTCAGGCTTTTAGTTCCTATACTAATTGTTTCATTGACAATTATTTATACCTGTAACAAGAGTCCATGTCAATCATGTCTTGTCCAGACTCTTGGAGAAGGTAAATAATCAATCAAATATATATATATATTAAGGCATTAATAAATTCGATAACGTTATTATTATTATTGCCTTAACCAAATTAGCTTAGTTCAAGAAGTCTCATTGACTCCTCCGTCAGAAGGCTATAACCACGCCCATGCGTAAATCCTTAGACAAACAATATCGTGATACCTGTATTTGTCAATGAAAACTGCATGTGTACCTGTATTTATCAATGAAAAAGTACATAGGTAATATTGTTTGTCTAAGCAATAACATTAACCGTTAACTGGTAAGCTATTTTGGTTGGTCAGGTTTTGGTGTCAATTACTGGTCAGGTGATTTCACGGAGGACTCAATTGCGAAGTATAGATTTTGGCTTCTTCCAAGAATAATAAATTACATTTAGGCTACAGGACCGTTTAGAAACCTATACAGCCTATAATAATTCCAGACCTAAACAGATGTATTGTATAGGTCTAACATTTATTATACCCCACCACACAATAGTGGCAGGGTATTATGGTTTCACGTTGGTCATCCATGTGTCCCTCCGTCTGTTTTTCGTTTCTGGATGATAACTTGAGTAAACATCAATGGATTTTCACCAAACTTGGTATGTGCATTGATATTGTGGAGATCTGGTTTGGGATTGTTAATGGGCAAATTTCGTCAAAATTTTATGCAGTTATCTGCCCGAGACACGCCCATATTTTCGTTTCCGGACTATAACTTGAGTAAATAACAAGGGATTTTCACCAAACTTGCTATATGCGTTGACATTAACGAGATCTGGTTTGGGATTGCTAATGGGCAAATTTCGTCAAATTTTTATGGAGTTATCTGCCCAAGACACACCCATATTTTCGTTTCCGGACGATAACTTAAGTAAATAACAAGGGATTTTAACCAAACTTGCTATATGTATGGACATAAAGGAGATCTGGCTTGGAATTGCTAATGGGCAAATTTTGTCAAATTTTTACGGAGTTATCTGCCCAAGACACGCCCATATTTTCATTTCTGGATGATAACTTGAGTAAATAACAAGGCTTTTTAACCAAACTTGCTATATGCATTGATATTATCAAGATCTGGTTTAGGATTGTTATCTGTCCATTGATAATATCAAGATCTGGTTTAGGATTGTTATCTGTCCCTCGGTCATTTTCTTTCCAGACATTTTTGCAATGATAACTTTAATATATAAACAAATAATTCTATGGCGGGGTATTATGCTTGCGGTGCTTTTATTATTCTTTAAGTCTGATACAAAAGGAAATTTCTAAGAGAAGAATTAATGCAATGTTTTACCTCTTCTAAACATCAATGACAATTATAAGTCATAAAACCAATTCTTCCATTGTCTATCTTCGCACATCAACAGATATTACAATGGGAGAAGATCTGTATTCTTAAGAAACAATGAGGAAAATAAAGTCCTTTACTTCAGGAATAAATACAATTACATTCCTCATCTATCGTACATTCCGACAATATGAACCAGTTTTCCCTCTCATTATTAGGAGAATAGAACATCTCCATTAACGAGTAATGGGGTACAAATCCGGAAAGTCTCGATCTCTCCCGGATATGTTGTCCCCTAAAGAGAATATTGCAATATCCGATGACGGATATTTCCAATTAAAATATAAAAAGACAACCAAGTCAGGGTTTAATCCACATCGTTATAAAACTGGACTGTCTCTAAATAGTGACAATCTTCCAGTCTATAGCAATGGATACACTCTTATAGCTCCGTTTAGGGAAAATACATCCATTAGGTTCCAATTACTCTCCTATTTCCATCGATACAATCATTATCGATAAAGAACTCATTTTCTATCTTCGAACAGAGAAATAATGAGTTTCTATCCTGTACATTTCTGATCGAAGATCAATCTACATCTATCTTTAAACAAGTATGGCATAGAATTTTGGTGAATAAAAAGCCATACAATGTATCTTCACTCTTGTTTTAAGA
The DNA here is from genome assembly GCA_964016985.1 of Anodontia alba. NCBI lineage: Eukaryota > Metazoa > Mollusca > Bivalvia > Lucinida > Lucinidae > Anodontia > Anodontia alba. The sequence goes on along the minus strand of OZ024824.1, from coordinate 50,498,582 downwards.
ATTATTGATAACACAATTGTGCTGTAAAATAATTCTCCCAACCTACGCATAGAACTATGGGAGTCCCCTTTCTTCCTGAAATGCGATACAAGTCTCGAAAGTCGTTATATTTCAGGAGGTTTAGTCCATTTACCCAGATTATTATTATTCCTGTTTAGCTTGAAATGCAAAAGGGAGTCATTTATAAAGTCTTATGGTTAATTAAGAATTATGAACTGGTTATTAGCAACAGTCAGATAGGTCCAATTAATCAGATTCTAATTATATCTTGGGGGTTTGGAGGTATATTATTGAAAATTTTCTAAGCAGTAAAGGAACTTTGTTTCCTTTACATTTCATGAACCGTGTGTTTTAGTTTCTCATATAATCAAGTTATATGATTTTGTATGTTTGAAAAGGGGGTCCTTTCAGGGTATAGGAAATTTACATTGGTTTCTGCCCATGCTTGGAATTTGATGAAATTATGCACAATAATTGCCTTGGGTATAACTATTATAATTACGATGCATTCACTTTTAAATGTTATTTCCGTAGTAAATTTATCAAATTTTTTATGAAGTCTCTATGACAACAGAGAGTACTCTGATATAAACCTGTCTACAGTATTCAGAGTTTCATATATCTAATGCTGCAATGTTTTATGAATTAAAGCCATTATGGTGAGTTAGTTGATACTATGAATGGCCTCATATGTCTAGTAATAGTGGCTGGGCATTCAGTTTTCTTTGATGGTATCCCCATATTTCAGCTCCAAGTTTTGTATTCATTAAAATTTTATATGCAATTTTACCATGTTCCAATTTTTGTCAAGACACCATTTTAGTATGAAAATGAAGTTTTTTAAAAGTAAAACATAGTTTAACGAGTAATACTTAACCTATAGATAATGTGCTATTCTCTTCTGTTTTCACACCTTCCACAGAAAAAACAACCTTTCAGTCGTTAATTAAAGTCTTAAACCAGAAGGTCCCTTAGGCAGTTACCTGTGTGACGTAACTCCTCCCGCTCAACTGATCACGTGTCAGTTTCTTTTATGTGTAAAACAATAGACACAATTAGGAGAGATAAGCGAGGGTGGGTGGAGGGAGATAATTGATTATCTATAGGTTAGGTATTACTCGTTAAAATATGTTTTACTTTTAAAAAACTTCATTTTAACTTCATAATACATTAACCTATAGATAATGTGCTAGAATTTGCAGAATAGGAGGGAGGTGCTCTCCTAATTCTAACACCAATAATATCTCACCACTTCTGGTTAAAGACTCAGGAAACTCTAAGGACTCAGATACATTCTAATTCTATATTTAATAGAAAGAATGATTTAGATTCACAAAATAGCATATCTTTAAGGTGTTATGATCTAACAACCTTATATATAATAGTAGACTCTAGAGGAAGCCAGTTCTTAAGTCTCAGAGACCTAACATTGCCCCCCCCACCCCCCCCCCCCCCCCCCCCCACCCCCCCTTTTTTTCTTTTTGGGAAACAACAATTGGCTTCAAAAAGAAAAGGGAGTCATTGAGACATAACATAAATATTCCATCGCAAAGTAAGCTAGGAATATAGAAATAATATTTTCAAAACAAAATTTGTAAGACAAAAAGCCAAGACCATACACTGTAAGTAGTCGGTCTTGAATAAATAAGGAAAAGTCTACTCGGTGGAGTTTTCTATAGATAACTGACATATGTAGATATTTTGGATAAAATTCTAGATATGTGAAGCTATCTAATTGTAATAGTCTAAGTTGTTAATTGGAGCGATAGGACAGTTTCCGATGAACAGACATAGACTTAAAATAACCATAATGTTGTATAATTATTCCCCTTTGATCAAATTAAAGAAGGGGAGATAATAAAAGTAGATGGAGTTAACTTAACTATAACTCAGTTATCCATCAGAAGAAAAAAAAAAAAAAAAGGTATAGACAAACATAATGGTTAAAACTATTGCTAGACTAATTGTAATATGAATTTTTAGTCAAGCAATAAAATAATACAGAGTTTGCATAAAACTGCTGGGAAGAAAAAACAAGCTAAACCATTGATAATTAGTTTTGTCATAGACATATAAAAGCGTTTGATGTCCTGACAAAATAATAAAGAAGAAACTGTCAACATCATAACTTAGAGTTTGACAGACAATAAGAGAGATAAGAATAAGGTTGATCGCAGCTAACTGTAAGATGGTCATAGTTTGGCTAAATCTTACCATATTGATAAGATTAAGCAATAATAAATAAGCTGGATAGAATCTTTCTATACCAGAAGATTGCCATGAAAAGTACTCCTGAGTAAATAATCATGGAAATCAAGAAAAGTTAAAAAGTCCACTTTGTAATAATGAATCAAAATGTTTATAAAAAGAGGACTCAGAGAAAAAGTAATAGTGTGATAATCTCTGAAGAACAATTATACAATAGTACTGATTAATAATCTCTAAAACACTTAATTTATAAGTTAAGAGATAGTATTACTATTCTATACGCATATTTAAGAATAGTAACAAATATATGAATACTAAATTAAAATTATACTACGGAACAAATTCCTGCTATAAATAAAAGGTTAAGCGTAACTATTAATTAATCAAGGAATTATTAAACATATAACTCGCTATAAAATTACTGCCCAGAATTTCATTACGAAAACATGCCTGTTCAAATATACTGAAATTTTTACCACCAAAAAATGAAAATTTTCAGATAAAAACTCTGATATTTTCATATTTCTGCTCAATACATAGATTGTGGATACTCATTAGAACCGCCTCACCGAGGCGGTTCTAACAAGTACCCACAATCTATGTTTTTGAGCAGAAATAAGAAAAATAATGTATACCCCTGTAAACCCAAGTTTTACTATATAAAAGTGGGGTTTAAGGGGGTCAAAACTATATAGGTATGTTTTCGTGATGTATAGATAAATATTCAATCAAATTTTTAGAATTGAATATTAATAGAATAAAATCTATGTCTGTATAATTGGTAATTCCTGAAATATCAAATTACGTACTCGCAAATGAATTCAGGAAGAAAATATATATACATATATACACATGTATATATATATATATATATATATACTCTCGAGATCTATACGTAAACCATAGAGAGTAATAAAATAATATTATTACCACGATCCCTGACGGAAGGGTAAAAAAACATGTATAAATATGAAAGAGATAATAATTAATTTAACGTCATATAGGTTTAAGATAAATTTTGTTTAATCTTTAACCAATATGCAGCAACAGTGACTCGATATTCTGTATTCGTACGTAGAAAAGAGTACTTAGTCATTAGAATTTTGTATGACTGAAATAGAGATAATGGGATCTAAATGGATGTATCTCCATGAACTGAATCGAAGGATAATATCCATTCTAAAAACTAGGGCTTGTTTTGGGCTTAGTTTAACAAGCGTAGAATTGAATTATTTCCAAGTATTCATGAAGTCGTTATGCTCTGAATACTGAGAAAAACTGTTAAAATATTGTTTAGGAAATAAAAAGGTGACTGGTCCATAATGATAGCTAGATTTAAACCTGGAACGTAGCGAGAAGGTCAATCTAACTTAAAAGTAAGTTGAGAAAGATAAATAATGAAGATAGATATATAAATATCGGTATAATATATTATCTCCAACTATTATCAAATAATCTGAATGTTTAAAAGCATAAAAGCTACTCGAAAGTTTATTTACCGAATGTATAATCGGAGAAAACTTTCAGTATGTTCGAAAACGTATCACAAAAGTAAGATCTGACCAGGAACGAAGGTGCAGCACTTACTACGTTGTGAAGTTTATATAAACATATTCTATATTATAAATTGAAGCAGTGCATTTCAAAATCATCGAAACGTCTTGAAATGACTTATTGTGTGGAAAAAAAATAAATATCCAGTTTCGGAAAAGATATTTATCTATATATATATATAGACCATTTTTGATGCGGACTGGAAATCAAGATATTAATCTTTGCATTATTCGTAAAACTGAACTTGAACTCTTAGCGAGAATTACTATGATCCCTTTAACGAATGTAAACATAAAGAAGGGGTAAAGAGATAATTAAGTGTATCTTAATTCTTTACCAGCTCGTAATTAAGGATGTTTTCCCTTTTGTCTAAGCCTAGACCGTACATTGATTAATATGAATATAATAATATCTGCTATTATGAGGTAAACTCTCGTTAATTAACCTCTAAGCATATATTAAAAATATATATCAACATAATCTAGCGCTTCGGTAAGTTTAGAGGAAGGAAATGATTGACTTTGGCAGTTTCTGAATAGTTACAAAGTCAATAAAAAAATCAAAAGGAAAGTATTGTATATAATATCTAATTTAGGCAATAATAATCTGTCACATACTGAATAATTAATGCCTTTACTAAATATGTATCCATTGTCAATATCAAAGGTGCGAGAAAAAATTTTGATTGACATGGACTCTAGTTATAAATAAAATATTAGAGGTATAGAGCTAGTCGAAGCAAAACTATTCCTAAATAAGATAAAGTAGACCTATAATATACGAGGATTAATTGGGTCTAGTAATTATAAGTTTTAAACCTTCCAAAATAATTTCTAATTATAATCATCATAAAATTATTATTCCAAGATGAAGAATCTTCGGCGTAATAGATTCTTACTGAGGCAAAATTATCTGGTATATTGCTATCATAGTCTTAAATGATCCAGAAGAAAAAATAAAAACAGGCAAAGTAAAGAACGTATCGAATTATATCTATGCCTAAATATAAGATTTTCTTCTTATTTATTATTTTATAGCAGAGTTTAGACAGAGCACGACTGACCTAGACTCTTATATAATCAATCAAAAGATAGTATAAGATAGAATAATAGCTTAACAGATCAACTATTTTCCATGTAGAAAGGCAAAAGGAAAATATGTACCTCAACTAGAATTTTAAATCGTAGTAATCTAGAGAGGTAGCGAATAAATAAATAAACTGTTAATTTATTTATCTGAATCGTGTAAATTTCCAATACCTTATGAAGGAAAAATTAATAGAAAGTAGAAAAGATCGATTGCTACTTTCTTGTCAATTTGCTCCTTAGATTACATGCTGATTACATATCGGAGCATGTAGAAGAAAAAACAGGGGAGAAAAGAAGAAAGATTTTTAGATTTCGTGTATATTTTTCTTCTTATAAATAACAATAGTTTTATAGTTCACTTTTGCCTTAGAGCCGAAAAAGGTGAATATGTAAGAAGTTAATCTCTTTGTAGCGAATAAAAGAGATATACATGTAATTATAGGTGGAAGTCTCTTCTACACTTAGTGAATGAATTGCGAATTTGATCGTAACCGATAATTCTTAGTTCATTTTCAAGAATAAATATATATATAGAATTAGTCTAGTTCAAAAGTGACTGGACAGAATTCAACAATATAAGTGGCTACTAGGTACTAGAACTCATCTCTGTCATTCAATAACCTATAACCCAAGACTATACATGTCTATAGTGCTTAATAAATAAAAATATGTTGAGCGAGTACTAGTGACTACTACTCGGTCACTAGTAATCCGACACAATGACGTGACACTAGTCTACGAAACTACTGCCCGGTGGAATTTCGTTAGAATGACCTGGCACTACTCTACGAAGTGCCTCCCGGTGAAATTTTCGTTAGAGCTGGAAGTTAACCGCTTTCTAGCGAATGAAAGAGATAAAACATAATTTGAATGACCTGGCACTTGTCTACGAACTGCTGCCCGGTAAAAATTTTGTTATAGTCGGAAGTTTAACTCTTTCTAGCGGATGAAAGAGATAAAACATAAGTTAATTTAAAATATTAATGGAATTACACTCCTATAATAAGTCAATGGAATATTAAAGATTCTAGTCTGATTCGGGAAAGACTGTACAGAATTTTATGTATAAAAAGTTACTATGTATTTCACTTAATAACCTATATCCATTGACTTAAATGTGAATGGAGCTCTATGAACGATAATAGATTGTTCGGGAATTAGTGATCACTATTTTGACACTAGTTACCCGACATAATGACCGGACACTAGTATTCGTAACTGTTACCCGGTAAAGTTACAAGTAATTTGACAAATTGATCGGATAGTAGTATTCGTAACTCTAGTCCGATGAAAAAAGGAGATTATATATGAAAACTGACTGGATACAAGTATTCGAAACTTTTTCCCGGTGATAATTAATTATTAGGCAAAATTGACCAGACACTTTCTGTAGAAGTTTGCCTGGTGAAAAATCAGAAATAATATAATGATATGACCGGGTATAAGTATCAGAAATATTACTGATACTTTGGCCGGTGAAAAATTTTAATAATTAGACATAATGACCGGAAGTTAGTATACCTGACTATTTTGTCCGGTGAAATATGTAAAAAAACTAGGTCTTTCCAGAAATAATTAAATTATTGACTGGAGACTAGCTGACTGGTGCCTGGTTGACCGGTGACTGGTGACTGGTTGACTGGTGACTGGTTGACTGGTGACTGGTGCCTGGTTGACTGGCGCCTGGTTGACTGGTGAAGCTGATTGACTGGTGCCTGGTTGACTGGTGACTGGTTGACAGGTGACTGGTGACTGGTGGACTTAGACTTTATCGGATACTAAGTACCCAAAGATGCCACCTTGATGGGTCTTACCCCGGCAGTATAGCCATATGGGGTGGGGCTCCCATCAGTAAAGAATTGTCTTATAACCCATCAAGGGTTGACAAGTTCTTTACAATCAGCTTCTCCACCATAAGAATCTTTAGCCAACTGAAGATCTCTGCAAATAAAAGTCCAGGAAAAACATATCGTAAATGCTGAATAACCTGGAACAAAAAGAACAAAAATATTCTGCATATATAAACACGACTATCGAACCAATCGCGCACGAGCATTGTGCCGAAAAGCGAGAGTCACGAAAACGCATGTCGAAAAAAGACCAGTCAAAAAATACGTGAAATCGAAAATTGAAAATTTTAAATAATAACATAGAAAGTGAAAGGAGTGATAAATAAACAAAAGAAACACAAGGATACAGAAATTTATCCGTGAGGAAAGAAATAATCCAAATTTCTATCACAGGTAAATAATCCTTGTTGAATTTCTTTGTCCACAGAAAAGAAACTGACACGTGATCAATTGAGCGGGAGGAGTTACTTCACACAGGTAATTGTCTAAGGGACTTTCTGGTTTAAGACTTTAATTAACGACTGAAAGGTCGTTTTTTTCTGTGGAAGGTGTGAAAACAGAAGAGAATAGCACATTATCTATAGGTTAATGTATTTTGAAGTTAAAATTATCCACATATCTTAGGAATATGTAGATGAAATTTCATGGAAATTGAGGACCGGTAACATTGTGTTTTAACAGACTGAATACTGATAGTCCTGATTCAGCAAAAAGTGAAATTATATGATTATCATGTTTCGGTCATGCTGTTTAATAATACTTTACTATTGCTTTCAATTTGGATGGCTATAGTATAGTATGGTTTGTGTAAGTAGTTCATAGCATAATTATAAGTATTATTTCAAAACATCCAGTTCGGTAAATTTGCCCCCTGTTGAACGCCATGGCCAAAACAAACTATTTTGTCTTCAGAACTATACCGCAAAGGTTTTGATGACAAACTTCATCAAACGCACCCATGAAATCATGTGCATAGTTTTCTTTCTGTCTGTCTTGTCTAATTTGGTAGTGGTGCTAAGGTGGTGTTTAGATTTAACATTCAAATCAACAACATACCAGTCATTTTAGATGTTGCTTCAGATTTTGTGAGATTTGTTATCCGACTCGAGATAAATGCCTCGCAAGTCTAACTGTTGTTTGTTTGTTTAACCCTAACTGTCCATTTAAAAAGAAAGGTTTACTCTAGGGACAACCAATAACACTTGAGATAACTTTTCCTTGACATTAAGACCCATTAAACGGTTTTCAGTATTTGTATCTGCACTAGGCACTAGCCAATCTATCTTTTTTGTATAGCCCCTATGAACGAAACCAAATGGCTTCCTGAAGTTATATTCCAAGGCCATTTGAATAAATTTGCTTTTAGAAATCACGATTGTACTTTTGTCTGTGTTCCAAAACTTATGTGATCATGATAATGTTGTCTATATATTTATATAGGTTTTTCACTTCATTTACCTATCTCAGCAGTTGTTGCAGTAATTACAAAGCACATATGTTAGGTATCAAGAAGCATTTAAACTGGTGATAATAATTATTCAATCTGTGAGTAGTTATCTCATTACTCATAAGATTTTGAATCTTTGTTGGTTCTGAAAATGATCTCTTTCAACAGTTAGCCACATATATACCCTAACTTAGTCTGTTCAAGTCCATTTACTAGGTCTACAACTTCTTTTCTGGGCCCCATTTGTGCCTGCTCAATCCTTTGCTCTATGAAAGCATTGAAGACTTGGAGTGGTTGGCCTGTGATAGTGGTTGTATTGTGGACTGATAAACCAAATGTCCAAGAGAAAAGAGGATACTAGCTGTGTGTGCACACATGCAGATAGCTCTTTTTCCAGCAGGACACACAGAGTAGTAATCTTTGACTGAAGCATTTTTGTCCAAATCTCAGCCGAATATTTCTCAGCTATAGCAAAAAATATTACAAGAACACTTAATATTAAGAACAATTTCTACATTAATTTAAACTGCCCATGTAGTAAAAGTGATATCAATTCAGATTAAGCTGAATATATTTCAGCTGATACCCATGTAGTAAAGTAATATGAATTCAGACTGAGCCACAATAATAAGACGCAGTCCACCCAAACAATTAAAAGACACTCAACACCCACAAAGAAGATGTGAAAACTCACAAAAGACGAGTACAGTAACAGGGCAAAAGAACAACAAGCTCAGCAACTTCTTGTACAAGTGAAAAAAGATTTTATATAGAATTTTAAATGAACAACTGAATTATGTGTTACATGTATATATGATAAGCCTACTAAATTATTTTCAGTAAATACACTGTGATGCTTTTTTCTGTCCAAACACTACAATGCTCTTTCTAAGCTGAGAGATAAATTGCACAGAAATGTACTGGTAATCATTAATGAACAACAAAGCAAGCAAGAACAGTGCTTAAAAAGAACAGTGAATGCATTCAGCAGAAGCATTCAATAAGTGGTTGAAAGTTTTACAACCAGAAAAAATACTAAAAGCTCGCTTCCGATAAATTAACCACTATACTGACAAAGTAAAAACAGAAAAAATAAGACACTAAAGAAACGTCAACAATTACAATACCAATGCAGAAAAGAGACATTTTTATGCATGTGTACTGTAAGGAAGGAAACTGTTTCTCTCCCTGTCTAATAGCAAAATTCCTCTAGGTCATGGAACAGCTTGGTTTACACCAAATATTCTGTGCCTCATTCATCAATGATATCTTTTGCAACAGAAACTCAATATCAGTGTCAGTTTCGATTTTTGGAAATACTGACCAATAATTACTGTAACTTTTTTGTTAGGATAAGAATCCAGCGTACATAAAGACAGAATATATCTAAGGCTTAATCTGGCCATGGATTTATGAACAGTACTATTTGTACTAGTAACAACCAACCACTGACCATTGCGTCCTTGCACACCATCTTGGTATGGCAATGAAAATAATGGATCTCCTTGCCTTACACCTATTTTAGTAGCATGACTTCTGTAAAGTCATTAAATAAAGTTGCACACATTCACAATAATTTTGCTGCTAATAAAAAAGCAATATATGTTGTTAAGCCTAATTTGTTGATTAGAATACCTTTTGATTTAGTGTTTTACTATCTACTATTTTGGATAGATCATAGTGTATAAATGAAAGGCAAATACCAGAAATTCATGATATTTTAATGGTTTCTAAGCTAGATCAGCTCAAGATGTATTCATTTTGATTTGTATAATCTCATTTTTATTACATAAGTGTTAGGAATTTTGAGGGCAATGCCTTTTTGTAAGGTTCTTGGATGATTTCAATAAAACAGTAAATTTTGCAGAAACGACCTACATCCATTAAAGGTGTAAAACTACAGTGTTACCGGTTTCGGATTTTCGTGAAATTTTGCATAGCTACAGAGGATACATATGGCAAGTTTTCCTAGTAAAATGAAATCTTGATAAAGACTAGAACATATTTACCTTAGGAATTGAATATGGATAAATTTTTAAAATTTTAATTAAAAAATGAGATTTTTGATAATTATTTTATCAGAAAATGTAAACTTTAATTAATTCAAAAGGTTTTGTAGTATCAAAAGAATGCCTATGGAGTTCTGCATTCAATCCAGTTCACAAATCTTGAAACTAAATAAAACATAATATTTAAGACAGACTTATTTAGACACAGACATCATCTCATGGAGGGAGTCAGCCAGGGTGGCCTCCTGAGTCCTACTTTGATTTATATAATTTAATAAATACAGTCAAACCTGTGTTAGTGGTCACCTCTATTAAGCAGCCAACCTGTATTAAGCAGCCAGAGGAAAGTTGCCCCAAAATTCATATACCTATATATTTGTACTGTATTAAGCAGCCACCTGCCTTCAGCAGCCACTTTTTAAGCTTCCCATGGGTGGCTGCTTAAGACAGGTTTGACTGTACATTTTTATAGGTTGTATATGCTGAGTTATTAATATACAAAGTTTAAAGAAAAAACATGCATGGGCACAGATGAAAGATGCCCTTTTCAATTATATGGTTTCTAATTCCCAAGAACTAGTTATGTGTTTTCCTTGCATACCAATGTTAAAGGCAGATGTGTAAGTTGTTTGAGCAGGCAACACCTAGCAGATTCATAGGTGACACTGAATCTGGATGGTGTTGCTGCCTTAGTTGTGAAGGTGGATTTAATATACAGATTACCTGTTAATCTGTTTTTAAATCCATCGAACAAGCGTCTGTTTTCATCACCCCACTGCAAGGGGTGATCAACCGGAAGTCGGCTTCCGGCTGGTTTCCAGCTAGCATTCTTTTGTTAAAAAGTTAAACGATAATTTTCTAAAGTATCTAGTCATTGTGGGAGCATCTACCATTTGAAACTTGCAGTAAAAAATGGTGCTTGTTTGCATTTATTTATTATTGTTTTCTTACATGATTGCACATGACCTGAGTGTCCAATCAAATGGGCGGTGCGTACATTTTGGAGCTACTTTCATTTTGCATATAGCTTACATTTGGGAATTGATCGTAACTCACTGACACAGAAGTTGCATATTTATGCAGCAGATATTTTTTACAAAAAGGATTTTGTAATTAATCAAACTGTAGGGATAATAATTATAATTGTTTTTTTTTCTCGCATTTGGCGAGAGATAATGTCACGTGACTTGGCCAGCCAATCAACAAGCGATAGTTTGTTTATGAATTTGGAATAACCGATACTGGTATGCAGAACCAATCAGATTCTTGTTTATTTTTTGGTCAACCAATGAGGTTACAGTATACCCACGCGCAGACAGTCATTCAAGAGTGCGCGTCACTTTCAAACAATCTTTCATTGAGTGCACTCGCCATTATCGAAATATTTACTAATTTAGACAATCATTACATTTCTAGGATTTATATCAAAATCTCGCGAGATGTAAGTTATCTATAGGAAACTCATCTGAGAAGACGTTTCCTTATTAAATAATATATAGAATCCCTATACCTCTATATATAATATATAGAATCCCTTTCCTTATTAAATAATATATAGAATTCCTATAGCCTCTCAAAGATAGACAGCTATCTTTCTGGACATCTGTTAAGTTCAGCTCAAACGCATTATCAAACAGTAGTCTTGAAATTTGCCTCTTAAAGCGCAAATATTGAAGGTTATGTCTAAATGACTCATTAGTTCTTTTTTGGGACCAACTGCTGTTGGTCATTTTGGTATAAAAGTAGACATACGAGATTTTGACTCCATAGCTTTGATATACAGGATAGACTTATGGAATATACTATATACAGGTCAGACTTATGGCATATATTATATGCAAGATAGACTTACATAAAATACTATATACAGAATAGACTTACGGAATATACTATATGCAAGATAGACTTATGGAATATACTATATACAGGCCAGACTTATGGAATGTACTATATGAAGAACAGACTTACGGAAAAAACTATATACAGCACAGACTTATGGCATATACTGTATGATCATTATTCTCCACAAATTTCTACTTTATAGATAAATTCAGGATATTTTGTATCTTCATGATGCTCATGAGCAAAATGTGTCATTCAAAATTAAATATTCAGGTTATTTTTTTTGTTTGTCTCCAAGACTTCTTAACATTTCTCTATAATATTCACAGAGAATCTAGTGGCTGGGATAGCAGCTTTGTCACGTCCCTGTTTTATCTTAAATATATTTTTATATGTACATAGTGTATAAAGAGAAGTTTGTTTTGATTTTTATTAACCAGGTTAGATTATTGCATTAGTAACTGGAGCGCTGATTATGATGACTTTTACTTTTTAAGAGAGTAGGTACACTTCAGCTTTCAAGTTACAGTATTACGGTAATCACGAGATATGTATGCTGAGGGCATATTTGATTATTTACATCTATATACTTGAATGGTTACTAGAACATTGTATATTCCGAGTGATCAATATCTTAATGGTTCTGGGATTGATTTTTATCTCAAGGCTATCTTTTGAATGAGGAGGCAGTTTTCTTTCGTAAACTTGCAATTTTGTAGCGTTCCTAGAGAAAATTGTTTTTTGCTTCATAGTTTGAGCAGTCGCTGTATAAGACTTTGCACCATTCGGACAATCGAAGAGGTTATTTTAAATCTCGACTATCACGGTATTCTTGTGAATATTATTTTTAGATCTTGAAAATCAGGGATTTCTTGTGGACACGTGCTCCAAACGTGCCACATTACTATAAAATTTCCTGGTTTAGTAGAGCTGTACACACTTCAATAATTTTCATTTGAAGATGTTTATGTTGTGATGTTGTGCTGTATCTCGGGGATCTGACCATGGTAAGTCAATAATTTATTTAATTTTATTCTTGCAATATTCTTGCAATATTCTTGCTCGTCTTTACCACAGCTAAGATTCAAGTAGGTAAATTTATTGCTTTTAAGCATTTACTACGTTGCAATTCATATATCGTTCATACTTACAAACCCCAGCATGATATGTAGATCTTAATCAGACGGCGAATTATGTTCAATTCAGTACACCATGATCAGGTGTGCAAGCCGTGTTACATGTAGACCCTGATCAAATGTACAGACCGCAACCATATATGCAGACCCTGATCAGATGTGTACACTTTGGTTATATGTGTAGACCCTGATCAGACGAATAAGCCGTGTCGGGTGTGTAGACCCTCACCAGATATGGAAATTAAATTTGGTCAATTCTATAGATCCTGGTCAGCCAGGTGAGTCTGATCAGTTCTGTAGACCCTGATCAGAATGCATATGTCAATATTCTTACTTGAGTAGAGAGATAAATGGATCAGAGCAATGATAGCATATTTTAACATAACATATTCTGATCTGACATGTACATAATTTTAATGTTTATGATTACCAGACATATACGCTTGAATGTACGACACAGTTAGGCGTTATGTTAACTGCACACCCTTTCAGTAGTTGACACAATTGTGTTTGTGTGTATTTGTAATACCTACAAAATTGTATTTGTATGTATTTGTAATAATTTACGCAAATGACACGTGATAATTACTAGACACCTATACAGAGGTTCTTTTTTTTTTATTTGATTATACGCAAGTCTGTTTTCTCGAATATTGTACTGTAAAATGGCTCAAGCAGCAAGGAGTCATGTTTGAGGCTATGACGATGGCATGTTGATATTGTACCCAATGATTACGTGGGGATGATGTGTGATTGTGTAATCATTGTGATGTAATGGCAGTTATAATTTATTGTAGCCTTTAGCATTCTAAAGGATTCTTATAGTGGAAGATGCATGGGTTCTTCCTGTAAGAATGTGTAATCGTCGAGATGACATTCCTTCGATTTAATTGATGTTTTAGTCAGATATGTCCTGACTGTTTGTTTGTGTTGAGGTTTTACGGCCCAGTCAACCCAATGGGGTCATGTCGAGCACGGTCAGTTTGCCTTACCACACATTTACTGGGCAGGCTTAGTCCTCTAAGCGGCTAACCAGTATTGTGCACATTCTTTCGCCAGAAACTGACAACTGCCTTTCTTGAATCAGCGGGTCCTGACTATGTGTCTGCCCATGTTGGATATATGTACAATATTATATGTCATTAACAGCGTCCCGGTGGTTTTTGGATTTGATTTTGCTATATAATAATCAATTGCAACAGACTTGTTGATTACAACATTTGGCATATACACTCTGTATACCTAGTGGAAATTAATAAGGCAATATCTTGTAATGTTTGATATCGAGGACATGATACTTATTTTCAGGTCCCGTATACGTATTTGTATACGTCACTGTGTCTGTAACCATGATTTGGTATCTACGTCGCTCTGTAACTATGATTTGAAGTTTATCCTGGAAGTTGAATCCAATCAAGTACAAAATGGTACCTGGTGGACGGCATGAAGTATACATCTGTTTACATCAACAGTTCCAGTACTAGATACCAGTGACTACAGTGATAAAGTTATGTGATTATTTTCAATTTTATCAACATGGTGTAAATTATGAAGCTGACAGCATCCCAGAAACATCTCGGACATTGAATTCCTGAAATTCTGAAGATTACTTTATAGTTTTTTTTTTGTTAACTTTCTAAATACATGCTTGTTTTTATTTATAAAGTGTTATGTTTATCCTCTGATTGCTTGTGATCGCGTCTAGTCCATCGTCACCGGCCCGTTTACGTGACAAGCTTAATGAATAAATGACAGGTTGTTATAAAACAAGTTTTCACCCCCCTTCTGCCAAAAGCACCATGTCAACTTTTAATAAAATTGGTGTCAGTAGTTTCAGAAATGTAGTTTGAATGAATGAATAGATAATAGACAAAAAAGGATCACAACAGATCACCTTAAGCCTCAGTTAAGATGAGCTGGAAGAATTGATCAGCAGGGAGATAACTCTGTCAAAAATATTTTCTTCCGTCTGAAAAGGGGTCTACTCTAAAAGGAAAGATTTGCTCCCCTTGGGAGCATTTTTTTTTCCTTTTAGAGTAGACCCTTTTCAGAAGGGACTTGATGTGCAGGGAGTTAAACAGGAAGTCATAAAAGTTATCTCCCTTGTAAAAAATAACATGCGTATCAGTCCCCTGAAACATTTTGCCACAATAACAAATTATCTAAACATACCTCAGTGGCTCAATATCAACAAATTCCTTTTCTCTCTGATTTAGGAAGAATGTAACAAGAGTTTCTCTAGCAGTTGTTGGTTTAAGGCCTTGGGCAATCTCTTCTCCAGAGGACAAGCCCAGCTGTCTCTCTGCAATTTTGTCCAGAGATTCTGTGAGATCATACCTTCCACTGCTGCTGCTGAATGAAGATTAACAATAGTACATGCAGTCAATGTGATAGAGAAAAAAAAAATACTAACTGGCAGTACATAAACTTGTGTATTACCTGAGTATGAAAAGTTAAGAAGTTCCTTATTTAAGAAGTTAATGGGATTGTGAGATATTGCTTGGTAGTAGTCTGTACTCTTGAAAAAAAAACTGAAAGCCATCGGTGATTACCTGGAAAGTACCACACTTGGATTTTTGCATATGGAATGGTCGAAAATTGCCCAGAATGAAACCACTGTATAGCAATTTGTTGTGGATTGCGAATTGTGAAAACATGCATTTCATATAGGAAGCTGTTTTGCCATGAATATCATAATAGTGACAAAAACATTTTGTAAAATGTATACATTAAGTCAACTAAGTATACTTTAGTATTCAAACCACTAATAAAAATGTTAAACTATAAGACCCCGCCATTATCATGTCGCGGGCTGATAACTCTGTTAAACATTGACGAAATTTGCCCTTAAGCAATCCCAAACCATATTTCCTTCATATCAATGCATGTACCAAGTTTGGGTAAAATCCTTTGACATTTACTTGTTATTGTCCGGAAAACGAAAATATGGGCGTGTCTCGGGCAAATAACTCCATCAAAATTTGACAAAATTTGCCCATTAGCAATCCCAAGCCAGATCTCCACAATATCAATGCACATACCAAGTCTGGTGAAAATCCTTTGATGTTTACTCAAG
The DNA here is from genome assembly GCA_964016985.1 of Anodontia alba. Classification (NCBI taxonomy): domain Eukaryota; kingdom Metazoa; phylum Mollusca; class Bivalvia; order Lucinida; family Lucinidae; genus Anodontia; species Anodontia alba. The sequence goes on along the minus strand of OZ024824.1, from coordinate 50,482,372 downwards.
TTATCATCCGGAAACGAAAATATGGGCGTGTCTTGGGCAGATAACTCCGTAAAAAATTGACGAAATTTGCCCATTAGCAATCACAAACCAGATCTCCATAATATCATACACATACCAAGTTTGAAGAAAATCCATTGACGTTTACTCAAGTTATCATCCGGAAACGAAAAGTGGATGGACAGACAGATGGACGTACAACTGACGGACGGACAGACAGACACACAGACGTCGAACGTGAAACCATAATACCCTGCCACTATCGTGTGGCGGGGTATAAAAAGGTACTGAAGTATGATTTACTGAGGGGTGATTTGATTTTATTCATTAAGTATTTTATGTTAAGGTTTCAAGACTGTCTAAATAAGCCTTATTTTCTGTCATTTAACTAACATTATTTAGTTTTCTTCAAAACCTACTGTTATTTCTCAACTTATTTAATATCTGCTGACAGACAGAAGTCTGAAAAAGAATTTTTCAAGACAAAACGTAAGTATCTCAGTAGTTTCAGTAGTCAAGAAAGGATGCATAATGAACATAGGCACCCCCAGATTTTATGTCATGACAAGTATTTTGACACACTTCGTCAAGAGCCTTTTTGAACAGAATGTAACTCATTCAATACAAGGCACGAATATGACTAACTCTGTAAAATGTTCTGTAAGAAACTATTTTCACTCCTCCATGAGCCATCATCAGGTGACAACTGCAGTTTCTCTTGTAACAAACTACATTTTGACAAATGTTTTGATTTTTGTCTTGTGTAATAAAGAGTTGCTTGTTGTTTGCAAAAGAATTCTGCAATAGATATGCAAACAACTAAGTTTTCTTTGTTTTTTTTTTACCTGTCATTTTGTCATTTTTATTTTTAACATTTTATTAAGCTATTAGCTTATGGAAAAATTAATTCATAATTAAAGCTTGTAAAAACCCGTAACACATAAGACCTTTCTAGAAAATACACAAACAAAGAAACATCCAAACACCTGATACTTTACACAATATTCATTACAAAATAATTTCTATATAATTGTGATTACTCAATTTAAACAAGCAAAGATACAAAGTGATAAAGCAACAATAAATTAATGAATAAACATTTTGCTTATGTCAAATATTTAGTTTATTTTCTTGAGGTTTAACATCCCCGTGAACAGTATTACAGTCTTTTTGTAGACACTGCTTCTAAGTTGTGGGGTTTTTACCCGACATGAGATAAATGACACTCAAGCCCCGCATAAGTTGTGTTCTCTCTGATCATGTCTATTATTTGCTGATATTATTTGATTCATTGGAAACTTCATTGTTAAATTATAAAGATACATCATATAAAACACCAAATACTTATAGACTTTTACATAATATGCAAACAAACACATAACAGAAAAAAATCTAACATATATAAGTAATTGACACATGCAAGGGGAGTTCAATAAGTTCATAGAACTTGGGGTTGAACTCACAGATTGGAAGATGGTTTCAACATTATTTTTCAATATAATCCCCCTTTACTTCAATGCATTTGGCCCACTTTTCTTTTAAGCAGTCTATGCCTTTGAAATAAAAGTCGTCTATTTGGTCCTCAAACCAAGCCTCTGTAGCAGCCTTGAGCTCATCATCGTCCTGAAATCTCGTTCCACGCAAGTGGGACTTCAAATTTCGAAACAGATAATAATCACTTGGGGCTAGGTCTGGACTGTATAGCGCGTGATTTAACTGCTCGAACTTGCACTCATGAATAGCCGCTTGTGCAACTCTGGACTTGTGCACAGGGGCATTATCATGCAAAAGAAGGACACCAGCAGCTAGCTTTCCCCTTCGATTTTTTCTTTAATAGCAACCCTTAATTGTTTAATGACATTGGCATAGTATTCTCCTGTAATTGAAGTACCAGCAGGCTTGTAATCTATCAATATAATCCCTTTGGAGTCCCAAAACACCGTGGCCATTACCTTGCTGGCTGATGGTTGGGTACAAAATTTCTTAGGTGAGGGTGAGCCAGGGCGCTTCCATTGCATGGACTCTTTTTTAGTATCTGGGTCCCATTGGTGAAGCCAAGTCTCATCTCCTGTTACAAGACGAGTGTGAAAGTCTTCTGGATTGGCACTGTACACTTCCAGAAGTTCTTGACTTGACTCCTCCCTTTGCTGACGATCTTGCATGTTCAGGTTTCTGGGTAGCCACCTGGCAGATACTTTTGACATGCCTAAATGTTCATGGATTATAGTGTAAACACTTCCATTAGAAATACCATATTCTGAAGCAAGTTCGGCAACTCTGATTTGGCGATTGTTTAGCACAAGTCTCTCAACACGGTCAATCATCTCCTGGCTGATGACATTTGCAGGGCGACCTAGCCTTGGGTCATCTTCTAAGGAGTCTCGCCCACGTTTAAATTCTGCTGACCACTTTGCCACTGTGGAATACTTTGGGCTATCACCATACACATCAGCCATACGCCGATGGATTTCTTTGGCCTTTGCACCCTCCTTAGTGAGGAACTTTATGACTGCTCTGAACTCAATATTCTGACTTTCCGTTTTTGCCTATGGGTATAGGTTTTCAAACAAAAAGTAAGAGCAAAAAATGTATGTGTTGACTGAACGGCTGTTATCATTCAACTGACAAAGGTTTACACTGCACAAAAATGAAAAAAGAAATCTTGAATTGTATAGAAAAATACCGAGTTCTATGAACTTATTGTACTACCCTCATATATTGGAGAAGATAAATGAAATACCAACAAATATGCAACCAAAGGAACAAAACACACACAAACAAGCACATTTAATTTTTAATAGCCTAATCATGAATGTATTCAAAATTTCATTGTGACTTACAGATGAATAATTGCACATACATGTACATAAATAAATGAATCATTTTATTCCATTGTTGAAATTTTTCTATTACATTGTATATATGTACATCTTCGGAAATATTCACAATGATGTCATCCAATCATATACTGCACAAAAACCACGCATGCTTTTTTTTGGGCATGTTTTTTATAAATCCATTTCTATTTCGTAACAAATGAAATGAATGAAACAGACCTACAACCTTGGTCAGTGCTCATTATGAAAGGGCGAAACGAAATGAAATGATGAAACAGATACTTTTTTTTTTATCAACCCATTTCTGTTTCGTAAAAATGAAACAAATAAGATATATAGGGAAAACTCTGAAACGGGATGAAACAGACCTACAAACTTGGTCAGTGCTCGTTATGAAACAGGGTGTAACAAAATGAAACAGACCTACAGATGTTAAGAAACAGGGTGAAACGAAATGAAACGATGAAACAGATACATTTTTTTTATAAATCCATTTCTGTTTCATAACAAATGAAACAGACCTACAACCTTGGTCAAAGCTCGTTACGAAACAGAGTGTAACATAATGAAATGATGAAACAGATACTTAAATTTATAAATTACCTTATATATTTTAACTGTTTCATCTCTTTCTGTAACAGAGAAAAAAAACGTGCCCAAAAAAAACCTGCATGATTTTTGTGCAGTATCTACGAGGGCAAGTCAATAAGTAACCAGCCTATCCCATTTCCAACTGACCGAGACACCCACGATTTTCATGCCTTGTTTCAATACATGTTTTAGGCCTGAGGGCAAACTTGCACCCTTATCGTGTCATTCATTCATAAGATATTGAATGTCAAACATGGCTAGCAATGCAAAAGCAAGCTTTCGTCAAAAGTTGAGTACCGTGCTGTAATTCGGTACTTGTATTTGAAAGGGAAAACAGGTCAGGAAATACATTGCGAGTTGATCAATGTTTATGGGTCGTCTGCACCATCGTATGCACAAGTTAAATTCTGGGTTGGGAATTCAAACGCGGTAGAACGTCTTCAGAAGACGAAACCAGGTCTGGACGGCCATCAGATGCCACCGATGAAGAAATGTGTAACAAAGTACGGGATCTGGTGTACTCTGATAGGCGAATTAAGGTGGAAGAAATAGCGAATGCATTACACATTTCACATGGTAGCGTTTCAACAATTTTACATGTTCGCTTGGGTATGCGCAAGCTAACAGCACACTGGGTCCCCAAATCCCTTAGCGACGAACAAATGGCAACCAGAGCATCAGTATGCAGCGCATTGTTGAAGCAGTTCAGGTCAAAGGAAGATGATTTCCATTCACGTCTGGTGACTGTAGATGAGACATGGGTCCATTATTATGAGCCAGAGAATAAAGCTCAAAGTCGCTAGTGGGTAGGGCCAGGGTCTCTGAGGCCAAAGAAGTTCAAAACGCAACCCTCTGCTGGCAAAGTGATGGCAACTGTATTTTGGGACGCACAAGGCGTTATTATGTTGGACTTTCTAGCAAAGAAAAGTACAATAACAGGTGCGTATTATGCAAATTTGCTCGACCAACTGAGAACTGCGATCCGTGAAAAACGCGGAGGTAAACTCTCCAAAAGGATTCTGCTCCAACAGGACAATGCGAGAGTCCACACTTGCAAAATAGCAATGGATGCTGTTGAGCGGAATGGGTACGAGCTAATACTGCACCCCGCCTATTCTCCGGACTTAGCTCCTAGTGACTATTTCCTATTCCCAAACTTGAAAAAGGATATCCGTGGACGTCATTTCCGGTCCAACGAAGAAGTTGTGGCGGCAGTTGAGGAGTGGGTCGGAGACAAGGACCCTGGCTTCTTCAGTTCTGGACTGATGGCACTGGAACACCGTTGGTCCAAGTGCATCATTCTAGAGGGCAATTACATCGAAAAAGAAGAGATCGATCTCACCCAGAAATAAGTTAGGCTGTTTTTTTATTGACTCGCCCTCGTACATCCGATACTAATTTGACAATTTATACACAACAAAAAGAAAAGATGGAATTATTCACTTCATTTATTAAATACACAACAAACATAAACACAATATATATTTGGCTCTTTCTTTGGGGGCTACTCACCTGATACTCGTAAACACTGAATGTTTAACCGTTTACCTGATTATCTTCTTACTTCCCCCGAAAACAAAACATACAGACCTTTGGAGGTCTTACAGTCTAGGGTGTCTGACTCCACCCTTGCATTTCAGAAATGAAGACTGAGCCCGATGAGCTCAGCTTTGGAATTGGACCAAGTAGAGGAGTTGATCAGCCATAAGGTGGATTGTTACTTCCTCTGTTTGCAGCAATAGATTGGATCAACTGATCCACAGGAAGGCAAAAGATTTAGGTTGATCTACAACCAAGCAGATTGGAGATTGTCATAATAACAGACATAAGCTTGGTAAACAATGCAGACCAAGCGAATACAGTTTTTTGGGGGATTTACAGGGGCTAAACGAATTTGATAGAATCCAATGAGGCCCCCAAACACTGTGAGCCATGAGACATGGGTTAATCTCCTTATTGTCATTTTTGGGTTTTATTATTCCCTGGGGCTGTCCATCCCATCCTTGTGAAAATAATTAATTCAAGCTGGAGTGCCATCTCTCAATCCTCCCCTCTCAACCACAGGCTCTGCAAATGCTTCTGTTGACAATGATAGAGGTATGAACAGATCTCTGAATAGCGGATAGATCTGCGCCAACTCCCATGAAGCCACACGTAGACTCTGCCCAGCTGATAACTGTGCCGGAGAAATGGACCTGGGATGCTCCCGAGGTCAGGTTAGGATCTACCCTCAGACGGATCAGTGAATAACGGATAGATATGGGCTGATCCCCATGATGCAACCTAGATTCTGACTGGCTGATAGTTGTGCCAGAGAAAATGACCTGGAATGCTCCCGAGATCTGGGTAGGATCTACCCTCAGATGGATCGGTGAATAACAGATAGATATGGGCCGATGTACATGATGTGACTGGCTGATAGTTGTGCCAGAGAAAAGGACCTGGAATGCTACCGAGGTCAGGGTAGGATCTACCCTCGGATAGATCGGTGAATAATGGATAGATCTGGGCTGATTCCCATGATGCCACCCATAGATTCGACTGGCTGATAGCTGTGCCAGAGAAAAGGACCTGGAATGCACCCGAGGTCAGGGTAGGATTTACCCTCAGACGGATCTGTGAATAACGGATAGATCTGGGCTGATTCCCATGATGCCACCCGTAGATAGTGACTGGCTGATAGTTGTGCCAGAGAAAAGGACCTGGAATGCTCCCGAGGTCAGGGTAGGATCTACCCTCTGACGGTTCGGTGAATAGTAGATAGATCTGGATTATCCCAAAGTACCATCCATTGATTCTAATAAGGCTGGCTGTAACCGGCCAGAATCCATGCTGGGCCGGAGGTCAGTGCAGGTTATAATCTAATAGATATTGCTAAATAAAAGATACACTCCCCAGCTGTGCACAACTAAACGGCATATGAATCATGCATAACGAGTATTGTTCTTTTGTGGGGAGAAGAGTTGCAGGGATTGTTTATGAATGAAGAGTGATCTGTCCCATGCATGTAAATAAGGCATGGTACACATATAAAATAACTTGCATATTTAAGTCATAGTCAAGACGAATAAACTGCACATTACAACCACTGTCACATGAATCCCTATTATTGTAATTGATCAAACTGTGGCAACAGTGTATACCCAGATGAGACATTACTATTGTTAGGACCTGATTCAAGCTTCTTGGTCTGACATGTCCAAGCACTAGGTCTAGATTAGAGAAAAGTATGGTAAAGTGATAAGATGTTCCAACCTGAAGAATTTATATGATAAATGCTGTACTTGGTTAATAGGAAATGATTCTATATAGGTACTGAACTATCCCCATGCTTTTGTACCTGATATGACAAACTTCATAAACCATTGCAAAATATGATAAATGCTGTACTTGGTTAATTAAAATGATCAATACTTTGTGAATGCTAACAGACTTATAAAGGAGGAGATAGGATGGCAGCTGGGCTAGGCTCAGAATCATGACCTACTAACACCAAGCATACTAACACAGCATCCATCCACCAAGATGACTCCTCCCCAAAACTGTCAAGACCAAAACACAATGTAACCAATCATAAACAAGAATGAAAGATCTCCTGTTATTTGGAGCCCAGGCAGTCTCCTGCACGTGGCCTGCAGATGGCCTTTAGCTGAATAGCAGATATTACATAAACCAGTCTAATGGTTTAAATGCACAGAAACTTCCCAGGTTAGCCTTTGCTGTTTTTACCATATTTGTTTGTGTTTAGGTTTTACGGCCCAGTCAACCCAACCGGGTCATGTGGAGCGTGGTCAGTTTACCTAACCACACTTTTACTGGGCAGGCTTAGTCCTCTAAGCGGTTAACCAGTTATGTGCACATTCTTTCACCAGAAACTGACAACTGCCCTTCTTGAATCAGCAGAAGGGAGAGAATGACGTAAAAAATATTTCATGATCAAATCTCCACAAAAGAATGTTGCCAACCCGGCAGGGGTCAACCCGTGACCTCCTGATCACCAGTCAAACGCGCATCCAACTGAGCCACCGAGGCCAGCATCTTATCATATTTACTAGTATAGTAAATTGCTATTCTTACCATCTTTACCAGTATAGTGATTGTTATTCTTACCATATTTACCAGTATACTGAATGATGTTCTTACCATATTTACCAGAATAGTGAATGATGTTCTTACCATATTTACCAATATGTTGATTTGCTTCTGTTGAGGTTTTACAGCCCAGTCAACCCAATGGGGTCATGTCAAGCACAGTCAGTTTACCTAACCACACGTTTACTGGGCAGGCTTAGTCCTCTAAGCGGTTAACCAGTATTGTGCACATTCTTTCGCCAGAAACTGACAACTGCCCTCCTTGAATCAGCGGAAAGGAAAGAATGACCGTAGAAAATATTTCATGATCAATCTCCACGAAAGAATGTCACCGACCTCGGCGGGGGTTGAATCTGCGACCTCCTGGTCTCCAGTCAGACGGCGCATCCAACTGAGCCACCAAGGCCGGCACCAATATGTTGATTGTTATTCTTACCATACATCCCAGTATAGTAAATGATGTTCTTACTATATTTACCTGTATGGTGAATTACTGTTCTTACTATATTTACCTGTATGGTGAATTACTGTTCTTACCATATTTACCAGTATAATGAATGATGTTACAAGTATGGTGAAATGCTGTTCTTACCATATGGCAAATTTCTGTTCTACCATATTTACCTGTATGGTGAATAGCTGTTCTTTCCATATTTACCAGTATGGTGAACTGTTCTTAACGTATTTACCTGGATGGTGAATTGCTGTCCGTACCATATTTACTCATATGGTGATGGTGAACTGCTGTTCTTACCATATATTCCCATATGGTGAATTGCTGTTCTTACCATATTTAGCAGTATGGTGAATTGCTGTTCTTACCATATTTACGAGAATGATGAATTGCCGTTTTACCATATTTACTAGTATGGTGAATAGCGGTTCTTACCATACAGTCGAACTTCGATGGCTCGAACCTCTTTGGGACCATGAAAATTTGTTCGAGACAGCGGTAGTTGGAGCCTCGGAAGGTTGCTATTAGTGCCACACCAGGAGGCACAATGGAGATAATTGTGGGATATCTTTTCGGTGTTCTATATCTAAAATATATGTTGCGTGTACTCATTAGAACTGCCTCATAGAGGCAATTCTAATGAGTACACACAGCATACATTTACAAGATAAAAGAAGAAAATCTCCCTAAATTATCCATATATCATATTTGGAGGAAATCCCTGCAGACTCAAGAACGTGTTCGACTCATCCATGGTAAACGAGCCATCGGGGTTCGAGCCACTGAAGTTCTACTGTATTTACAAGTACCAATATCATGATTTGCTGTTCTTACCATATTTACCAGTATGGTGAATTGCTGTTCTTACCATATTTACCAGAATAGTGAATTGCTGCTCTTACCATATTTACTAGAATGGTGAATTGCTGTTTTTACTGTATTTCCTGTATGGTGTACTGCTATTCTACCATATTACCAGTATGGTGAACTGCTGTCTTTGCCAGTGTTGTGTAGTGAAATGTTGCTTTAACCGTATTTACCCAATAAGTGAAATGCTCTATACATGCTATTGCTGACAATGAAAAGTTATGAACGGATCACTGAATAACAAATAGATCTGGGCTAACTCCCATGATGCCACCTGTAGAATCTGGTCGATAATTGTGACAGAGAAGTGGACCAGACTGCTGTGATGGTCAGGGTAGACTCAACTCTCAGAAGGATCATCAGACAGATCTGGGCTAACTCCCATTATGCTACCCGTAGATTCATTATGACTGTCTGATAATTGTGCCAGAGAAATGGACCTGGGCTGCTCCCGAGGTCAGAGTAGGATCTACTATGTCACTGAATAAACAGATAGACCTGGGTTATCACCTAGTACCATACATTGATTCTGATGAGGCTTGTTGTGACCGGTCAGGACCCGTGCTGGACCGGAGGTCAGAGTATGTTATCCTGATTGTCCCAATCAACAGTAATTCACAGATATAATCTAATAAATAATGCAAATTAAATGATACATTCCTCACCTGTGTACAATTTTATGGCATGTTAGCTATGCACAAACAAGGAGTATCATACAGCACAGACCCAGAAGAATGCTGTGTTCAGTCAGGGTCTGCTCTGCCTGCCACTCCTCCATATAGTCTCTCCCAAGACTGGCACAGTTGAGAGCATTAGCTCAGACCACACTTAAACAACTGCATAATACACTTAATCCATTAATGCCTTTATAACCACAATGAACATTTCCTTCATGAATGTTGGAAGGAGCTGTAATATTTGCAGGGGTTGAACACTGGAAATGCCATTACTGCCTTAATTACTGGTGTTCCAGTGTTGGGCAAGCAGTGTAGACCCCAATTAGTAGCTTTCTGCAATTAGTGTTTACTGCATCTGATCAGGGTTCACACCATCCGCTGATTTGTGTGTTTTGTGGAAATGCTAAGCATTAATGGGCAAAAAATACTATTGTATATACACATATATATATCAATATATAAGAAGTACAATATCCAGTATTTAGTTGGTTAGCATAGTCAGCACTTTCAAACTAGCTCGTGCTTTCCTCTCTGTTTATAACACTGACATTCTCCTGAAGTCAGTGATAAATTTCCAGTAGTTTGTATCACAATTTCTGTGTTAGATCCTATTTGAAGGTTCCTAAATAGTCCTTGTGGTGAATCTTAAACTCTTATTACTCATCAAGTTCCCTGTCCTATCTTTGATACCGACACTGTTGACATTCAGGCAGATGACAAAGTTTCTGTTTGTATGTAGCCTTTAATTTCTTGTATTATTCTGATCTATCTCCCTGTCCATCACTATAAAATAAATGCTTCCCCAGCTTCAGTTGTTTGAGGTTTACAGCCCAGTCAACCCATTAGGATCATGTAGAGAACTGTCAGTCAATGCAGCTTGAATTTGAGAACAACATGAAACTCCACTTATGGTATTTACTTCCGAGAGGAAGTATGGTCAGTATACATGTCAGTGTGCATGTCTCTGTAATCACCTCAACCAATATTTATGATTTCTTGTGGCAAATCAGTTAAGTCAAATAAATTCCATGAAAGTAAGTGCAGTGGTGAAGGTATAACATTCCTGTCAAGTCTTTATTCTATATGTGTATCCAGTGATGAAAATAATGTATCCAGGCAACTTTCATTACAGGTATCCTGAGGTGAACAGAAAGTATCTCCTTCAACTTTTGTATTATGTCTATCCAAAGGTTGAAAAATGTAGAGTATACACACAGCTTAACCTTTACACTGCTGTAGGCGACTATATGCGCCCAGGAAGGGTCTGCCAACTCTAAAGCCTGTCATACTTATTATACACCACATGCAACCATTCAGAGCAAGTGTTCTCATACAGGAGTGAACCTACTTTCATACAAACACGCCACTTTTTATTAGATAGTCGGGTGCTGGATTTTACCCACACTAATAAAGACCGAGAATACCGAATTTGAAGCTGCCATTAATTTCAGCACTCACTTCAAGAGATTGATCTCGATTTCCTGGAGAAAAAGCCCAAAACACCTAAATCATTTCCAGTGAGGAAGAAGTAGGAATAACAGTAGAACCTATGTATGTCACTCGTTTCATTCGCAATAGTACACAGTAGGCGCTGGTCTCTTGTAACTTTTTTTTTTTTTTTAAAGTGTAGTAAACGGTTCCCGGTTTACACATGACTTTCTGGTCACGTGACCATCCTCTTGCCGGTAAAATGGCCATCTACGATCGGCAAATTATATGTGAAAATTCCAGGTAAATCGAGGCAAAATTAAGGGAGTAATGACCTCGAGTAGGGGTACCCCCTCTTACAGGCCTGTTTCATTTTTTTCTCAGCACGCTAAGGGTTAATTATGAAAATCCAATGGTGAATGTGTTTCCAATAATGTAAATTATCCACACAGTTGTCATACAGAGAAAGTTATATAATTATCCCCTCTAACAATTATTTGTGTGTCAGATATTTCTAGAAAAACAAGAGGCCCACGGGCCACGGCTCGCTCACCTGAGTGAAATAGCCACTGCAGATATGCATTTGTTATGCAACATTTTATCAATTCTGTCATTGCAACTAATGAAAGGATCATTATTTAAGCAGTTCTTGATTTTGAAGAAGAAGAATGTGTTGTTTACACATTTTTCTTCTACAAATTATTTTTTGGTTTAGGGGCTAGGTAATGCATTTTAAATGGAATGAACTTCAAAATACCTCATAATTAAGTCCAAAATAGCCCAAACAAAGCCCCTAAACCTTGGATGTTCGCCCAGACAGATGGACGAACACTCAAAATTTCGGACGGTATAATACACTTGCCACTTTTTGTGGCAGGGCATAAAAATACAATTTAACCATTTTCCCATTATAAGTCAATGGGAGCGTTCTGTTACCATGGCAACCAAACCAAGAGGCAGACCACCATGATTTTAGCTATTCTGAATTGCCCTTACCCAAGCAACTTTTGTACCAAATTAGAGTCATACTGCTTCAGTGGTTTCGAAGTTGTCATTTGAAAAAGTCCTTTTTCAAAATTGAATGTTGCCTTGGTAACCAAACAAAATGGCCATCGGTCATAAAACATATAAACTGGGTAGACAATCATCAGATGATCATAACTGCCAAATATGGCTCACATCACTTCACTGGTTATGGAGGTAGTGCAATTTAACCATTTTCCCAATATAAGTATGGAAGCTTTCTGTTGCCATGGCAACCAAACCAAGAGGCAGACCGCCAAATTTTTCGCTATTTGGAATTGTCCTTAGCCAAGCAACATTTGTGCCAAAATAGAGTCCTACTGCTTCAGTGGTTTTGAAGAAGTTGCCATTTAAAAAATTCATTTTTTTTTTTAATTTAATGTTGCCATGACAACCAAACAAAATAGCTACTGGTCATCAAACACATAAACTGGGTAGACAATCATCAAATCATCATAACTGCCAAATATGGTTCACATCACTTCACTGGCTATGGAGAAAATGCAATTTAACCGTTTTCCCATTATAAGTCTATGGGAGCTTTCTGTTGCCAAGGCAACCAAACACAATTTTAGCTATTTTGAATTGCCCCTAACCCAAGCACCATTTATATCAAATTAGACTCATACTGTTTCAGTGGTTTTGAAGGCGTTGTCATTTAAAAAATTCCTTTTTTACAATTTAATGTTGCCATGGCAACCAAACAAAATGGCCGCTGGTCATAAAACACACGTAATCTGAGTAGACATCATCAAATGATCATAAATGCCAAATATGGTTCACTGGTTATGAAAAAAATACAATTTAACCCTTTTCCCATTATAAATCTATGGGAGCTTTCTGTTGCCATGGCAACCAAACCAAGAGGCAGATCACCATAATTTTAGCTATTTTGAATTGCCCTTATCCAAACAACATTTGAACCAAATAAGAGGCATACTGCTTCAGTGGTTTTGAAGGAGTTGTCATTTAAAAAATTCCTTTTCTGAAATTTAATATTGCCATGGCAACCAAACAAAATGGATGCTGGTCATCAAACACAAATAAACTGAGTAGACAATCATCAGATTATCATAACTGCCAAATATGGTTCACATCACTTCAGTGGTTATCGAGAAAATGCAATTTAACCATTTTCCCATTATAAGTCTATGGAAGCTTTCTGTTGCCATGGCAACCAAACCAAGAGGCAGATCACAATAACTTTAGCTATTTTTGATTGCCCTTACCCAAGCAACATTTGTACCAAACAAGAGTCACACTGCTTCAGCAGTTTTGAAGTTGTCATTTTAAAAAATTGAATGTAGCCATGGCAACCAAACAAAATGGCCACTGGTCATAAAACACATAAACTGAGTAGTCAATCATCAAATGATCATAACTGCCAAATGTGGTTCACATCACTCCAGTGGTTATGGAGAAAATGCAATTTAACCCTTTTCCCATTATAAATCTATGGGAGACTTCTGTTGCCATGGCAACCAAACCAAGAGCCGGATCACCATAATTTTAGCTATTTTTAAACCCCCCTACCAAAGAACATTCTTACCAAATTAGGGACAAATTACATCAATGGCTTTGGAGGAGTTGTCGTTTGAAAGTGATCACTATAGCTCATCCTGAGCATAGCTCAGATGAGCTAAAAAAGAAAAGAACCAGGCAGAAGACAAGTTCCCAGGATATTCAATAATCAGGAGCCTTAGAATGTTATAAAATATAAATATGGATACCCAATGTCTAAATATGGTCCATACATGGTTTACTATATGGAACTTAGTCAAGGGCAGATAATTCATAAACCAAATAAGCAAGAGTTGTCTTCCATGTTCATTACACATCGCCTCAATGTCATGCATACATCTGTAAATTTTCATAAATATATTCCATATGGTTTAGGAGTTATGGCCCACACACGGTTTACTATATGGAACTTAGTCAAGGGCAGATAATTAAAAAACAAGCAAGAGTTGTCTTCCTTTTTCACGACACATCGTCTCAATGTCATGCATGCACCTGCATAGTTTCATAAATATATTCCATATGGTTTAGGAGTTATGGCCCGGATACGAATTGGGACAGACATATACGTACGGGACGGATGGATAGGGGTAACACTTAATGCCCTTCCGCTATTCTTCGAATAGGCGGGGGCATAATTACAATATTAATTCTGGTAACGTATATAACATCAATTGCTTTTAAAATTAGTTTTTCAATGGTCTTTTTTTTCAATGCATTTCACACATTATCTTGGTGAAATTTTAATGGAAGAAACTTATCCTAGCTCGAAAATAGGTATAATTTGTACTGTTTAGTTCAGTGGATACATTGATATGGCCCACACAGGGTTTACTATATGGAACTTAGTCAAGGGCAGATAATTTTTAAACCAATAAGCAGGAGTTGTCTTCCATGTTCATTACAAATCACCTCAATGTCATGAATGCATCTGTAAATTTCCATAAATATATTCTATATGGTTTAGGAGTTATGGCCCACACACGGTTTACTATATGGAACTAAGTCAAGGGCAGATAATTCAAAAACCAAACAAGCAAGAGTTGTCTTCCTTGTTCATGACACATCGTCTCAATATCATGCATGCACCTGTAAATTTTCATAAATATATTCCATACGGTTAAGGAGTTATGGTCCGGACACGGTATACTATACGGAACTAGAGTCAAGGGCAGATAATTCAAAAACCAAACAAGCAAGGTTGTCTTCCTTGTTCATGACACATCATCTCAATGTCATGCATGCACCTGTAAAGTTTCATAAATATATTCCATACGGTTTAGGAGTTATGGCCCGGACACGGTTTACTATATGGAACTAAGTCAAGGGCAGATAATTCAAAAACCAAACAAGCAAGAGTTGTCTTCCTTGTTCATGACACATCATCTCAATGTCATGCATGCACCTGTAAATTTTCATGAATATATTCCATATGGTTTAGGAGTTATGGCCCGGACACGGTTTACTATATGGAACTAAGTCAAGGGCAGATAATTAAAAAACCAAACAAGCAAGAGTTGTCTTCCTTGTTCAAGACACATCGTCTCAATGTCATGCATGCACCTGTAAAGTTTCATAAATATATTCCATACGGTTTAAGTCAAGGGCAGATAATTCAAAAACCAAACAAGCAAGAGTTGTCTTCCTTGTTCATGACACATCGTCTCAATGTCATGCATGCACCTGTAAAGTTTCATAAATATATTCTATATGGTTTAGGAGTTATGGCCCGGACACGGTTTACTATATGGAACTAGGTCAAGGGCAGATAATTCAAAAACCAAACAAGCAAGAGTTGTCTTCCTTGTTCATGACACATCGTCTCAATGTCATGCATGCACCTGTAAAGTTTCATAAATATATTCTATATGGTTTAGGAGTTATGGCCCGGACACGGTTTACTATATGGAACTAAGTCAAGGGCAGATAATTCAAAAACCAAACAAGCAAGAGTTGTCTTCCTTGTTCATGACACATCCTCTCAATGTCATGCAAGCACCTGTAAATTTTCATAAATATATTCCATACAGTTTAGGAGTTATGGCCCGGACACGAATTTGGACATACGTACAGGACGGACAGGGGTAACACTTAATGCCCTTCCGCTATTCTTCGAATAGGCGGGGGCATAATTAACAAGAACAAAAAGAGAAAATGTAACATACATAACTTACAGAAACAGATGTACAATAAAGCCCATGACTCACACTATGAAAAAAAATGTTTTGACTCCAAGGCCATTTTGTTCCATCATTTGATCATAAATACAAGATCTCCTTCCCAGGAGTGCAGTAATGACCCATAAAAGTGGTCTAGGTGCTCGGACAGGTGCTTTTGACGCTCTCTCTCTCCCTCCCTTCCAGACAGTCTGATGATCTTAATTATCAGTATATCACCCGGCAATAGCTCTGAGCAAACTATGCTGAATTGCAGATACTCTATGCCAGTTTGAATCTTGCCTTAATCGGGCACGGCAGCTCTGTTGGATCCGTGCTCGCCCGATCCTTTTGTCCGGCACATTCTATCGTAGAGATTTGGCCATGAGTTTTTTATTTACAGTCATTATCCTCCTTCCACTGATTCAAGAAGGGTAGCTTCAGTAAGTGGCAAATTAATTTGCACTAAATGCACTAAGTATTGGTAAACCACTTAGAAAGTCTGCCCAGGAACAGTGTGATAAGGAAGGTTAACTGACCATGCCCAAAATGACCTAAACTGATGGTGTGGCTCATTATTTAGATCTTATTAGGTCTGTGACTTCTTATATGAGTTTTGTCATTGGACAATCTGCTGTATGTCTTTGTGAACAACAGGTACTGATAAGATTGGGTGAATGACCAACATAGGTGCAGACGGGTGCAGTCTGATCAGCGTCTGTATCGTTTGCTGCTTAGATAGTAAAATGCCTCTAGTTTCTATAGCCAAAACTCCGAAGACAAGTTTTCTTGTGACGTAGCTCATATAAAACTTAAAAATTTAACACAGCCCTACAAATTGATAAAACAAATCTACACACGTCATCATGACATTGCGCAAAACATCATGACGTGTCATCAGGACGTTTTTTCTCAGTACACAACGTGCATGCATTAGCAGCGCCTCCTGAAGTTAAACATGACCTCATGAATGCAAAGGAGAAGGGAGAAAAGGCAAATGATGAGTTCCAAAAGTCATGCCTTGGAGAGAAAGCATCTAAGGACTTCTATGACAGGCAGTCTAAACTGCAGCTAAAACATTTAGTGACCTTAGAAAAACCTAAAAGGATAAAGTTCCCAGAAAGGATGTCATTCTAAAAGCCGATCACATTTTGTTGGAAATATGGTGTTGATTGCCACAAGTCATAATCTGGATATGTGAGATGTTTTGCAGCATTCTTTAGGCCCACTGCCTTGGGCACTGTTCAACTGTGATGGCATCCTTAAGAAAGCAAACAAATCAACACTCGCAAAACACACTAAAGGCAGGTTATCATCAGCTGAGAGCATTCCATCGCCATCAGCATGCATTATAGATGGAATGAGCTTAGTAAATAAGACAAGGGGTGACAATAAGACATTTGGAGATATTGCCGAAAGCATATTTATGTATGCAATCCAGTCAGGGACAGACAGCGGCAGAATAAACATTGTGTTTGATGTGAATAAAGAGAAATCAATCAAATCAGCGGAGCTTGATTGTTGAGGAGAAGCTACTGTTTTGATTGACGGCAATATTGTTGCTGACCAGAAGATACAACAATGGGGAAGATTTACTGAGAAGTTCAGGGAGCAAAGCTGCCCTTATTAACTTCTTATGCCAAACATGGAGGAGCCATCCTTATTCAGAGAAGCTCGGCAGCAAGGTTTTGTTCATTACATGTAAAGATCAGTGTTTTAAGGTTACTAAAGATGGCTCTGAGATTGTTGGTGATCTTACTTCTTCGCAAGAAAAGGCCGACACACGCATGTTGCTTCATGCTAAACATGCTTCCTCTGACTATGAAGCCATGGTAATTGTGTCGGAGGGCACAGATGTATTTATCATTTGCCTTGCAGTGTTCCGTTAGATACCTGGCAAGATATACATCCGCTGCGGAACAAAGAACATGCTCCGTCAGTTGACATAAGCAAAGTTGGCCAGTTGCTTGGGGAAGATACATGCAAAGCTTTACTATACCAGGACTTTATGCTCTCACTGGATGCGATTCAGTTAGTGCCTTTAGTGGTCATGGAAAGGTCGCAGCCGTGAAACTTATTATGAAAGGTGATCGACAGAAGAAAGCCATGGAAGGGCTTGGTGAAACTTGGATACTGTTGAAAGAATTATTCATATTGTTGGAAGAGTTTGTATGCAAAATGTATGCTTCACAGACCTCTCTCACCAATGTCAATGACTTGATATATCTGTTGTTTAGCATCAAAAAAGGGGATGTAGACTTAAGTCAGCTTCCACCTTTGGAAGATACCCTTTTGCTTCATGCTCAGCATGCGAATTACCAAGCTTGCATTTGGCACAGATGTTTTGAGCAGCAAACTCAAGTCCCTAGTCCAGTGGAACATGGATGGATGATAGAAGATGGATAGCTAGTTATTGACTGGATGCAGGGTTTACCTGTCCCGCAAGTCGTGACGGAGCTGACTGAATGTAAATGTAGTAGGATCTGCAAAGCTCCTGAATAATGTGCTGAAATGTTCACCAGTTTGTAAAAATCAATTCTGTGACAATACAACTGAAGACGACTATGAAAATCTGGCGATGATTCCTCGGATGAAGATGAAAGTGATTCAGGTGAAGATAGTATGCGAGACTATAGATTCGATCATGCTTTATACTAAGCAATTAGATGTCAGTCGAATATCAGCTTCTGATACTTTGACTACAAACTGGAGATTATCGAGATGATGAAATTGCATAGGAAATCAACATACATGATAAAACTGTACAGTGTTTACGTTACCGTTTTGTTCTCTATGTGCGTTTGCGGTGTACTGTTGTTTGTTTGTGTTGAGGTTTTACGGCCCAGTCAACCCAATAGGGTCATGTCGAGCGTGGTCAGTTTACCTAACCACACATTTACTGGGCAGGCTTAGTCCTCTAAGCGGTTAACCAGTATTGTGCACATTCTTTCGCCAGAAACTGACAACTGCCCTTCTTGAATCAGCGGAAGGGAGAGAATGACCGTGGAAAATATTTCATGATCAATCTCCACGAAAGAATGTTGCCGACCTCGGCGGGGGTTGAACCCGCGACCTCCTGGTCTCCAGTCGGACGGCGCATCCAACTGAGCCACCGAGGCCGCGGTGTACTGTTGTATGCATGTCAACATTGCATTACTTTTTTTGCAGTACACTCTGGAGGATTTCGTTGTAAAATTCAGGTTTCAGGATCTTTTAGAATGCTTGCTTTATGTCAATATGTATATTTTAACTTTTATTATATACATTACCTTTAATACCACAAGGACAATGGTTTTCATTTTGATTGGAATTGTCATGTTCTTAATGGACGTCTAATTATACATATGAGCCTAGTCATGAGAAAATTTGCACAGTCTGATCAGCGCCTTTAGTTTTTTGCTGCTTTGATAGTATAATGTCCCTAGCTTTTACAACCCAAAGTTTAAGAGTCTAGCTAGTCTCTTTAGCTGAGCAGAATGATTTATGTATCACCTGGTCGGAAACCCCGAAGACAGGCTTTCTCGTGACGGGGCTCATATAATATTTATGACACAAATCATTTGGAAATAAAACAAAAAAAAAACAGGGATACTCGGGTATATCCAAAAAACATTTTTGTTTTGTTATTGTTGTTGTTTTCAAGTGAAAACGCAAACTGCATGACATAAAATATTGATTTAAGGTTTGACTTTCAAGATTGGTATCATTTCCTTTAATTTTAGTAAAATTTCAACTGCCTAATAGCTAATAGTAGCTCAGGGAGAAATTGGCACATTAACCTATAACATATATTGTTACATACGTTACCAGTTTCGGAAGGCTAATTGATAGAGGGTATCTTATTTTTATTGTAACTATTGTTTATTTTATGTGATCTGCTTCTATCAAAAGAATTACTATCAATTACTTGGTTTGTGTCATTTATGAAGAGATAAACCAATAAGACTGCAGGAATATGCTCATTTACAAGGTACATTTCATATGAGGGTAGGTCTGTTCAATTGAGCATATCTCAACTAGAAAAAGTGTCCTTAGGACACGGATGCCCCCGCCAAAATGCCATTCAGAAAAAGGTTACATATGTAATTGTGACAGGTACAGCATGAAGTTATTGTGAAGTTATTAAGATATGGCCCACACACGGTTTACTATATGGAACTTAGACAAGGGCAGATAATTCATAAACCAAATAAGCAAGAGTTGTCTTCCATGTTCATAACACATCTCCTCAATGTCATGCATGCATCTGTAAATTTTCACAAATATATTCCATACGGTTTAGGAGTTATGGCCCACACACGGATTACTATATGGAACTAAGTCAAGGGCAGATAATTCAAAAACCAAACAAGCATCGTCTCAATGTCATGCATGCACCTGTAAAGTTTCATAAATATATTCCATAAGGTTTAGGAGTTATGGCCCGGACACGGTTTACTTTATGGAACTATGTCAAGGGCAGATAATTCAACAAGAGGCCCACGGGCCACAGTTCGCTCACCTGAGTGACATAGCCACTGCAGACATGCAGATGTTATGCAACATTTTTCCAATCCTATCATCGCAACTAATGAAAATATCATCATTTGAGCAGTTCTTAGTTTTGAAGAAGAATTTATGGGCCTGACAGTCAATGGAGCATGATCATTTGAATAAACTATCAATCACATTTCAACAGAAGGATCAATGTGAAATTTGGTGGAAATTGGCTAAGTGGTTTCTGAAGAATCATGATTTTATACATGTAAACAGTACAGTGGCAGGGAAATATTATAAATATAAACCAGATGATGGCCATCTTAGATTTCCAATCAGAACAATTTTAACTACTGCTGATCTACAAGTCACTTCCATACTTTCAATATAAATGTATATGGCCCATACAAATGGGGAAGCAAATTTGACCTTGGAGGTAAAAAGGTCAAATGTCAACATAGAACCATCATTTTAGCAATTTTGGTAGATCTCCTGTCCCCCATAATTTGTGCAAAGATTAGGACCCAGGGCTTATTTGGTTATGGAGAAGAAGATTTTTAAAGGTTTTTACCATATATGGGCATGGCAGCCATTTTGATCAATGGACCATACCCATTTTAGCAATCTTTCATTCTCCTGCCCACAGAGGCTCCGCATGAAATTTGAGCAACACTGGCCTGGAGGCTTCAGAGGAAAAGCCATTTGAAATTATCAACATTTCTTTCCATATAAATGTATGGGGCCCATACAAATGCATACAGAAGCAAACTTGACCTCGCCGTAAAAAGGTTAAATGTCAATGTATGACAATTATTTTAGCAACTTTGGTAGACCGCCTATTCAAGATGATATATGCAAAGATTCAGCCACAAGCCACCCTCGGTTTTGAAGAATAAGAGTTACAAATGCATAAGGAAGCAAACTTGACCTTGCCGTAGAAAGGTCAAATGCCAATGTATGACCATTATTTTAGCAATTTTGGTAGACCCCCTGACCACGATGATTTATGCAAAGATTCAGCCCCAAAGCATCCTTGGTTCTAGAGAACAAGATTTTTAAAGGTTTTTACCATATATGGGCATGGCGGCCATCTTGGTTAACGAACCCTGACCATTTTAGCAATCTTTTACCTAAGGAGGCTCCATATGAAATTTGAGCAAAATTGGCCCAGAGGCTCCAGAGGAGAAGTTGTTTGAAATTCTGAACATTTTTCCCATACAAATGCATAAGGAAGCAAAATTGACCTTACCGTAAAAAGGTCAAATGTCAATGTACGACCATTATTTTAGCAATTCTGGTAGCCCTCTTGTTCCTGATGATATATGCAAAGATTCAGCCATAAGGCATGCTCGGTTTTGGAGAAGAAGATTTTTAAAGGTTTTTCCCATACAAATGCATAGGGAAGCAAACTTGACCTTGCCGTAAAAAGGTCAAACGTCAACGTACCACAATTCTTTTAGCAATTTTGGTAGACCTCCCGTCCCCGATGATTCCTGCAAAGATTCAGCCCCAAGGCATTCTCGGTTCTGGAGAAGAAGATTTTTAAAGGTTTTTACCATATATGGGCGTGGCGGCCATCTTGGTCAACGGACCGCAACCATTTTAGCAATTTTTCGTTCCCCCACCCTAAGGAGGCTCCATATGAAATTTGAGCAAAACTGGCTCAGCGGCTTCTGAAAATGTTAACGGACGGACGCACGGACGGACGGACAACGGACGAAAAGTGATCACAATAGCTCATCCTGAGCAGAGCTCAAGTGAGCTAAAAACCAAACAAGCAAGAGTTGTCTTCCTTGTTCATGACACATCGTCTCAATGTCATGCATGCACCTGTAAGGTTTCATAAATATATTCCATGCGGTTTAGGAGTTATGGCCCGGACACGAATTGGGACGGATGTACATATGGGACGGACAGGGGTAACACTTAATGCACTTCCGCTATTCTTCGAATAGGCGGGGGCATAAAAAGTATACCAGATATCGAAAAATCTGTTACAGATTTGAAACAGGCATTAGAATAGCTACCAGATGCATATAAAACAATATGAAAATCATTTGTACTACATTTTTAGGACAAAATAATATCACAGATTTCTACGAACTTTGGGGATACTTTAGAAAAAGTAATGTAAACACCTTTCAAATAGATCTTTAAAAACCTTTCAAAGATGAAGACATCATGCACATGATTTGTTCTTACCAAAATAATACCAGTTGTTAAAATATTAGCAGTTTTAATTTATGTTCCAGGGTGGTGAATGATTTATTTATTTTTTTAATTTTTTGGGGATAACTTAATTAACGTCGACATTTCGACCATAAAGCTACCACTCAGACACATCCACCCAATTCTTTCCTAGACCACATATGCTCTTCTTATCAAATATTATAGGTGGATCTGTTCAGCTCGGATGGTACCGACAACTCAATCAGCTCACCTACTAAAAATGAAGTTTTTATAAGTAAAATATATTTTAACTAGAGCTGGTGTTTGTAAAACACTATGCCCCCAACTGCCTGACTCTAACACTGTTTGACTCCAACACTGCTTAGCCATGACGGTAACAACAGTACATACATATGATTTCAATGTTATTTTATCAAAGGGAAATAACTCTAAAATAGGAGATGATTGGGATAAGAAAAAAATACGGATCACCTATTTTTCCATGAGGAATCAAAACATGAAATTTCAAAACATTAGCATACATGGTTCTAAACTTATGCTATACACAATAAAGCAACGACATTAAATGGCCCGAAATTGCGAAGGGCCATAACTCCAACATTTCATTTAATTGGTTCAAAATTTATTCAGGTGATCTCCTCCTCAATCCCAATCAGTATACCAAATATCATGGCTCTAGCTTAAATACTTTTTGAGATATCTTGCTGAAAAAGTCAAAATGCCTAGAACTACAAAGGGCCATAACTACATCAATTTTTCATGGAATTCCCTAAAAAACAAACCAGGTAATCTCCACATCATCCCCAATCAGCATATAATATTTCAAGACCCTAGCTTAAGTGCTTTTGGAGAAATCTTGCTGACAAGGTCAAAATGAGCAGAACTGCAAAGGGCCGTAACTTTATCATTATTTTCATGGAATTCTCTCAGAATATAATCGGGTAATGTACACATCATTCCCACTCCCTGTATCGAATTTCAAGAACCCAGCTTAAATACTTTTCAAGATATCTTGCTCACAAGATTTAATTCTGATTTTTTTCAAAGGGGCATAACTTTAAATAAACATGCTAGACAAGAAACAAAATACGGGTCGGCTATTTTTTCATTGGGAACCCAAATATAAAATTTCAAAACCCTAGCGTGCAGGGTTCTTAAGATATGGCATGCACAAAAAAAGCTTGATGAACGGACAAACAGTCGGATGGACAAATGAAGGCAAAATAATATGCCACATCAATTTCATTCGAAACTGGGGGCATAATCAGGTCATCTACTCATCGCTACCAATCTATTCATCAAGTTTCAAGGCTCCAGCTTCAATAGTTTTTGAGATATTTTGTTCACAAGGGAAACATGCCCAAATTTACAAAGGGCCATTACTTATGAAATATTTTTCAGAATTTACAAAAAAATTAATCAGGTCATCTACTCATCATTACCAATCAATTCACCAAGTTTCAAGTCTCTAGCTCTAATAGTTTTTGAGATATTTTGCTGACAAGATAAAAATGCCCAAAATAACAAAGGGGCATAACTCAAGAAGTATATTTCAAAATTTCTTCAAAAGTTAATCAGGTTGTCTACTCATCACTACCAGTCTATTCATCAAGTGTCAAGGCTCTAGTTCCAACAGTTTTTGAGATATTTTGCTGACAAGGTAAAATTGCCCAAAATTACAAAGGGCCATAACTCATGAAGTATTTTTCAGAATTTCTTCAAAAATTAATCAGGTCATCTACTCATCACTACAAATCCATTTACTAAGCTTCAAGGCTCTAGCTCTAACAGTTTTTGAGATATTTTGCTGACAAGATAAAAATGCCTAAAATTACAAAGGGGCATAACTCAAGAAGTATATTTCAAAATTTCTTTAAAAGTTTATCAGGTTGTCTACTCATCACTACCAGTCTATTCATCAAGTTTCAAGGCTCTAGCTTCAATAGTTTTTGAGATATTTTGCTGACAAGTTAAAAATGCCCTAAATTACAAAGGGCCATAACTCATGAAGTGTTTTCCAGAATTTCTTCAAAAGTTAATCAGGTCATCTACACATCACTAAAAATCCATTTACTAAGTTTCAAGGCTCAAGCTCTAACAGTTTTTGAGATATTTTGCTGACAAGGTAAAAATGCCCAAAATTACAAAGGGCCATAACTCAAAAGGCATTTTTCAAAATTTCTTCAAAAGTTATCAAAATTTCTTCAAAAGTTAATCAGGTTGTCTAATCACTACCAGTCTATTCATTAAGTTTCAAGGCTCTAGCTCCAACTGTTTTTGAGATATTTTGCTGACAAGATAAAAATGCCCAAAATTACAAAGGGCCATAACTCATGAAGTATTTTTCAGAATTTCTTCAAAAGTTAATCAGGTCATCTACTCATCACTACAAATCCATTTACCAAGTTTCAAGGCTCTAGCTCTAACAGTTTTTGAGATATTTTGCTGACAAGGTAAAATTGCCCAAAATTACAAAGGGCCATAACTCATGAAGTATTTTTCAAAATTTCTTCAAAAGTTAATCAGGTTGTCTACTCATCACTACCAGTCTATTCATCAAGTTTCAAGGCTCTAGCTTTAATAGTTTTTGAGATATTTTGCTGACAAGATTGCATCCATATTTTTTCAAAGGGCCATAACTCAGAAAAGGGGCATAATCCTGTCAAGAAAAAATATACGTGTCAGCTATTTTTTCATGAGGAATCCATATATGAAATTTCAAAACAGTAGCATTCACGGTTTTAAAGTTATGCTATGCATCAAAAAGCGTGACGAACGGACGGACGGACGGAAGGATGGACGGACGGACGGACGGACGGACGGACGGACGGACGGACGGACGGACAGACGAACAACCCAGAAGCAATATGCCCCTCCAACTTCTTTGAAGTTGGGGGCATAACTAGCAAAACTAAACCTATAGATAATGTGCTATTCTATTCTGTATTTCAAACCTTCCACAGAAAAAACAACAGTTCAAAAAGTCTTCATCCAGAAGGTCCCTTAGGCAGTTACCTGTGTGACTTCACTCTTCTATGTTCCAGTGCACTTTTCCTCCAATCCGTATCATAGGACCAGCAAACAGATCTGTCAGCAATTACACTTTTTGTACACTTTCCACAATTTCCACACACTTTCTGCAACCTGATCTGCAACTCATTCCAGATAACCGTCTGCTGGCCCCACTACACTCCCCCACCCACCCCCTCCCTCAACCATGAAATGCTGAAATTAACAAATCACAATCTTTGGTGAGCCATTGTTTCTGTTTGAAGTATTTTGTGGTCTTCAAGTTTTTTTTTTAATTTATGGTCTATATAAAAATATAGGGGTACAGTGAAGAGTTTGAAGTGAAGGTTGGTGTTCACCAAGGATCAGTACTCAGCCCGCTGCTCTTCATCATTGTGCTTGAAGCCTTATCACGAGAGTTCTGCTCTGGGGTCCCCTGGGAGGACCTCTATGCCAATGACCTTGTTATCATCGCTGAATCGCTTGAGGAATGTGTCAGGAGGCTCTTGACTTGGAAAGAAGCAATGGAGAAGAAAGGACTGAGAGTAAATGCAGGAAAGACAAAGATCATGATCTGCGGTACGGGACTGGACCTCCTGCAGAGTTCAGGCGAGTTTCCATGCGCCGTCTGTGGCACTGGAGTGGGCAGCAACAGAATCTTCTGCAATGGCTGCAAGCACTGGGTGCACAAGAAATGCATTGGGCTCAAGCACTTGAAAAAGGACCCTGACTACAGATGTACACGGTGTCAGGGAACTGCATGCCCCTTGGATAGCAGACCACAGAACAAAGTCCAGGTCGGACCTGACAAGCCTGAGGTGGTAGCTTCCTTTTGCTACCTAGGAGACATGCTCTCAGCAGCAGGTGGCTGTGAACTTTCAACCACAACACGTGTCAAAACCGCCTGGAAGAAGTTCAAGGATCTGCTACCAGTCCTCTCTTCACGCCACCTCTCTTTCAAAACACGTGGTCGTGTGTACAGCTCTTGTGTGCAGAGCGCAATGCTCCGTGCCAGCGAGACTTGGCCATTGACAAAGCTGAACCTCCAGCATCTGCAGCGAAATGACAGGGCAATGATCAGACAGATCTGCAATGTCAGGCCGCAAGACATTGTCACCACCAGGTCCAATGAGCTACTTGTGCGGCTTGGCATTGAGGATCTGGACCTCATTCTGAAAGAGAGAAGACTCCAATTGTATGGACATGTGGAACACTCCAATGGTGCAGTCAAGACAGCCTTTGACATACAGGTTGATGGAAAGCGTGGGCCTGGGAGGCCCAAAATGACATGGAAGCAGCTGACAGAGAGGGATTGCAGAGAGTGGAAGCTCTCGGCTATCAACCCTCATGATAGACGTACCTGGAGATCTGGTGTGAGATCTGCCATGCGTGCAGCAAGCCAGCTATCTGGAAGGGGCCCACTGATGTGGATGTTGCCCTTGTACCTGCACGTTAATCAACAAGAGGCCCACGGGCCACGATTCGCTCACCTGAGTGACACAGCCACTGCAGACATGCAGATGTTATGCAACATTTTTCCAATCCTATCATCGCAACTAATGAAAATATCATCATTTGAGCAGTTCTTAGTTTTGAAGAAGAATATATGGGCCTGACAGTCAATGGAGCATGATCATTTGAATAAACTATCAATCACATTTCAACAGAAGGATCAATGTGAAATTTGGTGGAAATTGGCTAAGTGGTTTCTGAAGAATCATGATTTTATACATGTAAACAGCACAGTGGCAGGGAAATATTATAAATATAAATCAGATGATGGCCATCTTAGATTTCCAATCAGAACAATTTTAACTACTGTTGATCTACAAGTCACTTCCATACTTTCAATATAAATGTATATGGCCCATACAAATGGGGAAGCAAATTTGACCTTGGAGGTAAAAAGGTCAAATGTCAACAGAGAATCATCATTTTAGCAATTTTGGTAGATCTCCTGTCCCCCATAATTTGTGCAAAGATTAGGACCCAGGGCTTATTTGGTTATGGAGAAGAAGATTTTTAAAGGTTTTTACCATATATGGGCATGGCAGCCATTTTGATCAATGGACCATACCCATTTTAGCAATCTTTCATTCTCCTGCCCACGGAGGCTCCACATGAAATTTGAGCAACACTGGCCCGGAGGCGTCAGAGGAAAAGCCATTTGAAATTATCAACATTTTTTCCATACAAATGTATGGGGCCCATACAAATGCATACAGAAGCAAACTTGACCTCGCCGTAAAAAGGTTAAATGTCAATGTATGACAATTATTTTAGCAACTTTGATAGACCGCCCGTTCCAGATGATATATGCAAAGATTCAGCCACAAGCCATCCTCGGTTTTGGAGAACAAGATTTTTAAATGTTTTTTTTCCCATACAAATGCATAAGGAAGCAAACTTGACCTTGCCGTAAAAAGGTCAAATGTCAATGTATGACCATTATTTTAGCAACATTTTTAGACCCCCTGTCCCCGATGATTTATGCAAACATTCAGCCCCAAAGCATCCTCTGTTCTAGAGAAGAAGATTTTTAAAGGTTTTTAACATATATGGGCATGGTGGCCATCTTGGTCAACGAACCGTGACCATTTTAGCAATCTTTTGTTCCCCCTACCTAAGGAGGCTCCATATGAAATTTGAGCAAAATTGGCCCAGAGGCTCCAGAGGAGAAGTTGTTTGAAATTCTGAACATTTTTCCCATACAAATGCATAAGGAAGCAAAATTGACCTTACCATAAAAAGGTCAAATGTCAATGTACGACCATTATTTTAGCAATTTTGGTAGCCCTCCTGTTCCCGAAGATATATGCAGAGATTCAGCCATAAGGCATGCTCAGTTTTGGAGAAGAAGATTTTTAAAGGTTTTTCCCATACAAATGCATAGGGAAGCAAACTTGACCTTGCCGTAAAAAAGGTCAAACGTCAACAATTCTTTTAGCAATTTTGGTAGACCTCCCGTCCCCGATGATTCCTGCAAAGGTTCAGCCCCAAGGCATTCTCAGTTCTGGAGAAGAAGATTTTTAAAGGTTTTTACCATATATGGGCGTGGCGGCCATCTTGGTCAACGGACAGCGACCATTTTAGCAATTTTTCGTTCCCCCACCCTAAGGAGGCTCCATATGAAATTTGAGCAAAATTGGCTCAGCAGCTTCAGAGAAGAAGTCGTTTGAAAATGTTAACGGACAGACGCACAGACGAACGGACGGACGGACGCACGGAAGGACGGACGACGGACGAAAAGTAATCACAATAGCTCATCCTGAGCAGAGCTCAGGTGAGCTAAAAACCCGATTATGATATGATATGATGATAAAAAATAAAACCGTCGTGACATCCGCAAACCACAAGTACCCAGATCAGATCACCACCCACTTTTACACTACCCTGATTTTTTCCTCCAATCTGTATTGCTGGACCAGCAGCGGGCTGAATTAACACCCACACTTTCCGAACACTTTCCACCGCTGATCTGGGGCCAGGGTTGTTGGATTTGAAGCCTGTGCAACCTGATAGGAGGCTGATCTGGGTATGCTTGGCCTGGCTGGAACCGATATTCATGCTAGAGCATTACAGCGGATCCAGTGCTTTGTTCAGTAAAAATTTTGACCCCACAGCATGAGACAGCACCTTCTACTTTATACTCTTGTCTAGATCTGCAGTTTGCATTAGTCCTAAAAATGTTTTCTTTAAGATGCAGTTCATTTCTAATCCTTAGTCTAGTCGCTAAGCCGTATTTTGGAGACAAAAAATCCCCCCATCGTTCGAAAGGATAATTTTAGTATCAAATTAAAGCTTAACATCTCTACTATCGTCTGCAGGGTGTTGTCGTGTCTGCAAGTGGTAGCGTCATATTGTAAAATGGGGAGATAAATCTGTACCCTGGTAGCCAGAGATTGAAGTCGTAAGTATTTAATATAAAGATTACTTATAATCTGGTTTTAAATTTTCTTTGGAATACATAATAGCGCTGTATTGTTTACATCTCTCCACCCACAGTTCTGACAACCAGAAGTACCGGAAGTAGGCGCTGGTGTGCATTGGAAATTTCAATTATGTTTGCTGGTTAACTTTCTTTAAAAAAAAAAAAAAACTTACTTAAATATGTTTTTACAATGATTAATACGCAGATCAATTGAAATAGAAAATGGCAAAGGATATGTAATTCTGTAAATTCACGTTTAGACACGAGGATGCGATGACCAATGAAAATTAATGTAACAATTTGTTTAGACTGGTTCAAGGAAAATTCTAGGATCCCCTTGTTGTCTCCCTTGTTGTTTGACTCCTTGGTAACATTGAACCAATCATATGACTTGTTTACAAGTTTTCCAGCCAATCGGCATTTCTGTGTTGTCGCATTCCTCTGTGTTTGAATTTCAGCGTCATTCAGTATAATCGACACTTACACAAAACATCTCTGACAATTTCTTTGTGAACATTTAGGC
Source organism: Anodontia alba (assembly GCA_964016985.1). NCBI lineage: Eukaryota > Metazoa > Mollusca > Bivalvia > Lucinida > Lucinidae > Anodontia > Anodontia alba. The sequence continues at coordinate 50,452,603 of OZ024824.1, read as the reverse complement.
AAATAAAATAAAGTTGAAATACGTTTGTTTGAAGATGTAGTTTCTGGTTGAATGTGGAGTTCACAACAAAGGAATGGAAACGAATGCGGGATTAATATTATGTGAAATACACAACTTATGACATTAAATAAATAAGCGGAATAAATATGGCGGACAGACTTACAAAAAACATTAAGGTAATCTTTCAAATTCCAGACATGTATGTCATGTCAGATTACGAAGAAAAGAAATTGTTAAAAATTCTTCAGGAAGCAAAATCATTGGCCGATGCCAGATTGTACCGTATGTTGGACTGTTCCGCATTCTGTGTTACCTAGTTATGTTATTTTTGTAGTAACGACAAGTCTTGCTAATGTCCTCCATTCAATTACCAAAAGTAAATACGGGACTCAAAACGGCAGAAGAAACAGTGATAATTGGGGAGGAATATCTAGGTGTCAGTACAGCAGCCATAACGGACATGTCAGAATCTGACAAAGTGATAAAGTCATATTGACAATCATATTAGAAAAATCATATTAGAAAATCATATTGACAAAACTATATATTGATGAAATACTCACCCGAGGGTACACTAGTCTCACAGCCTTCAAATTGATGGATGCAAGCGATTTGCAGTCCCTTAAGATTCCGAAAGGGCAACGGTGCCTACTCCTACATATCGCGAAGATGCTCACCACCAGCGAGTTGGAATCAGTGGAACCGGCCCCCAAACAAATGGTACACCAGCCACCGGAAGTGAGATCAACGATGTACCCACAAGCTGCAGAAAGTGCCTCTGCTAATGGACAACATTCTCTGTATGACCAGGCACTACTGAATGGCTTAATCACCCAACAGCAACAACTTGCTCAGACCCTGCACATGACAGCAATTGGTACACTATCGGACACTGAGCGATCTCCATTCACCACACCTGTGAACCAACCAGCATGGAACAACCTGCAAATCCATATTGCATCAGCCACAGGTTAGACTGTTGGCTCATATTTGGACATTTGTGACTTTGTGCCAAGTACCATAGAAGAAGAGGTTCTTTTAGCGGGGAATGGGGAGCAAAGTATTGTTGTGAAATCGGGGCCCAAGAAACATTGCTTGAGAACTTGACCTTGTCACAGTGGTCAGTAGCCAACATGGCAATTCTACATAAACTATTGGGAGAGAGAAAATTACAGGGCCCTGCTCTACTGGACTACCTTTCCCACACCACAAAAATTTACCAGTTCGTTCAAAGGTTTAATTTGACATCGGTACTGCAGTATGACCAGGAATATCGTAAACTGCAAGCCTCAATGAGGTTTAGGTGGGGTACTGACGTACAACACCTACATAAGCTACATTTGATTCCGCGGAAAAAGGCACATACATTAACTGCAGCAGGGGTCAAGAAATCGCAACAGCTGGGTGGTGGTCAAAAAGTGAAACCCAAAAAATGAGACTGGGATTTGTTGTAATTTCAATACCAAGAAAGGCTGCTCCTTCGCCTCCTGCCAGTACAAGCATCAGTGTATCTTACCTGGGTGTGGACAAACCCACTCAGCAACCATACACATGTCAGAAAAAAACTAGATTTTGAGGACAGGCCTCTGCCTGGTTTGTCCTTGTCAGCTTGGGATGAGGAGTTAGGTAATGACCCTGATAGGAACTTTATTCTCTCTGGCATAGAAAATGGGTTTGATATTATAGATGATGTTTCACAAATCACTCCTCGCGAGGTTGATAACCACCCTTCAGCTAAGCCCAGTAGCCCTCTTTACGAGGCAGCTACACAGCAAGTATTAAAAGAAATTTACAGTGGCAACTATGTTATCTGTGACACGCCACCAAAAATAGTAAGTCTAATGGCCGCTATTCCAAAATCAGATGGGGAAGTGCGCCTCATCTACGATTGTTCACGACCGATTGGGGCAGCAGTAAATGATTACTGTTTGTCCGAATGGAAATTGAAATTTTCATGCATTGATGATGCATCAAAATTGATGACTCCTGGTTGTTTTTTTTGCTAAAGTGGACCTGCGCTCAGCCTACCAGTCTGTAAATATCAGCAAGGCTAGTCAGGCAGTTACAGGACTTAAATGGGTTCTGAACGACCAAGTTGTATACCTAAGGGATTCAAAGTTACCTTTCAGAGCCCGTCTGAGTCCGAGAATTTTTCATCGCCTAACCCAAGCTGTCAGGAGGATTATGGCCAGGAGGGGCTATGACCTACTTGTAGTTTATTTAGATGATTTTTTTGTTATGGCAGAATCTAGAGACGCTTGTGCAGAAGCGCTCTCAGTTCTGATTCAGCTTCTTAGGAAGCTAGGTTTTGTGATCCATTGGGGGAAAGTGGTCGACCCAACTATGAAGATAACTTTTCTTGGAATTGAATTAGATTAAATCCATAGTCAGTCTTCGGCTGCCATCTGATAAGCTTATCAAGCTAAAACAGGAACTTCAGGGGTTTTTGATTTGAAAATGAGCCACAAGGCGACAGTTACAGTCCATTGCAGGACGCCTTTCATGGGCAGCAGGTGTTGTTAAGGGCGGATGAGTGTTTCTCCGTCGGTTATCCAACCAAATCAGTGTGCTCAGGCATAATGTGCATCCAACGATTTTGACTGAGGAAGTTTGTAAAGACCTTCTCTGGTGGTCCCAGTTCCTAGAAACATTTAATGGTAAGTCAGCCATATTAGACGAAGATCCTATAGAAACTGTTTTCACAGATGCTTGTGATGAGGCAGCCGGTGGTGTCTTTGGCAGAAACTGGTTCTATTTTAATTGGTCTCAAGATTGGCCGTTGGCTAGACATTTTCATATTAATGAAAAAGAGGTAGTGGCCGTTGCCTTAGCAGCTCATCAATGGGCCAAAAAGTGGCAAAACAAGAAAATTATTGTGTATTTTGATAATACGGCCACAGTCTCTGCCATAAACAGAGGCTCATCAAGCAACTGTGAAATCATGAAATTTTTGCGTAGTCTGTTCTGGCTCTCAGCTATTTTCAACTTCCACTTAACTGCAAAAATTATACCAGGAGTATGTAATATTGCAGGTGACAGTGCCTCAAGGTTACATTTACCTGGGAATATCTATTTGTTGTTGCCATTCACAGACTACTCCCCACTTTTTTGCCATATGTCACTAAACTTTCTGACCTTTCTGCTTGACAGATTTCCAGAGTGGCAGGGGGTAGAGAGTCACCACCAGCAGAGACACCTCAGATGTCACCTCAGGATCCATCCCAGGGTCTAGCATCTAGTCTTGGCGATGAAGTAAACTATTATAGACTAAACTTGTTCGCCCCTTCAACTTCAAAAACCTATTCTGTTCATCAGTCTACATACCTTGACTTTTGCAATAAAGTGGGAATCCAACTGGTCCCTATTTCACAAACAGACCTGGGTGGATATATTGCATATCTTTCCAGGAAACTTACTTTTAGTTCACTTCGGCAATATCTGAATATTGTGAGGCTACTGCATTTAGAGAACGGCCATCCCAATCCACTGATTAATAACTGGTATGTGTCCTCCATTTTGAAAGGGGTGCGGCGGGTAAAAGCTGATAGTTGTATGCAAAAACTCCCTATTAGAGTTACTTCGTAGCATTTTTCTACATATTAATTTACATGCTTCATTAGACCATGCATTTTGGGCTGCCTGCCTTGTCGTTTTTTTTCTCTTTTTTCAGGAAATCAAATCTGCTAATCCAGTCCCTAGAGTCCTTCGACCTGTCCAAACATTTATGTGCCCATGACGTGGAGTTCACTCCAGAAGGTGTCATTTTATCTGTTCGCCAGTCAGAGGTCATTCAGTACCGTGAACGTATACTACATACTCCCTTACCTAAGATTAAGAACTTCCCCTTTTGTCCCTCTACTTCTTTACTTGGGTTGACCACTGAATGCCCGGCTGCCGGTACACCTGTACCACTTTTCCGATTTTTAGCCCCTGATGGCTCGTTGTAGGTTTTAAGTCAGTCCATTTTTATATGCAAACTGAAAAGCTGCTTCTCAGCAATAGTGTTCCAGAGGACAAATACTCTGGTCACAGTCTCCGGCATGGTGGCTCTAGTTTTGCCCTACAGTGTGGACTGCCTGTAAACCTCGTCAAACTTCAAGGAGACTGGAATAGCAATGCTTATGAGCGCTATCTCCATCCTTCTTTAGATCTACGTAAGCAGGTAGCCAGGACTTTGGGCTCTGCTACTGGGAAATTCTTCACAGCTTAATTATATAATGGTACTAATGTAGGGCACTTAGTCACTCCTGTCTATAGGTTTGCCAGCAGGTTTACCATCTTTGTCTAGATAATTTGATTTTGCATCATGTTACTGCAGATATTTACCAACCTAATATTATTTTATTTGCTTCCTTCCCTACATTCTACTGTTCCATACTCTACCTGACTTTGGGTGTTGGAGGTGTATTTTTGAAAATTTACTTCAAATATCAATCCTATATTTAGTCATCATTTATATGTGGGAAAATATTCCTATATGATTATGTGTATCTTTTAAGAAATTTTCAAAAATATGGTTCTATCTTCCCAAAGTGAGTGTTGTGTTCTCATTTAGTTGGTACAGATGCCAAGCCCAGACCTAGTGTGAATTTCAGTGTTTCATCTGGCAGATGCACACCATTCTGCATCTGGATGATGAAAGCCTGGTTGATTGAAAAAGGAAATTTAAATAAAATAATGAACACAATAAATCCTTTCCAATTCTACAAACAACAAGGGTGAGTCAATAAATAACCAGCCTAACTTATTTCCGGTTGAGATCCACCTCTTCTTTTTTGATGTAATTGCCCTCTAGTGTGATGCACAGCCCAGAACTGAAAAAGTCAGGGTCCTTTCCATTGACCCACTCCTCAACTGCCGTCACGACTTCTTCATCAGACCAGAAATGAAGTCCACGGATATCCTTTTTCAAGTTTGGGAATAGGAAGAAGTCGTTAGGAGCTAGGTCAGGCGAATAGGCAGGATGTGGTATTAATTCATACCCGTTTCGCTCTACAGCAGCCATTGCAACTTTGCAAGTGTGGACTCTCACGTTTAGAGAGTTTACCTCGGCATTTTTCACAGATGGCGGTTCTCAGCTGGTCTAACAAGTTTGCATAGTACACTCCAATTATTGTACTTCTCTTGGGTAAAAAATCCAACATAATAATGCCTTTTGCGTCCCAAAACACTGTGGCCATCACCTTGCCAGCAGATGGTTGCGTCTTGAACTTTGGCCTCAGGGACCCAGGCCCTACCCACTGATGACTCTGAGCTTTATACTCTGGCTCATAATAATGAACCCAATTCTCTTCTACAGTCACCAGACGCAAAAGAAAATCATCTTTTGACCTAAAACGCTTCAACAAGGCTGCCATTTGCTCATCGCTAAGGGATTTGGGGACCCAATGGGCTGTTAGCGTGCGCATACCTAAACGATCATGTAAGATTGTTGAAACGCTACCATGTGAAATGCCTAATGCCTGCGCTATTTCTTCCACCTGAATTCGCCTATCAGAGTATACCAGATCCCGAACTTTCTTACACATTTCTTCGTCGGTGGCATCCAGTGGGCATCCAGACCTGGCTTCATCTTCTAAAGACGTTCTACCACGTTTGAATTCCCCTACCCAGAATTTAACCTGAGCATAAGATGGTGCAGAAGACCCATAAACATCGGCTAACTCGCCGTATATTTCCTTGCCTGTTTTACCTTTTAAATGCAAGTACCGAATTACAGCACGGTACTCAACTTTTGATGAAAAGCATGCCTTTGCATCACTAGCCATGTTTGACATTCAATATCTTATTAAAGAATGACTCGATACGTGTGCAATTTTGTACCCATGTATTAAACATGTATTGAAACAAAGCATGAAAATTGTGACTGTCTCGGTCCATCAGAAATGGGATAGGCTGGTTATTTATTGACATGCCCTCGTACCTATGCTACAGGTACATAGTTTTGAACAATTTGATGAACGTCGTCTGGTGTTACCTATGTGATGTAACGTACAATGACCCAATAAAACCAGCAACTGTCACCTAATTAGGAATCTTCTGTATGTATTATTGTGCTCCATTTCCTCAGTTTCCTAAGAGTACTATTCATAAGCTTTTCAAAAATGTAAGTGTCATGTCTCTATGTAGTATACTAACTCAGCTATTAGGTATCAAAGACGTCCACCCTGTGTATAAATATCTGTCAGTATGCTCATTTGTTATACCGTACTAATCTATGACTATCTAGTTCATTCGAGTTAGACCATAAATTGTGAGACAAACCTGATTCTGTCTGTCAAAAGAATCAAACTGAAGCTTAACATTTCTGTTCAATTATTTCTCACATGCAATTAGCTTTAGAGATTGTAATATCACTGGGGGGGGGGGGGGGGGGGGGGGAGCATAGCTTAAAATGAGAATAAGAGAACAAAAGTGAAATTATAAATAGCTAAAGGCAGGAACGGCTGATTAATTTTTTTTTTGTCTAACAGAGCAGCAGGGGGGTGATTGGAGTAGCTATATCTAAGTGGTCGTAATTGTGTGTGTACGTGAAGGCGGCCTGACGTACACAAATAATTGGCAATGGCAAGAGCCCCTGGGGACGGCCCCCACCCTTGCCGGCCCAGGGCTCTGACGGGACGGCCACTTGAGAACCTGGGGGGTGATTGGAGTAGCTATATCGAAGTGGGCCAGGACTGGGCCCTCGGATACGCCCAGCAGGGGGGGGGTGATTGGAGTAGCTATATCGGGCTGCGGACGTACATAAACAATTCGTAATTGTGTGTGTACGTGAAGGCGGCACGACCTACGTAAATAATTGGCAACGGCCAGCCCAAGCCCCTGGGAACAGCCCCCAGGACGGCCGCTTGAGAACCGCCCGAGCACCAGCAGAGCTGGTAGGGTCGGCCAGCCTGCTCCCCTGGGGACGGCCCCCCGCCCTCGCCGGCCCGGGGCTCTGAACGCATTGCTCCCTTTATACATTTCAATTAGAGAAATGTAGTACTTTCCATATGCCTGAGGTACCATGATGGGTTAAAACACATGCCAGTGGCTGGTTATCGGCTCTACGGAGCTTTATGGCAAGAGCTGTTTGGGGGATCATTTCAAGATTCACCTCGCCCGCCTGAGACGAGGTCCCGGCACACAGCCATGCATGGTGTGTGGTAAGGGTATCAAAAATCGATTCGGGCTATGCCTTGACCGTGGTTACCATGAAGCTCAGATGCGCGCCTGGCAGAGGAGTCATAGGGCTTTCGTGGTCGAGTTTAAACGTCTGGCAGCAATTGAAATTCCCATTCAGACAGAAGTAAATGGTTACGTATACCCATCCGTAAGGTCTGGCGGCAATCGAAATTCCCATTTAGACAGGAGTAAACGGTTATGTATACCCATCCGTAAACGTCTGGCAGCAATTGAAATTCCCATTTAGACGGGAGTAAATGGTTATGTATACCCATCGACAGCATGGCTACGATGGATGACCTGATCGAAGAGATGCTCGCAGAGTATGAGCCAAGGTTCATCCTCGATGAGCCCATTCAGGAAGCTGAGGAAAGACTCCTCCCCCCGGCCGCTTCGATCACGGTGGCCATTTGTCGACCTGGATGATCGTGTCCCTCACCCAGTGAGACTCCCGGCTGGGTCATGGGTCGAGATACTTGACGACGCCAAGGATGAATTGAGGTAGATGGCGCCGCTGCGGTCTTCTCCACATGGAGGTTTGAGGGAGAAGACCTCCTCGACATCGGTGATGTCGAGATCACCGACGGCATGCGTGCCAGAGCTGGCAGGTTGGCGCTGGGCACTCAGAAGGCCGACGAGAGAGCTTCAAGGCTGCTTGATAGCCTTTCGGAAGGTGAGTTTCTTCTGAAACTCAAATTTCTCCCATAGAAAGCTGATGATTGGGTCCTTGAAGACAAGTTTGATCCAGTCCGTGCTGAGCGAAAGAACCGCCGGGGGGTCATCGAGGTCTCCCGGGACACGAAGCCTGGTGTGTTGACTGGAATTGACAGTGTGTTCTACAAAATGCCTACCGTCACCGCGGTTGCCTACGGCCTCTACCCCATCAGAGACCCAGACCCGCCCAACCTAGCTCCGCTAAGACATGGTGACCTCAACTGTGTGGCTCAGAGAGTTATGGAGCACTTCGAGAGGCCATGGACTCACATCCATGCGGCGATGGAAGCTACAAGATTGGGAGAGGGGGGGTCCATGAGACCGGAGCCTCGGTTGACGACGTGGCTGAACTGGAGAAGATCCTCTGGAGACCAATCGTCCTGAGTGACATTGCTGGTGAATACATCTTCAACAGCTGCAAATATCAGTCGGGGCATCGAACCATAGAGCTCATCTGCCACAACGGCCACGCCTGGGCTCTTGATCTCCACTTCCCGCAGTCCAGAGAGGTCCACATCTATGAGGGTAATGTCTGGCACGCCATCTGGGAAGTCACCCAGGGTGAGCCATTGGCGGTCTGGCTCCTGGGCGGTCGAGACCGGCGGCTCTCTGTCGACCAGTTCATGCTCCAGGATGCGGGAGGCCCATGAAAGACTCAGAGCGATCTACGCCGGATTGGGCGACCCCCAGCTCGCGCGACCGAGCCTTTGTCAAAGACCACGCGTCCAGCATTATGGCAAAAGAGAAGAACGGCTGGAAGCCAACCCCAGCCAGCCTCCTCGCAGACATCGAGAAGGCCTGCATGGAGCATGGTCACGGCGGACTCTGGAACTCAATGAATTATCACACGAGGGAAGTTGTCAGCATCGACATGAAGGCCTGCTATCCGGCATCTTTCCGGGGCATGGGTGAAGCCAAACCCTATTTACAGCGGTTCGGACATCCGACTCATCGCATGACCCGTGTGGCAATCAATGGCCCTCTTCCAAAAGACATTGGCACAGGCTTCGCCAAGGTTCAAGAATGGGAGTTTGAGGCTACCTGCCATCCCATCATCCCTGCCTGGTTTGGAAGGCATTTCGCATCCTCCGAAGGCGGTTGGGCCCCGACACAGCTTCTTGCCTTCCTGACAGAGTCTGGCCTGCTGAGGTCTCACAAAGTCAGGGAGGCGATCATCTCCTTCGAGAATCAGACTGAGGTCTGGTTGCCCGAGACCAGGGACCAGGCCTGCTCTGTCATCGGCAAATTCACTCAGGGCGCCAAAGCCGATGGCAAAAGACTGACACAAAGGCTGGTGACCGACCGAGGCGAGCTTGACTTCCTCGTGCGAGACACCCGTCTCTCAGGCACTTTGGTCAGAGCACCTGAAAGGTGCCCTCTAGGCTATGTTCTCACGTATTATGATGGTTCCCAGCCCCAGTTCACCCACCTGAGGGCTAGCATGCTGGCCTACGCCCACATCAACCTCCTCTCAATGCTGCAGAGGTTCGAACCAGAAGAGGCGGTCTGAGTGGCCACCGACAGCATATATGTCCGGAAATCTGTGCTTCACAAAGCGTTTGTGGCTCCCAAAAGATGTGACTGTGGCGAGGTAGGCTGTGTGCCCTGTTTACTCGAGGAAGATTAACTCCCTCTGGTCGCCCCTAGCCAATGGCGCGACAAGGGCGAGAAAATTTATATGGCCCAGGAGCATGCAGCCTACATCGCTGAGCCTGACTACAAAGCAACAAAAAAGGAGGCACTTCCCAGCACCGCGCCGCGCCACGATGACCCGCTGTCGAGGCACCGCTTGAGCTACCTAAACGGCGGTGGGGGCAGCGGCAAAACCACTCGAGCGATCGAGCTCTTCCGGACCAGAAACCCCCTCATCTTTACCCCAACCCACCGTCTGGCGAAAGAGATGCGGGCCAGGGACGTCCAGGCCCAGACCTATAACAGCTTCTTCCGCTGGAGCGGCCAGACCAACTGGACGCCCGAAAGGATGGGACAGAAATTCATCCCCCGTGTGATCATATGGGACGAGGTCTGCACAGTGCCCCGCCCCGCTCTGGAAACCTTCCTCGACTGGCTCGAGGGTCGGGGCGTCCAGGTCATCTGCTGCGGCGACCAGGGGCAGCCACCCCCAAACACTGGAGAAATGCCACACGACTGGCTCCGCCAGCATGCCAACTATTATAAAGAGGTCGAGGTGGACCACCGAGCCAAAGACCCCCTTCTCAAGGCCATGAGAAGTATTTCCCGGACACCACCGTACCTCTACTATACCGCCCCAAAGACACTCGGCGGCAAAACATCATGGTCACCATCCCTGGGCCCTTGCTGCTGGATGACAGGCCAGACCAGCAGGAGCTCGTCCTGAACGACGTCGTTCTGGTGGGCTTGAAATATGCCCGCGAGGTCCTCGACGGCAAGTGGGGCCTGGACTGGGCCCTTGGCTATGCCCTCACAGTCCACTCAAGCCAAGGTCTCACCGTTGCAGACCCCCAAAAAGTCTGGATTATAGATGACTATCTTCAGTGGTCCAATCTTGCCTACCTGGCCGTATCAAGAGTGGAGTATCTCAGCCAGCTCGAGCGGGTAGTATGCCCCCCAGACGAGGGCTCTGAGGGTGGGCCACTCACAGAGGCTGATGAGCCATCGCTCCGCAAGACCATCATAAAAAGCTGGTGGGCTACAAGCGACAGGACCAAGCCAAGGGGCTCAGGTTTAGCCTGAAGGTTGATCACATCCTAGGGCTGAAGGAGGCCCAGAGCAATCGCTGTGCCGCGTGCGACATCAAGCTCTTATGGGCTTACCAACCAAAGGACACCCAGCAGTTCAGCATTAACCGCTTAGACAACTCCGTGGGCCACATCCGCGATAACATCAGGCTGACCTGTCTCGAGTGCAACCGAAAAAGGGGAGCCGCTGCGCTCAGTGCCTAAGGACCCCATCCAGAGGAAGCTGAGTGTCCGGTGGTACTACGAGGAGTTCCTCCCTGACAAAACCATGTGGCGGCCCATCCTGCAGGTAATACAACACATGCTCACCGGGCTTGGTCACCGAGCACCCCAGCAGGTACACCCCAAGAGACCACATGGGGTCAGTTGCACGGCGCCGACCGCCCTCCAGCTCGCCAGGCTGGTACGGGGCGGCCGGGAACTACGGAGGAGTTTGTGTGCTGCGGCGCAGCTTGGTGGCATCAGAGGGCTTTTTGCTGGTCAACCTGGTCACTTCGCCATTCAGAGCTGCTACGACGCCAGGCAGCCGAGCCACCCACTCTGTTGACTTCTGACCTGGAGGGAGGCGCATCTCTTGGGGGTATTGGTGCCCAAACAACCGCTCAGCCAGGGTCCGGTTCCAGCGCTCCACGACGCCTTGGTCCTGATGGATGTCAACACGTCCATGTCGGACCTCGACCCCGTGTTTGCCGAGCAGCTGGCTGACAGAGCCCATGAACTCACAGCCGGGGTCAACCTAGAGAAGCTTAAGCCACTTCAATGGCCCCCATCTGTAGATCTGAGACAGAGCATCGGCAACCTCTGCCGCGGTCTTGCTAGTCAGAGCCTCTTTGTAGCTTGAGGCTACATCAACGACCGTGAGAGCATAGCGGAAGGTTTTCTGCCCCACGTGGCCGGGGAGAAAGAGCAGGTCAGCTTGGTGGACCTCATTTGGCACTGCCACGTCAAACTTTGGCCGTGGTACACGCCGTGGGGCAGGGAGGTAGATCTGCCAGATGGCCTGTTTCTTCAACCAAGCCCAGGCCAGATCTTCAGATATCTTGGCTGCAGACGCCAGCTTCTCGATAGCTCGAGCCCCTTCCAGTAGCCTCGGGGGCTGTAGTATATTTTTGCCAGGCGGCTGTCGGCCATGGTGGTATTCCAGCAGCCCGATAAGCCTCCAACATGCTGACGCCACAGGCTCTGGAAGCTGTCCAGTTGTCGCCCTGAGGTTGGTCGGGCCAGCCAGCACCCCCGCGGCAAAACACATTGCGGTCTTATCATCTCGCCACCAGAGCTCGAGCGACTTCTGTGCAATATCGATCATGGTGTGGGCCAGAGGACCAGGAATCTTATGGCGGCGGGCCTCCAGCGTTGTGAGATACAGTTCGTCGGCCATAGCCTATTCCCTACGTCCAAAAAAATTCAAACCCACCACCTCAGGAGCGCCAGCATGGCGATGAAACACAGGTATTACTTGGCGAGTCTGTAGGCCACCAGGCCGGTCGCGGCCATCCCCAGGATGACGAAGGCAATCTCGCGGTCTTTCTGGCCGTTACTCGGGTGATAAAAGTCTGAGAGCTGGGGCTTGGGCCCCAGGGGGCCGAGGTTGTGCCCGGTGACCTGCGCATATTCCTGCATTGCAGCATCAACATCCCGGAATGTCAGCATGACCTTGCCGGCGAAGTTCCTCGTTGATAAAGTCCAGGCGCTCGGTCCGCTTCCGGGACCATGACGCCTGTGTGGCCTGCAGCTGTTCGACTGCTTTGTTGTGATGCTTGCGCTCTTCGTCGATGCCAGAGCTTCTCAAAATGGTGAATAAGTAGTTCGATCCCGAGAATGCAAGGGCGTTCATCAAGGCGCCCCCAACGAGCATAGCAACGCTTGCCATTTTTTACTTCATAATATCGGCAGGTATAATCCCCTGTTTAATTAGCATGTCCTTCGTCGTCGTCGCAAGAGCGACGTCTAATATCACCATGCCGACATCAGGGATGTGAGGTCAAGCTTCGGTGGGGGTGGGGGGGGGTCCCGCCATCGCCATCTTGCCAAGCCGGGCGTATCCCATGGCCAAGCCAGAAACGACTGCACTGTGGTACAGCACATTCACCATCATCTTCCCGTCGGTTGCTGGAGTTGTCATAGCGGCGGCACTATTCCATATAGAATGGGTCCGAGCCAGTCTTTAATTGCCGGTCCGGCCAAGGGGGCTTATCCAACTGGGCCTGCTGCCACCGACGCGGGACTTCTTGTTTGCATGTTTCGAAGAAACATGAGCACCCCACCCATAAGACAAGCCCCAACGATCCATGGGGTCCAGTTAGTTAGTCCTTCACGGTTGTGTTCCAGCCGTTTATCCGCGGAAACCTCTTGTTCCTGGTCCGCTTCCTTTGGAGGAATATTGGCAGGCATGCCGTCGCCGGCGGGGGGACGAAATGATTCCTTGGCTCCCCGAAGCTTTTTGAGCAGTTGTTCATGCCTGGCCTTCCGGGCGGCAGTGCCGGCACGCCCGGCTGCCACTTTTTTTTGATCCTTAACTTTCTGCTTTGGGTCCGTAACTCTTTCAACTGGACTCTGTGCTGGCTCCTCCGCTTGTGTGTACATCTCCTGCTTCGTCTCCGCCATCGCTTATTCTAATAGGGCATTGATGTCCAAATTGGCAGTGCTTCAAGGTGGTCAGCGCGGCCGTGAACGGCGCCAAGAACACACCGTAGCGGTAATAGAGTTCACAGGTGGCGCTGCTAAGTGCGTGTCTGACAAACGGATCGCCTTCGAGGTTGGCGATAAGCCCTGGCTGGTTTTCAGCCGGGATCGGGAGAAACATGGCCGCCATCCCCACATAAAGCTGCAGCGCTGCAGACCCCAGCGTCTTCGTCATCACCGCCCCTAGCCTGGCTTCGTAGTGGACCGTCAGTCCATACTGCCCGGCTTGGCCCCCCGCCGCGATGGCTGCGAGCCTTTCACGATGTTTTTGCACCCGTTCTTCCTCCTGGCCCTGCGGTGCGTCTGGCATCGCCGCCGTTTCTCCCGCCGGAGCGGCTGCTGGTGGAGCCCCCTCGGCTAGACCAGCGCCAGTGCCCTGCAACTGACATCAGCTCGTCAATCAGCTCCTCACAGTCCATTTCGCCTATTACAAGCCGGCAGAGACGTCTAATATAATATCGGAGGCACTTGCTGAAGCGTGCGAATTGCCAAGCAATAAAAAACAGCAGTACCATATGCGCGCCAAGCATGGCGATCAGCACGGCTATCAGCAGTCCTTCAGTTAGTTCATGCACGTGAGCACCATATAAGCAGTCGGCTGATCAGACTATAACAGAAGCTTCGCGTGTTTTCTCTCGGCCAGCTGCTGCCGCACCAACGCCCGCTGTTCCCTTGTCGGTATCAGGTCGTTCTCCCGCAGGCAGTCTTCAAAGCTGTCGCGATCCTTGCAGTGGAACAAACAAACCCAGCGCGTTTGCTCACGGGAGGTCCTTGAGGACTGCGTTGTACTTCTGGGTGAGGACCCAGACGCTCTGGTCGGCGTGGCGGCCCGCGAAAGCGAGCTCTGAGAGCATGTCTTTTTTCTGTCAGAGCCTTCGTGGCCGAGCAGTCTTCAATTATAAAAATTGTTGGCTCGCCCTTAAACACCAGGTAGAAGGCCCGCAGGTAATCATGAAGGCGCTCACCCGGGTCTAGAACGTAGACCTCAGGGTCCGTCCAGAGTCAGGGGCACTGCTTGTAGGTCTTGTTGCGCTCTATGGTGGGGCACAGGAACACGACATGTCGAAAGAACCCCCGGTAGGGGCCTTCAAGGAGGGCCAGGACGAGGGCCGTTTTTCCACATCCTGTCTGCCCGCACACAAATGCCGAGTGGGCGCTCTTGGGCAGAAGCTGGTTAATAGACGGCGGAGACGAACCGGCCATCTTCGAGGTTCAGCTGGGCATCCATGAGGATGTAGAGATAGATGTTCAAAGTGCCGGCCGCAGCTTCTGCTGTCTTAGTCAGCTGGATTGTGACCCCTTTGCTGGCATTCTCTACGCGACGGCCACTGCCATGAAGCCGGTCATCATCGGTTGTCATGAGGTCAAGCCACAGAGCGAACTTGGAGGTCAAGAACTCCCCCAGAGATACGTTGGCGACCATGGCCACCTCGGGATGTCGCTTGCAGCTGGCGGCAAAGAATTTCTTTGTCTCGCCCCGCTGTTGATAAGCGCGCATCCCTTGGCTGAAGAGTTGATTGGAGACCCCCTCGATCGTGACCTCAACCTTCGTGATTTTTGGGTTGAAGAAGCTCTCCGCCTTGCGAGCAAAGGGTTGTTGTGTGGCAACATCCTCGAAGAGCATCAGGATGCCCTTCATGCTGCGGGCGGGCATGTTAAGTTAATGTTCCATAGGGTGTCGCTCTTGTCTCTGCTGATTTTACGGTGCCGCAGTACCCGGTCATACAGGATCGCAAGGCGGCCCCTGTACTGATTGGTGATCATGCGGGCCAACTCTGGCTGTGTGATAATCTCATACTCCAGACTGATGTTTTCAATGTCGTATGTGGCGTCGGCATCGCCTGTGGCCCGAATTACGCGGCTGTAGTCTTTGAAGGTGAGTTTGTACTCCAGTCATTCTCCCAGCGCGCTCTGAAAGAATGGCATGTGGCTCTCAGGCAACTCGAAATCAAGCAGGATGTAGCTGCGACTGCCTCATCTTTATTTCCAGCATCTGCGTTGTGTTTCGGTTACCAGACGTATCAATGCCTTGGTACTGGTCATTTTTCCTCTCCGGGGCTGTCTTCCAGAGATCGTTGTAACAGTGGCAGATTTGCTGTCATCGATGGACATAACCTCATTGCCGTAGATTTTCATTACAGTCTTTTTCACAATGGCGCTGCCCAGGTTCTGAACCACTGTCCTGTTTGCATCTTCACTATCCAGCGTGATTCTGAAGGCGAAGCGGGCAGTCCCTGGGACGATGACATCGTGTGCGCCGAGGTTGGGGAGCCGAACAACCAGCTGTTGGTTCTGGTCAATCGTGCTCATGTTATTGGTTATCATGACGGACTGCCGCACACCTTTGACCCCCTGGGGCTTGCGGAGGCACCGGTAACAGACCAGCTCTCCGGTCACATTAACCAAATTCATGAGACCATCAGGCGGCTCCTCCATGAAGACAAGACGTTGGCTGAGCGCTTTCGCACACTCTTTTGTGAGCAGGGGATAACGATCGTGAGCATCCTCACAGCAATCGGCATGGCGATAAGCACGCTCGTCCTTGCGCTCACTTGCGGAGGAGCGGGGGGCACCCCATCACCGGTTCACAGGCCACCCAACAAGGGTGGGGTCAGGGAGTGGGTAAAAAAGCACCTACAGGCCCTTGGGCATGCCCTGGCCAATTTTTCGTCTTCGTGGCTCGTCGCGGCGGCGCGACCAGACGCGTGTTGTTGCTGACCCACAGGTTCAGAAACAGCGGCTGCGGGTCTGCCACTCGGTGGCCCCTTGTGATCAGTCCCGGCTGGTGCTGTGATTTTTCCTTTGAAGGACTTATCGCCTGTGGTTTTGCTTATCTGCTCCGACTCGTTGATTCCCGGGTTGTGGCCGATGGCTGCTTCAGATCCAGTGATCATGATTTCCTTGTTGTAGCTCTGGACACTGCCAGGGTGGAGGGCTATATTGCTTGGGGCAAGGTAGAGCCCTATCCCGAAGATGTAATCGAGCGGCGTGGAGGTGAACTGGAGCGTTTTCTGATAACGCGATATGCTCGCTGGGATGTCGACGGGCGAGGCGATGGTGTCTTCGACGTTGGCAAGGAACTGCTTCTGAGCGTCGAACCCTGTCCCGGAATGTTTGAGCGCGTCTGGGCTTGTGCTCCCAGGATAGCCCACACGTACGTCCGAATCGAGTCTTTGAGGCGCTCAACTCCCACTTGCGTGAAGCCTTCTGAGGTATCAGGAATGAATGTTGTCCAGGCTCTTGAAATGTCGCAAATGTGTCTGATTGAGTCCTTGGGGTGGAAGAAGGGGCCATCGGAGTAGTGTGCATGCCGGTAGGCGCCCGACGGCTCCATATACGTGCTCCGAGGCCTTGGCACCCGTGGTCTAGCTTTTGTCTCCAATCGGTGCTAGGTGCCACTCCGAACTCGGTGCAGAGCCGCTTGTAGTTGTAAAGGTTTTTACCATATATGGGCATGGCGGCCATCTTGGTCAATGAACCCCGACCATTTTAGCAATCTTTCATTCCCCCAACCTAAGGAACCTCCATATGAAATTTGAGCAAAATTGGCTCAGAGGCTCCAGAGGAGAAGTCATTTGAAATTCTGGACATTTTTCCCATACAACTGCATAAGGAAGCAAAATTGACCTTACCGTAAAAAGGTCAAATGTCAATGTACGACCATTATTTTAGCAACTTTGGTAGACCTCCTGTTTCCGATGATATATGTAAAGATTCAGCCATAAGGCATGCTCAGTTTTGGAGAAGAAGATTTTTAAAGGTTTTTCCCATACAAATGCATAGGGAAGCAAACTTGACCTTGCCGTAAAAAGGTCAAATGTCAATATACGACCTTTATTTTAGCAGTTTTGGTAGACCTCCCGTCCCCGATGCCTTATGCAAAGATTCAACCCCAAGGCATCCTCGGTTCTGGAGAAGAAGATTTTTAAAGGTTTTTACCATATATGGGCATGGCGACCATCTTGGTCAACGGACCGCGACCATTTTAGCAATTTTTCGTTCCCCCAACCTAAGGAGGCTCCATATGAAATTTGAGCAAAATTGGCTCAGGGGCTTCAGAGGAGAAGTCGTTTGAAAATGTTAACGGACGGACGCACGGATGCACGGACGACGGACGTAAAAGTGATCACAATAGCTCATCCTGAGCATAGCTCAGGTGAGCTAAAAAAAAAACCAACAAAAAAACAAAAAACAAAAAAACAACAACTATGAATAAATAATAATAATTAAAAGAAATTCAACAGAATTGTTTACAGATAACGCTTTAATGCAAAACAGTGTTGGGGGAACCCTAAAACACTGTTGAGATGAACCCCAAAACATCGTTGAGACGAACCCCAATAATAACGTCATCACAAGATGTAGTGGCAGTATTTTTAGAACAGGTAGATTGTTCCCCGCATTTGCGGTATCGGTTATGCGCAATTAACAATAAAGCGGGGAAGCAGTATGATTATTTTTTTCACTTGGACGCTTTCAACACATGATAGATAAACGAGGGGATTATAAATCAAAACAATGTGCCAATCTGTTTATTCAATATTAACAATAGATTAGGTTAACGAGACAGTGGTCCAAAAATACACAAAACAATGAACACAAATATGACACATTTTCATCATTAATCGGTGCCTTTTTCAACTAGGAGACGTAAGTATTGGGACACCTAATAAAATAATTAATTTTCGTGTTTCTAAGTATTGGGACAGCCAGAAATTTAATTATTTTTTCCCATCCCAATACTTACGTATATTACGGTATTTGTTGTAGAGGTTTAACTGTTGTTTGTTTGTAGCTTAGAAACCAGTAATGGCAATATATTAATCCAATAATCCTGAACAATAATGGAACATCATTGGGTCTTTGTACATGCAAATGTGTTTGAAAAACCTTTGTAAAGCGCTGTATTGTACACGCGGTCCGAGTTGGCACAGCTAGCTTTTCCTCCAACTCCATTCTCCCAGCTTTCTGTTAAAGGCATTTAGATTGTAATGTAGGTTATGTTGTTTTTTGTAGTTTACATTACTTGTACAAATCTTATGTGAACTAATATTGTATACAAGCCTTTCGTATCATTAACGATATTTTACGCATATTGAGTTTAGTTCAGCTATACACTATTTTTTTTTTCTGTTTTAAATTCTTCCGTTCCCATTTCAAATATAACACAAAATTTCTGGCAGTTCAGTAGTTAACAAAACAATCTATCTTAGGAAACTGATTAGGATACATCTGTAAAATATTTTTTTGTAAAAGCCCACAGATGTAGCTTTATAAAACTTGCAGTTTAAAATGTAGAATTTTCAAATACCAAATACTAAACATACCGATTTCATGCAGTCACTTACCTTACTTGCCAGTGTATGTATGCAATGTTTGGCATCAAAACTTTTACTACATTTGGTATTGTTGTTTTTTATTTGAACACGCCACTTACAAAAAAATAATAAAAAAAAATACAAATTCTAAATAGACATTAATATAACACCCTGTCTGTAACATTTTCAATGTTTTGAATATTTGTTTCATATAAGATTTTATTATACGTTTTCATTAATCTCTTTGAAGTAATGTAAACAACACTGACTTTCTAACATGGAGACAGCCAGGCTGTTACCACATTTTATTTTAAAAGTAACAATACAGCTTATCAATAATGTCGCCAAACTTCCTCAGTATAGGTAGGAGTACATCCACATCTTACTTCTAGCGCATATGGGTTTTCAGTCAGATCAGTTTTGTCCGTTTGTATAAACATAGACACTATGGGAAGTAACGAGCTACGTGTAACAGAAAACACTAATTAATTAGTCTGCATGATTGGAAAGTTGATCTTTGTCTGGCTTATTTTTATGTTACGTTGGGTTTTGTCTTATGTACTGTAGTGTTAATTACGTGAGTAATTTAGTCCTTACATTTGGGTAAATCACAATCTGCGAAGTCAGTCAGCCAAGATCCTGCATACACTTTTGCGCAGTTTGGTCAACATGATAGTTATATATGTAAATCTTGACAACTAAGAGACAAAAATTGCACGCAGACTGTAAATAAACATACCAGGACCTCTAATCCAGCCACATAATCAAACAAAATGCTTAAGTTGAAAAGGAACATAACTGCGACCAAAATTTGATCAGGTCATCTACACCTTGGTTCCAAACTGCTTGCAAAATTTCATGAGCCTAACTCAAGTAGGTCCTTAGATATTTTGCTTACAAGATTTTCATTGGCCTAAGTTTGAAAAGGGACATTACTCCACCATGAAGACTCCAACAGAAAAGAAAAAAACAAATTGACAATGGGCCATAACTCAAGAAGTATCTAGCAGTATTTATTTGAATGTTAATTAGGTCATCTACTTCTCACTAACAATCTATTCACTAGGTTTCAAGGCTCCAGCTTCAACAGTTTTTGAGATATTGTGCTGACAAGATTTCATCCTTATATATTCTAAGTGCTGTAACTCAGGAAAGGCACATAACCTTGACATGAAAAAAAGCAAGTGTCAGCTATTTTTTCATGAGGAATCCATATTTGAAATTTCAAAACCCTAGCATGCACAGTTCAAAAGTTAGGCTATGCATCAAAAATAAAAAAAGTGTGCAATGTAAAAATGCCCAAAATGACAAAGGGCCATAAAAGTACTTTTCAGAACTTATTCAAAAGTTAATCAGGTCATCTACTCATCGCTACCAATCTATTCCTCAAATTTCAAGGCTCAAGCTTCAATAGTTTTTGAGATATTTTGCTGACATGTTTTCATCTATATTTTTTCAAAGGGCCATAACTCAGGAAAGGGGCATAATCCTGATAAGAAAAAAAATACATGTCCACCAGTTTTGACTGTGGCAAGACTAATAATGGAGTTGTATGCAACTCCATTAAATGTTCAATGCCAGAAAGAGGTTTAGACGGAGTATGTTCTTCGGTTGGCCTTGGACATAACTCCTGAGGCAAGAGCCTAAATACCTCATTTATAGCTCTATCAAAGGACCAGATTTCATGCTCCAAATCTGAACCGGATTCCTTTGTAGAGTGTTGAGTAATTTGTTCAGGTTGAGGTACATTAGTTATTTCTGCAGGCTGCAGCGTATGCGGAGCTTCTGCAACCTGTAGAATCTGTCTACTTCTTTTGTATCTACCGTAATCATTCAAAGAATGGTTATCTGATGATGAAGAAGGAGATGTTGATCTTCTTCTTCTCTTCCTGTGAGATTGTTTGGATCTTTTAGACTTTCTACTACACTTACAAGAGTCTGAAGATGATGATCTAGAAGAGGAGGAAGAAGAAGATTATCTATGTCTTCACCTCTTTCTAGATCTGTGTTTTCTTTTAGACTGGTCTCTTCTAGAAACATGTCTAGAATGAGATGATTGTCTATTGTCCGATCAGTCATTGCCAGGTGGTTCTATGACAATACTGGGATCAGACGTAGTGCTGAAGTCCAGCTCCAGGGGTAATAATACTCTTCTTGAAGTACTAGTTGGGTTCAGAGATTCATTCCTAAATGAGTGTTCAGAACCCAAATTTGATTTGTTATTTGCTGTGTATTCAGTGCCAACAGCATGAGTACCACAAACTGAAGTCTGATAATTTGACTGATGACCGGTGACCGGTCGACCAGTGATAGTTGACTTATATCTGGAGCCTGATAGTCTATCTCCAATGACTGGTGACAGGATGACCGGTGACCAGTGATTGGTTGACTTGTGTTTATTTGAGCAATGACCGGTTGACCGGTTACTGGTAATGATTTCTTGTTCTGTGAGTAGATGACCGGTGGCCAGTTGACCGGTGACCAGTTGACCGGTGGCCAATTGACCAGTGGCTGGATGACCGGTGGACTTATACTTCCTTGGGTACTAAAAGTACCCGTGAAGATGCCACCTGGATGGGTCCTACCCCTGGCAGCAGGGCCTTGTGGGGTGGTCGTCCCATCCAATGTGTTGTCATCTGATACATTAGACACAACTTGTTGTTTCGTCTTGTTGTGTTTCTTCTTCATAAACCCACTTTCTACTTGAGTAAGTTCTTCTCTTCTTGGCGAGATTCCAAGTTTTATCAGACCAATTAATGCAGGTTGAGCATGTTGAGTCCCTGGAACAAGAAGAACATTTTAGACAGTCAAGGTGATTATCCCATCGAGCTTTGATATGTCCACAATTACCACGAACAGTCTTCATGAAAGTTCCGAAAACTCATGACAAATTTCAAGCGATCAATAAATACAAGAAATCAAAAAACGATTTACAAAAAGAAAAGAGATGTACAGTGGCAGGCATGATTGAGGAACATAAGAAAGACAAAGATTAAAAAATCTGACTGGAGAAAAAGGAAGAAAACAGATTTTTTCACCCACAGAAAATTCCTTTGTTTACTTTTTTGTCCACAGAAAAGAAACTGACACGTGATTAAAAGAGCGGGAAGAGTAATGTTACACAGGTAACTGCCTAAGGGACCTTCTGGATTAAGACTCTTTAAGATGACTGAATTGTCGTTTTTTCTGTGAAAGGTGTGAAATACAGAATAGAATAGCACATTGTCTATAGGTTAATGTATTGTGTAATTAAAATGTCAAAGGTCTGTGTGAGGTGGGTGTAGAAAAACTAACAGCTGAAATAAAGAAAAGTCAAGTCACCAACAGCTATACTCCTTTAACTAGGTATAAACAAGATCCAGAGGATTTTCACTTTTAGGTTAGTAACATGTAGTGCACAAGTTCCTTATTTTTGTGGCTATATAGAAAATTGTGTTCAAAAAGTCTGAATGAAAAGTGATCACTTTAGTTCATCTTGAGCTTGCTTGAGCTAATACTGTTGAAAGGACTTTAAAAACCTGGAACATACCAACTATCACAGAAATACACAATATTAATACACTCACTCATCAAGATTGTCAAGTGAATCTTTGCTTCCACTTTTCCCAGCTTTATTGCTTTCTAATACCATTTTTCCAAAATCATCATCAAAACCAACTGCAACAGAAAGATGAACATGTCTATAAACACAAGCATACAATATAGCAGGGCCTGACAAATGCAACTTTTATCCACTTGCCTGGTTATATTATGTTCTCGAAAATTTGTTCAACTGATCATTTTCTCTATATCTACTATATAAAATTCTGAACAAATTCTCTTGAATTTCTCTTTTTCTGTAAGTATGTGAAAGAAACATCAGTGATGTGACTCACTATCATGTGATAGTCAAGTGATCATGTCTGAGCCACTGATAGTAAGCCTGTCCATTAATACATCACATGTGCGAGTCAGAAAAAAATTCAGTGAAAAAAGAGGAAAATAATTGGTGCTCAGGTAAGTGTACCCCTTCCACAGACCAAGATCAGAATAAAATGCAGCAGGATAAGGGTTAACATTAAAGTTAAGGCTCCAAACTGGTCTGATTTTTGGGATGTCATGTGACACACAACTGTTTCACATGCTTAAAAACTAGAAGATCCCTAGAGGGGATGAATGCCCCTGTTACTGCCAGTTTGGCTGTGTAGATTTATTATTCTGAACAAAAAGCAAAAGAGTGATTTTAAATCAAGGGAATGTAACTCTAGCAATGAAAAGTTAATCAGAGTTCTGTGAACTTCATGCATGTGCCCTGCTTATATTCTTACTTTGCTGCAAGTTTCAAACCATTATCTTGAAAACTGTAGAAGTTGCAAAGACACAGTCCTACTGTGCCATGTGCATGAGCAAAATTTCAAAGTAAATCCAGGGTATGTAACTCTAGCAATAAAAATTTGATCAGAGTTCTGTGACCTTTATGCACATGCCCTGCCTATATTCTTACTTTTCTGCAGGTTTCAAATCATTATCATGAAAACTGTAGAAGTTGCAGTGACACAAACCCTAGTATGCCATGTGTACAAGGCCATATTTCTATGTAAATCAATGGTTTGTAATTCTAGCAATAAAAATTTGATCAGAGCTCTGTGCCTTTATGCACATGCCCAGCCTCTATTCTTACTTTGCTGCAAGTTTCAAATCATTCTTTGCTGCAACTTTCAAATCATTATCTTGAAAACTGTAGGAGGAGTTGTGAAGACACCAACCTTACTATGCCATGTGTATAAGACAAATTTTCTAAGTAAATCAAGGGTATGTAACTCTAATAATAATATTTGGATCAGAGTTCTGTGACCTTTATGCACATGCTTAGTCTATATCCTTACTGTGGTGCAAGTTTCAAACCATTAGCTTGAAAATTGTAGGAGAAGTTGCTGAGACATGAACAGAACTATAAAGTGTGAAGGATGGACACATGCACAGAGGGATGGGCGGACACATGGATGTATGACAGAGGGTAAAACTATATGCCCTCCTCCACTTTGTGGTAGGGGCATAAAAAGAGAACTTCCAGAGACTACTGCCAAATGTGGCTATGGTAGGAAGGATTTGACAACTTACTTTGATATGTCTACTATTTGAGTACATTTACTCTTCAAGTAACTCAAATAGGCCTACCCTGTGAAAGCATAAATAGTCGCCAACAGAACGATAAGGGAAGTACAAAAATTTGACTTTCGTGACTTGCCTTGGAAATGACATTTTCCTCCATAAAATGACAAATAATGGCAAAAAATAAACTTACATACTTGACCAGGGCAATCTGTTAGCCCTTATCTTGCTGCATTTTCATTTGATCCGGGTCTACAGTAGGGATACCCATACCTGAGCACCCATTTTTTTTCCATCATTTTTCACTGATTTTATTCAGATTTGCATATGTGCTATACCAATGGATCGGCTTACTATTAGTGGTTCAGTGATGATCATGTGACTGTCACATGACAGTGAGTCACCTGACAAACTGGTGGTTGTTTCAGATACTTAAACAAGAGGGCCAAGATTGAAAACCCATTGATATTTATTCAAGTTATCATCCGGAAACGAAAATACAAATGTGTGGTGGGCAGATAACTCTATCAAAAATTAATGAAACTTGCCCAGTAGTAATTCCAAACCAGAGCTGTATAATACCAATGCACACACCAAGTTTGGTGACAATCCACTGATATTTATTAAATTAATGTCCGCAAACGAAAATACGGATAGATGGATGGATGGATGTATGACAGATGGACATGCAGATAGATGTCCAATGTGAAACCATAATAGCCTGCCAGGTTAGCATAGCTTGCCTGAATCATGCTTTGCCAATAAAATGAAACAAGAATTCAGCAGACCTGCATTAGGCAAAGTCTTATGAGTATCATATATTGGGAAGAATGTCCTAAAACACTTTATTCCATTCTTTTTTTGGCCTAAATGTTGATTTTTATGCAGTTGTTTCTTAAAATGCATGGAAAACAGAGTAGACCCAGATCAGACTGCTCCTGAAGAAATTTTTTTTTTGGATTGATTGTGTTGGGGTTTAATGACACGTCAACCCTTGTGGGTCATTTTGTGTCGTCTCCCAGAGAAAGGGAGAAGAGAGATAGAAAAGCTAGTATAGGAGATGAAAGAGAGGGAGTCTCCAAGAAAAAGGGATAAGAGAGATAGAAAAGATAGTATAGGAGGTGAAAGAGAGGGGGAAAATGAATGAAAGTGAAGAAACATGCTCTAAGATTTCTGCATAAATTTAATAGCCTTGCACCCTAGTGGCCATGTTTTTTTAATGCACCATGACAGCTTGAACTGAATCTTGAGAGAGGGTCACCAAAGGAACAGTTCTACCAAGTTATATTGAAATCGGTCCAGTGGTTTCTGACAGGAAGATTTTTAAAGTTTTCTATATAGATATACAGGGAAAATAAGCCCCACCCACTAGCGGCCATGATTTTTGACGAATCATGACAGCTTGAACAAACTTGGTAGAGGGTCATCAAAGGAACATTCCTGCCAAGTTATATTGAAATCCGTCCAGTGGTTTCTGACAAGAAGATTTTTAGTTTTCTATACAGATATATAAGGAAAATAAGCACCGCCCCTTAGCAGCCATGTTTTTTGACGAATCATGACAGCTTGACCAATCTTGGTAGAGGGTCACCAAAGGAACATTCCTGTCAAGTAATATTGTAATCGGTCAAGTGGTTTCTGACAAGAAGATTTTTAAAGTTAATATAGATAATATAGGGAAAATAAGCTCTGCCCTATGGTGGCATATTTCTGCCACGAGATAGCTAGGTAGCTATCACGATACTTTTAATAATTATCTAGATATTTCGAAGTTTCCTGAAAAGATTATCTTAATAGTCTAAAGTTTCCTGGAAATATCATCTCCAAAGTTTACAGTATTATTGCGATATTTCTTGCATTAGTGCCCAGAGCTGCCATTTACTTTCTGTTATCTATAAATAGAACCAATATCGGAATACCTTTGTTTATACTGTTGAAAATTCACCGAGGGTATTCACAGCGACTTTAATGGGGTTTTGGGGATTACCGAAATCCAATATTTACCGGAATCTACCGAAATCTAATATTAATTACTGAAATCCAAACTACATCATCAGGTTTATCATGATTTGTGTAAGTTTAGACATATAGATGTGTACTGTTAATTAATATATAAACAGATAATATGTCCAAGTTTGGAAGAATATTTTGGAATAACTACGATTTTATTTACGTTTCTATAATTTTCATAGATAGTTTAGCTTGTGACGGGTACATAGAAATACGGAACACAGCAGAGCATTTTTCATATTCATATTTCAGAAAAAAAGAAGTTGTTTTTTTTTTTTCTACTGAAGACGATATCAAGCATGAACTGTCAAGATGTAAAGCATGAAATGTCAAAACCGTTGTCTGGAAATATTTCAAAATGTCACCTGCTGGAATTTGATAAAGCGCAAAGCAAAATTTGTAGCAGACGACTTTCATTTGGTTTAGATTTTCATAGCAAAACAATCTTGACATTTCATGTGAATTCTTCTTGTTGGCAGAAAATTTCACATGAATACCAATAAAAGTCAGAAAGACTTATTTTTCTATGAAAGATATTAAAAAGATTATTTTGAAATGTCGTCTGTTGCAGTCAGTTGTGATTACGTTTATTTATTAGCAGACGACATTCTGAAATATTTTTCTTTTTTTTCCATACAAAACAGGTGCTGACGTTACATTAAAATTTTCTTCAACAAGAGACAATTTGCATGAAATTTCAAATCCCCTTTCTGGGAAAAATAAGAAAATAACAAATTGTCGTCTGTTAAATTAGCCATGGTTAAGCTTGGACAAATCCATTTAATTTGTGTGGGAGGGTTTTTATTTTCTACGCAATTCAGCGAAAAAAAAAAAAAAATACAGACCCATATCAGACGCCGTGACCTGTGACTTCCGATCTTAGTCTGCATGGGTTGTTTGTTTGTGTTGAGGTTTTACGGCCCAGTCAACCCAATGGGGTCATGTCGAGCGCGGTCAGCTTGCCCCCCCCCCCCCCCACCCGGGGGTGAAGATACCCTTGCTTGGACAGCTTGACCCACCCCCCTCAAGAAAATCTTACACAACTTAATTCAGTAAGTTTTTTTCTTCTTTTAAATAAAAATCCTTACAACAGAAACATGGCAAAACTGATTTTTATGTACATACACATCTTTTACTGGATAGGAGGAAACTGAGAGCCTTAGAAGCTTGCACCTAAGCTATTTTTATCCAAATGTAGAGGAGAGGGGCATGTGATACAGTAAAAAAAAGAGATACAGTAAAAATAAGTAAAAGCAGGTACTACTACCATTCTAATGTCTGTGCATTAGAATTTTAAGTTTTCCTGTTTCTAGGGGTGGGGGGCAAGCTGCCCAGGCCAGGGTATCTTCACCCCCGGGGGGCAAGCTGCCCAGGCCAGGGTATCTTACCCCCACCCAAGTCTATCTGAAGAAAGATAGATAATAAAAAGTAATAAAAATATTCAAATGACCTGTTAAATGGGAAATTGTTTTAAAAAGGTAAAATTAACATTCTGAATTTTGAATTTTGTTTACAAGATTTTCTGAGCTTGGGAGGAAACTTCTTGAGCCACAGTATTTTGGCCCCGATCCCTTTCCGTAAAGTGAAAAAGTAGGTAATTCTATTGTCTGTGCATTAGATTTTCAGTTTAAAATGATTAAATAGCTTTTCAGATCAGAGTTTGCCAAGTTTTGCGGGGGGGGGGGGGGGGGGGGGGGGGCAAGCTGCCCAGGCCAGGGTATCATCACCCCCGGGGGGCAAGCTGCCCAGGCCAGGATATCTTACCCCCCACCCAAGTCTATCTGAAGAAAGATAGATAATAAAAATAAAAATATTCAAATGACCTGTTAAATGGGAAATTGTTTTAAAAAGGTAAAATTAACATTCTGAATTATGGATTTTGTTTACAAGATTTCCTGAGCTTGGGAGGAAACTTCTTGAGCCACAGTATTTTGGCCCCGATCCCTTTCCGTACAGTGAAAAAGTAGGTAAAAGTAGGTAATACTACCATTCTATTGTCTGTGCATTAGATTTTCAGTTTAAAATGATTAAGCAGCTTTTCAGATCGGAGTTTGCCAAGTTTTGCGGGGTGGGGGGCAAGCTGCCCAGGCCAGGGTATCTTCACCCCCGGGGGGGCAAGCTGCCCAGGCCAGGGTATCTTACCCCTCACCCAAGTCTATCTGAAAAAAGACAGATAATAAAAAGTAATAGAAATATTCAAATGACCTGTTAAATGGGAAATTGTTTTAAAAAGGTAAAATTAACATTCTGAATTTTGAATTTTGTTTACAAGATTTTCTAAGCTTGGGAGGAAACTTCTTGAGCCACAGTATTTTGGCCCCGATCCCTTTCCGTAAAGTGAAAAAGTAGGTAATACTACTATTCTATTGTCTGTGCATTAGATTTTCAGTTCAAAATGATTAAATAGCTTTTCAGATTGGAGTTTGCCAAGTTTCGCGGGGTGGGGGGCAAGCTGCCCAGGGCAGGGTATCTTCACCCCCGAGGGGCAAGTCGCCCAGGCCAGGGTATCTTACCTCCACCCAAGCCTATCTGAAGAAAGACAGGTAATAAAAAGTAATAGAAATATTCAAATGACCTGATAAATGGGAAATTGTTTTAAAAAGATAAAAATAACAGTCTGAATTTAATTTTGTTTACAAGATTTTCTGAGCTTGGGAGCAAACCTCTTGGGCCACAGTAATTTGGCCTCGCAATCCCTTCTCGTAAAGTCAAAAAATAGGTAAAAGCAGGTACTACTACCATTCTATTGTCTGTGCATTAGAATTTCAAGTTTAAAATGATTAAATAGCTTTTCAGATTGGAGTTTGCCAAGTTTCCAGGGGTGGGGGGCAAGCTGCCCAGGCAAGGGTATCTTAACCCCCGGGGGACAAGCTGCCCAGGCCAGGGTATCTTGACCCCCCCCCCCCCCATCCCAGCCTATTTGAAAAAAGATAGATAATAAAAAGTAATAGAAATATCTAAATGACCTGTTAAAAGGGAAATTGTTTTAGAAGGATAAAAATAACATTCTGAACTTTAATTTTGTCTACAAGATTTTCTGAGCTTGGGAGGAAACTTCTTAGGCCACAGTAATTTGGCCTCGCAATCCCTTCCCGTAAAGTGAAAAATAGGTAAAAGCAGGTACTACTACCATTCTAATGTCTGTGCATTAGAATTTCAAGTTTAAAATAATTAAATAGCTTTTCAGATAGGAGTTTGCCAAGTTTCCAGGGGTGGGGGGCAAGCTGCACAGGCCAGGGTATCTTAACCCCTGGGGGGCAAGCTGCCCAGGCCAGGATATCTTACCCCCTCCCCTTGCCCCCCACCCCCACCAGCCTATCTGAAAAAAGATAGATAATAAAAAGTAATAGAAATATTTAAATGACCTGTTAAAAGGGAAATTGTTTTAGAAGGATAAAAATAACATTCTGAACTTTAATTTTGTCTACAAGATTTTCTGAGCTTGGGAGCAAACTTCTTAGGCCACAGTAATTTGGCCTCGCAATCCCTTCCCGTAAAGTGAAAAATAGGTAAAAGCAGGTACTACTACCATTCTAATGTCTGTGCATTAGAATTTCAAGTTTAAAATAATCAAATAGCTTTTCAGATAGGAGTTTGCCAAGTTTCCAGGAGTGGGGGGCAAGCTGCACGGGCCAGGGTATCTTAACCCCTGGGGGGCAAGCTGCCCAGGCCAGGATATCTTACTCCCTCCCCTTGCCCCCCTTGTTTTAAAAGGATAAAAATAACATTCTGAACTTTAATTTCGTTTACAAGATTTTCTGAGCTTGGAAGGATTCTTCTTGGGACACAGTAATTTGGCCTCAATCCCTTCCTGTAAAGTGAAAAAATAGGTAAAAACAGTTACAACTACCAATCTTATGTCTGTGCATTAGAATTTTAAGTTGTAGTAAATGATTAAATAACTTTTCAGATCGGAGTCTGCCGTTTCCAGGGGTGGGGGGCAAGCTGCCCAGGCCAGGGTGTCTTCACCCTAGGGGGCAAGCTGCTCAGGCCAGGGTATCTTACCCCCACCCCAGCCTATCTGAAAAAAAAAATAGATAATAAAAAGTAATAGAAATATATAAATGATCTGTTTAAAGGAAAATTGTTTTAGAAGGATAAAAATAACATTCTGAACTTTAATTTTGTCTACAAGATTTTCTGAGTTTGGGAGGAAACTTCTTGAGCCACAGTATTTTGGCCCCAATCCCTTCCCGTAAAGTGAAAAAAATAGGTAAAAGCAGATACTACTACCATTCTAATGTCTGTGCATTAGAATTTTAAGTTGTAAATAATTAAATAGCTTTTCAGATTGGAGTTTGCCAAGTTTCCAGGGGTGGGGGGCAAGCTGCCCAGGCCAAGGTATCTTCACCCCCGGGGGGCAAGCTGCCCAGGCCAGGGTATCTTACCCCCCACCCCAGCCTATCTGAAGAAAAATAGATAATAAAAAGTAATAGAAATATTGAAATGACCTGTTAAATGGGAAATTGTTTTAAAAAGGTAAAAATAACATTCTGAACTTTAATTTCATTTACAAGATTTTCTGAGCTTGGGAGGAAACTTCTTGAGCCACAGTATTTTGGCCTCAATCCCTTTCTGTAAAGTGAAAAAGGTAGGTAAAAGCAGGTATTACTTCCATTCTAATGTCTGTGCATTAGAATTATAAGTTTAAAATGATTAAATAGCTTTTCAGATTGGAGTTTGCCAAGTTTCCAGGGGTTGGGGGCAAGCTGCCCAGGCCAGGGTATCTTACCCCCAGCCCCTTCCTGTTAGAAGAAAAATAGGTTATATCAAATACTAGAAATTCTCTAATGACCTGTTCAGTGGGAAATTCTATTAAAAGTGATAAAATATCTTTCTGGACTGTCTGTGCAAGCACTTCTGAGTCTGGGAGGAAAATGCTTAGGCTACAGTATCTTAGCCCCAACCTCCTCCCATAAAGAGAAAAATAATGAAAAATCATACATTACTACTGTTCTGATAATTGTGTGACATAAATTTGTTATAAAAAAAAATAAATCTCATTTTCAATTGAGTTTCCCAGGTTTTCTGGGGTGGGGGGCAAGCTGCCCAGGGCAGGGGGCAAGATACCCCAGGGTATCTTGCCCCCCGGGGGGCAAGCTGCCCAGGGGGGCAAGATAAACTGTTACACCGGCTCTGCATGGGTTGTCAAAGTACACTTTGTGGAATATAAATTCAGCAGACGACATTTTGAAATATGTGTTGTTGTTTTTTTTCAGAAAAAGGTTTTGACAGTACATGAAATTCGTCTCCATTACTGTTTTCTGGAAAAATAAGAACATATCATCGGTTTGTCATCTGCTGAATTAGCCCAGAAAGTGGTAAAGGTTAAGTTTGAACAAAGCCATTTAATGACATGTCTGGGGGAAAGTTTTTACCATTGTAAGGCTACTGGTTTACATGCAGTTATATGCAAAACAAAACCAATACTATGCATTATATCTTGACATTTCATGCTTGATATCGTCTCAAATGGAGACAATTTGCAGGAAAAGTCAAATCTTTATTTCTGGAAAGAATATGAAAATGTTTCGCTGTGTTCCATATTCTATGTACAGTGTAGCTCCAATATATCGCGGTATTGCGGGTCCATAACCCTGAAACCGCGATGTGGTCGGAGCGCGATATAAGTCCCGACATGTACCATGCATGTATAACGGCGTGCATAACTCTCACTCGGTTTGTCGCTGTGGTAGTTTGCTGAGACATCACGGATAAATGGCATTCAGTTATGTTGTCACCATATTTCCTAATTAAAATTGGATTAGAATTGCTCAATGGAATAATTTACAATGGTGCGCTATGTCTAACAAGTAATTCCAATCGAAACCAGCTGATAAACTACGTTTGAAAACAAGAAATCATCGGATTGACAATTTAGGACGCCATTTTGGATACTCTGGCGAAGGGAAGTTACTCCATTGTGCTAAGATAACTTGAGTTGCTTCCCTTCGCTTATATTGCGGGCGCAAAAAAAACAAAGTTAATTTCTTTTTATTTATTTATTTATTTTTTTTTTATTGTTTTTTTTTTTTTTTTTTTTTTTTTTTTGACGCAGTTGTTTTCTTCTGAAATATTTATATCTACAGAAGTGTAAAATAAGCGGACTACGATCTGTGTATGTTGGACAGAAACATCGTAAGACTACTGTCTTGTAAAATTTGCTGGTGTTGAAAAGGAGGTGGACCGTTTTCCCCTGCTGAGCAAAATTAGTTTGTGGGCATCATTGACTCATTGAGCATTGAGTAGATCTATGTACTAAATGATGATAATGATTACGACAATTTCGGCGATATAATTTATTGTTTGCCAATTATAATCAACGTGTGCGCTGGTTGACACTAAGTGGATTGTTTATCATATAATACCTGACGCGCGACTTAGCGTCGGGATAGGCGCGAAAAATCAATTACCGGAGGCGGAACGCTTTTTTTTCTGAAGTTAAATAAAACAACAAACATTTTATGTTTTTAAATTTTTTTTTTTTTTTTTTTTTTTCTGCTTTTGGAAAATTTGGGAGCCATGGCCTATTCGCGATATACTGGATTTCGCGAAATAACGGACCGCGATGTATTGGAGCTACACTGTATTTCTATGTACCCGTCACAGAGCTAAACTATGAAGGGAAGTAACTCCATCTATGAAAACTTACATGTAAAAACGTAACTAAAATCGTTATTAATCTAAAATATTCTTCCAAACTTGGACATATTATCTGTTTATATATTATTTAACAGTGTATATGTCTAAAGAGTTTAAACTAGGTACCTGTAATCGCAAACTGGTGCAGGGAAATCCCGGAATGTCATATCCGCTTGTGTTCTATTTATAGCTACCTCGCTACCATGGAAAATTTATCGCGATAATTTTATCTAGATACTTGATGTCAGTTCCGAGCAGTATCATGAAATTTTGCGTTAAAATATTTTCTGGAAATTAAAAAACATATCTAGATAGTTCAAGTTATTGCGATAATATTTTCAGGAAAACTTTTTATTTTCTGGAAAATTAAGAATATTATCGCGATAGCTATTTAGCTATCTCATGGCAGAAATATGCCACCATACTGCCCCATAGCGGCCATTATTTTTTTGACATATCATGACAGCTTGAACAATCTTGGTAGAGGGTCACCAAAGAAACATTTCTGCCAAGTTATATTGAAATCAGTCCAGAGGTTTCTGACAAGAAGATTTTTAAAGTTTTCTATATAGATATATAAGGTAAAATAAGGTCCCCCCTTAGCAGCCATGTTTTTTAACGAATCATAATGGCTTGAACAATCATAAGGGTCACCAAAGAAACATTCCTGCCAAGGTATATTGAAATCGGTCTTTTGGTTTAGGACAAGAAGATTTTTAAAGTTTTCTATATAGATAAATAGGGAAAATAAGCACCATCCACTAGCGGCCATGTTTTTTGACATATCATGATGGCTTGAACAAACTTGGTAGAGGGTCATCATAGGAACATTCCTGCCAAGTTATATTGAAATCGGTCCATTGGTTTATGATGAGAAGATTTTTAAAGTTTTCTATATAGATATATAGGGAAAATAAGCACCCCCGCCCTACCGGCCATGTTTTTTGACGTATCCTGATGGCTTGAACATTCTTGGTAGATAGTCATTAAGGGAACATTTCTGCCAAGTTATATTGAAATCAGTCCAGATTTTTTAAATTTTTCTATAAAGATATAAAGGGGAAAATAAGCGCTGCCCCCTGGCGGCCATGTTTTTTGGCAAAT
This sequence comes from Anodontia alba, assembly GCA_964016985.1. Lineage (NCBI taxonomy): Eukaryota > Metazoa > Mollusca > Bivalvia > Lucinida > Lucinidae > Anodontia > Anodontia alba. Next base: position 50,419,158 of record OZ024824.1, on the reverse strand, counting down.
CACAACAGCGGTGACAATCTTGGTAACCCACCAAAGGAACATTTTTGAAAAGTTCTTACAAGAAGATTTTTAAAGTTTTCTATTAAGATATATAGGGGAAATAAGCCCCACCCCCTGGCGACCACGTGTTTTGATGAACATGACGGCTTGAACAATCTTGGTAGACAGTCACCAAAGGAACATTCCTGCCAAGTTATACTGAAATTAGTCTAATGGTTTATGACAAGAAGATTTTTAAAGTTTTCTATATAGATATATAGGGAAAATAACCACCACCCCCTACCGGCCATGTTTTTTGACATATCATGATGGCTTGAACATTCTTGGTAGATAGTCACTAAGGGAACATTTCTGCCAAGTTATATTGAAATCAGTCCAGATTTTTAAAGTTTTCTATACAGATATAAAGGGGAAAATAAGCCCTGCCCCCTGGCGGCCATGTTTTTTTGAAAATCACAACAGCTTGGACAATCTTGGTAGAAGGTTACCAAAGGAACATTTTTGAAAAGTTCTTACGAGAAGATTTTTAAAGTTTTCTATATAGATATATAGGGAAAATAAGCCCCGCCCCCTAGCGGCCATGTGTTTTGACGAATCATGACGGCTTGAACAATCTTGGTAGACAGTCACCAAAGGAACATTCCTGCCAAGTTATACTGAAATTGGTCTAATGGTTTACGACAAGAAGATTTTTAAAGTTTTCTATATAGATATAGAGGGAAAATAAGCTCCGCCCCCTGCCCGTACCTTCAATGTCCGCAACAGGTCTGGCATATGCTGCGGACATATGCAGACTTCAATCCGCATACATTTGCGTAAATTTTTGCAGAAGTTGGGGTATGTCCGCAGATGTCCGCTACAAATCCGCAAATGTCCGTGCCTTTGTCAAAGCCTGCGGACTTTTGTGGACATTTTTCCGTATCAGCAGGGGCTATCTTTTTGCGGACGTCCGCAGCTCTATGCAGGTAAGCCTGCGGACGTCCGCAAAAGCTTGCGTAAAATTCTGACTTTGTTTTTTTTTCATGCCGACTTTTGCGGACATTTTGGACTTAGAAAAGATTGGGCATTGAAGTAAACTGCATATGTCTGCACAAATTCTTGCGGACATCTGAGGACTTCTGAAATGATGTCATACACATTTTGAACAATAAATGGGTAAGTATGTCAGGCCATGTACACACAGTAACCTTACACAAACAAAATAGTACTATTTTAAAATGTAAACAATTAACCAACAGTAATGATATTCAGGCCTGCACTTTTATTTGGTTCAAATTAATTTACCAGGAAAAGTGTTACGATACTCAAATGTAACATTGTTTTCACTCAGTTACATAAATTGCACTAAATTGCACTAAACGTATCAATACGCTATAAAATTTGAAATTAGGATTCCAAACACTGTGGCAGTTAGGATATATTTTGAAAGCAAAGTAAGTTGGTTTTGTTTTTTTCTTATTTGTAAAAATAAACTCACTACTTGTAAAAGATTGATAACATGGTACATTATTAAAGAAGACTAATGGTAGAATATCCTGCTTTATTATTCTTACATTTTCAATGAATTCATTCAGCTATTCTGACTTAAATGCAAGTGGCTATAATACACACACTGGCTACAATACACCAAATCTTTCTTATTCAACCACACTTTAACTGCACCTGCCACCAAATCTTAATTGTACTGCATCACTATTAAAATTTTGGGACCCTTCCCAGTAACATGAACCACAGGCAAAATGATCAGTTGTATTTGCTTGGAAATTCTTTTAAGTTTTATTAACAACTAATTGTGTCCTACGTGAAATCACCTGACCAGTAAATGACACCAAAACCTGACCAACCAAAATAGCTTACCAGTTAACGGTTAAACAAACAATATTACCTATGTACTTTTTCATTGATAAATACAGGTACGAATGCAGTTTTCATTGACAAATACAGGTATCACGATATTGTTTGTCTAAGGATTTACGCATGGGCGTGGTTATAGCCTTCTGACGGAGGAGTCAATTATTACATGAAGTCAGAGATGTCTTCAGCAGAAAATCTTAATTGCACATTCTAATTTTGTGAACAGCTATAGTTTTTGCATAATGAATAATTATGTAGAGCAAACATTAAAAACTAAGTCATACTGCATATGATCATGTAAAACCGCATATGATCAACATGTTATTACACAGCAGGGGGAGCAGCTCTAACAGATCCTTTGGCCCTGTGGACGGCCGCACCCATCCATGCAGACTTCCTCGGACATCCGCACCCATCCATGCGGACGTCCGCAGAAGTCCGCACCCATCCATGCAGACGTCCGCACAGATGTCTGCACCCATCCATGCAGACGTCCGCACAGACGTCTGCAAAGATGTCCGCAGATGTCCGCAAAGATGTCCTCGGACCTCTCTGCAGACGTGCATATGGAAATACTGCGGATGTCCGCACAGAAAAAATTTCCAGCTTGTGTAGACTTGCGGACATAGCGTTCCAATACTCCGCAAACCTACGCAGGTAAATGTCCGCAATTTTCCATGCAGAATATAATCTTCTTTGCAGACATTTCAGGTATGGGTAGCGGCCATGTTCTTTGAATCATGACGGCTTGATCAATCGTGGTAGAGGGTGGCCAAAGAAACATTCCTGCAAGTTATATTGAAATCGGTCCAATTGTTTATTAAGAGAAGATTTTTAAAGTTTTCTATTTAGATATATAGGGAAAATAAGTTCCGCCCCCTGGTGGCCATGTTTTTTGACAAAGCATAATTGCTTGAACAATCTTGGTAGAGGATCACCAAGGAAACATTTCTGCCAAGTTATATTGAAATCAGCCCGTGGTTTCTGACAAGAAGATCTTTAAAGTTTTCTATATAGATATATAGGGAAAATAAGCTCCGCCCCCTAGTGGCCATGTTTTTTTATGAATCATGACGGCTTGAACAATCTTGGTAGAGGGTCACCAAAGAAACAGGCCTGCCAAGTTATATTGAAATTGGTTTTTGACAAGAAGATTTTTAAAATTTTCTATATAGATATACAATGTACAGGGAAAATAAGCCCTGCCCCCTGGTCGCTATGTTTCTTGGCAAATCATGATGGCTTGAACAATCTTGGTAGAGGGTTACCAAAGGAATGTTTCTGCCAAGTTATATTGAAATCTGTCAAGTGGTTTCTTACAAGAGGATTTTAAAAGCCCATATATGGTAAAAACCTTTAAAAATCTTCTCCAGAACTGAGGATGCCTTATGGCTGAATCTTTGCATATATCATCGGGGACGGGAGGTCTACCAAAGTTGCAAAAATAATGTTAAATATAATAATATATAGGGAAAATAAGCTCTGCCCCAAAGCGGCCATGTTTTTTGTCGAATCATGACGGCTTGAACAATCTTGGTAGAGGGTCACCAAAGAAACATTTCTGCCAAGTTATATTGAAATCAGTCCATTGATTTCTGACAAGAAGATATTTTCAAGTTTTCTATATAAATATATAGGGAAAATGAGTCCCGCCCTCTGGCGGCCATGTTTTTTGACGAATCACGATTGCTTGAACAATCTTGGTAGAGGATCACCAAGGAAACATTTCTGCCAAGTTATATTGAAATCCGTCCCGTGGTTTCTGACAAGAAGATTTTTAGCTCACCTGAGCTATGCTCAGGAGGAGCTATAGTGATCACTTTTCATCCGTTGTCTGTGCGTCTGTCCGTTAACATTTTCAAACGACTTCTCCTCTGAAGCTCCTGAGCCAATTTTGCTGAAATTTCATATGGAGCATCCTAGGATTGGGGGAACGAAAGATTGCTAAAATGATTGCGGTCCATTGACAGCCATGCCCATATATGGTAAAAACCTTTAAAAATCTTCTTCTCCAGAATCAAGGATGCCTTGTGGCTAAATCTTTGCAAATATCATCGGGGACGGGAGGTCTACCAAAATTGCTAAAATAATGGTCATACATTGACATTTGACCTTTTTACGGCAAGGTCAAGTTTGCTTCCCTATGCATTTGTATGGGAAAAATGTTCAGAATTTCAAATGACTTCTCCTCTGGAGCCTCTGGGCCAATGTTGCTCAAATTTCATTTGGAGCCTCCCTGGGGCAGGAAAATGAAAGATTGCTAAAATGGTTGCCGTCAATTGACCAAGATGGCCGCCATGCCCATATATGGTAAAAACCTTTAAAAATCTTCTTCTCCAGAACCGAGGATGTCTTATGGCTGAATCTTTGCATATATCATCCTGGACGGGAGGGCTACCAAAGTTGCAAAAATAATGTTCATACATTGACATTTGAACTTTTCACGGCGAGGTCAAGTTTGATTCCCTATGCATTTGTATTGGAAAAATGTTGAGAATTTCAAACAACTTCTCCTCTGGAGCCTCTTGGGACAGGAGGTCTACCAAAATTACTAAACTAATGTACATTGACATTTGACCTTTTATGGCGAGGTCAAGTTTGCTTCCCTATGGATTTGTATGGGAAAAAAATGTTGATAATTTCAAATGATTTCTCCTCTGGAGCCTCTAGGCCAATGTTGCTCAAATTTTATTTGGAGCCTCCCTGGGGCAGGGGAATGAAAGAGTGCTAAAATGGTTGCAGTGCATTGACCAAGATGGCCACCAAACCCAATTATGGTTAAAAAATTTAAAAATCTTCTTCTCAAGAACCGAGGATGCCTTAAGGCAGAATCTTTGTATATAAATCATCGGGGACTGGAGGTCTACCAAAGTTGCTAAAATAATGTTCATACATTGACATTTGACCTTTTTATGGTGAGGTCAAGTTTGGTTCCCTATGCATGTGTATGGGAAAAATGTTGAGAATTTCAAATGACTTCTCCTCTGGAGCCTCTTGGCCAGTGTTGCTCAAATTTTATTTGGAGCCTCCCTGGGGCAGGGGACTGAAAGATTGCTAAAATAGTTGCCATCCATTGACCAAGATGGCTGCCATGCCCATATATGGTAAAAACCTTTAAAAATCTACTTCTCCAGGACAGAGGAGGCCTTTTGTGGCTGAATCTTTGCACAACGGGAGGTCTTCCAAAGTTGTTAAAATGATGGTCATACACTGACATTTGACCTTTTTACGGTGAGGTCAAGTTTGCTTCTGTATGCATTTGTATGGGTCCCATACATTTATATAGAAAAAAATGCTGATAATTTCAAATGACTTCTCCTCTGAAGCCTCTGAGCCAGTGTTTTTTTCTATTCACAAATTATGGGGGACAGGAGATCTACCAAAATTGCTAAAATGATGGTCCTATGTTGACGTTTGACCTTTTTATGGCAAGGTCAAATTTGCTTCCCCATGCATTTGTATGGGCCATATACATTTATATTGGAAGTATTGAGGTGACTTGTAGATCAACAGTAGCTAAAACCATTCTGATTGGAAATCTAAGATGGCCGCCATCTTGTTTATGTTTATTATATTTCCCTGCCACTGTGCTGTTTACATGTATAAAATCATGATTCTTAGGAAACCACAGCCAATTTCCACCAAATTTCACACTGATCCTACCGTTGAAATGTGATTGATAGTTTTGTTCAGTGGTTTTGGAGAAATCATTTAAAAAAATCATTTTTTGAAATTTAATATTGCCATGGCAACCAAACAAAATGATCACTGGTCCAAAAAAAAAAACAACTTGGTAGACAATCATCAAATGATCATAGCTGCCACATATGGTTTACATGGTTATGGAGAAAATGCAATTTACTCATTTTCCCATTATAAGTCTATTGGAGTTTTTTGTTGACATGGCAACCAAACAAAAAATGCAGATTGGCAAACTTTAAGCTATTTTCAATTGCCCTTACCCAAGTAACATTTGTACTAAATTAGAGTCATACTGCTGCAGTGGTTTTTGTGGAGATGTCATTAAAAAATCTTCTTTTTTTTTAATTAATGTTACCATGGCAACCAAACAGAATGGTCATAAAACAAATAAACTGGGTGGACAGACAATCATCCAATGATCATAACTGCCAAATATGGTTCACATCACTGGTTATGGAGAAAATGTAATTTAACCATTTTCCCATTACAAGTCTATGGGAGCTTTCAGTTGGCAGGCAACCAAACCAAGAGGCAGATCACCATAATTTTAGCTATTTTTAAATCTCCCTACCCAAAGAACATTCTTACTAAGTTAAGGACAAATTGCTTCAATGCCTTTGGAGGAGTTGTCGTTTTAAAGTGTTAATGGCAGACAGACAGACGGATGGACAACAGACAAAAATGGATCAATATAGCTCATCCTGAGCATAGCTCAGATGAGCTAAAAAACAACATTTTCTGAATAAAAGTGTGAATGTAATATTCAGATAAATACAGAAAACTTGGTGTGGAGGAGTGGATTGTGTGACTGGTGCAGGGGATGTATACAAATGCGTGGAGCCGTGTCCGTGTTGGTGAGGGGTACAGTGAAGAGTTTGAAGTGAAGGTTGGTGTTCACCAAGGATCAGTACTCAGCCCACTGCTCTTCATCATTGTGCTTGAAGCCTTATCACGAGAGTTCCGCCCTGGGGTCCCCAGGGAAGACCTCTATGCTGATGACCTTGTTATCATTGCTGAATCGCTTGAGGAATGTGTCAGGAGGCTCTTGACATGGAAAGAAGCAATGGAGAAGAAAGGGCTGAGAGTAAATGCAGGAAAGACAAAGATTATGATCTGCAGTATGGGACTGGACCTCCTGCAGAGTTCAGGCAAGTTTCCATGCGCCATCTGTCGCACTGGAGTGGGCAGCAACAGCATCTTCTGCAATGGCTGCAAGCACTGGGTGCACAAGAAATGCAGTGGGCTCAAGCGCTTGAAAAAAGACCCTGACTACAGATGTACACGGTGCCAGGGAAGTGCAGGCCCCTTGGATGGCAGACCACAGAAGGAAGTCCAGGTCGGACCTGACAAGCTTGAGGTGGTAGCTTCCTTTTGCTACTTAGGAGACATGCTCTCAGCAGCAGGTGGCTGTGAACTTTCAACCACAACACGTGTCAAAACCGTCTGGAAGAAGTTCAAGGATCTGCTACCAGTTCTCTCTTCACGCCACCTCTCTTTCAAAACACCTGGCCGTGTGTACAGCTCTTGTGTGCGGAGCGCAATGCTCCATGCCAGCGAGACTTGGCCATTGACAAAGCCAAACCTCCAGCGTCTGCAGCGAAACGACAGGGCAATGATCAGACAGATCTGCAATGTCAGACCGCAAGACATTGTCACCACCAGGTCCAATGAGCTACTTGTGCGGCTTGGCATTTAGGATCTGGACCTCATTCTGAAGGAGAGAAGACTCCGATGGTATGGACATGTGGAACACTCCAATGGTGCAGTCAAGACAGCCTTTGACATACAGGTTGATGGAAAGCGTGGGCATGGGAGGCCCAAGATGACAAGGAAACAGCTGACAGAGAGGGATTGCAGAGAGTGGAAGCTCTCGGCCATCAACCCTCATGATAGACATACCTGGAGATCTGGTGTGAGATCTGCCATGCGTGCAGCAAGCCAGCTATCTGGAAGGGGGCCCACTGGTGTGTATATTGCCCCTGTACCTGCATGTTAATCAAAAATCCCATTATAATATGATATGACAGTTTAGTGGATTTGCTTATGTAATCCCATGGTCACTTCTTGTAAATCATGATTGTTATACATTTGTTATATACCAAAGTGTGATTTTCAAAAAAAAACAAAAAAAAAAAAACAAGAGGCCCACAGGCCATGGGTCGCTCCCTGAGTGACATAGCCACTGCAGATATGCAGATGTTATGCAACATTTTTCAAGTCCTGTCATCGCAACTAATGAAAAGATCATCCTAATTTTGAAGAAGAATATTATATATGGCATGACAGTCAATGGAGCATGATCATTTGAACAAATTCTCAATCACATTTCAACAGTAGGATCAATGTGAAATTTGGTGGCAATTGCCTAAGTGGTTTCTGAAGAATCATGATTTTATACATGTAAACAGCACAGTGGCAGGAAAATATAATAAATATAAACAAGATGGTAGCCATCTTGGATTTCCAATCAGAATGATTTTAGCTACTGTTGATCTACAAGTCACCTCGATACTTCCAATGAACTTTGAGTCGATTGCCCTTTCGGTCCAGGAGAAAAAGTTCAAAACAGATTTTCAAGATGGCCGCTATAGCCGCAATTTGGGATTTCCTATCGCAACGATTTGAGCTATTTTTGATCTACAAGTCACCCCGATGCTTCCTATCAAGTTTCGAGTCAATTGGCCTTTCAGTTCAGAAGAAGAAGGGTAAAATAGGTTTTAAAGATGGCCGCCATCTTGGATTTCCGATCGTCAACTGGCCCTTTGGTTCAGGAAAACAAGAGGCCCACGGGCCACGGGTCGCTCACCTGAGTGACATAGCCACTGCAGATATGCAGATGTTATGCAACATTTTTCCAATCCTGTCATTGCAACTAATGAAAAGATCATCATTTAAGCAGTTCTTTATTTTGAAGAAGAAGATATATGGCATGCCAGTCAATTGAGCTTGATCATTTGAACAAACTCTAAATGATAGCCAGCTTGGATTTACGATTGGCACGATTTTAGCTATTTTTGATCTAGGAGCCACCCGAATGCTTCCTACCAAGTTTCAAGTCAGTTCAGGAGAAGAGGCGAAAAATAGATTTTCAAGATGGCTGCCATGGCGGCCATCTTGGATATCCGATTGGCACGATTTTAGCTATTTTTGATCTACAAGTCACCCCAATGTCTCCTATGAAGTTTGGAGTCAATTGGCCTTTCGGTGCAGGAGAAGAAGCTAAATATAGATTTTCAAGATGGCGGCCATGGTGGCTTTGTTTGTTTGTGTTGAGGTTTTACAGCCCTGTCAACCCAATGGGGTCATGTCGAGCGCGGTCAGTTTACCTAACCACACGTTTACTGGGCAGGCTTAGTCCTCTAAGCGGTTAACCAGTATCGTGCACATTCTTTCGCCAGAAACTGACAACTGCCCTTCTTGAATCAGCGGAAGGGAGAGAATGACCGTAGAAAATATTTCATGATCAATCTCCACGAAAGAATGTTGCCGACCTCGGCGGGGGTTGAACCCGCGACCTCCTGGTCTCCAGTCGGACGGCACATCCAACTGAGCCACCGAGGCAGGCGGCCATCTGGGATTTCTGATCAGAACGATTTTAGCTATATTTGATCTACAAGTCACCCTGATGCTTCCTACTAAGTTTCGAGTCAAGTGACTTTTGGGTTTAGGAGAAGAAATGAAAAATAGATTTTCAAGATAGCTGCCATGGCGGCCATCGTGGATTTACAATCGGCACAATTTTAGCTATTTTTGATCTACAAGTCACCCAAATGCTTCCTACCAAGTTTCGAGTCAACTGGCCTTTCGGTTCAGGAGAAGAAGCGAAAAATAGATTTTCAAGATGGCTGCCATGGCGCCCATCCTGGTTTTATGATCGGCATGATTTTAGCTATTTTTGATCTACAAGTCACCCAGATGCTTCCTACCAAGTTTGGAGTCAACTGGCCTTTCGGTTCAGGAGAAGAAGCGAAAAATAGATTTTCAAGATGGCTGCCATGGCGGCCATCTTGGATTTCCGATAGGCATGATTTTAGCTATTTTTGATCTACAAGTCACCCAGATGCCTCCTACCAAGTTTGGAGTCAATTGGCTTTTGGGTTTAGGAGTAGAAGCGAAAAATAGATTTTCAAGATGGCGGCCATGGCAGCCATCTTGGATTTCCGATCGGCATGATTTTAGCTATTTTTGATCTACAAGTCATCCTGATGCTTCCTAGCAAGTTTGGAGTCAATTGGCCTTTCCGTTTAGGAGAACAAGCAAAAAATAGATTTTCAAGATGGCCGCCAAGGCGGCCATCTTGGATTTCCGATCGGCAAGATTTTAGCTACTTTTGATCTACAAGTCACCCTGATGCTTCCTAGCAAGTTTGGAGTCAATTGGCCTTTCGGTTCAGGAGAAGAAGTGAAAAATAGATTTTCAAGATGGCGGCCATCTTGGATTTCCGATCGGCACGATTTTAGCTACTTTTGATCTACAAGTCACCCTGATGCTTCCTAGCAAGTTTGGAGTCAATTGGCCTTTCGGTTCAGGAGAAGAAGCGAAAAATAGATTTTCAAGATGGCGGCCATCTTGGATTTCCGATCGGCACGATTTTAGCTATTTTTGATCTACAAGTCACCCTGATGCTTCCTAGTAAGTTTGGAGTCAACTGGCCTTTCGGTTCAGGAGAAGAAGCGAAAAATAGATTTTCAAGATGGCGGCCATGACGGCCATCTTGGATTTCCGATCGGCACGATTTTAGCTATTTTTTATCTACAAGTCCCCCTGATGCTTCCTAGCAAGTTTGGAGTCAATTGGCCTTTCGGTTCAGGAGAAGAAGCGAAAAATAGATTTTCAAGATGGCGGCCATGGCGGCCATCTTGGACTTCCAATCGAAACGATTTTAGCTATTTTTGACCTACAAGTCACCCCGATGCTTCCTACCCAGTATCAAGTCAATTGGCCCAGGGGCGTAGGAGGAGTAGGCTTTTAAAGCAATTGTTGACGACGCACTACGCACAACGGACGACGCATGACGGGCATTGACTGACCACAATAGCTCACCATGAGCACTTCGTGCTCAGGTGAGCTAATAAGCGAAAAAAAGAGCTTCAAGATGGCCACCATGACGGCCATCTTGGATTTCCGATCCAAACAATTTAAGCTATTTTAGATCTACAAGTCACCGGAATGCTTCCTACCAAGTTTCAAGTCAAACGGCCGTTCAGTTCAGGAGAAGCGATAAATAGATTTTCAAGATGGCTGTCATGGCAGCCATCTTGGATTTCTGATAGGGATGATTTTAGCTATTTTTGATCTACAGGTCACCCTGATGCTTCCTACATAGTTTAAAGTCAATAAGCCTTTCGATTCAGGAGAAGAAGTGAAAAATAGATTTTCAAGATGGCAGCCATGTTGGATTTCCAATCGGAACGATTTTAGCCATTTTTAATCTATAAGTCACCTCGATGCTTCCTACAAAGTTTCAAGTCAATTGGCTTTTGGGTTTTGGAGAAGAAGTGAAAAAATGGTGGCCATCTTGGATTTCCGATCAGCATGATTTTAGCTATTTTTGATCTACAAGTTACCCTGATGCTTCCTACCAAGTTTGGAGTCAATTGGCATTTCGGTTCAGGAGAAGAAGCAAAAAATAATAGATTTTCAAGATGGTGGCCTTGGTGGCCATCTTGGATTTCCGAATGGAACGATTTTAGCTATTTTTGATCTATAAGTCACCCCAATGCTTCTTACCAAGTTTCGAGTCAATTGGCATTTGGGGTTAGGAGAAGAAGCGAAAAATAGATTTTCAAGATGGCCACCATGGCGACCATCTTGGATTTACGATTGGCACGATTTTAAACATTTTTTATCTACAAGTCACCCTGATGCTTCGTACATAGTTTAAAGTCAATAAGCCTTTCGGTTCAGGAGAAGAAGTGAAAAATAGATTTTCAAGATGGCAGCCATGTTGGATTTCCAATCGGAACGATTTTAGCCATTTTTAATCTATAAGTCACCTCGATGCTTCCTACAAAGTTTCAAGTCAATTGGCTTTTGGGTTTAGGAGTAGAAGTGAAAAATAGATTTTCAAGATGGCTGCCATGGCGGCCATCTTGGATTTCCGATCGGCACGATTTTAGCTATTTTTGATCTACAAGTCACCCTGATGCTTCCTAGCAAGTTTGGAGTCAATTGGCTTTTCGGTTCAGGAGAGGAGGCAAATAATAAATAGATTTTCAAGATGGCTGCCATGGTGGCCATCTTGGATTTCCTATCAGAACGATTTTAGCTATTTTTGATCTATAAGTCACCCCAATGCTTCCTACCATGTTTTGAGTCAATTGGCTTTTGGGTTTAGGAGAAGAAGCGAAAAATAGATTTTCAAGATGGCTGCCATGGCGGCCATCTTGGATTTCCGATCGGCACGATTTTAGCCATTTTTGATCTATAAGTCACCCCAATGCTTCCTAGCAAGTTTGGAGTCAATTGGCCTTTTGGTTCAGGAGAAGAAGCGAAAAATAGATTTTCAAGATGGCGGCCATCTTGGATTTCAGATCGGCACGATTTTACCTATTTTTGATCTACAAGTCACCCTGATACTTCCAAGCAAGTTTGGAGTCAATTGGCCTTTCAGTTCAGGAGAAGAAGCGAAAAATAGACTTTCAAGATGGCTTCCCACCAAGTATCAAGTCAATTGGCCCAGGGGTGTAGGAGGAGTAGGCTTTTAAAACAACTGTTGACGCCGCACGACGGACGACGGACATTGACTGACCACAATAGCTCACCATGAGCACTTCGTGACATAGCCACTGCAGATATGCAGATGTTATTCAACATTTTTCAAGTCCTGTCATCGCAACTAATGAAAAGATCATCCTCTAAGCAGTTCTAAATTTTGAAGAAGAATATTATATATGGCATGTCAGTCAATGGAGCGTGATCATTTGAACAAACTCTCAATCACATTTCAACGGTAGGATCAATGTGAAATCTGGTGGCAAATGGCTAAGTGGTTTCTGAAGAATCATGATTTTATACATGTAAACAGCACAGTGGCAGGGAAATATAATAAACATAAACAAGATGGCAGCCATCTTGGATTTCCAATCAGAATGATTTTAGCTACTGTTGATCTACAAGTCACCTCGATACTTCCAATGAACTTTTAGTCAATTGCCCTTTTGGTTCAGGAGAAAAAGTTCAAAACAGATTTTCAAGATGGCCACCATAGCCACAATTTGGGATTTCCTATCACAATGATTTGAGCTATTTTTGATCTACAAGTCACCCCGATGCTTCCTACCAAGTTTTGAGTCAACTGGCCTTTCAGTTCAGAAGAAGAAGGGAAAAATAGATTTTCAAGATGGCCGCCATCTTGGATTTCTGATCGGAACGATTTTAGCTATTTTTATATCTATAAGTCATCCCCAAGCTTCCTACCAATTTTCAAATCAACTGGCCCTTTGGTTCAGGAAAATAATCAAAAAAAAAAAGAGTTTTAAGATGGCCGTCATGACGGCCATCTTGGATTTCTGATCCAAACAATTTAAACTACTTTAAATCTACAAGTTGCCCGAATGCTTCCTACCAAGTTTCGAGTCAAATGGCCTTCCAGTTCAGGAGAAGAAGCGAAAAATAGATTTTCAAGATGGCTGTCATGGTGGCCATCTTGGATTTCTGATAGGGACGATTTTAGCTATTTTTGATCTACAGGTCAGCCTGATGCTTCCTACATAGTTTAAAGTCAATAAGCCTTTCGGTTCAGGAGAAGAAGTGAAAAATAGATTTTCAAGATGGCGGCCATGGCGGCCATCTTGGATTTCCAATTGGAACAATTTTAGTTACTTTTGATCTACAAGTCACCCCGATGCTTCCTACTAAGTTCCGAGTCAATTGGCATTTGGGGTTAGGAGAAGAAGGGAAAAATAGATTTTCAAGGTGGCCGCCATGGCGGCCATCTTGGAATTACGATCGGCACGATTTTATCTATTTTTGATCTACAAGTCACCCTGAAGCTTCCTATCAAGTTTGAAGTCAATTGGCCTTTCGGCTCAGGAAGAGAAGCGAAAAATAAATTTTCAAGATGGCGGCCATGGCGGCCATCCTGGATTTCCGACTGGAACGATTTTGGCTACTTTTGATCAACACCCCGAAGCTTCCTACCAAGTTTCGAGTCAATTGGCATTTGGGGTTAGGAGAAGAAGCGAAAAATAGATTTTCAAGATGGCCACCATGACAGCCATCTTGGAATTACGATCGGCCCGATTTTAGCTATTTTTGATCTACAGGTCACCCCGATGCTTCCTAGCAAGTTTGGAGTCAATTGGCCTTTCGGTTCAGGAGAAGAAGCAAAAAATAAATTTTCAAGATAGCGGCTATATCGATAGGAGGATAACAAAATTCATCAAAAGGTCTTGATGATATAGCTATATAAACTTAGATGCAAATATTTTTACTTTTATATGAAAATTCTAAGACTGTGACCTTGACCTCAAGGTCATACCCCGGGATGTACCCGGTATAATATAAATGAAATTCCTCAAAGGGTCTTGATGGTATAGCTATACAAACTTAAACACAAAAATTTTGACGTTTTATGAAAATTCTAAGCATGACCTTGACCCCAAGGTAATCCCCCAGGGTAGGAATGGTGCTGATAAAATTTTAGACCTATATCTACCATCAGGCCAAATATGAATGAAATCCATCAAAGGGTCTTCATAATATAAGGTCTTATAAACTTTAACATAAAAACTTTGACCCTAAGACAAAAATAAAGTATGAAAGAATAATCCTTCTACGGATGGACGGACAGACGATCAGATTCCTTGCTGATAGCTATATCCCCTCAATCTTTTTTTAAATTAGGGGATAATGAAATTCAACAGAAGGTTTTGATGATATGGCTATATAAACTTAAACACAAAAAATTTTTACTTTTATATGAAAATTCTGCTGAGTAAGACTTTAGGCCTATATCTACTAACTTGTCAAATATAACTAAAATTCCTCAAAGGTATTTATACATTTGTATATAGCTATATAAACTTAAACACAAAAAAATTGACTTTTTTATGAAAATTCTAAGTCCATGACCTTGACCCCAAGGTCACCCCTGGGTTGGGGATGGTGCTGATAAAATCTTTAGACCTATATCTACCATCAGGCCAAATATGATTGAAATCCATCAAAGGGTCTTCATAATATAAGGTCTTATAAACTTTAACATAAAAACTTTGACCCTAAGACAAAAATAAAGTATGAAAGAATAATGCTTCTATGGATGGACAGACAGACAAACAGATTCCTTGCTGATAGCCATATCCCCTCAACTTTCAATTAGGAGATAATGAAATTCAACAAAAGGTCTTGATGATATGGCTATATAAACTTAAACTCAAAATTTTCTACTTTTATATGAAATTTCTAAGTCTGTGACCTTGACCTTGGTCACACCCAGGCTGGGGATCATGCTGAGTAAGACTCTAGGCCTATATCTACTTACATGTCAAATATAAATGAAATTCCTCAAAGGTGTTGATGATATAGCTATATAAACTTAAACACACAAAAAATGACTTTTTTATGAAAATTCTAAGTCCGTGACCTTCACCCCAAGGTCACCCCCGGGGTGGGGATGGTGCTGATAAAAACTTTAGACCTATATGTACCATCAGGCCAAATATGAATGAAATCCATCATAGAGTCTTCAAAATATGAGGTCTTATAAACTTTAACACAAAAACTTTGACCCTGTGATGGAAAGACGAATGAACGGACGAACAAATGAACGTACATACGAACGAACAAACGAACGGAAAAGTGAAAACTATATACCCCCACATACTTCGTATGTTAGGGGTATAATCAGGCCACTGGCTAAGGAGGAAATATTTAAAGGTTTTTTTTCTTATTTTTAGCTCTGGCGGCCATTTTGTTCAGCCGAGCAGAACTTTTTTAGCAATTTTTGTAAAGGGCCATAAGAGGAACACTTCTGTGAAATTACTTTGAAATCAGGACACTGTCTGCGGAGGAGATGTCTTTTAAAGGTTTTTTTTATTTTTAGTTCTGGCTGCATACTGTTCAGCCAAGCTGTGAAGCAGAACCATTTTAGCAATGTTTGGTAGAGGGCCATTGGAGGAACACTTCTGTGTAAATATTTTGAAATCAGGCCATTGGCCAAGGACGAGATGTTGTTTGAAGATTTTCTATTTTTAGCTTTGGCAGCCATCTTGTTCAATGGAGCAGAACCGTTGTAGCCATCTTGGTTTTCCATTTGACACAGTTTTAGCTCATTTGCCATCATCCTGCTGCTACAGAGCAAGTTTTGGCTCAAGGCGACCAAAGGTTTGAGAAGAGATGTCAAAAACTGATTTACAAGATGGCAGCTGTGGCAGCCATCTTGGATTTTCTATCAGCTCATTTAGTTAATTTGTGTCTACTAAGCACCCTAATGCTCATCATCAAGTTTCGATTCAAATGGATTATAGAGGAGATGTCCAAAATATGAATTCTCAACATTTTTCCCATACAAGAGTGCCATGATGGTCCTGTAACGCTCACCTGAGCATCATAGCACTTTGAGAACCTGATCTAGAACTGATCAAGGCAAACATTCTGATCAAAATTCAAAATGATTATATTAACAAGTAAGACAATGTAGCATGTCTAATGGACTGTGAAATAAAGGTCAAGGTCAAATACGGATGATTGCACTCAAGAGGCCATGCTAAGATGTATGCATGTACTAAGTATCACTGGCTGTAGGAGCAATAGTTACTGAGAAACTGACCTAAACACAAACATTTCACAAGTACCAGATATCACTCTGTAGGACCAATAATTACTAAGAAACTGACCTAAACGGAAAAACTTAAGGAAGTCACTGGATAGAAAAATATACATCACCTTGAAATCATCAGGACAAACATTTTGAGCAAGATTCATTATGACCACTTCAAAAATGTGACCTCTAGAGCATCAACAAGGTTCTCCTTTGATTTGGCCAGGTGACCTAGTTTCTGATATCAAGTGACCCAGTTTTAAACTTGACCTAGAAATCATGAAGATGAACATTTTGAGCAATATTTATGATGATTATTTAAACAAGAGGACCATGATGGTCCTATATCGCTCACCTGACCAAACAGATTTGCATATTTACTGTTGAAGATTCAGCCAAGTTCACTGCTCTAGGATTTTTGTATAAACTTTATAGCACTAACCACCCCCACCCCCCTCCACCACACCCCCGGCCATGTTTTTTTACAAATCTTGACGACTTGAACTGAATCTTAAAAGAGGGTCACCAAAGGAACATTTCTGCCAAGTTATATTGAAATTGGTCCAGTGGTTTAAAAAGTTTTATATAGCTATAAAGCCCTACACCCTAACGGCCATGTTTTTTGACGAATCATGACAGCTTGAACAAACTTGGTAGAGGGTCACCAAAGGAACATTCCTGCCAAGTTATATTGAAATCTGTTCAGTGGTTTCTGACAAGAAGATTTTTAAAGTTTTCTATTTAGATATAAGGGAAAATAAGCCCCACCCCATGGCAGCCATGTTTTTTGACGAATCATGACTGCTTGTACAATCTTGATAGAGGTTCACCAAAGCAACATTCCAGCCAAGTAATATTGAAATCGGTCATGGGGTATGTGACAATAAGAATTTTAAAATTTTCTATGCAGATATAGACGAAAAATAAGCCCCGCCCACCTGGGGACCATGGTTTTTGACATATCATGAAGGCTTGAACAATCTTGGTAGAAGGTCACCAAAGCAACATTCCTGCCAAGTTACATTGAACTCAGTCCAACTGTTCTTACGAGAAGATTTTTAAAGTTTTCTATATAGATATATAGGGAAAATAAGCCCTGCCCCCTGGCAGCCATGTTTTTTGACGAATCCAAATGGCTTGAACAATCTTGGTAGAGCATCACCAAAGGAACATTTTTGCAAAATTATATTGAAATTGGTCCAGTGGTTTCAGACAAGAAGATCTTTAAACTTTTCTATATAGATATATAGAGAAAATAAGCCCCGCCTCCTGGCGGCCATGTTTTTTGACGAATCCAAATGGCTCGAACAATCTTCCTCGAGGATCACCAAAGGAACATTTTTGCAAAATTATATTGAAATCGGTCCAGTGCTTTCGGACAAGAAGATTTTAAAATTTTTCTATATAGATATATAGGGAAAATAAGCCCCGCCCCCTGGCGGACATGTTTTTTGACCAATCCAAATGTCTTGAACAATCTTGGTAGAGGATCACCAAAGAAACATTTCTGCAAAATTATATTGAAATTGGTCCAGTGGTTTCTGACAAGAAGATTTTTAAAGTTTTCTATACAGATATATAGTGAAAATAAGCCCCGCCCCCTGGCGGCCATGTTTTTTGACGAATCCAAAAAGCTTGAACAATCTTGGTAGAGGATCACCAAAGGAACATTTCTGCAAAATTATATTTTTAAAGTTTTCTATATAGATATATAGGGAAAATAAGCCCCGCCCCCTGGTGGCCATGTTTTTTGACGAATCCAAATCTTATATTGAAATCGATCCAGTGGTTTCTGACAAGAAGATTTTTAAAGTTTTCTATATAGATATATAGGGAAAATAAGCCCCGCCCCCTGGCGGACATGTTTTTTGACGAATCCAAATGTCTTGAACAATCTTGGTAAAGGATCACCAAAGAAACATTTCTGCAAAATTATATTGAAATCGGTCTAGTGGTTTCAGACAAGAAGATTTTTAAAGTTTTCTATACAGATATATAGGGAAAATAAGCCCCGCCCCCTGGCGGCCATGTTTTTTGACGAATCCAAAAGGCTTGAACAGTCTTGGTAGAGGATCACCAAAAGAACATTTCTGCAAAATTATATTGAAACTGGTCCAGTGGTTTCTGACAAGAAGATTTTTAAAGTTTTCTATACAGATATATAGGGAAAATAAGCCCCGCCCCCTGGCGGCAACCTTTTTTGACGAATCCAGATGTCTTGAACAATCTTGGTAGAGGATCACCAAAGGAACATTTCTGCAAAATTATATTGAAATCAGTCTAGTGGTTTCAGACAAGAAGATTTTTAAAGTTTTCTATACAGATATATAGGGAAAATAAGCCCCGCCCCCTGGCGCCCATGTTTTTTGACAAATCCAAATGGCTTGAACAATCTTGGTAGAGGATCACCAAAGGAACATTTCTCTAAAATTATATTGAAATTGGTCCAGTGGTTTCTGACAAGAAGATTTTTAAAGTTTTCTATATAGATATATAGGGAAAATAAGCCCCGCCCCCTGAGGAATCCAAATGGCTTGAACAATCTTGGTAGAGGATCACCAAAGGAACATTTCTGCAAAATTTTATTGAAATCGGTCCAGTGGTTTCTGACGAGAAGATTTTTTGAGTTTTTAGTAAAAAAAATCTATTTTTAGCTCCTGTGACCTAGATATGCAATGGACTGGAACCATTTGAACAACTTTGAAAGAGGATCAACCAAGGATCATTCCTGTGAAATTTGGTCAAAATCCAATCAGTGGTTTAGGAGGAGATGTTGTTTAAAGATTGTGAACGGACGGACGGACGGACGGACAGACGGACGACGACGGACGGTGAGTGATCACAATACCTCACCTTGAGCCTTCGGCTCAGGTGAGCTAAAAATGTGACCTCTGGAGTGTTAACAGTTTTCTGCTGATTTGGCCTGGTGACCTAGTTTTTGACCCCATGTGACCCAGTTTTGAACTTGACCTAGAAATCATCAAGAGAAATATTTTGAGCAAGATTCATGATGATTGCTTGAAAAATGTGACCCTAGAGTATTAACAAGGTTTTCCACTGATTTGGCCAGGCAGGGGTGTAAAATTCCACTCGCCCACTCACATTTGCAAATAAATTTTAAGGCAGGGCGAATGAGATTTTCAGAACTTTCTTCACTTTTCCTTCATTTTTAGCATCTAAATGAAAAAGTAAGACCATAAGGGCGAGTAAGTTTTGAGGGAATTTTACACCTCTGCCAGGTGACCTAGTTTTTGACCCCAGGTGACCCAGTTTCGAACTTGACCTAGAAATCATCAAGACAAACATTTTGAGCAATATTCATGATGATTGCTTGAAAAATGTGACCACTAGAGTGTTAACAAGGTTTTCCTCTGATTTGGCCAGGTGACCTAGTTTTTGACCCCAAGTGACCCAGTTTCAAACCTGACCTAGAAATCATCAAGACAAACATGTTGAGCAAGATTCATGATGATTGCTTGAAAAATGTGATCACTAGAGTGTTAACAAGGTTTTCCCCTGACTTGGCCAGGTGACCTAGTTTTTGACCCCCAGTCGACCCAGTTTCGAACTTGACCTAGAAATCATCAAGACAAACATTTTGAGCAAGATTCATGATGATTGCTAAAAAAATGTGACCTCTCAAATTTTTCTGCTGATTTGGCCCGGTGACCTAGTTTTTGACCCAGTTTCAAACTTGACCTAGAACTCATCAAGACAAAACATTTTAAGCAAGATTCGTGATGACTGCTTCAAAAATGTGACCACTAGAGTGTTAACACGGTTTTCCGCTGATTTGGCCAGGTGACCTAGTTTTTGACCCCAAGTGACCCAGTTTCAAACTTGACCTAAAAAGCATCAAGACAAACATTTTGAGCAAGATTCATGATGACTGCTTGAAAAATATGACCGCTAGAGTGATAAGGTTTTCTGCTGATTTGGCCAGGTGACCTAGTTTTTGACCCCAGGTGACCCAGTTTCGAACTTGACCTAGAAATCATCAAGATAAACCTTTTGAGCAAGATTCATGATGATTGCTTAAACATGTCACCCCGATGCTTCCTAGCAAGTTTGGAGTCAACTGGCCTTTCGATTCAGGAGAAGAAGCAAAAAATAGATTTTCAAGACGGCTCTCATGGCGGCCATCTTGGATTTCTGACTGGAACAATTTTAGCTATTTTCTATCTATAAGTCACCCCAATGCTTCCTAACATGTTTGGAGTCAATTGGCTTTTGGGTTTAGGAGAAGAAGCAAAAAATAGATTTCAGGATGGCTCCAATGGCGGCCATCTTGGATTTCCTATCGGCACGATTTTAGATATTTTTGATCTACAAGTCACCCCGATGCTTCCTAGCCATTTTGGAGTCAATTGGTCTTTCGGTTCAGGAGAAGAAGCAAAAAATAGATTTTCAAGATGGCCGCCATGGCGGCCATCTTGGATTTCCAATCGGCACAATTTTAGCTATTTTTGATCAACAAGTCACCCCAATGCTTCCTAGTAAGTTTGGAATCAATTGGCCTTTCGGTTCAGGAGAAGAAGCGAAAAATAGATTTTCAAGATGGCGGCCATGGCGGCCATCCTGGATTTCCGATCGGCACTATTTTAGCTATTTTTGATCTACAGGTCACCCTGATGCTTCCTACCAAGTATCGAGTCAATTGGCCCAGGGGTGTAGGAGGAGTAGGCTTTTAAAGCAATTGTTGACGCCGCACGACGGACGACGCACGACGGACGACAGACATTGACTGACCACAATAGCTCACCATGAGCACTTTGTGCTAAAAAAGCTCAGTGAATGGTTTTTATGTTTTTAAAAACAATTTCCCATTTAACTTGTCATTTTAATATTTCTATTATTTAACGTTATCTATTTTTCTTCAGATAGGCTGGGGTGGGGGGTAAGATAGCCTGGCCTGGGCAGCTTGCCCCCCCCCGGACGTGGATACCCTAGCCTGAGCAGCTTGCCCCCCACCCCTGGAACTTGGCAAACTTAGATCAGACAAGCTATTTAATCATTTACAACTGGTATAAGAATTTTTATTTAAAAGAAGAAAAAACTTACTGAATTAAGCTGTGTAAGATTTTCTTGAGGCGGGGGGCAAGCTGCCCAAGCCAGGGTATCTTCACCCCCAGGGGACAAGCTGCCAAGGCCACAGTATCTTAATGACCACCCGCCCCCCCCCCCCCCCCCACCCCCACCCCCCACCCCTTCCTGTTTAGAGAAAAGTGGTTAATGGTCGATATTATGAATATTCAAATGACTGTTCAATAGGAAAGTCTCTTAAGTGATAAACTATCTTTTTGAATGGAGTCTGTCAGGTTTTCTGCCATAGGTGCAAGCTTCTAAGGTTCTCAATTTCCTCTTATCCAGTAAAAGATGCATATGTACATAAAAAATCAGTTTTGCCATGTTTCTGTTATAAGGATTTTTATTTAAAAGAAGAAAAAACTTACTGAATTAAGTTGTGTAAGATTCTCTTGAGGGGGGGGGGGGGGGGGGGGGGGGTCATTAAGATACTGTGGCCTTGGCAGCTTGTCCCCTGGGGGTGAAGATACCCTGGGGGGGGGGGGCAAACTGCCCAAGCCTGGGTATATTCACCTCCGGTGGGCAAGCTACCCAGGCCATGGTATCTTACCCCCCACCCCTTCCTGTTTAGAGAAAAGTGGTTAATGGTTGATATTATGAATATTCAAAGGACTGTTCAATAGGGAAGTCTATTAAGTTATAAACTATCTTTTTGAATGGAGTCTGTCAGGTTTTCTTGCATAGGTGCAAGCTTCTTAGGCTCTCAATTGCCTCCTATCGGGTAAAAGAGGCATATTTACATAAAGAAATCAGTTTTGCCAAGTTTCTTTTATTAGGAATTTTATTTAAAAGAAGAAAAAAACTTACTGAATTAAGTTGTATTAGGTTTTCTTGATGGGAGGGGGGGGGGGAAAGGTGGTAAGCTGCCCAGGCCAGACAGAGTATCTTTCACCCCCGGGGGGCAAGCTGCCCAGCCCAAGATATCTTACCCCCCCTCCCCTTCCTGTTTAGAGAAGAATGGTTAATGGTCCATTTTATGATTATTCAAATGACTGTTCAAAGGGAGTCTATTCAGTGATAAACTATCTTTTGGAATGGAGTCTGCCAGGTTTTCTGCTAGCTTCTAAGGCCACTATATTCTGGACTTCAGTTTCCTCCTGTCGGGTAAAAGATGCATATGCACATAAAAAATTAGTTTTTCCATGTTTCTATCATAAAGATTTTTATTTAAAAGGAATAAAATCTTTCTGAATAAAGTTCTGTCTGGTTTTCTGGGGGTGGGGGGCAAGCTGCCCAGGCCACGGTATCTTACCCCCTGCCTCACCTCCAGCCATAGAACAAGAGGCCCATGGCGACATAACCACTGCAGATATGCAGATGTTATGCAACATTTTTCCAATCCTACCATCGCAACTAATGAAAAGATCATCATTTGAGCAGTTCTTAGTTTTGAAGAAGAATTTATGGGCCTGAAAGTCAATGGAGCATAATCATTTGAATAAACTATCAATCACATTTCAACAGTAGGATCAATGCGAAATTTGGTGGCAATTGGCTAAGTGGTTTCTGAAGAACCACTATTTTATACATGTAAACAGCACAGTGGCAGGGAAATATACTAAATATAAACAAGATGACGGCCATCTTAGATTTCCAATCAGAACAATTTTAACTACTGTTGATCTACAAGTCACTTCGATACTTTCAATATAAATATATATGGCCCATACAAATGCATGGGGAAGCAAATTTCAACATAGAACAATCATTTTAGCAATTTTGGTAGATCTCTTGTCCCCCATAATTTGTGCAAAGATTAGGACCCAGGGCTTATTTGGTTATGGAGAAGAAGATTTTTAAATATACATATATAGGCATGGCAGCCATTTTGATCAATGGACCATGCCCATTTTAGCAATCTTTCATTCTCCTGCCCAAGGAGGCTCCACATGAAATTTGAGCAACACTGGCCCAGAGGCTTCAGAGGAAAAATCATTTGAAATTATCAACATTTTTTCCATACAAATGTACGGAGCCCATACAAATGCATACAGAAGCAAACTTGACCTCGCCGTAAAAAGGTCAAATGTCAATGTATGACAATTATTTTAGCAACTTTGGTAGACCACCCGTTCCCAATGATATATGCAAAGATTCAGCCATTAGGCATCTTCAGTTTTGGAGAATAAGATTTTTAAATGTTTTTTCCCATACAAATGCATAGGGAAGCAAACTTGACCTTGCCGTAAAAGGGTCAAATGTCAATGTACAACCATTATTTTAGCAACTTTGGTAGACCCCCTGTCCCTGATGATTTAAGCAAAGATTCAGACCCAAGGCATCCTCAGTTCTGGAGGAGAAGATTTTTAAAGGTTTTTACCATATATGGGCATGGCGGCCATCTTGGTCAATGAACCCTGACCATTTTAGCAATCTTTCATTCCCCCATCCTAAGTTCTGGAGGAGAAGATTTTCAAAGGTTTTTACCATATATGGGCATGGCGGCCATCTTGGTCAATGAACCCTGACCATTTTAGCAATCTTTCATTCCCCCAACCTAAGTTCTGGAGGAGAAGATTTTCAAAGGTTTTTACCATATATGGGCATGGCGGCCATCTTGGTCAATGAACCCCGACCATTTTAGCAATCTTTCATTCCCCCAACCTAAGGAGGCTCCATATAAAATTCGAGCAAAACTGGCCCAGAGGCTCCAGAGGAGAAGTCGTTTGAAATTCTGAATATTTTTCTCATACAACTGCATAAGGAAGCAAAATTGACCTTACCGTAAAAAATGTCAAATGTCAATGTATGACCATTATTTTAGCAACTTTGGTAGGCCTCCTGTTTCCGATGATATATGTAAAGATTCAGCCACAAGGCGTCCTTGGTTTTGGAGAACAAGATTTTTAAAGGTTTTTCCCATACAAATGCAAAGGGAAGCAAACTTGACCTTGCCGTAAAAAGGTCAAATGTCAATATACAAAATTTATTTTAGCAATTTTGGTAGACCTCCCGTCCCCGATGACTTATGCAAAGATTCAGCCCCAAGGCATCCTGGGTTCTGGAGAAGAAGAATTTTGAAGGTTTTTACCATATATGGGCATGGCGGCCATCTTGGTCAACAAACCGCAACCATTTTAGCAATCTTTCATTCCCCCAACCTAAGGAGGCTCCATATGAAATTTGAGCAAAATTGGCCCAGAGGCTCCAGAGGAGAAGTCGTTTGAAATTCTGAACATTTTTCCCATACAAATGCATAAGGAAGCAAAACTGACCTTACCATAAAAAGATCAAATGTCAACGTACGACCATTATTTTAGCAACTTTGGTAGACCTCCTGTTTCCAATGATACATGTAAAGGTTCAGCCATAAAGCATCCTCGGTTTTGGAGAAGAAGATTTTTAAAGGTTTTTCCCATACAAATGCATAGGGAAGCAAACTTGACCTTGGCGTAAAAAGGTCAAATGTCAATATACGACCTTTATTTTAGCAATTTTGGTAGACCTCCCGTCCCCGATGACTTATGCAAAGATTCAGCCCCAAGGCATCCTCGGTTCTGGAGAAGAAGATTTTTAAAGGTTTTTACCATATATGGGCATGGCGGCCATCTTGATCAATGGACCGTGACCATTTTAGCAATTTTTCGTTCCCCCAACCTATGGAGGCTCCACATGAAATTTGAGCAAAATTGGCTCAGGGGCTTCAGAGGAGAAGTCGTTTGAAAATGTTAACAGACGGACGGACGGACGACGGACGAAAAGTGATCACAATAGCTCATCGTGAGCATAGCTCAGGTGAGCTAAAAATAGATAATGGTCAATATTATAAATATTAAAATGACTGTTTAATAGGAAAGTCTATTAAGTGATAAATTGTCTTTTAGAATGGAGTCTGCCAGGTTTTCTGGCATAGGTGCAAACTTCTAAGGCCACTATATTCTGGTCCTCAATTTCCTCCTATAAGGAAAAAGATGCATATGCACATACATGTAAAAATCAGTTTTCCCATGTTTCTATTATAAGGATTTTTATTTTAAAAAAATAAAATCTTTCTGCATTAAGTTCTGTCAGGTTTTCTGGGGGTGGGGGGCAAGCTGCCAAGGGTGGGGGGCAAGATACCCTGGGGTACCTTCACCCCCGGGGGGCAAGCTGCCCAGAGGCAGCTTCACCCCCAGGGGGCAAGCTGCCCAGGGTGCAAGATAAACCGGTACACAAGTACCATTCAGTATTCCCAGTTGTTATGAACATGAAAATGGCTAGTTAGAAGTTTTGCATAGTTATGTATATTATGTAAACAATGCATATACCAGACAAATAACAACAGTAGTATATAGTGTTTTAATTAATTAAGAAAATAAACAAGAAATGCAGAAACAGAGAACAAGTATTTGGGGCTCAATATGAAATTGTTCATTATAAAACTGTATGTACCATAAATAATGGAAGACATTAACCCACTGTAGTCTGAAGACCCCTAAAAGGGTAATTAGCAAACAGTGCAGACCCAGATCAGATGCCGCAGAACGTGGCATCTGATCAGTCTCCACTGTTTGCAAATAGTTCAACCATTTTCTCTCAGAATATCTTAATCACATAGCCTGACATGCCCAAAATCTAAATTAGAATCTTCCAAAATATAGTGTGGGTGAGTTCATTCAGTCTACAATGGGTTAAGCGCCTTACTATACTGGTCCTAAAGTTTGAACAAGTCCATTTTACCACCTGTTGATAAGAAAATAAACAAGCTGGATATGTGGCGAACAGTGAAGATCCTGATAAGATGCCATATTCTGCAGCATCTTAAGTGGAGCTGCACTGTTTGCTCAGGTCTGTCTGTGCTTGTTGAGGGTTATTATGGAGCCCAAGATTCCCGATAAAACCCAGACCTGACACTTGTTGAATTTGATTTCATTCTAATGAGTACCCACAACACAATGGTGGTAAAATAAAAACAAGAGGGTCATGATGGCCCTGAAACGCTCACCTGAGTATCAAAGCACTTAGAGAACCTGACCCATAAATGATCAAGGCAAACATTCTGACCAAGATTCATGATGATTATATGAACAAGTAGCATGCTTAAAATGGACCATGAAATATAGATCAAGGTCAAATATAAATGACTGCACTCAAGAGGCCAAACTTGACCCAGAAATCATCAAGACAAACATTCTGAGTGAGATTCATGATGATCGCACCTACTTAGGACCCTTTCATTTCAGAGAAGTTTTTTCTTTAAGTTTCAGCTCTATATTAATAAACTACCCCAGGGCATGGCCAATTTGGACTTCAGGGACATTGTTGGTAGGATTTATGTAGGAGACCACTAAACATAGGTACATACTAAATATATCATATATAAGCTGTGGGTCTCATGGTTTCAGAGAAAAGGACTTTTTAAGTTTTTCCCATTATAAGTCTATGGGAGCTTATGACCCCCGGGGCATGACCAATTTGGACCCTAGGGGCATGGTTGGCAGGATTTACGTAGGAGACCACTAAACATTGCTACATACTAAATGTTAGCTTTGAGCCTCATGGCTTCAGAAATGAATTTGTTTTAGGTTTCTTTAGCTATATAGTTCTACATAAACAAATGACTCCCTGGGGCATGGCCAGTTTGAGCCCTAGGGGCTAGATTGGCAGGATTTATGTAGGGGACCACTAAACATACTAAATATATAAGCTGTGGGCCTCATAGTTTCAGAGAAGAATTTTAAGTGTTTTTTTCCCATTATATGAGTCTATGGGAGCTAATGACCCCCTGGGCATAGCCAGTTTGGACCCCAGGGGCTTGATTGACAGGATTTATGTAGGGGACAACTAAACATTGCTACATACTAAATACATAAGCTGTGGGCCTTATGGTTTCAGAGAAGAAGATTTTTTAAGTTTTTCCCATTATGTCTTAGGGGTTAATGACCCCACTGGGCATGGCCAATTTGGACCCGAGGGGCATGGTTGGCAGGATTTATGTAGGGGACCACTAAACATTGCTACATACTTATATATAAGCTGTGGGCCTCATCATTTCCATTTTTTTTTTCCATTATAAGTCCATGGGAGCTAATTGACCCCAGGGGCGTGCCAATTTGGACTCCAGGGGCATGGTTGGCATGATTTATGTAGGAGACCACTAAACATCACTTCATTCTTAATCTTTTAGCTCTCTGCCTCATGGTTTCAGAGAAGAAGATTTTGAAGGTTCTTTAGCTATATAGCTCTATGTAAACATATGAACCCCTGGTGTGTGGCCCATTTGGAGCCCAGGGGCTTGATTAGCAGGATTCATGTAGGGGACCATTAAAAATTGCTACATATTTAATATATAAGCTGTGGGCCTCATGGTTTCTGAGAAGAAGATTTTTTAAGTTTTTCCCATTATAAGTCTATGGGAGCTAATCACCCCTGGGACGTGGCCAGTTTGGATCCAAGGGACTTGATTGGCAGGATTTATGTAGGGGACCACTACACATTGCTACATACTAAATACATAAGCAATAGGCCTCATGGTTTCAGAAAAGAGTTTTTAAGTTTTTCCCATTATCAGTCTATGGGAGTTAATGACCCCCTGGGGCATGACCAATTTGGACCCCAGGGGCATGGTTGGCAGGATTTATGTAGGGGACCACTAAACATTGCTAAATACTAAATATATAAGCTGTGGGCCTCATGGTTTCAGAGAAGAAGATTTTCTTAAGGTTTTCCCATTATAAGTCTCTGGAAGCTAATGACCCCGGGGCATTGCCAATTTAGACCCCAGAGGCTTGATTGGCAGGATTTATGTATGGGACCACTAAACATTGCTACATACTAAATATATAAGCTGTGGGCCTCATGGTTTCAGAGAAGATTTTTTTTTCCCCCGTTATAAGTTTGTTTGTTTGTGTTGAGGTTTTACGGCCCTGTCAACACAATGGGGTCATGTCGAGCGCGGTCAGTTTACCTAACCGCACGTTTACTGGGCAGGTATAGTCCTCTAAGCGGTTAACCAGTATTGTGCACATTCTTTCGCCAGAAACTGACAACTGCCCTTCTTGAATCAGCGGAAGGGAGAGAATGACCGTAGAAAATATTTCATGATCAATATCCACGAAAAAATGTTGCAGACCTCGGCAGGGGTTGAACCCGCGACCTCCTGGTCTCCAGTCGGACGGCTCATCCAACTGAGCCACCGAGGCCTCTCCCCATTATGTCCATGGGAGCTAATCACCCCAGGCGCGTGCCAATTTGGACCCCAGGGGCATGGTTGGCATGATTTATGTAGGAGACCACTAAACATCACTATGTACTTAATCTGTTAGCTCTGGGCCTCATGGTTTCAGAGAAGAAGATTTTCGAAGGTTCTTTAGCTATATAGCTCTATGTAAACATATGACCCCCTGGTGTGTGTCCAGTTTTGAGCCCAGGGACCTGATTAGCAGGATTTGTGTAAGGGACCACTAAACATTGCTACATATTTAATATATAAGCTGTGGGTCTCATGGTTTCTGAGAATAAGATTTTTTAAGTTTTTCCCATTATAAGTCTATGGGAGCTAATGACCCCTGAGATGTGGCTAGTTTGGATCCAAGGGACTTGACTGGCAGGATTTATGTAGGGGACCACTACACATTGCTACATAATACATAAGCTATGGGCCTCATGGTTTCAGAAAAGAAGAATTTTTAAGTTTTTCCCATTATAAGTCTATGGGAGCTAACAGGGCTCTAGAAATTTTGAAATATGAATCAGTCCAGCCGATGACGTCATCAATGAGCCAATTTCCAAAGTGAAAATATAATATCGCCTGTCACAAAAACTAATGACAATATTGGCAGTCCTATAAATCCTTTTAAATAATACACCTCAATTCCGTTATATCACAGAAGTCCGGGTATAACGAGGATGATCAAAGCTGGCGTCATCAATAAATACAGTCAGTTGTGTAAAAAGAATAAAAAAAAAAAAAAAAAAAAAAGACGGACGATTTTGTTGTTTATTTCCACCTCCGCAGGGTTTTCCTAGATAACTATTTATAAACAACTGATTTTCATCTTGTGCGCAAGCGAAAAGACGGCGGGAAATAGGAAAGACGGAACGAAACGACTTTTATGGACCTAATCAGATTGAAAAAGGCCTGCGCCACAGGTGATTTTGCAGTTTTCGATGTTTCAAGATCTGACCAGAAGATTTTTTTTTTAAGTTTTTCCCATTATAAGTATATGGGAGCTAATGACCCCCGGGGGCGTGGCCAGTTTGGACCCCAGGGGCTTGATTGGCAGGATTTCTATAGGGGACCACTAAACATTGCTACATACTAAATATATAAGCTGTGGGCCTCATCATTTCAGAGAAGAAGATTAAGGATAATTATACAATAAAACTTGTACAACTAGAAAAATTAGTAAAACAATGGGAAAAACGTATCCTTACATCTCTCGGAAAGGTAACAATAATAAAAACATTTATGATACCAATTTTTAACCATTTATTTATTTCCTCACCAAATCCCAGACAGGAGAAAATAGAATATATACATAATACTATATATAGCTTTTTATGGAGTAACAGAACAAAAATAACTAGAGCAAGTGCCCAGAGGGTCACGAATACCCCCGGCCAGCGCCATTTCTTAATTATAAAATATTTTAAAGTTAATGACAATGACATAAGGCAAGATATAGTTTACAATGTCAGTCTCTGAGTGACACTGATCTATCATCCCAAGTACAACTTTCCTGGAGTAAATAGTCTTCAAGACATGAAGCAATTTTGTTGGGCCATAAAATATAGGTCACTGACATACATTTACTTGAGAAATTAATCTGATGGTCACACTGATACATTATACCAACTATGATGTTAATCCATTGAATAATCTAAAAGATATTAAGCAAAATCACTAGACCATGAAATAAAGGTCATACTGATTAATATTTATTTACTTTGAGGTGAAAGTTGGGGTCACACTGTGTCATTATATGTAAATATGACATTTAGGTATCAAATAGTGGGAGATATAAGACAAAATCACAGGGCTATGAAATATAGGTCAGATAATCCCAAAATATGATAGTAATACATCAAATTGTCTTCAAGATGTAAAATAAAATCACTGGACTATGAAATATAGGTCACAATGACCTACATTTACTTTTAGGTCAACTGTTGGATCATACTAATTCATAATCCAAAATAATGATGTTCACACATCAATTAACATTCAAGATATGCGGCAAAATTACTGGACCATCAAATATAGGTCAAGGTGATCTACATTTGTTATGCTGTCAATCGTGGTGTTACACAGAACCAATGTTCCAAGTATCACATTAATCCAAGATATAAGGCAAAATCGCTGGAGCATGAAAATATGATCACAATGACCTTGACCTTATTACACTGAATGCTGATGTGATAAACATGTCTGATGCCCATCCTTCTTTAAGAAGTTGTTTATATAAACAAACATACTACTTTATTGAGGCATTAATCCATGAAATAGGCTTCAAAATATGTCAAAATCACTGAAGCATGAAAATAAGGTCACAATGACCTTGACCTTATTACACTGAATGTTGATTTGATAAACATGTCTGATGCCCATCCTTCTTTAATAAGAGGTTGTTTGTATAAACAAACTGCAATATACTACTTTATTGGGGTGTCCTAGATTTTGACCCAGGGGTCCATAGATGTAGAATGGAAGAGAACGCTCCCAGGTACCCCCACACCAAATATGAAAAGTTTTTGATCAGTGGCTGCAGAGTTATAGCAATCAAAAAACTTCGAAGTAAATCTTGATAATAGAAAGGGTTAACAGACTGAATCACACCCGGATTAACGGAAAGGACGAAAACTGTATACCCCTTCGTATGCCGGGGGGGGGGGGGGGGGGGGGGGTATAAACAAGAGGCCCATGGGCCACAATGCTCGCCTGAGTTAATTGCTGTGTTAATCAGGTCATTTACTCATCATTCCCTATTAGCCAGTCAAGTTTCAAGGCAATGGCTTAAACAGTTTTTGAGATATCTTGCTTACAAGTTTAAAATGCTGAAATTTTCAAAGGGCCATAAGTAAAACCAGTTTAAACCCCAGGGGCTTGATTGGCAGGATTTATGTACGGGACCACTAAACATTGCTACATACTAAATCCATAAACTGTGGGCCTGATGGTTTCAGAGAAGAAGATCATTTAAGTTTTTCCCATTATAAGTCTGTGGGAGTAAATGAACCATGGGGCATGGCAAATTTGGACCCCAGGGGCATGGTTGGCAGGATTTATGTAGGGGACCACTAAACATTGCTACATACTAAATATATGAGCTGTGGGCCTCATGGTTTCAGAGAAGAAGATTTTTTTAAGGTTTTCCCATTATAAGACTATGGGAGCTAATGACCCCCGGGGCATGGCCAATTTAGACCCCAGGGGCTTCATTGGCAGGATTTATGTAGGGGACGACTATACATTGCTATATACTAAAAATATAAGCTGTAGGCCTCATAGCTTCAGAGAAGAAGACTTTTAATTTTTTTCCCATTTTAAGTCTATGGGAGTTAATGACCCCCCGGGGCATGGCCAATTTGGACCCCAGGGGCATGGTTGGCAGGATTTATGTAGCAGACCACCAAACATCGCTACATACTTAATCTGTTAGCTCTGAGCCTCATGGTTTCAAAGAAGAAGATTTTTGAATGTTCCTTAGCTATATAGCTCTATATAAACATATGACCCCCTGGAGTGTTGCCAGTCTGTAGCCCAGGGGCTTGATTAGCAGGATTTATGAAGGGGACCACTAAACATTGCTATACACTAAATATATAAACTGTTTCAAGGTTTCAGAGAAGAAGATTTTTTTAGTTTTTTCCTTTATAAGTCTATGGAAGCTAATGACCCTGGGGCATGAACAGTTTAGACCCCAGAGTCTTGATTGGCATGATTTATGGTTTCAGAGAAGAAGATGTTTTAAGTTTTTCCAATTATAAGTCTATGGGAGCTAATGCACCCCGGGGCATGGCTGGTTTGGACCCAAGGGGCTTGATTGGCAGGATTTATGTAGGAGACCACTAAACACTGCTACATACTTAATCTGTTAGCTCTCTACCTCATGGTTTCAGAGAAGAAGATTTTTGAAGGTTATACACTATATAGCTCTATATATATATATGACCCCCTGAGGTATGGCCAGTTGGGAGCCCAGGGGCATGATTAGCAGGATTTATGTAGGGGACCACTACACATTGCTACATACTCAAAATATTAGCTGTGAGCCTCATGGTTTCAGAGAAGATTTTTTTAAGTTTTTCGCATTATAAGTCTATGGGAGCTAATGACCCCCGGTGCATGACCAGTTTGGACCCGAGGGGCTTGATTGGCAGGATTTATATAGTGGACCACTAAATATTGCTACAAACTAAATATGTAAGCTGTGGGCCTCATGGTTTCAGAGAAGAAGATTTTTTTAAGTTTTTTCAATTATAAATCTATGGGAGCTAATGACCCCCAGGCATGGCCAGTTTGGGCCCCAGGGGCTTGATTGGCAGGATTTATGTAGGGGGCCACAAAATATTGCTACATACTAAATATATAAGCTCTGGGCCTCATGGTTTCTGAGAAGAAGGTTTTTTAAGTTTTTCCCATTATAAGTCTATGTGACCTAATGACCCCCGGGGCATGGCCAGTTTGGGCCCCAGGGGCTTGATTGGCAGGATTTATAACATTGCTACATACTAAATATATAATCTCTGGGCCTCATGGCTTCACAGAAGAAGACTTTTTAAGTTTTTCACATTATAAGTCTATGAGGGCTAATGACCACCCGGGCATGGCAAGTTTGGAACCCAGGGGCTTGATTGGCAGGATTTATGTAGTGGACCACTACACACTGCTACATACTTAATGTATAAGCTCTGGGCCTCATGGTTTCAGAGAAGAAAATTTTTTTTTTCCCATTATAAGTCTATGGGAGTTAATGACCCCCGGGGTGTGGCCAATTTGGACCCCAGGGGCATAATGGCAGGATTTATGTAGGAGACCACTTAACATGGCTTCATAGTAAATCTATTAGCTCTCTGTCTCAGGGTTTCAGAGAAGAAGATTTTTGATGGTTCTTTAGCTATATAGCTCTATATAAGCATAAGACCCCTGGGGCGTGGCCAATTTGGACCCCAGGGTCTTGATTGGCAGGATTTATGTAGGGGACCACTACACATTGCTACGTACTAAATATACAAGCTCTGGGCTTCATGGTTTCAGAGAAGAAGATTTTTTAAGTTTTTCCCATTATAAGTCTATGGGAGCTAATGACCCCCCGAGCGTGGCCAGTTTTGGCCCCAGGGGCTTGATTGGCAGGATTTATGTAGTGGACTACTAAACATTGCTACATACTACATATGTAAGCTGTGGCCTCATGGTTTCAGAGAAGATTTTTTAATTTTTTCCCATTATAAGTCTATGGGAGCTAATGACCCCCGGGGCGTGGCCAGTTTGAACCTCAGGGGCTTGATTGGCAGGATTTTTGTAGGGGACCAATAAACATTGTTACATACTTAATATATAAGCTCTGGGCCTAATGGTTTCAGAGAAGAAGATTTTTTAAGTTTTTCCCATTATAAGTGTATGGGAGCTAATGACCCCCGGGGCATGGCCAGTCTGGACCCCAGGGGCTTGACTGGCAGGATTTATGTTGGGGGCCACAGAAAAATTGCTACCTACTAAATATATAAGCTCTTGGCCTCATGGTTTCACAGAAGAAGATTTTTTTAAAGTTTTTCCCATTATAAGTCTATGGGAGCTAATGACCCCTGGGGCATGGCTAGTTGGGCTCCAGGGGCTTGATTGGCAGGATTTATGTATGGGACCACTAAACATTGCTACATACTAAATATGTAAGCTGTGGGCTTCATGGTTTCAGAGAAGAAGATTTTTTTAAGTTTTTCCCATTATAAGTGTATGGGAACTAATGACCCCCAGGGCGTGGCCTGTTTGGGCCCCAGGGGCTTGATTGGCAGGATTTATGTAGGGGACCACTAAACATTGCTACATACTAAATATGTAAGCTGTGGGCCTCACGGTTTCAGAGAAGACGATTTTTTTTAAAGTTTTTCCATTATAAGTCTATGGGAGTTCACGACCCCCTGGTGCATGGCCAGTTTGGACCCCAGGGGCTTGATTGGCAGGATTTAAGTAGGGGACCACAAAATCTTGCTACATACAAAATATAATAGCCATGGGCCTCATGGTTTCAGAGAAGAAGATTTTTTAAGTTTTTCCCATTATAAGTCTATGGGAGCTATATCGCGGCATGGCGGCCATCTTGATTTATGGACCATGAGCATTTTTACAAATTTTCAATCCCCCTTTAACACAAGGCTCCACATAAAAATTGAAGAAATTTGGCCCAGGGGTTTCAGAGGAGAAGTCATTCAAAGGTGTAAATGTACTGACAGATGGACGAACAGAAGGACGGACGGACAGATGACAGACAACAGACGGAGAGTGATCACAATAGCTCATCCTGTCCTGAGCCTTTGGCTCAGGTGAGCTAAAAATACTATAATTGTTAAATAATATATAGGAGGCTTAAAAATGGTTAACCTTAAAGCATTTATTGCAGCTCTTAAGTCTTCATGGGTTAAAAGATTATTAAATACCGACAGCAAGTGGCAGGCATTCATAAAAATTCACATAGAGACGGATAAAGAGACTGGTTGCCACAATAAATACATAGAAGAAAAAATAAAGGTAATTAAAAATCAATTTTGGGTTGAAGCATTACAAGTTTATATTAATATTGTAGAAACATACAAGTAACCAAAGATGTGGTCTTGAAAAGCCCAATTTATTACAATCATAATGTCACAGAAGGTGGTGCATGTTTTTTCTACAAGGGATGGTTCCAAAAAGGTGTGAAATACTTAAAAGATTTTGTAAAAGAAAATGGTGAATTCTATACCTGGGAAGAATTCTCACAGACTATAAATAGACAAACAAATTACCTCCAGTACTATGGAACCTTAAATGTCCCCAAAGAATATATAAAAAAATGAATATAACATGTTTGCATAAAGAACAGAACCCTTTTGTACCAAGTCATATTTCTCCTCTGTTACAACAAAGAAAAGGATCACAAGTAATGTATAATATTCTTAATAAAAACAATGAAATCCAACTGGAAAACTTACATGGAATAAAATATATAAGTTTCAAGAGGAAGAATGGAAACAAATATATATATACCTTTTTAAAATTACAAACTACTCAGTTATTAGATGGTTCCGGATCTGTACTAACCATAACATACTTGTGACAATTAAACTACTTTGTCATATGAAAATAAAAATGACCCTAGGTGCACCTTTTGTGCCATTCATGATGAAAATACTTCTCATCTATTATGGAAATGCCAAAAAAACACAAAATTTTATTAGAGAACTAACAAACTGGCTTCAAGGTTTTAACATTCAATGTTCTCATTCAGAAGAATACTTCATTTTTGGTCTACAGAAAGAAAGAATGGCTTGCAAAACTCTAAACTTTATTTTTTTATATGCAAAATACTTCATATATTGTGCACCCTGCAATAAACAAACATTACTACTTAGCATATTTAAAAAAAAACAAAACTATCATTTATGTATAAAGTGCATATGGAAAAAGCATTATCAAATAATAAATTCATCAATTTCCAACAAGAATGGCAGCCATATCAATCACTTATTAACAGCATATAATCTATTAGATAATAAAACAGTTTGAGTAAAATAACATAGGTAAATACATGTATATGTATAAATAGGATAATTATAAGTAAAGTACACCAGAAATGTCATTACACCAAATAGGTTATTCATGTCTGAGCCAAGCTTACAAACAATACACACACAAAAAAAAATACATTAGAAAAATTTAAAATGAAAAAAAAAAAAAAAAATTATTGCCTAAAAATCTGGGCATATCCCTAAATTTCTCCACCCCAGACCTCCCAGAAATGTTGCCAGGCCAAAAAATGAGTATGCTAATTGTACAAATAGTTAGATTTTGCTATTGTATGTTACTGTAATACATGTTATGACCAGAAACAATGCATAAAATTGGATAGAGGACTATAAATTTGGCCAATATAAAAAAAGAATACAGGACATAATATGTATTAAAATATTATCTTTCTCTATAAGTACCTTTACTATAAAAATAAATTAAATAAATGAATATCAATAAGTTGTAGTGTAATAGGTGTACTGTCTGCAGAAAAAAAAATACAGTGAGAATGATGGCAGTGCACCTGGATGAATGGAAAGAGAATGATTTTTTTTTTCTTTGTAAAAATAAATTGTTTACTCCAAGGAGAGCTCGGATCCTGTGGAAGTGATTTGTAATGAGCAAAATATTATTAATAAAATTTAACATACAAAATACAAAAAAGAAGATTTTTAAGTTTTTTACCCAATATAAGTCTATGGGCGCTAATGACCCCCTGGGGCGTGGCCAGTTTGGACCCCAGGGGCTGGATTGGCACGATTTATGTAGGAGACCACTAAACATAGCTATCTAATCTCTTAGCTCTGGGCCTCAGGGTTTCAGAGAAGAAAATTTTTGAAGGTTCTTAAATTTAGCTATATTGCTCTATATAAACATATGACCCCCTGGGGTGTGGCCAGTTTGGAGTCCAGGGACTTGATTGGCAGGATTTATGTAGGGTATCACTAAACATTGCTATATACTAAATATATAAGCTGAGGGCCTCATGGTTTCAGAGAAGGAGATTTTTTCAAGTTTTTCCCATTGTAAGTCTATGGAAGCTAATGACCCCTGGGGCATGGCCAGTTTGAGCCCCAGGGGCTTGATTGGCAGGATTTATGTAGGGGACCACTAAACATTGCTGCACACTAAATATATAAGCTGTGGGCCTCATGGTTTCAGAGAAGATTTTTTAAGTTTCTCCCATTATAAGTCTATGGAGGCTAATGACCCCCAGGGCATGGCCAATTTAGAACCTTGATTGGCAGGATTTATGTAGGAGACCACTAAACATAGCTACAAACTTAATCTGTTAGCTCTCAGCCTCATGGTTTCAGAGAAGAAGATTTTTGAAGGTTCTTTAGCTATATAGATCTATTTAAAAATATGACGCCCTGGACCGTGGCCAGTTTGGAGCCAGGGGCTTCATTGGCAGGATTTATGTAGGGGACCATTAAACATGCTACATACTAAATATAAAAGCTGTGGGCCTCATGGTTTCAGAGAAGAAGATTTTTTAAGTTTTTCCCATTAAAAGTCTATGGAAGCTAATGACCCCCAGAGCATGGCCAGTTTGGACCCCAGGGGCTTGATTGGCAGGATTTATGTAGGAGACCACTAAACATTGCTGCACACTAAATATATAAGCTGTGGGCCTCATGGTTTCAGAGAAGAAGATTTTTTAAGTTTTTCCCATTGTAAGTCAATGGAAGCTAATGACCCCCGGGGCATGGCCAATTTAGAACCCAGGGGCTTGATTGGCAGGATTTATTTAGGACACCACTAAACATAGCTACATACTTAATCTGTTAACTCTCAGCCTAATGGTTTCTGAGAAGAAGATTTTTGAAGGTTCTTTAGCTATATAGTTCTATATAAACATATGACCCACAAGGGCTTGGCCACTTTGGAGCCCAGGGGCTTGATTGGCAGGATTTATGTAGGGGACCACTTAACATTGCTTCATACTAAATATAAAAGTTGTGAACATATGACCCACTAGGGCTTGGCCAATTTGGAGCCCAGGGGTTTGATTGGCAGTATTTATGTAGGGGACCAAATAACATTGCTGCATACTAAATATATAAGTTGTGGGCCTCATGGTTTCAGAGAAGTTTTTTTTTAAGTTTTTCCCATTATAAGTCTATGGGAGCTAATGACCCCCAGGTGCGGCCAGTTTGGGTCCCAGGGGCTTGATTGGCAGGATTTATGTAGGGGACCACTAAACATTGCAACATACTAAATATATATGCTGTGGGCCTCATGGTTTCTGAGAAGAAGATTTTTAAAGTTTTCCCCATTATAACTCTATGGGAGCTATATATGGGCATGGCGGCCATCTTGATTCAATCCCCCTTTAACACAAAGCCCCACATGAAGTTTGAAGAAATTTGGCCCAGGGGTTTCAGAGGAGAAGTCATTCAAAGGTGTGAATAGAGAACAGATGGTTGGACAACAGACAGGGCTGAAGGCTAAGGAGAGCTAAAAAGTAAAGGGCCTAAGATTTGGCCTTGTGGAACACCAGCTGTTTCATTAAAGTAAGAGGACATTTTCTGTTTATTACTAATCTTTGCTTTTTGTTAGACAGATAATTAGCAAACCAATTTAACAAATTATCTGAAATGCCTATGGCTTTAAGTTTATGCAGTAACCCCTTATGCCAGACCCTGTCGAAAGCTTTTGTAATATCCAAATAGACTACTCTAACTTCTTTGCCATTATCCAAATATGCTCGTTATGAAACAGAGTGAAACGAAATGAAACAATGAAACATACAGCTTTCTTTTTTTATAAACTAATTTCTGTTTCGTAACAAATGAAACGAATAAGATATAGAGGAAAATCTCTGAAACAGGATGTAACAGACCAAACAATTTGAAATGTGCTCGTTACGAAACAGAGTGAAACGAAATGAAACGATAAAACATACATCTTTTTTTTTTTATAAACCCATTTCTGTTTCGTAACAAATGAAATGAATAAGATATAGAGGAAAATCTGTGAAACAGGATGTAACAGACCAAACAATTTGAAATATGCTCGTTACGAAACAGAGTGAAACAGAATGAAACGATGAAACATACATCTTTTTTTTTATAAACCCATTTCTGTTTCGTAACAAATGAAACAAATAAGATATAGAGGAAAATCTCTGAAACAGGATGAAACAGACCAAACAATTTGAAATATGCTCGTTACGAAACAGAGTGAAACTGAATGAAACGATGAAACATACATCTTTTTTTTTTTATAAACCCATTTCTGTTTCGTAACAAATGAAACGATTAAGATATACAGGGAAAACTCTGAAACAGGATGAAACAAACCAAAAAATTTAAAATATGCTTGTTACGAAACAGAGTGAAACGAAATGAAACGATGAAACATACAGCTTTTTTTTTTATAAACTAATTTCTGTTCCGTAACAAATGAAACGAATAAGATATAGAGGAAAATCTCTGAAACAGGATGTAACAGACCAAACAATTTGAAATATGCTCGTTACGAAACAGAGTGAAACGAAATGAAACGATGCTTTGAACAAATCTTTTGGTCTGTTTCATCATGTTTCACAGTTTTCCCTATGTATCTTAATCGTTTCATTTGTTATGAAACAGAAATGGGGTTTATAAATAAAAAAAGTAAAATTGAAAGACTAAGAATAGTATCTGTTTCATTGTTTCATCACGTTACGCCCTGTTTCGTAACCAGCAGAGACCAAGGTTGTAGGTCTGTTTCATTGTGTTTCGCCTTGTTTTGTAACAAGCACTGACCATGGTTTTTGGTCTGTTTCATCGTGTGTCAGAGTTTTCTCTATATATCTTAATCGTTTCATTTGTTACGAAACAGAAATGGGCTTACAAAAAAATAAAAAAATTTCTTGGCTAAGAAAAGTACATGTATCTGTTTCATTGTTACATTTCGTTTCACCCTGTTTCGTAACAAGCACTGACCTGGGTGTTTGAACTGTTTCATCCTGTTTCAGAGTTTTTCCTATATATCTTATTCATTTCATTTGTTACAAAACAGAAATGGGTTTATTAAAAAAATATATCTGTTTCATCGTTTCATATCGTTTCACCTTATTTCGTAACAAGCACTGACCATGGTTTCTGGTCTGTTACATCCTGTTTCAGAGTTTTCTCTA
This sequence comes from Anodontia alba, assembly GCA_964016985.1. Lineage (NCBI taxonomy): Eukaryota > Metazoa > Mollusca > Bivalvia > Lucinida > Lucinidae > Anodontia > Anodontia alba. The sequence goes on along the minus strand of OZ024824.1, from coordinate 50,378,946 downwards.
TATATTGTAATCGTTTCATTTGTTACGAAACAGAAATAGGCTGAAAAATATATTTCTTGGAAAAGTATCTGTTTCATCGTTTCATTCTGTTTCACCCTGTTTCATAACAAGCTTTGAACAAGTCTTTTGGTCTGTTACATCCTGTTTCAGAGATTTTCTTCTATATGTTATTCGTTTCATTTGTTACGAAACAGAAATGGGTCTATAAAAAAAAAGATGTATGTTTCATCGTTTCATTCCGTTTCACTCTGTTTCGTAATGAGTTTGAATAAGTCTTTTGGTCTGTTACATCCTGTTTCAGAGTTTTTCTTATATATCTTAATCGTTTCATTTGTTACGAAACAGAAATGGGTTTATATAAAAAAAAAAAAAAGATGTATGTTTCATCGTTTCATTCCGTTTCACTCTGTTTCTTAACGAGCATATTTCAAATTTTTTGGTCTGTTTCATCCTGTTTCAGAGATTTTCCACTATATCTTATTCATTTCATTTGTTACGAAACAGAAATGGGTTTATAAAAAAAAAAGATGTATGTTTCATCGTTTCATTCCGTTTCACCCTGTTTCGTAACGAGCTTTGAACATGTCTTCTGGTCTGTTACATCCTGTTTCAGAGTTTTTCCTATATATCTTAATCGTTTCATTTGTTACGAAACAGAAATGGGTTTATAAAAAAAAAAAAGATGAATGTTTCATTTCGTTTCACTCTGTTTCGTAACGAGCATATTTTAAATTTTTTGGTCTGTTACATCCTGTTTCAGAGTTTTCCCTATATATCTTAATCGTTTCATTTGTTACGAAACAGAAATGGGTTTATAAAAAAAAAAGATGTATGTTTCATCGTTTCATTCCGTTTCACCCTGTTTCGTAACGAGCTTTGAACAAGTCTTTTGGTCTGTTACATCCTGTTTCAGAGTTTTTCCTATATATCTTAATCGTTTCATTTGTTACGAAACAGAAATGGGTTTATGAAAAAAAACAAAAGATGAATGTTTCATCGTTTCATTTCGTTTCACTCTGTTTCGTAACGAGCATATTTTAAATTTTTTGGTCTGTTTCATCCTGTTTCAGAGTTTTCCCTATATATCTTAGTCGTTTCATTTGTTACGAAACAGAAATGGGTTTATAAAAAAAAAAGATGTATGTTTCATCATTTCATTCTGTTTCACCCTGTTTCGTAACGAGCTTTGAACAAGTCTTTTGGTCTGTTACATCCTGTTTCAGAGTTTTTCCTATATATCTTAATCGTTTCATTTGTTACGAAACAGAAATGGGTTTATAAAAAAAAAAAAAGATGAATGTTTCAATGTTTCATTTCGTTTCACTCTGTTTCGTAACAAGCATATTTGAATTTTTTTGGTCTGCTTCATCCTGTTTCAGAGTTATCCCTATATATCTTAATCGTTTCATTTGTTACGAAACAGAAATGGGTTAATAAAAAAGAAAAAAATGTATGTTTCATCGTTTCATTTCGTTTCACTCTGTTTCGTAACGAGCATATTTCAAATTTTATGGTCTGTTTCATCCTGTTTCAGAGATTTTCCACTATATCTTATTCGTTTCATTTGTTACGAAACAGAAATGGGCTTATAAAAAAAAAAGATGTATGTTTCATCATTTCATTCCGTTTCACCCTGTTTCGTAACGAGCTTTGAACAAGTCTTTTGGTCTGTTACATCCTGTTTCAGAGTTTTTCCTATATATCTTAATCGTTTCATTTGTTACGAAACAGAAATGGGTTTATAAAAAAAAAAAAAAAAGAATGTTTCATCGTTTCAGTTCGTTTCACTCTGTTTCGTAACGAGCATATTTTAAATTTTTTGGTCTGTTTCATCCTGTTTCAGAGTTTTCCCTATATATCTTAATCGTTTCATTTGTTACGAAACAGAAATGGGTTTATGAAAAAAAAAGATGTATGTTTCATCGTTTCATTCCGTTTCACCCTGTTTCGTAACGAGCTTTGAACAAGTCTTTTGGTCTGTTACATCCTGTTTCAGAGTTTTTCCTATATATCTTAATCGTTTCATTTGGTACGAAACAGAAATGGGTTTATAAAAAAAAAAAAAGATGAATGTTTCATTGTTTCATTTCGTTTCACTCTGTTTCGTAACAAGCATATTTTAAATTTTTTGGTCTGTTTCATCCTGTTTCAGAGTTTTCCTATATATCTTAATCGTTTCATTTGTAACAAAACAGAAATGGGTTTATAAAAAAAAAAAAAGATGTATGTTTCATCATTTCATTTCATTTCACTCTGTTTCGTAACGAGCATATTTCAAATTTTTTGGTCTGTTTCATCCTGTTTCAGAGATTTTCCACTATATCTTATTCGTTTCATTTGTTACGAAACAGAAATGAGTTTATAAAAAAAAAAGATGTATATTTCATCATTTCATTCCGTTTCACCCTGTATCGTAACGAGCTTTGAACAAGTCTTTTGGTCTGTTACATCCTGTTTCAGTGTTTTTCCTATATATCTTCATCGTTTCATTTGTTACGAAACAGAAATAGGTTTATAAAAAAAAAAAAGATGTATGTTTCATTGTTACATTTCATTTCACCCTGTTTCGTAACGAGCTTTGAACAAGTCTTTTGGTCTGTTTCATCCTGTATCAGAGTTTTTCCTATATATCTTAATCGTTTCATTTGTTACGAAACAGAAATGGGTTTATCAAAAAAAAAGAAGATGTATGTTTCATTGTTACATTTCGTTTCACCCTGTTTCGTAATGAGCTTTGAACAAGTCTTTTGGTCTTTTTCATCCTGTTTCACAGTTTTTCTTATATATCTTAATCGTTTCATTTGTTACGAAACAGAAATGGGTTTATAAAAAAAAAAAAAAAGATGTTTGTTTCATCGTTTCATTCCGTTTCACTCTGTTTCGTAACGAGCATATTTCCAATTGTTTGGTCTGTTACATCCAGTTTCAGAGATTTTCCTCTATGTCTTATACATTTCATTTGTTACAAAACAGAAATGGGCTTATAAAAAAAAAAATGCTTGGCTAAGAAAAGTATCTGTTTCATTGTTACATTACGTTACACCCTGTTTCGTAACAAGCACTGACCAAGGTGTTTGAACTGTTTCATCCTGTTTCGTAACAAATGAAACGAATGAAACAGACCATCAGTGAGAACTGCTATTGGTCTGTTTCATTTGTTTCATTCTTTTTCAGTCCATTTTAGAGTATTCCTTATATATTTCAATTGTTTCATCTGTTTCTGTTACGGAGAAAAAAACGTGCCCAAAAAAAACCTGTGTTGTTTTTGTGCAGTATCTATGTACAACCCTTGATTAATCTGAAGTGCATTCTGAATGCTATAAAACAAAACAGTATTTTGTTCCTGAAACGCAGCATAATTTACTAATGGTATCCATATTGTTAAAAGCATTGGATAATGTGCACTGCCACACTGAGATAGTCTTTAACTTGGGCCTTCCTCAATGCCAAGTAAGAAGACCATGTGATGCGCCAGCAGGGAAAGAAGACCCTGGGAAGCACCAGCGGGGAAAGAAAACCCTGCCGAGCTTGTCTCTTGTGTAATTTTAGCTCTGGCAGCCATTTTGTTCAGCCTAGTGGAACCATTTTAGCAATTTTGGTAGAAAGACACATGAGAAACATATCTGTGAAATTATTTTGAAATCGGGCCACTGGTCGCGGAGGAGATGTCCTTTAAAGGTTTTTCTATTTTTAGCTCTGGCGACCATTTTCTTCAGCAGAGCAGAACCATTTGAGCAATTTTGGTAGAAAGACATATGAGAAACATATATGTGAAATTATTTTGAAACCGGGCCACTGGTCGCGGAGGAGATGTCCTTTAAAGGTTTTTCTATTTTTAGCTCTGGCGACCATTTTCTTCAGCAGAGCAGAACCATTTGAGCAATTTTGGTTAAGGGGCATAAGAGGAACATTTCTGTGAAATTATTTTGAAATCCGGCCACTGTCCTCAGAGATGTTGTTTAAAGGGTTTTCTATTTTTAGCTCTGGCAATCATTTTGTTTAGCAGAGCAGGACTATTTTAGCAATTTTGGCAAAGGGGGCTAAGAGTAACATTTCTGTGAGATCATTTTGAAATTGGGCCACTGGCCAAGAATGAGAAGTTGTTTAAAGTTTTTTTCTATTTTTAGCTCTGGTGGCCATTTTGTTCAGCCAAGCGGAACCATTTTAGCAATTTTGGTAAAGGGCCATAAGAGGAACACTCCTGTGAAATTACTTTGAAATCGGGCCACTGGCCAAGGAGGAGATGTCTTATAACTGTTTTTCTTCTTTTAGCTTGGGCGGCCATTTTGTTCAGCCGAGCAGAACCATTTTAGCAATTTTGGTAAAGGGTCATAAGAGGAAGAGTGCAAATATTTTTAAATTGGGCCACTGGCCCAGGGGTTTGAATATTGTTCTATTTTTAGCTCTGGCAGCTATGTTGTTCAATGGAGATGAACCATTTGAGCAATTTTGGTACAGGGGCATAAGAGGAACATTTGTGTGAAAATATTCTGAAATTGGCTCAGTGGTTTAGAAGGAGAAGTCATTTGAAAAACTGTTGAGGACACATGACACACAATGGATGCCGGACACAGGCGGATCACAATAGCTCACCTTGAGCACCTTGTGCTCAGGTGAGCTAACAAGATGGTGGCTGTGGTGGCCATCTTGGATTTCCGATCTACACAATCTTAGCTATTTTAGATCTAAAGGTCATCCTGTTAATACAGTGTAAGTTTCAACTCAAATCTCCCAATGGTTCAGGAGGATAAGTCACAAAAATTGGTTTTGAAAATGTCAGCTCTGTTGGCCATCTTAGATTTCTAATCAGCAAAATTTGATAAACTTTTGATCTACAAGTTATTCTGTTCCTACAATGTAAGTTTCAACTCAAACCACCCAATGGCTCAAAATCAATTTTCAAGCTGGTGGGTGTGATGGTCATTTTGGATTTCCATTCTACATGATTTTAGCTACTTTTATATCTACTGGTCGGCCTGTTGCTCCATCATAAGTTTCGACTTAATTGGCAGAGTGGTTTGCGAGGAGATGTCAAAAATAGATTTTCTGATTGACACAATTTTAGGCATTTTTTATTTAGAGACCATCCTGTTGCTACAGTGTGTTTCAACTCAAATCGCCCAAAGGTTTTGGAGGAGGTCAAAAATTAGTTTTCAAGATGGCAGCTATGGCAGCCATTTTGGATTTCCTATCGGCATGATTTTAGCTATTTTTCATTTACAAGTCAGCCTGTTGCTACATCATAAGTTTCAACTTAATTCACCTTATGATTTGTGAGATGTCCAAAACAGATTTTCAAGATGGCGGCCATCTTGGATTTCTAGTCGACATGATTTTAGCTTGTTTCAATCCAGAAATCATCCTGTTGCTACAGAGCAAGTTTCTGCTAAAATCGACCAAAAATTTGGGAAAAGATGTCAAAATTTGATTTTCAAGATGGCGGCTAGGATTCTTGATCAGCTCAGTTTTAGCTATTTCGTGTCTACTAGGCACCCTGATGCTCCTCATCAAGTTTCAATTCAGTTGGATCATAGAGGAGTTGTCTCAAATATGAATTCTCAACATTTTTCCCATATAAATGTATAGGGCCCATCCAAATGCATGGGAAAGCAAATGTGACCTTGCCTTAAAAATGTCAAATGTCAACGTAGGACCATCATTTTAGCAACTTTGGTAGACCTCCTGTCCCTGATTATTTATGCAAAGATTAGGCCCAAGGGCTTATTTGGTTCAGGAGATTTTTAAAGGTTTTTACCATATATGGGTATGGTCGCCATCTTGGTCAATGGATCGCAACCATTTTAGCAATCTTTTGTTCCCCTGCCCCAAGGAGGCTCCACATGAAATTTGAGCAAAATAGGCCTGGCGGCTTCAGAGGAGAAGTTGTTTGAAATCCTCAACATTTTTTCCAGGGCCCAATTTGTAAGTTCATCAAAGATAAATTTTGCATGAAAAAAAAAAAATAGTAGACTGATCCTTTTGTTTGTGTTGAGGTTTTATGGCCCAGTCAACCCAATAGGGTCATGTTGAGCACGGTCAGTTTACCTAACCACACGTTTACTGGGCAGGCTTAGTCCTCTAAGCGGTTAACCAGTATTGTGCATTCTTTTGCCAGAAACTGACAACTGCCCTTCTTGAATCAGCGGAAGGGAGAGAATGACCGTAGAAAATATTTCATGATCAATCTCCACGAAAGAATGTTGCCGACCTCAGCGGGGGTCGAACACGCGACCTCCTGGTCTCCAGTCAGACGCGCATCCAACTGAGCCACTGAGGCAGGCGACTGATCCTAAATGTCTTAGTAAGCAAACCACATACTACCAGTTACGGTTGTCATATACCATGAATTACTCATCTTGAGGCATTCTTAACAAAATCAGCTTTTGCCAAATTCCTAAGCAATTCAATATGTCAAGATGATGCAATTTTGCTACTCTGACTTTGGTTAGTAATGTATGGAGACAAAGCAGCTCCAGCCAACTCATTTCCTATAGTAAATTAGGTACGTTTCTACTCATATTCAGCTGAGAATTCGACCTTAGTGAAATATGATGCATTTTAGCACCTCCAAACTTAGTCTATAACATACCTAAAGTACTGCATGTTACACATAGGAACATCGTTTTTTACAAAGAATTAGTGCAAAAAATTTGGTGTGTGGTATATGTGGGTGCGTGTAAAACGCAGCAAAATATGGTAATGTTAGATCAATATACAGGACATGATGACCTTTTTTTGGCAAGTGACAAAGTGCATAAACTACGGTATTTACCCTAAATACTGGACACATAGCTCCTTACCATGTGTTATATATAGGGTGTTCAATTATTTTAAGTATCATGTTTACTATGTTTCTATAAACAGAACTCTCTGAAAAACAACGTTTACAATAACATGTTGTTTATGTTCTTGATTCTGGACTGAATTATTTAAGGTATGTCATAGAATATTTAGAATGTTCTTGACTAAAACTGGAAAATGAGTGATGCCTCTAGTTAATTCTTTTTCTAGAATGTCCTTTGATATTATATAAGGAGAAAAGATTTTCATATGGGCATCTTTGTGTACTTTCATTGGAAATTATTCTATACTGGGTTACTTTAATATTTTATTCATTCTGGACTTAAATTCAGGTTCAGGGACTTTCAAATTGTGGGATCAGAAACTGTTATTCAAACGATTTGATTTATAAATTCTTGTGGATAATTTCTGTGGGACTTTGTGACATGAACTTGAAAGGTACTGTTTACTTACATTCTTTTGTTTTGAATCTTGTCTTATTTTTTTTGCGAATAAATATTGTTAATAATTTAAAGCTTGTTGCTGGTTTCACTTTCATTTCTTTCTCGTTACGCCTGGCTCATAACAGAAATTGGGGGCTCATCCAGTATCGAACATTTTCTTCTGTTTAAACAAGTTTAAGCTTTTTAAAGAAAGAAATATATATATATATCTATATATATATATATATATATATATATATATATATATATATATATATATATATATATATATATATATATATATATATATATATATATATATAAAATTGTTTGCTATAAAACAAGTACTGACTTTTAAAAAAATTCAGTAAAATATAAAAATCTTTTTTGATAAAAAAAAACAAGTATTGACTTTCAAAAAACATAAGTAAATAATAAGAAAAAAAACAAAAACAAAAAAAAAAACAACAAGTACTGACTTTTGAAAAATATAAATAAATAAACTCTTTGATTCTGATTGATAAATTTACTTGATAAAACCAACAAAAAACCATCATATCATTTGATCTCAATGCTTTTATCACTGCATTTTTGCAGGAGCTGTTAAATTTGGCCAAACATTCAGATTTGTTGGACATTGCTGCTCACTATGAGTTGACTACCGTCACCAAGTCCATGTTAAAACAGGAAATAAAAAATATTTTGCTTCAATTTCTGGTTGATAGGGAAATTCTAGATTCTTCTGCTTTGTCTCTTGTTCTTGTTACACAGACAGGTTTGCAAATGCGAGAGCTTGAGATTCAGAAACAAAATGAACTTGAAAATTTAAGATTAGAGCAAGAAAAATTTAAAATTGAACAAGAAAGACAAATGCAGAAAGAAAGAATAGAAATGGAAGAAAGAATTCAGAAAGAAAAATTAGAAGAAAAAGACAGAGACAATTCAGTTTAAGAATAAAAGAATTAGAAATGCAAAACAAGATGGTAAAACTGCAATCGTTAGACTTTGGCATTCATTTTGATGTTACCAAACACATCAGATTATTACCTCCATTTCAGGAAAAAGAGGATGACAAGTATTTTCTTCATTTTCAAAAAGTAGCATAAAATTTAAAATGGCTAAAGGAGCATTGGACTTTGCTTTTGCAAAGTGTTATAATTGGGAAGGCTTGAGAAATTTATACTCAGCTGACTGCTGAGCAGAGCTCTAGTTATGATACTGTAAAGGAATTAATTCTTAAGGCTTATGAGTTGGTCCCTGAGGTTTACAGGCAAAAATTTAGGAATTGTAAGAAAGAAAATGAACAGACTCATGTAGAATTTGCAAGAACTAAAGAACAGTTATTTGATAGGTGGTGCTCTTCGAAGAAAATTGGCTCTGATCATGAAAAACTTAGGCAGCTCATGCTTGTAGAGGAGTTCAAAAGGTGCATAAATTCAGACATTAAGTCCTTTTTAGATGAGAAACAAGTTGAAACTTTGGAAGCTGCAGCTCGACTTGCAGACGATTATGCTTTAACACATAAGGTTTCCTTTATTAATAAGTCAAATCCTTCTAGAAGACCATTTTTCCCACAATCAGGATCAAAACCTAGTCCTAGTAATCCACCTGGTAGTTATAGCCAAACATTTTTTCCCTAACCCAAACTTTCTGGTGAAAACGAGGATCAAAACCCCTTCTCTCAACCAGTTTGCAATTATTGCAAAAAAGACAGGTTTTGTTTGTGTTGTGGTTTTACGGCCCAGTCAACCCAATGGGGTCATGTCGAGCGCGGTCAGTTTACCTAACCACACGTTTACTGGGCAGGCTTAGTCCTCTAAGCGGTTAACCAGTATTGTGCACATTCTTTCGCCAGAAACTGACAACTGACCTTCTTGAATCAGCGGAAGGGAGAGAATGGCCATAGATAATATTTCATGATCAATCTCCACGAAAGAATGTTGCCGACCTCGGTGGGGGTTGAACCCGCGACCTCCTGGTCTCCAGTCTGACGGCGCATCCAACTGAGCCACCGAGGCAGGTCATATTATTTCTGAGTGCTTACATTTGAAAAGTGAGACTTAAGTGACAAGTCAGAGTCCAGTCATTACTCTTCAATATCAAATGACCAAGGTCAAAGTCATGACTTGGTGTCAAGGTCACAACTTTATAGGGAACAGCATAATGATCCTGAAAGTTTGCCTTTACTTTACTTGAAAGGGTTTTTGATGAGAAAGAAATAGATCAAGTCCCAGTCTGTTTCTATGTCAAAAATGGCATTTTAATGAGAAAATGGCATCCTCCTGATGTCTCAGCAGAAGACGAGTGGACTGTTAACCACCAAATACAGGTTCCAAAGGTTTATCGCCCTGAAATTTTGAACTTGGCCCATGAGACTCCCATGTCAGGTCATTTATGTGTAAACAAGACCTATCACAAAATTCTTAACCATTTTTACTGGCCAGGGTTAAAATCTGATGTTTCAGTTTTGCAAATCTTGCCATACTTCTCAGATGGTAGGAAAACCCAACCAGATAATACCAAACGCTCACTTACAGCCAATTCCTGCTTTTGATGAACCTTTTAGCAGAATAATTATTGACTGTGTTGGTCCTTTGCCCAAAACCAAGTCAGGCCATGAGTGTCTTCTCACTATAATGTGTGCTTCCACACATTTCCCAGAACCCATTCCACTTAGGAATATTAAAATAAGAACATTGTTAGGGCTCTGGTAAAGTTTTTCACATTTGCAGTCCTCCCAAAGTTTGTTCAGTCGGATCAGGGCTCAAATTTCATGTCAGGAATTTTTCAGCAGGTCATGCATGAGTTGGGCACTACTCAATATAAGTCATCGCCTTACCATCCTGAAAGTCAAGGTGCCCTGGAAAGATTTCATCAGACACTGAAAAATATGATCAGATCATACTGCTTTGACACTGAAAAAGACTTGGATGAGGGCATCCGTTTGTTGTTGTTTTCGGTTAGAGAATCTGTTCAGGAATCTCTTGGTTTCAGCCCATTTGAGATGGTGTTTGGCCACACTGTGCATGGACCTTTGAAACTTTCGAAAGAGAAATTTCTCTCAAATGATGATAGTTCTTTGAACTTTCTTCAGTATGTATCAGATTTTAAAAACCGACTGTCAAAAGCTTGTGAGTCTGCTTGGACCAATCTTAAGTCAGCATAAAAGAAAATGAAACATTGGTATGATGAAAAGGCGAAAAAAAAAAAATCATGCCTGGAGACAGGGTACTTGCTCTTTTTGCTATTCCTGGCAAACCATTGCAAGCCCGATATTATGGCCCTTACACTGTAGATAAACAGATTAGTGATGTAAATTGCATTGAAACACTCATGGGAGACGCAAACAAAAACAAGTATGTCATGTTAACATGCTTAAACAATACATTGATAGGGATATCTCTTCTGTTACACCAATTAGTGTTGTTAATTCCATCCCTCAGAAACAAAGTGAAAGGGACTCTGAAGACATGAACTTGATCAAATCTGATCCTGCATCATCAAAACTCCAGAATTCTGACATTCTAAAGGATCTCGACCAGAAATTTTCACACCTAGATCCAGTTCAAAGAAAGGAATTGAAACAGTTAATTCATGAATACGAACACTTATTTCCGGACATTCCTACAAGGACTGACAAAATTTATCATGATGTGAATGTTGAGGATTCACAACCTGTAAAACAACATCCATATAGAATGAACCAAACAAAACAAAAATATCTTAAGGAGGAAATTCAGTATTTGCTGGACAATGATTTCATTGAACCAAGCCGAAGTGAATGGAGTTCACCTTGCATTCTTGTCCCAAAACTTGATGGAATATATTGGCTGTGCACTGATTACAGGAAGGTCAATAATTTGAGTAAAACAGACACTTTTCCCATCCCAAGAATGGATGACTGTATTGACAAAATCGGAAATTCAAAATTTATAACTAAATTCGATCTTCTGAAAGGACTTTGGCAAATTCCTCTCACAGAAAGAGCCAAAGAGATCTCAGCATTTGTTACTCCTGATGGATTACATCACTATAAAGTAATGCCGTTTGGAATGAAAAACTCTCCAGCAACATTTCAACACTTAATCAACACCATAATAGCTGGAATCGAGCATTGAGAGGCTTACATCGATGATGCCATCATATACAATGATGAGTGGAATCACCATCTGGGGACTATCAAAGCATTCTTTGATAAACTTAGTGAAGCAAAACTGACACTAAACCTTGCTAAAAGTGAATTCTGTCATGCAACTAACATCTCTAGGACATGTTGTGGGTCAAGGTCAGGTTAAACCTAAAGAAGCTAAAGTTGAAGCTATTTCAGATTTTCTGGTGCCCACATGCAAAAGACAACTGATGAGGTTTCTTGGTATGGCCGGTTATTACAGAAAATTCTGTAATAATTTTTCTGTCATTGCTGAGCCATTGACTAATCTACTTGGTAAAAAAATGAGGTTTAAGTGGACCAGTGATTGTCAGAATGCCTTTGATAAACTAAAAGCCATACTGAGGAATGAGCCAGTTCTCTTGGCACCAAATTTTAATAAAGAATTTAAGCTAGCTGTAGATGCAAGTGATGTTGGTGCAGGTGGTGTATTGCTGCAAGTGGATGACAATAGTATGGATAATCCAGTTTGTTACTTTTCCAAAAAGTTTAACAAACATCAAAAGAATTATTCTACAGTAGAGAAAGAATGTTTGTCTCTCATTCTTGCTCTGCAACATTTTGAAGTTTATCTAACTTCTTCATTCTTACCTATTGTTGTTTTCAATGATCACAATCCACTGACTTTTATCCATAAGATGAAAAACAAGAATCAGAGGTTACTTAGATGGAGCCTGTTGTTACAGGAATACAATCTTGACATCAGGCATATCAGAGGAAAAGATAATATTATTCCTGATGCCTTGTCTAGAGCATGATGTCTTGATCTGTGGTTTCCTATAACTTGCTGTGTATAAGATAACAATTGCCTTTATCAGTGTTCTATTTTATGATAATGCTATGGCAAAAGAAAGCTTTATTACATAAATCTTTCTTCACCTTGAAGAGGGGAAGTGTTATATATAGGGTGTTCGATTATTTTAAGTATCAAGTTTACTATGTTTCTATAAATAGAACTCTCTGAAAAACAACATGTTTACAGTAATATGTTGTTTATGTTCTTGATTCTGGACTTAGTTATTTTAGGTATGTCATAGAATATTTAGAACATTCTTGACTAAAACTGGAAAATGAGTGAAGCCTCTAGTTAATTCTTTTTATATAAAGAGAACAGATTTTCATATGGGCATCTTTGTGTACTTTCACTGGAAATTATTTTATACTGGATTACTTTAATATTTTATTCATTCTGGACTTAAATTCTGAATTCAGGGACTTTCAAATTGTGGAATCAGAAACTGTTATTCAAAGGATTTGTTTTATAAATTCTTGTAGATTATTTCTGAGGGACTTTGTGACATAAACTTGAAAGGTACTGTTTACTTACATTCTTTTGTTTTGAATCTTGTCTTATTTTTTGTGAATAAACATTGTTAATAATTTAAAGCTTGTTGCTGGTTTCACTTTCATTTCTTTCTCGTTACGCCAGGCTCATAACACATGCTTGTCCTAAATTTTGAACAAATTTATTTTACTACCTTTTGAAATATCATAAAACTGCAGGATGAGTGGCAAACAGTGTAGACCCTGATCCAGGCACATCCTGTGGAATATGACCTGGTTCTACATTATAAAATTTTGCTCAAGTTTGTCTGTTGCAATACTTAGGCTAAATAGGGTAAACTAAACATACACAAAACCCTTCAGCAGAGGTCATTCAGTACAGAAGATATGAGCCTGACATTTATATTTAATTTTGCAGCCTAGATCAGAGGTCACATATAGGTGAAGTTATCTGATTATCATGCATTATTATCAGCTTATGGTATACTTCTATCTTCACTAGGAACTGAATGTGGTCAGCCTAAGCCATATAGAACAGGAGTCTAAGATATGCCCAGGACAAAATACTAGAAGGATGTGTGAAGTGCAGTCCCCCTCCACAGCAATGACTGATAAAAACATTAACTTTAACTAAGGTGCATGATGTGCAAAAACACACTGACATTATTATACCCATTTACCAATTCTAACCATCCATACAAATTTTAACCTTACTGTAAAAGGGTCAAAGGTCAACCTAGGCAAACAAATTTGTATACCTCACAATTCCAAAGACATATATCAAGACTCAGTCTTAAAAGCTTTCTTGATTCCGGAGTGGTAGATTTTTAAGTGTTTTTTTTTTTTTATCCTAAATGGTCAGCAGAGCATGGCTATTTGAACAAACCAAACTCTCTTTATCCAACAGAAGGCCCAACATGAAATTCAGAGAAAATTAGACAAGCAGTTTTAAAAGAGGTTGTTTAAAAATTATATGACTTTATATCTGTATATAGCCAGGGTCAAGGGTAGATAACACCTGGGGATAAAATTTTGGTTTTTACTAAAAGGTTTAGCTACTTTGATCATACATTGTAAACTTCAACCAGTAATCTTTAAAACATTTAAAGAAAATATTTTTCAACATTTTCCCCATACAAATATATAGGGAAGAAAATTTGACCTTGATGTAAACAAATCAATGGTTATCCTAGGATCATCATTTGAACAAACCAGCTAGACCTCGCAACCCTGATGCTTTGTTTGTGTTGAGGTTTTACGACCTAGTCAACCCAATGGGGTCATGTTGAGCGCAGTCAATTTACCTAACCACACGTTTACTGGGCAGGCTTAGTCCTCTAAGCGGTTAACCAGTATTGTGCACATTCTTTGGCCAGAAACTGACAACTGCCCTTCTTGAATCAGCGGAAGGGAGAGAATGACTGTAGAAAATATTTCATGATCAATCTCCACGAAAGAATGTTGCTGACCTCGGTGGGGGTTGAACCTGCGACCTCCTGGTCTCCAGTCCAACTGAGCCACCGAGGCCAGCTCAACCCTGATGCTATCTATCAAGATTCAGCCATGGTTCTGGAAAAGATTTAGATGTTTTTACCACATACGTGCATAGTAGCCATTTTGGTCAATGGAATGTGACCACTTGAACAAACTTTTGTTCCCCCAACCCAAGGATGTTCCCCCAACCCATATGTTTGATAAGAATTGGCCTAATGGCATCAGAGGAGAAGTTGCTTAAAGAGTTAGACAGATGACAGAAAAAAACTAGAAGGCAATAGAGCATCCTGTCTTTGCCTCAGGTGAGCTAAAAATGCAGTTAGACAACTAATGAAGTTAGATTAATACCCGTTTCGCCATCTTCTGTTCCTTTGTCCAACTGCATGTGTCTCAGTGGGTCAAAAACATCAGTAGCAAATGGATTGGATGCCATTTCTTTCTTTAGGGGTAGTGGGGAGTCAAGTACAGACATCTTATACTTTTCTAGCCAACTGAATGTTGATGGTAGACCAAAGGCAGCATTCTGTGACTGTACTGAAAATAAAAAAGAGTTCAAGATAAAACTATAACTCTACTTGTCATTTTGAACTGGGGAAGTCACTTAATGTAGGTTAAAAAAGATAAGAAAAAAGTCCAGGGAGTGCCACAATCACAAGCTGCAGCCCTTCCCAGACACCAAGAGGAAGAGGAAACAGACAAAACCAAACAAGTGCGAATGGAACAGGTAATCCCAATGCTCAAAGGACTGAAAAACACAAGAACAAAATAATAACAGACAAAACTAAAACAAGTCGTCCAGTGGGCGAAGATCGCTCACCTGAGAATTAGCACAATGCTTTAAGGTTCAAGCTTGTTGACAATGTGTGTCTGAGGCTGTCAGACAGAAAAAATCAGCTGGATTTGTTGGGAGTTGCTCTCCTAAGTGTTCATACATTGTGTCAAAAGAAACAGACAGTAAAACCTAAAAAATATAGGTCAGCTTTTTTTTTCATTAGTAACTCATATATGAAATTTAAACCTGCAACTACCAATAGTTTTTGTATTATCCTATAAATTTAATATGATTTTCTGTTATCTAAGAAAGAGGAATAACTCAATATTAAATACAAGAGGCCCACGGGCCACGGGTCGCTCACCTGAGTGACATAGCTACTGCAGATATGCAGATGTTATGCAACATTTTCCAATCCTGTCATCCCAACTAATGAAAAGATCATCATTTAAGCAGTTCTTAATTTTGAAGAAGAATATATATGGCATGCCAGTCAATGGAGTGTGGTCATTTGAACAAACTCTAAATGGCGGCCAGCTTGGATTTATGATCGGCACGATTTTAGCTATTTTTGATCTACGAGTCATCCCAATGCTTCCTACCAAGTTTTGAGTCAACTGGCCTTTCGGTTCAAAAGAAGAAGCGAAAAATAGATTTTCAAGATGGCTGCCATGGCGGCCATCTTGGATATCCGATTGGCATGATTTTAGCTATTTTTCATCTACAAGTCACCCCAATGTCTCCTAACAAGTTTGGAGTCAATTGGCCTTTCGGTGCAGGAGAAGAAGCTAAATATAGATTTTCAAGATCGCGGCCATGATGGCCATCTGGGATTTCGGATCAGAACGATTTTAGCTATTTTTGATCTACAAGTCACCCAAATGCTTCCTACTAAGTTTCGAGTCAATTGACTTTTGTATTTAGAAGAAGCGAAATATAGATTTTCAAGATAGCCGCCATGGTGGCCATCTTGGACTTATGATCGGCATAATTTTAGCTATTTTTGATCTATAAGTCACCCCAATGCTTCCTACCAAGTTTGGAGTCAATTGGCTTTTGGGTTTAGGAGTAGAAGTGAAAAATAGATTTTCAAGATGGCTGCCATGGCGGCCATCTTGGATTTCCGATTGGCACGATTTTAGCTATTTTTGATCTACAAGTCACCCTGATGCTTCCTAGCAAGTTTGGAGTCAATTGGCCTTTCGGTTCAGGAGAAGAAGTGAAAAATAGATTTTCAAGATGGCTGCCATGGTGGTCATCTTGGATTTCCGATCGGCATGATTTTAGCTATTTTTGATCTACAAGTCACCCCAATGCTTCCTAGCAAGTTTGGAGTCAATTGGCCTTTCGGTTCAGGAGAAGAAGCGAAAAATAGATTTTCAAGATGGCGGCCATGGCGGCCATCTTGGATTTCCGATCGGCACAATTTTAGCTACTTTTGATCTACATGTCACCCTGATGCTTCCTAGCAAGTTTGGAGTCAATTGGCCTTTCGGTTCAGGAGAAGATGCGAAAAATAGATTTTCAAGATGGCGGCCATGGCGGCCAGCTTGGATTTCCGATCGGCACGATTTTAGCTATTTTTGATCTACAAGTCATCCTGATGCTTCCTAGCAAGTTTGGAGTCAATTGGCCTTTCAGTTCAGGAGAAGAAGCGAAAAATAGATTTTCAAGATGGCGGCCATGGTGGCCATCTTGGATTTCCGATCGGAACGATTTTAGCTATTTTTGATCTACAAGTCACCCCGATGCTCCTACCAATTTCCTAGCTATTTTTGATCTACAAGTCATCCTGATGCTTCCTACCAAGTATCGAGTCAATTGGCCCAGGGGTGTAGGAGGAGTAGGCTTTTAAAGCAATTGTTGACGCCGCACGCCGCACGACGGACGACGGACATTGACTGACCACAATAGCTCACCATGAGCACTTCGTGCTCAGGTGAGCTAATAACACTACCTAACCTTCACCAGAATGAGTGCCACATCAACTACTAATGAAATTTGAGCCACCAACTGTCAATAGTTCTTGTGGTATCCTATGAACTTAATACAATTTTCTATTATCTAAGCAAGGGAAATAACTCTGTCAATATTAGATACAGGATTACCTAACTCTCACCTCAGAATGTTTGTCACATCAAATACTAATAGTATAGTAGAAATCAGCTCTCTAGGTCAATCTGTTCAAAAGCTGGAAACATGCCAAAATTGACAAAGGGGCACAATTCAGTCATTTATTATAAAAAACTCCCGATATGTGGATGTGGGTGGGGAGACTACATAATGAAGAATGGGGCTTTTTTTTCTTTTTTAACTGTGTCAATATTTTTGGAAAATATAATTATAACAACATGAGTACATTTTCAGCAGATATTTATTTTAAAGTAGACCTACTAGAAACTGCTGTAACTCTTCTTAGAGCAGTAGGCCCAACAAGGACGAAAGATAAAGGATGATTGTTTCAGGTTTCACATAAAAAATGAGACTGGGGTGATGGGTAGTCAAATATTTCCAATCAAAATGATTTCTTAGCATGGTGTAGTTTAACCACTATAGTAAATGCGTAATACAGTTTGTTCTGTTGTTGTTTTTTTACTTTATGGTGACAAAAGGCTCATTTCTTGAACTGACAGTGAGACTTCAATAATTTATTTAATTTTGATTGAATTTCATCTATTTTTCAGCTGGTAAAATATGGTTATAAAAATACTTTGAGTGGGCCAAACAATCAACAAGTTGATTTGGAAACCTGAAAGAAACAATTTTTTTTCACTTGGCTAAATAAGAATGAAACTAGAAAAAGAGTCCATGGGAGACAGATGCATGCATCTGGAACTTTTGTAGATTATGCCCAAAGCACATGCTCATCTTCAGACCTTGTCTAATACATTTCTGAAACTTAGTTCCACCATTTTACAAATGGTGGGGGCACAGCAATGCAAAGACTATAAACAAATTATACAAATATCTTGTAACAACAAGCAAATTCAGAGAATTTATGTCCCCCCCCCCCCCCCCCCCCACCTATTAAACATCTTCCAAATAAGAGCATCAGCGAAACCGAAGAATGCTCCCCGAAGACACGCAGTAGTGGGAGGGCTATGTTAGTGAAAGAGTGAAATACTTTAAGAGATATGCTACGGACAAGCGTATTATTGCAATCAAAGCGCTGTAGACGCTGGTGGCTTGGGCATCAGAAGGCCCAATGACAAATGACTACAGATCCATTTGAAAGCCTGTAAAATGTACAAAAAAAAAGCTGTGGGAGGAGTTGTGCTCACAAGATACCTACTACTATTATGCACTTTCATAGTATTGAAGCATGCAAAAAGTCTATGTTAAAAGTTAAAAATGTGAAAAAAGTAAAAAAAAAAGTAATTTCAAGATTGTGTAAAAAGCATATGCATAATTTCAGACTATGGTTAAAACATCTGTATAGTTTCAGTGGGAATGGTATAAAACTGTAGGAGGAGTTGCACTCACAAGGTACCTACTACATATACACTTTCGTAGTATTGAAGCATGAAAAAAAGTCTATGTTAAAAATGTGAAAAATTTGAAAAAAATTATTTCAAGATTCTGTAAAAAGCACATGCATAGCTTCAGACCATGATTAAGATATCTGTGAAGTTTCAAAAAGATCGGTATAAAACTGTAGGAGGAGTTGCGCTCACAAGGTTCCCACTACAAACTCGGAACCATGCAAAAAAAAGTCTAAGTTAAAAATGTGAAAAAAGTGAAAAAAAAAATAATTTAAGGATTATGTAAAAAGCACATGCATATTTTCAGACCATGATTAAAGCACCTGTAAAGTTTCAAAAGGATCGGTCTAAAACTGTAGGAGGAGTTGCACTCACAAGGTACCTAATACATATATACACTTTCATAGTATTGAAACATGAAAAAAAGTCTAAGTTAAAAGTGTGAAAAATTTGAAAAAAATTATTTCAAGATTCTATAAAAAGCACATGCATATCTTCAAGATACCTGTGAAGTTTCAGAAGGATCGGTATAAAATTGTAGGAGGAGTTGCGCTCACAAGGTTCCCACTACAAACTCAGAACCATGCAAAAAAAAAGTCTAAGTTAAAAATGTAAAAAAAGTGAAAAAAATAATTTAAGGATTCTGTAAAAAGCACATGCAAATCTTCAGACCATGATTAAAACACCTGTAAAGTTTCAAAAGGATCAGTCTAAAACTAATACATATATACACTTTCATAGTATTGAAACATGAAAAAAAGTCTAAGTTAAAAGTGTGAAAAATTTGAAAAAAATTATTTCAAGATTCTGTAAAAAGCACATGCATATCTTCAAGATACCTGTGAAGTTTCAGAAGGATCAGTATAAAATTGTAGGAGGAGTTGCACTCACAAGGTACCTACTACAAACTCGGAACCACACACCATGCATCACGGAAAGCCAAATACCATGCCCCCTCGCTTTTCTTCGAAAAGGCAGGGGACAATGATAGAGCTGCTTATCTCCGCAATTACAACACATTGCTGTGAATGGAAATTCCTTGAGGGGATATCCGTTTGTGCTTGAGAGGATTCACTTTGATCAACCATGAAGGTGAGTCTATGGATTAAACCGGCAATTATTGTGTCCAAGCGTATCATATAAACTAGAATGGTTGTCCAGGGATAACTTGTCGAGCCCGCCATTTGCTTTAGTGACCTATAGACATGTGGAGAAGAACTGATTCACTCATTTATTAGACAGAAGCCAAATAACATCATGCTTAGAAGCAGACTTTTTTAAATATTTATGAACCAAAAATTTCAATTTATGATATTTACACCAGTCAATAACCATTTTATTGTCTGACCTTCAAGTGTGACCTTCAACTTACCTAAATAAATGTTTCAAACAAGAGTTGTCAGAAGACAATGGAGCACGCCTAATGGGAGTTTGCCTCTCACAGTTACAAAGTAAACTGACATATAAAAGGGACCGGGAAATATAGCTAACAGTGACCTACAAAATGTATGAATTCATTCATAGTGTCAGACTGAAGAGGTATCTTAAATATGATGTCTTTCTATAAGATAAGGTCAGAGATACAAGGCAAAATCACTGGACCATGAAATATAGGTCACAGCAACCTGCAAATAGTATGAAGTCATTGACAGTGTCAGACTGAACAAGTATCCAAAGTATGATGTCTTCGTATTTGATACTGTCGGAGATACAAGGCAAAATCACTGGACCATGAAATATGTCACAGTGAACTACAAAAAATATGAGGTCACTTGCAGTGTGAAACTGAACAAGTATCCAAAGTATGATGCTTATCTATTAGATAGAGCCAGAGATATAAGGCAAAATCACTGGACCATGAAATATAGGTCACAGTGACCTACAAATAGTATAAGTACATTGACAATATCAGACTGAACAAGTATCCAAAGTATGATGCCTTCCTATTTGATACAGTCGGAGATACAAGGCAAAACCAATGGACCATGAAATATAGGTCACAGTGCCCTACAAAAATATGAGGTCACTCACAGTGTGAAACTGAACAAGTACCCAAAGTATGATGCTTATCTATTAGATACAGCCAGAGATATAAGGCAAAATCACTGATCCATGAAATATGAGGTCATTGACAGTATCAGACTGAACAAGTATCTGAAGTATGATGCCTTCCTATTTGATAGAGTCGGAGATACAGGGCAAAATCACTGGACCATGAAATATAGGTCACAGTGACCTATAAAAAATATGATGTCACTTGCAGTGTGAAACTGAACAAGTACCCAAAGTATGATGCTTATCTATTAGAGCCAGATATATAAGGCAAAATCACTGGACCATGAAATATAGGTCACAGTGACCTACAAATAGTATGAGGTCACAGTGTCAGACTGAACAAGTATCCAAAGTATGATGCCTTCCTATTTGATATGGTCGGAGATACAAGGCAAAATCACTGGACCATGAAATATAGGTCACAGTGACATACAATAAAAATAAAAGCACCGCAAGCATAATACCCCGCCATAGCAATTATTTGTTTATGTATTAAAGTTATCGTTGCGAAAATGTCTGGAAAGAAAATGACGGAGGGACAGATAACAATCCTAAACCAGATCTTAATAATATCAATAGACAGATAACAATCCTAAAGCAGATTTTCATAATACCAATGCATATAGCAAATTTGGTTAAAAGGCCTTGTTATTAACTCAAGTTATCATCCAGAAATGAAAATATGGACATGTCTCGGGCAGATAACTCCGTAAAAATTTGACAAAATTTGCCCATTAGCTATTCCAAACCTGATCTCCTTACTGTCAATACATATAGCAAGTTTGGTTAAAATCCCTTGTTATTTACTAAAGTTATCATCTGGAAACGAAAATATGGGCATGTCTCGGGCAGATAACTCCGTAAAAATATGATGAAATTTGCCCATTAGTAATCCCAAACCTGATCTCCTTAATGTCAATGCATATAACAAGTTTGATGAAAATCCCTTGTTATTTACTCAAGTTATCATCTGGAAACGAAAAAATGGGCGTGTCTCGGGCAGGTAACTCCGTAAAAATTTGACGAAATTTGCCCATTAGCAATCTCAAACCAGATCTCCTTAATGTCAATGCATATAGCAAGTTTGGTGAAAATCCCTTGTTATTTACTCAAGTTATAGTCCGGAAACGAAAATATGGGCGTGTCTCGGACAGATAACTCTGTCAAAAATTGACGAAATTTGTCCATTAGCAATCCCAAACCAGATCTCCACAATATTAATGCACATACCAAGTTTGGTGAAAATCCCTTGTTATTTACTCAAATTAGTCCGGAAACGAAAATATGGGCATGTCATGGGCAGATAACTCTGTCAAAATTTGACGAAATTTGCCCATTAGCAATCCCAAACCAGATCTCCACAATATCAATGCACATATCAAGTTTGGTGAAAATCCATTGATGTTTACTCAAGTTATCATCCGGAAACGAAAAACGGACGGACGGACGTATGACGGACGGACGGACGGACGGACTCACAGACAACCAACGTGAAACCATAATACCCCGCCACTATTGTGTGGCGGGGTATAAAAAATATGAGGTCACTCGCAGTGTGAAACTGAACAAGTATCCAAAGTATGATGCTTATTTATTAGATAGAGCCAGAGATATAAGGCAAAATAACTGGACCATGAAATATAGGTCACAGTGACCTACAAATAGTATGAGGTCATTGACAGTGTCAGACTGAACAAGTATCCAAAGTATGATGCCTTCCTATTTAATACGGTCCAAGATACAAGGCAAAATCACTGGACCATGAAATACAGGTCACAGTGACCTACAAAAATATGAGGTCACTTGCAGTGTGAAACTGAACAAGTACCCAAAGTTTGATGCTTATCTATTAGATAAGACAAAATCACTGGACCATGTAATATAGGCCAAGGCCAGATGTGGGTCATGCACTGAGATAACATGATATAGAAGTAAGTGTATGCCAAGTATTATGCTCTTAGTCCTTATTGTTACTGAGTAATGGACCTAAATGCAAAAACTGAACCGAAGTTCACTGAACCATGAAAAGTAGGTCACTGCCAAATATGAATGGTTGGTTTCAGATGGTCTCATTTAGGAGGGTCCTGCAAAAACTTTTGTCACTGGTTCAGATTACTTCAGTGCTACGTTTTATCAAACATATTTTTATTACAAACCTTCAAAGTATTCCCCCTTTACTGAAACACATTTTTGTAACCTTTTTACCCAGTCACAAAAAGCAGATGAATAGTTTTCTTTTGGTATCTGTTGGAGACACTGATAAATAGCGCTGCCAAGAGAACTTCTAGACGTATACTTATTTCCAGAAAGCATTTTCTTAAGCCTTGGAAATAAAAAGAAGTCACAGGGACTCAGGTCAGGTGAATAAGGTGGATGGTTTAAAACTTTCACCTTTTCAGAAGCAAAAAAGACTTAACAACCTCACACTTATGAGAGGAGGCATTGTCATGTAAAAGGTGGACATCTGACCATCCTTTGCTTGATCGTTTCTTATTGTAAAACTCTTTCACTTTCTTCAGTACAGAATTCTTGTAGAATCAGCCAGTGACTGTATGACCAGATGGACAAGGCACTTGAACGACTGGCCCACTTGAATTAAAGAAAATTGCATACAACATCTTTTTCGAACTTATGGTTCTCTTGGAAATACATGGGCGTTTTTTTATCTTTTCATTTCCATTACTTATTATCAGCCCTTCTTTGTGGCTCAAACATGTGCACCCAGGCTTCATCATCTGTTAGCAAGTTAGAAACAAGAGGCCCACGGGCCATGGGTCGCTCACCTGAGTGACATAGCCACTGCAGCTATGCAGATGTTATGCAACATTTTTCCAATCCTGTCATCGCAACTAATGAAAAGATCATCATTTAAGCAGTTCTTAATTTTGAAGAAGAATATATATGACATGACAGTCAATGGAGCCTGATCATTTTTAACAAACTATCAATCACATTTCAACAGTAGGATCAATGTGAAATTTGGTGGCAAATGGCTAAGTGGTTTCTGAAGAATCACGATTTTATACATGTAAACAGCTCAGTGGCAGGCAAATATAATAAACATAAACAAGATGGCAGCCATCTTGAATTTCAAATCAGAATGATTTTAGCTACTGTTGATCTACAAGTCACCTCGATACTTCCAGTGAACTTTGAGTTAATTGCCCTTTCGGTTCAGGAGAAAAAGTTCAAAACAGATTTTCAAGATGGCTGCAATTTGGGATTTCCTATCGCAACGATTGAGTAATTTTTTATCTACAAGTCACCTCGATGCTTCCTACCAAGTTTCGAGTCAATATGCCTTTCAGTTCAGAAGAAGAAGGGAAAAATAGATTTTCAAGATGGCTGCCATCTTGGATTTCCGATTGGAACGATTTTAGCTATTTTTATATCTACAAGTCATCCCGATGCTGCCTACCAATTTTCAAATCAACTGGCCCTTTGGTTCAGGAAAATAAGCGAAAAAAAGATTTTCAAGATGGCCACCATAGTGGCCATCTTGGATTTTTGATCCAAACAATTTAAGCTATTTTAGATCTACAAGTCACCTCAATGCTTCCTACCAAGTTTCGAGTCAAATGGCCTTTCAGTCCAGGAGAAGAAGCGAAAAATAGATTTTCAAGATGGCTGTCATGGCGGCCATCTTGCATTTCTGACAGGGACGATTTTAGCTATTTTTGATCTACAGGTAACCCTGATGCTTCCTGTCTAGTTTAAAGTCAATAAGCCTTTCGGTTCAGGAGAAGAAGTGAAAAATAGATTTTCAAGATGGCCACCATGGTGGCCATCTTGGATTTCCAATAAGAACAATTTTAGCCATTTTTGATCTATAAGTCATCCTGATGCTTCCTACCAAGTTTCAAGTCAATTGGTTTTGAGTTTAGGAGAAGAAGCGAAAAAAAGATTTTCAAGCTGGCCACCATGGCGGCCATCTTGGATTTCCAATCAGCAGGATTTTAGCTATTTTTGCTCTACAAGTCACCCTGATGCTTCCTACCAAGTTTGGAGTCAATTGGCCGTTCGGCTCAGGAGGTGAAGAGAAAAAATAGATTTTCAACATGGCGGCCATCTTGGATTTCCGATCGGAAGGATTTTAGCAATTTTTGATCTACAAGTCACCCCGATGCTTCCTACCAATTTTCTAGAATTGGAATTATGGTTTAGGAGAAGAAGCGAAAAACAGATTTTCAAGATGGCCACCATGGCAGCCATTTTGGATTTACAATCGGCATGATTTTAGCTATTTTTGATCTACAAGTCACCTCAACGCTTCCTACCAAGTTTCGAGTCAACTGGCCTTTTGGTTCAGGAGAAGAAGCGAAAAATATATTTTCAAGATGGCGGCCATGGTGGCCATCTTGGATTTCCGATTGGAACGATTTTAGCTACTTTTGATCTACAAGTCACCCTGATGCTTCCTACTAAGTTTTGAGTCAACTGACTTTTGGGTTTAGGAGAAGAAGCGAAAAATAGATTTTCAAGATGGCCGCCATGGCAGCCATCTTGGATTTCTGATCGGCACGATTTTAGCATTTTTTGATCTACAAGTCACCCCAATGCTTCCTAGCAAGTTTGGAGTCAACTGGCCTTTCGGTTCAGGAGAAGAAATGAAAAATAGATTCTCAAGATGGCTGCCATCTTGGATTTCCGATCAGAACAATTTTAGCTATTTTTGATCTATAAGTCACACCAATGCTTCCTAACAAGTTTCGAGTCAGTTGGCTTTTGGGTTTAGGAGTAGAAGCGAAAAATAGATTTTCAAGATGGCTGCCATGGCGGCCATCTTGAATTTCCGATCGGAACAATTTTAGCTATTTTTGATCTATAAGTCACACCAATGCTTCCTACCAAGTTTCGAGTCAATTGGCTTTTGGGTTTAGGAGTAGAAGCGAAAAATAGATTTTCAAGATGGCTGCCATGGCGGCCATCTTGGATTTCCGATCGGCACGATTTTAACTATTTTTGATCTACAAGTCACCCCGAAGCTTCCTAGCAAGTTTGGAGTCAAATGGCCTTTTGGTTCAGGAGAAGAAATGAAAATAGATTTTCAAGATGGCGGCCATCTTGGATTTCTGATCGGATCGATTTTAGCTATTTTTGATCTACAAGTCATCCTGATGCTTCCTACCAAGTATCGAGTCAACTGGCCCAGGGGTGTAGGAGGAGTAGGCTTTTAAAGCAGTTGTTGACGCCGCACGACTAACGACGGACGAGGGACATTGACTGACCACAACAGCTCACCATGAGCACTTCGCGACTATGACAGTCTTTGTATGTTTTCAAAAGTTCCCGGGCACATTTAAGGCATTGTGTCTTTTGCTCCTCAGTGAGCAAATGAGGTACCCACCTAGCGCAAACCCGTCTCAGGTCCAATGCTTTTTCAGAATTGTTTGCACACTGCCATCTGATATGCCAGTACAACCAGCTATATCTTTGACAGACAATCGCGCATCCTGTTCGACCACAATCTTTACAGCAGCGATGTTAGCCTTGGTAACAGAGGTTTTAGGCCTTCCAGGATGGGTATCATCTTCAACAGAAAATCTCCCAGCTTTAAAAGCTTTAACCCACCTAAACACTGCGCGCATTGAAATGGTCTGAGGTGCATACATACCATACAATTCATTAAATATCTGCTTTAAATCTATATTAAGCCTAATGCGGCATTTAATATAGCTACAAATTTCAGTCTTCTGGTCCATGTTCCAATGTAACAAGTAAATTGGTCAGTGTATATGACTGCATCTATTTCAATTTGAAATAACTCGGTCAGTTGCAAAGCAATTTGCACGAAATAAACGGGTATCGTTAACTATTCAACACACCATTCAAGTGCAGTGAAGCATTTCAAAATATACCTGGGATAAAACCAAGGAAACCTATTAGTGACAGAACTTTTTGCACGACCCTCATAGGAGTAATTGTTTGCTAAGTATCATCAGCCTTATAGTTGCTGAGAAATGGACCTAAATGCAAAAACTGAACCTAAGTATAATAAAGTCACTGAACCATGAAACATAGGTCACTGTCAGATATGGATGGTTGGTTTCAGATGGTCTCATATAGGAGTAAGTGTTGGCCAAGTATAATCAGCCTAGCCCTTACAGTTGCTGAGAAATGGACCTAAATGCAAAAACTGAACCTGAAAGTCCATGAGCACCTGATGCGCATGTGGACGTGCACGCAGGTGTCAGGGGTATAGCATAAGCACTCCTTTACTTTGTAAAAGCGCGCTAATGAACAACTGCCAAATTTTTTAAAAACCATGCATAAATGTAGAAGTTATGGCCCGGACAAGCTCAATTTATGACCATTTTATCATTTGACCTTCAAGTGTGACCTTGACCTTCAACCTACCAGAACAAATGTTTCAAATGACACTACTACTCCTCAAGGAAAACAACTGTGCCAAATTATTTTGAAATCCATGCATAAATGTAGAAGTTATGGCCCGGACAAGCTCAGTTTATGACCATTTTATCATTTGACCATCAAGTGTGACCTTGACCTTCAACCTACCTGAAAAAATATTTCAAATGGCACTTCTACTCTTCAAGGAGAACAACTGTGCCAAATTATTTTGAAATCCATGCATAAATGTAGAAGTTATGGCCTGGAGAAGCTCAATTTATGACCATTTTATCATTTGACCTTCAAGTGTGACCTTGACCTTCAACCTACCTGAACAAATGTTTCACATGGCATTTTTACTCATCAAGGAGAACAAATGTGCCAAATTATTTTGAAATCCATGCATAAATGTAGAAATTATGGCCTGGACAAGCTCAATTTATGACCAATTTATCATTTGACTTTCAAGTGTGACCTTGACCTTCAACCTACCAGAATAAATGTTTCAAATAGCACTTCTACTTGTCAAGGAGAACAACTGTGCCAAATTATTTTGAAATCCATGCATAAATGTAGAAGTTATGGCCCGGACAAGCTCAATTTATGACCATTTTATCATTTGACCTTCGTGACCTTGACCTTCAACCTACCTGAAAAAATGTTTCAAATGGCACTTCTACTCCTCAAGGACAACAAATGTGCCAAGTTATTTCGAAATCCATGCATAAATGAAGAAATTATGGCCTGGACAAATCCAGACGGACGGTCGGACGCACAACACACACACATACACCGAACTGAAATTGTAACAACTATGTCTCGCTCACCGCAAGCGGGCTTGACAAAAATCAGGAAAATGTCATGCAACACTTTATTCATTTCCCTGTTATTGTGAATGAAATTTGATAAAGGTTTCTTGATTATATACAGAAGAATTAAAATTTGTCCATGAGAAAGGGTGGGTGATATTTGTTATTTTGATGGCATGCAAACAAAATGGCAGATATCACCTACCCTTTCTCTGGGACAAATTTTTTTTTCTGGTGTATAACTGAGAAAGCTTAATCAAATTGCATTCACAATTACAGGAGAATGTACAGTTGCATGACATTCCCAGATTTTTTATATAATATGCTTGAGCCCAATAATTGCCGATTTAATCTAGAGACTCACCTTCGTGGCCAACCAAACTGAATCCTCTCAAGCGAAACCGCATGTCACCTGATTTGAATTGTTTTCAAAACAATGTGTTGTGATTGTGGAGATTTGCAGCCGTGAATGAATAAGATAAAAATAAAACAAAATAAAAATATTAATAAACAAGAGGCCCACGGGCCACAGGTCGCTCACCTGAGTGACATAGCCACTGCAGATATGCAGATGTTATGCAACATTTTTCCAATCCTGTCATTGCAACTAATGAAATGATCATCATTTAAGCAGTTCTTAATTTTGAAGAAGAATATATATGGCATGACAGTCAATGGAGCGTGATCATTTGAACAAACTCTCAATCACATTTCAACAGTAGGAACAATGTGAAATTTGGTGGCAAATGGCTAAGTGGTTTCTGAAGAATCATGATTTTATAGATGTAAACAGCTCAGTGGCAGGGAAATATAATAAACATAAACAAGATGGCAGCCATCTTAGATTTCCAATCAGAATGACTTTAGCTACTGCTGATCTACAAGTCACCTTGATACTTCCAATGAACTTTGAGTCAATTGCCCTTTCGGTTCAGGAGAAAAAGTTCAAACAGATTTTCAAAATGGACGCCATGGCCTCAATTTGGGATTTCCTATTGCAACGATTTGAGCTATTTTTTATCTACAAGTCACCCTTATGCTTCCTACCAAGTTTCGAGTCAATTGGCCTTTCAGTTCAGAAGAAGAAGGAAAAAATAGATTTTCAAGATGGCCACCATCTTGGATTTCCGATTGGAACAATATTAGCTATTTTTATATCTACAAGTCATCCCGATGCTGCCTACCAATTTTCAAATCAACTGGCCCCTTGGTTCAGGGAAAAAAGGGGAAAAAAAGAGTTTCAAGATGGCCGCCATGGTGGCCATCTTGGATTTTGGATCCAAACAATTTAAGCTATTTTAGATCTACAAGTCAACCCAATGCTTCCTACCAAGTTTTGAGTCAAATGGCCTTTCAGTTCAGGAGAAGAAGCAAAAAATAGATTTTCAAGATGGCTGTCATGGCAGCCATCTTGGATTTCAGATAGGGACGATTTTAGCTATTTTTGATCTACAGGTCACCCTGATGCTTCCTACCTAGTTTAAAGCCAATAAGCCTTTCGGTTTAGTAGAAGAAGTGGAAAATAGATTTTCAAGATGGCCGCCTTGGCGGCCAAGATGGCGGCCATCTTGGATTTCCAATCGGAACGATTTTAGCCACTTTTGATCTATAAGTCACCCCGATGCTTCCTACCAAGTTTCAAGTCAATTGGCTTTTGAGCGAAAAAAAGATTTTCAAGACGGCCACCATGGCAGCCATCTTGGATTTCTCATCAGCAGGATTTTAGCCATTTTTGTTCTACAAGTCACCCTGATACTTCCAACCAAGTTTGGAGTCAACTGGCCTTTCGGCTCAGGAAATGAAGTGAAAAATAGATTTTCAAGATGGCGGCCATGGCAGCCATCTTGGATTTCCGATCGGAACGATTTTAGCTTCCTGGGTTTATTAGAAGAAGCGAAAAATAGATTTTCAAGACCATGGCGGCCATCTTGGATTTATGACTGACACAATTTTAGCTATTTTTGATTTACGAGTCACCCCAATGCCTCCTACAAATTTTTGAGTCAACTGGCCTTCCTGTAGGAGAAGAAGTGAAAAATAGATTTTCAAGATGGCGGCCATTGCAGCCATCTTAGATTTCCGATCGGAACTATTTTAGCTATTTTTGATCTACAAGTCACCCTGATGCTTCATACTAAGTTTCGAGTCAATTGACTTTTGGGTTTAGGAGAAGAAGTGAAAAATAGATTTTCAAGATGGCCGCCATGGCGGCTTTCTTGGATTTATGATCAGTATGATTTTAGCTATTTTTGTTCTACAAGTCACCCCAATGCTTCCTAGCAAGTTTAGAGTCAAATGGCCTTTTGGTTCAGGAGAAGAAGCGAAAAATAGATTTTCAAGATGGTGGCCATGGCGGCCATCTTGGATTTCCGATCGGAACTATTTTAGCTATTTTTGATCTACAAGTCACCCTGATGCTTCATACTAAGTTTCGAGTCAACTGACTTTTGGGTTTAGGAGAAGAAGCGAAAAATAGATTTTCAAGATGGCCGCCATGGTGGCCATCTTGGATTTATGATCAGCATGATTTTAGCTATTTTTGATCTACAAGTCACCCCAAGGCTTCCCAGCAACTTTGGAGTCAACTGGCCTTTCGGTTCAGAAGAAGAAGCGAAAAATAGGTTTTCAAGATGGCTGCCATGGTGGCCATCTTTGACTTCCCATCGGCACAATTTTAGCTATTTTTGATCTACAAGTCATCCCGATGATTCCTAGCAAGTTTGGAGTCAAAGGCCCTTTCGGTTCAGGAGCAGAAACGAAAAATAGATTTTCAAGATGGCTGCCATGGTGGCCATCTTGGATTTCCAATCAGCACAATTTTAGCTATTTTTGATCTATAAGTCACCCCAATGCTTCCTACCAAGTTTGGGGTCAATTGGCTTTTGTGTTTAGGAGTAGAAGTGAAAAATAGATTTTCAAGATGGCTGCCATGGCGGCCATCTTGGATTTCCGATCGGCACAATTTTAGCTATTTTTTATCTACAAGTCATCCTGATGCTTCCTAGCAAGTTTGGAGTCAACTGGCCTTTCGGTTCAGGAGAGCAAAAAATAGATTTTCAAGATGGCTGCCATGGGGGCCATCTTGGATTTCCAATCAGCACGATTTTAGCAATTTTTGATCTACAAATCACCCCGATGCTTCTTAGCAAGTCTGGAGTCAATTTGCCTTTCGGTTCAGGAGAAGAAGCGAAAATAGATTTTCAAGATGGCGGCCATGGCGGCCATCTTGGATTTCTGATCGGCACGATTTCAGCTATTTTTGATCTACAAGTCACCCTGATGCTTCCTAGCAAGTTTGGAGTCAAATGGCCTTTCGGTTCAGGAGAAGAAGCGAAAAATAGATTTTCAAGATGGCAGCTATGGCGGCCATCTTGGATTTCCGATCAGAACCATTTTAGCTATTTTTGATCTACAAGTCAACCTGATGCTTCCTACCAAGTATCGAGTCAATTGGCCCAGGGGTGTAGGAGGAGTAGGCTTTTAAAGCAATTGTTGACGCCGCACGACGGAAGACGGACATTGACTGACCACAATAGCTCACCATGAGCACGAACAGGTGAGCTAAAAAGATTGCTGGTAAGTTTTAAGAGACATTGATTTGACAAGTTATCAACTGTTTATGTACATGTCAGAAAAATAATAATAATAAAAAACAAGAGGCCCACGGGCCACGGGTCGCTCACCTGAGTGACATAGCCACTGCAGATATGCAGATCTTATGCAACATTTTTCCAATCCTGTCATCGCAACTAATGAAAAGATCATCATTTAAGCAGTTCTTTATTTTGAAGAAGATATATGGCATGCCAGTCAATTGAGCGTGATCATTTGAACAAACTCTAAATGGCAGCCTGCTTGGATTTACAATCGGCACAATTTTAGCTATTTTTGATCTACGAGTCACCCCAATACTTCCTACCAAGTTTCGAGTCAACTGGCCTTTCAGTTCAAGAGAAGAGGCGAAAAATAGATTTTCAAGATGGCTGCCATGGCGGCCATCTTGGATATCCGACTGGCACAATTTTAGCTATTTTTGATCTACAAGTCACCCCAATGTCTCCTACGAAGTTTGGAGTCAATTGGCCTTTCGGTGCAGGAGAAGAAGCTAAATATAGATTTTCAAGATGGCTGCCATGGTGGCCATCTAGGATTTCTGATCAGAACGATTTTAGCTATATTTGATCTACCAAGTCACCCTGATGCTTCCTACTAAGTTTTGAGTCAATTGACTTTTGGGTTTAGGAGAAGAAGTGAAAAATAGATTTTCAAGATAGCCGCCATGGCGGCCATCTTGGATTTACGATCGGCATGATTTTAGCTATTTTTGATCTACAAGTCACCCAAATGCTTCCTACCAAGTTTGGAGTCAACTGGCCTTTCGGTTCAGGAGAAGAAGCGAAGAATAGATTTTCAAGATGGCTGCCATGGCGCCCATCCTGGTTTTACGATCGGCATGATTTTAGCTATTTTTGATATACAAGTCACCCAAATGCTTCCTACCAAGTTTGGAGTCAACTGGCCTTTTGGTTCAGGAGAAGAAGCGAAAAATAGATTTTCAAGATGGCTGCCATGGTGCCCATCTTGGATTTCCGATAGGCACATTTTAGCTATTTTTGATCTATAAGTCATCCCAATGCCTCCTACCAAGTTTCGAGTCAATAGGCTTTTGGGTTTAGGAGTAGAAGCGAAAAATAGATTTTCAAGATGGCGGCCATGGCGGCCATCTTGGATTTCCGATCGGCACAATTTTAGCTATTTTTGACCTACAAGTCATCCTGATGCTTCCAACCAAGTTTGGAGTCAATTGGCCTTTCGGTTCAGGAGAAGAAGCAAAAAAATAGATTTTCAAGATGGCCACTATGGCGGCCATCTTGGATTTCCGATCGGCACGATTTTAGCTACTTTTGATCTACAAGTCACCCTGATGCTTCCTAGCAAGTTTGGAGTCAATTGGCCTTTTGGTTAAGGAGAGGAAGCGAAAAATAGATTTTCAAGATGGCGGCCATCTTGGATTTCTGATCGGCACGATTTTAGCTATTTTTGATCTACAAGTCACCCTGATGCTTCCTAGCAAGTTTAGAGTCAAATGGCTTTTCGGTTCAGGAGAAGAAGCGAAAAATAGATTTTCAAGATGGCGGCCATGGCGGCCATCTTGGATTTCCGATCGGCACGATTTTAGCTATTTTTGATCTACATGTCACCCTGATGGTTCCTAGCAAGTTTGGAGTCAATTGGCCTTTCGGTTCAGGAGAAGAAGCGAAAAATAGATTTTCAAGATGGCGGCCATGGCGGCCATCTTGGATTTCAGATCGGAACGATTTTAGCTATTTTTGATCTACATGTCACCCCGATGCTTCCTACCAAGTATCAAGTCTATTGGCCCAGGGGTGTAGGAGGAGTAGGCTTTTAAAGCACTTTGAGAACCTGACCTAGAACTGATCAAGGCAAACATTCTGATCAAAATTCAAAATGATTATATTAACAAGTAAGACAATGTAGCATGTCTAATGGACTGTGAAATAGAGGTCAAGGTCAAATATGGATGACTGCATTCAAGAGGCCATGCTAAGATGTATGCATGTAGTAAGTATCACTGGCTGTAGGAGCAATAGTTACTGAGAAACTGACCTAAACACGAACACTTCACAAGTACCAAATATCACTCTGCAGGACCAATAATTACTGAGAAACTGACCTAAATGGAAAAACTTAAGAAAGTCACTGGACAGTGAAATATACGTCACCTAGAAACCATCAAGACAAACATTTTGAGCAAGATTCATGATGATCACATCAAAAATGTGACCTCTAGATCTGCGTCAAAAAGGTTTTCCTTTGATTTGGCCTGGTGACCTAGTTTCTGATATCAAGTGACCCAGTTTTAAACTAGACCTAGAAATCATCAAGACAAACATTTTGAGCAATATTTATGATGATTATTTAAAAAATGTGACCTCTGGAGTGTTAACAAGGTTTGCTCTTTGATCTGGACTGGTGACCTAGTTTTTGACCCATGTGACCCAGTTTCACACTTGACCTAGAAATCATCAAGACAAACATTTTGGGCAATATTCATGAAGATTGCTTTGAAAATGTGACCACTAGAGTGTTAACAAGGTCTTCCTTTATTTGGCCTGGTGACCTAGTTTTTGAATCCAAGTGACCCAGTTTCAAACCTGACCTAGAAATCATCAAGACAAACATTTTGAGCATGATTCATGATGATTGCTTCATAAATGTGACCGCTAGAGTGTTAACAAGGTTTTACACTGATGTGGCCAGGTGACCTAGTTTTTGACCCCATGTGACCCAGTTTTGAACTTGACCTAGAAATCATCAAGACAAACATTTTCAGCAAGATTCATGATGATTGCTTCAAAAATGTGACTGCTAGAGTGTTAACAAGGTTTTCTGCTGATTTGGCCCGGTGTCCTAGTTTTTGACCCCAAGTGACCCAGTTTTGAACTTGACCTAGAACTCATCAAGATAAACATTTTGAGCAAGATTCATGATGATTGCTTCAAAAATGTGACCACTAGAGTGTTAACAAGGTTTTCTGCTGATTTGGCCCGGTGACCTAGTTTTTGAACCCAAGTGACCCAGGTTCAAACGTGTCCTAGAAATCATCAAGACAAACATTTGAGCAAGATTCATGATGACTGCTTCAAAAATGTGACCGCTAGAGTGTTAAGGTTTTCCTTTGATTTGGCCTGGTGACCTAGTTTTTGACCCCAAGTGACCCAATTTCAAACTTGACCTAGAACTCATCAAGACAAACATTTTGAGCAAGATTCATGATGATTGTTTCAAAAATGTGACCGCTCGAGTGTTAACAAGGTTTTCTGCTGATTTGGCCCGGTGACCTAGTTTTTGACCCCAAGTGACCCAGTTTGGAACTTGACCTAGAAATCATCAAGACAAACATTTTGAGCAAAATTCCTGATGATTGCTTCAAAAATGTGACCGCTAGAGTGTTAACAAGTTTTTCCTTTGATTTGACCTGGTGACCTAGTTTTTGACCCCAAGTGACCCAGTATCGAACTTGACCTAGATTTCATAAGGGCAAACATTCTGGGCAAGTTTCATCAAGATTGGGTCAAAACTGTGACCTCTAGAGTGTTAACTAACTAATTGTTGATGACGAACGATGGACTAAGGACAGAGGGTGATCACAATAGCTCACCCTGAGTTTTTGCTCAGGTGAGCCAAACAAAAAAAAAAAAAAAAAAAAAAATTGTCCCCAGCCTTTTCCTTTTCATCATTATCTCTTATAGCACTATGATTACAAGTAGCATCCAGCATCATCATAGTTATCACCATGATTACCATCATCATAATCACCAAGATTACTAGCATAATCATCATAGTTATCACCATGATATCAAGCATCAACATCATAGATAACATGCATCATCATCATAGTTATCACCATGATTTCCATCACCACCATCATAATTACCACCATGATTACCATTATCAGCATCATTATCACCATGATTACTAACATCATCATAGTTATCACCATGATAACATGCACCATCATCAAAGTTATCATCATGATTACCAGCATCATCATCATAGTTATCACCATTATATCAAGCATCATCATCATAGTTATCACCATGATTACTATCATCATCATCATACTTATCCTTATGATAACAAGCATCATCATAGTTATCATCATTTGTACCATCATCATCATCATTAAAGTTATTACCATGATTAGCAGCATCATCATTATAGTTACCACCATGATTACAAGCATCATTATCACATCATTATAATTACCAGCATCATCATGAGAATTATAACTATGGTTACTAGCATCAGCGAGGGTCAGCAATGTTTTCACAAAATTTGCAAACATGATCACCAGCAGCTACACTACAATGCTACATGCTTCATGGAATTTTAGCAGTCGCTAGTTTTTAATGAATGTTGAAAACTCATTATGCTTAATAGTACCATCATTAATATTTGAGTCATACTTAAGACTGCCACAACAGTCATCACCATCAACATGACAAACCTATCATTATCTAACCATCACAATTATCATCTTTAATAGCAGTCTCAGCATCATCACAATATACACGGTCATGTTCACAATAAATGTCATGACCAAAATCACCACAATTGTTATCAAACTTATTGTCAGCAACACCATCATTATCATCACAAATATTAGTCAAAATATTTTTTTTACTCTAAGCATTAATATCATCATCATAGCAAAAGAATCACCATCAACATCATCACATTTATGACCATGAACATCACAATTACCATCATAATCGGCATGTCATCAAAAATATTGCCATGACCAGCAGAGTAAGCTTCACAATTGTTACAGAAATCGAGGGCATCATCAACATTAATATCACTTAATCCTTGTCATGCTGAATAACTTAAGATGCCATGCCCACTTCTAATTTCCAGCCAATCAGATTACTTAATCTGGGTTTTTGATAGAAATTCACATATTTAATGACAAACAGTGCAGATCCAGATCAGTTGGCTTCTTCAGAAGCCAACTGATCTGGATCTATACTGTTTGCTAAGACATGGCATGTCGTGTTTAGCAAGAGAAGGGTTAATCACCAAAATCTTGTAACAATCATCAATATTATCATGTGATTTAACACATCATCATCACAAAAATCGTCATCTGCATCACAATTAGTACAAAAACCAACATTATTGTAATAATTATTACCATTACCATTACATCTCCATAACAGATACATCCAACATTTAAAAGTAACATTAATTATTTGTGAGTAATTGCAGATAAACTAATTCAAATGGTATGACATAATAACAAAGACATATTTAGAACTGTACATGTCCCAAGTATTCTTTTTCTTGTTCAACCTTTCAACCCAGAAGTGTCTTGTAGTACAATGTTTTATATAATGTGTTATCACATGACCATCAAGTTATTCAGTGAAATACCCAAGTCATAAAAATCATATAACCACACGTGTTATAACACCTGCAAGGCTTCCCATTGGTTAGCCTAATTACCTCATTAATATTCGTATTACTCCCCTTATTGATAGCAACCAAGATGGTGTCTGCGTTCGCCGATACAACTTTCACTTTTGAAACAGATCCTGCCCTTAATTTTGAGATGATTTTGAGATAATTGATAAATGTCAGACCGATGGAAGGGGAAGACACAACACAATCACAATGTGAATAACACAGCTACCAGAAATATTCATGGTGGTTAAAATTCAATGTTTTCCGGCAGCATATTTAGAGGCACTTTCGACATCGATGTCGTCAAACAGTCAATGAAAAATAATTCACCTCCTCCAAAAAAGCATTGGAGAATAACATGACTCCTTCAGTCAATAAATGTGTCAAATTAAAATCCAAACTACAGTTAAAATGTTTTATGTTCTTGAACTATGTCATTTACTTGGGTGTATCAACCACCGTATGAACTGTACTGATCTAGGTCAATGACCTTTAAATACAATACCTGACTTCAGGGGATTTCCCTACTGGTTCTCAGTGACGTACTGACTCGCTGAATGACGTTGAAGGGAATATTTATTTTTAAATTCATTTATTCAAATGAAATATGTATTAGCTCAAATAAAAATCATTATCAATTCTTACAGTTTAATGAAGTAATAAATGGCATATTTATCTTGTTTCTAGTTATTTTCGGTACTTATCAAATAATATGCTAACTATTTTTGTTGCGTAGTACTTTTGAATCCTTGGTAGTGAGTTGTTCCGCTTAGCTATGGAAAGCTGTTATCTTTAAAGTGCATTTTTTGTCATCGGAAGGGCCATGTGATAAACAGAATCTTACATTCGTGGTCATTTAATATGAAATTTATGAAACTCGTTGGGTAATTTCAGTATTTTGCTCGCCAAGGCTCGCTAAATACCCCGAAATTACCCAAACTCGTTTCATAAATTTCATATTAAATGACCACTGATGTAAGATCATCTATTTATATGACGTATATTGTAAGTGAAAAGCAGACTTCAAAATGGAGATTTCCAGTAAAACATTAACACAAATTTGAAGGGAAGATAACTCATAAGCTGGAAAGGTTAGAGTGATGATTCTTTGTTACAATATGTAAACTTTGATGTTAAACATATCTGTGAAATTTCATTGAGATATTATAAATAGTAAAGGAATTACAGGTAGAAATTATTTTTCTAATATGAACATAGGCAGTAATTCAAGTAAGCAGACTTTTCAGAAGACAACAAAGCATGTCTTATGAAAGCTTGACTCTCAAGGGTATGAAGTATAATGATATATAAGTAGACCATGAAATATAGGTCACAGTGACCTTTAAAATGTATGAGGTCATTTGCAATGTCAGAGTGAACAACAATTTAAAGTATGATTGTTTTCTATTAGATATGATCAGAAATACAAGGCAAAATCATAGGACCATGAATGGTCATAGTGACCTACAAATAGTATAAGGTCATTCATCGTGTCAGACTGAACTAATATCCAAAGTAAGATGCATATCAAACAAATACAGGTGGATTTATAGAGAAAAATCACTGGACCATGAAATATGGGTCACAGTGACCTATAAAAAGTATAAGGTCATTCGCTCTGTCAGACTGAACACGTATCCAAATTATGATGTCTTTCTATTAGATAGGGTTGGATTTACAATGCAAAATCACTGGACCATGAAATATAGGTCACAGTGACCTATGAATAGTATGAGGTCATTCACAGTGTAAGAATGAACAAATATCCGAAGTATGATGCATATCTATCAGATAGGGTTCGAGATATAAGGCAAAATCACTGGACCATGTAATATAGTGTCACAACCAGATGAGGTTGGATGCACTGAGCTGATATGACCTAGATGTGAATGTAGGGCAAGTATCATCACCCGAGCCCTCATAGTTACTGAGAAATGGACCTAAATGCAAAAACTGAACCTTAGTCACTGAACTGCAAAATGTATGTCACAGTCAGATATGGATGGTTGGTTTGAGATGCTCTCACCTAGGAGTAAATGTTTTACTACTTGAATCATACATTGTAAGTTTCAGCCATTAGCCTTTAACACATTTTGAGAAAACGACTTTTCAACATTTTCCCCATATAAATGTATAGGGATGCAAATCTGACCTTGCCATAAAAAGGTCACAGGTCAACCAACGGTCAACATTTGAACAATTTGGTAGACCTTGAGTCCTCGATGCTATATACCAAGATTCAGCCCCAAAGCATTCTTGGTGCTGGAGAAGAAACTTTTTAAGTGTTTTTACTATATATGGGCATGGCAGCCATCTTGTTCGATGGGGCGGAACCATTTGAACAAATTGGCAATACCCTTTTGACAGAAGGCCCCATGTGAAATCTGGTGAAAATTGCTCAAGCGGTTTCAGAGAAGATATTTAAAAATTACACAATTTTATACATGTATATAGCCCGGGGGCAATTGCAGATAACCCGCAGGGGACAAAATTTTTATTATAACTAAAATGTTTTATTACTTTAATCACTCATTGTAAGTTTCAGCCATTAGTCTTTAATACATTTTGAGAAAATGACTTCAACATTTCCCCCATACAAATGCATGGGGACACAAATTTGACCTTGCCGTAAAAAGGTCAAAGGTCAACCATATACGGGCATGGCGGCCATCTTGGTTAACGGACCGTGACCATTTGTACAAATTTTCAATCCCCCTTTAACAGAAGGCTCCACATCAAGTTTGAAGAAAATTGGCCAAGGGGTTTCAGAGTAGAAGTCGTTCAAATATGCGGACTGACTACGGATGGACGGCAAGTGATCACAATAGCTCATCCTGAGCCTTGCTCAGGTGAGCTAAAAAAGTCAAGGGCAATCCAGGGTCATAATTTTTGCAAACTATAATGGGCCCAAGTCCTTGATGCTACAGACCAAGTTTCAAGGGAATCGGTCCATCAGTTCTGGAGAAGATTTTCTAAGGGTTTTTGCATATATGGGTGTGGAGGCCATCTTGGTCATGTGACCTGGCTAATGAAACTATATTTTCGCTACTTGTTCACCAAAAAGCTGACATATTTAATTCAACCTAAATTGACTATGTGGTACCAGAGACAAGAATCCGCGAAGTTGACGTCGCACCTGCATTGGGCAAAGTCACTGAAGCGCAAAATCTATGTCAAGGGCACAGGGTCATGTGGGTGCTTGGACTAGTGAAGGTTTGACACTCACAGCTATCACCGGTACAGAGAAATATGCTTAAATGCTAGACTCAATGTAAAATCATGACAAAGTCACTCGAGCGTGATATCTAGGTCAAGGGCACCTGGTCATAATGTGTGCTTGAAAAGTATGTCGAGGACAATTACTATGCAAAGCTTAACACTTGCAGCTATCGCCGCTTCACAGAAACACACTTTAATGCTGGAATCAATGTAAAATCATGACAAAGTCACTCGAGCATGATCTCTAGGTAAAGGGCACCAGGTCATAGTGTGTGCTTGAAGAGTATGTCAAGGATATACATAATGGAGAAAGTGAGAGTATTCTTGAACACGACATGCCTACTGGTCCTTATCTATGCCTCTACCAAACATATTCTGCAACTATTTCAACTAGAGCAAGTGCCCAGAGGGTCACAAATACCCCCGGCCAGTGCCATTCCTTAATTATAAAATATTTTAAAGTTAATGACAATGATATAAGGCAAGATATAGTTTACAATGTCAGTCTCTGAGTGACACTGATCTATCATCCCAAGTACAACTTTCCTGGAGTAAATAGTCTTCAAGACATGAAGCAAATTTGCTGGGCCATAAAATATAGGTCACTGACCTACATATACTTGAGAAATTAATCTGACGGTCACACTGATGCATTATACCACCTATGATGTTAATCCATTAAATAATCTAAAAGATATTAAGCAAAATCACTAGACCATGAAATATAGGTCATACTGATTTATATTTACTTTGAGGTGACAGTTTGGGTCACACTGAGTCATTATATGTAAATATGACATTTAGGTATCAAACAGTGGGAGATATAAGACAAAATCACAGGGCTATGAAATAGAGGTCACATAATCCCAAAATATGATAGTAATACATCAAATTGTCTTCAAGATGTAACATAAAATCACTGGACCATGAAATATAGGTCACAGTGATCTACATTTACTTTTAGGTCAACTGTTGGATCATACTAATTCATAATCCCAAATAATGATGTTCATACATCAATTAACATTCAAGATATGCGGCAAAATTACTGGACCATGAAATATAGGTAAATATGACCTACATTTGTTATGCTGCCAATCATGGTATCACACAGAACCAATATTCCAAGTATCACATTAATCCATTAAATAGTCTTCAAGATATAAGGCAAAATTGCTGGAGCATGAAAATATAATCACAATGACATTGACCTTATTACACTGAATGTTGATGTGATAAACATGTCTGATGCCCATCCTTCTTTAAGAAGATGTTGTATAAACAAACTGCAACACACTATTTTATTGAGGCATTAATCCACGAAATAGGCTTCAAAATGTAAGTCAAAATCACTGAAGCATGAAAATAAGGTCACAATGACCTTGACTTTATTACACTGAATGTTGATAAACATGTCTGACGCCCATCCTTCTTTAATAAGAGGTTGTTTGTATAAACAAACTGCAATATACTACTTTATTGGGGTGTCCTAGATTTTGACCTCTAGGCCCGCCCTGGGGCATGACCCAGGGGTCCATAAATGTAGAATGGAAGAGAACCCTCCCAGGTACCCCCATACCAAATATGAAAAGTTTTAAGTCAAAGCTTTTAGAAATACAAGCAAAAGACAAAAACTTCACGTAAAACTTTAACGTAAACATCAAACTATTTTCTAAATCCATGACCTTGACCTTGGGTCAGCAGCATCAGCAGAATAGTGCCAGCTATTCTGTAATCATCTAGTAGTAACACTAATCACACATCAACATCCTAAAGTGTAAGCTTTCAAAAATATATGCAAAAGGAAAATACTTTGAAGCAAAATGTTAACATTCGTACGGACGCATGCACGGACGTTCTGACGGATGGACAGACAGAAAGACGAAAACTATATACCCCTCGACATACTTCGTATGCCAGGGGTATAACCACATACTCAAGGATTTAGCTTAGAAATTCATTCAGGGGAGGTAACTAGATAAGAGGCCCACTGGCCACGGGTCGCTTACCTGAGTGACATAGCCACTGCAGATATGCGGATGTTATGTAACATTTTTCCAATCCTGTCATTGCAACTAATGAAAAGATCATCATTTAAGCAGTTCTTATTTTTGAAGAAGAATATATATGGCATGACAGTCAGTGGAGCATGATCATTTGAACAAACTCTCAATCATATTTCAACAGTGGGATCAATGTGAAATTTGGTGGCAAATGGCTAAGTGGTTTCTGAAGAATCATGATTTTATACATGTAAACAGCTGTGTGGCAGGGAAATATAATAAACATAAACAAGATGGCAGCCACCTTAGACTTCCAATCAGAATGATCTACAAGTCACCTCGATACTTCCAATGAACGTTGAGTTAATTGCCCTTTCGGTTCAGGAGAAAAAGTTCAAAACAGATTTTCAAGATGGACGCCATAGCCTCAATTTGGGATTTCCTATCGCAACGATTTGAGCTATTTTTTATTTACAAGTCACCCCGATGCTTCCTATCAAGTTTCCAGTCAATTGGCCTTTCAGTTCAGAAGAAGAAGAGAAAAATAGATTTTCAAGATGGCCACCATCTTGGATTTCCGATTGGAACAATTTTAGCTATTTTTATATCTATAAGTCATCCCGATGCTTCCTACCAATTTTCAAATCAACTGGCCCTTTGGTCCAGGAAAATAAGCAAAGAAAAGAGTTTCAAGATGGCCGCCATGGCGGGAGGCCATCTTGGATTTCCGATCCTAACAATTTAAGCTATTTTAGATCTACAAGTCACCCCAATGCTTCCTACCAAGTTTTGAGTCAAATGGCCTTTCAGTTCAGGAGAAGAAGCAAAAAATAGATTTTCAAGATGGCTGTCATGGTGGCCATCTTGGATTTCTGATAGGGACGATTTTAGCTATTTTTGATCTACAGGTCACCATGATGCTTCCTACCTAGTTTAAAGTCAATAAGCCTTTCGGTTCAGGAGAAGAAGTGAAAAGTAGATTTGCAAGATGGCCGCCATGGCGGCCATCTTGGATTTCCATTTGGAACGATTTTAGCCATTTTTGATCTATAAGTCATCCCGATGCTTCCTACCAAGTTTCAAGTCAATTTGCTTTTGGGTTTAGGAGAAGAAGGGAAAAAAAGATTTTCAAGATGGCCATCATGGCGGCCATCTTGGATTTCCCATCAGCAGGATTTTAGCTATTTTTGATCTGTCACCCTGATACTTCCTACCAAGTTTGGAGTCAATTGGCCTTTCGGCTCAGGAAATGAAGTGAAATATAGATTTTCAAGATGGCGGCCATGGCTGCCATCTTGGATTTCTGATCGGAAGGATTTTAGCTATTTTTGATCAAGTCACCCTGATGCTTCCTACCAAGTTTTGAGTCAACTGGCATTTGGGTTTAGGAGAAGAAGCAAAAAATAAATTTTCAAGATGGCCATCTTGGATTTACATTCGGCACTATTTTAGCTATTTCTGATCTACAGTCACCCCAATGCCTCCTACCAAGTTTCGAGTCAACTGGCCTTTCGGTGCAGAAGAAGAAGCAAAAAATAGACTTTCAAGATGTCGGCCATGGTGGCCATCTGGGATTTCCAATCGGAACGATTTTAGCTATTTTTGATCTGCAAGTCACCCTGATGCTTCCTACTAAGTTTCGAGTCAACTGACTTTTGGATTTAGGAGAAGAAGCAAAAAATAGATTTTCAAG
The DNA here is from genome assembly GCA_964016985.1 of Anodontia alba. Classification (NCBI taxonomy): domain Eukaryota; kingdom Metazoa; phylum Mollusca; class Bivalvia; order Lucinida; family Lucinidae; genus Anodontia; species Anodontia alba. The sequence continues at coordinate 50,335,405 of OZ024824.1, read as the reverse complement.
ATGGCCACCATGGCGGCCATCTTGGATTTATGATCGGCATGATTTTAGCTATTTTTGATCTACAAGTCATCCAAATGCTTCCTACCAAGCTTCGAGTCAACTGTCCTTTTGGTTCAGAAGAAGAAGCGAAAAATAGATTTTCAAGATGGCTGCCATGGCGGCCATCTTGGATTTCTGATTAGCACGATTTTAGCTATTTTTGATCTATAAGTCATGCCAATGCTTCCTACCAAGTTTAAAGTCAATTAACTTTTGGGTTTAGGAGTGGGAGCCAAAAATAGATTTTCAAGATGGCTGCCATGGTGGCCATCTTGGATTTCCGATCGGCACGATTTTAGAAATTTTTGATCTACAAGTCACCCTGATGCTTCCTAGCAAGTTTGGAGTCAATTGGCCTTTTGGTTCAGGAGAAGAAGCGAAAAATAGACTTTCAAGATGGCGGCCATGGTGGCCATCTTGGATTTCCAATCGGAATGATTTTAGCTATTTTTGATCTACAAGTCACCCCGATGCTTCCTACCAAGTATCAAGTCAATTGGCCCAGAGGCGTAGGAAAAGTAGGCTTTTAAAGCAATTGTTGACGCCGCACGACGGACGACTGACAATGACTGACCACTATAGGTCACCATGAGCACTTCGTGCTCAGGTGAGCTAAAAATTTGAGCAAATTTGGCTCATTGGCTTCAGAGAAGTCGTCTGAAATTCTCAACAATTTTCCCATACAAATGTTATGGGGCTCATACAAATGCATAGGGAAGCAAACTTGACCTTGCCGTAAAAATGTCAAATGTCAACGTACGACAAACTTTTTAGCAATTTTGGTAGAGCTCCTGTCCCCGATGATTTGTGCATAGATTCAGCCCCAAGGCATTCTCTCTGGAGAAGAAGATTTTTAAAGGGTTTTACCATATATGGGCATGGCGGCCATCTTGGTCAATGGACCGCGACAATTTTAGCAATCTTTTGTTTCCCCACCCTAAGGTGGCTCTATGAAATCTGAGCAAAACTGGCACAGAGGCTTCAGAGGAGAAGTCGTTTGAAATTCTCAACAATTTTTCCATTCAAATGTATGGGGCTCATACAAATGCATAGGGAAGCGAACTTGACCTTGCTGTAAAAAGGTCAAACGTCAACATACTATAATTCTTTTAGCAACTTTGGTAGACCTCCCATCCCCGATGATTTTTGCAAAGATTCAGCCCCAAGGCATCCTCGGTTCTGGAGAAGAAGATTTTTAAAGGTTTTTACCATGGCGGCCATCTTGGTCAACGGACAGCGACCATTTTAGCAGTCTTTTGTTCCCCCACCCTAAGGAGGCTCCATATGAAATTTGAGCAAAATTGGCTCAGCGGCTTCAGAGGAGAAGTCGTTTGAAAATGTTAACGGACGGATGCACGGACGGCTAAGAGTATCAAAGTTATGGAGCGCACAAGATTTTGGCTTCAAGGGAGGTAACTACATAATGAAGTGAGAGTTGTCTCTCTTGCATGTGACATGCCTACTGGTCCTCCTCTTCATTTCTACAAAACATTAGCAATATATGTCAAAACATTAGCAATATATGTCTTAGGGTATCAAAGTTATGGAGTGCACAAGATTTTGGCTTCAGGGGGGATAACTACATAACGAAGAAGAAAGTGAGAGTTGTCTCTCTTGCACGTGACATGTCTACTGGTCCTCCTCTTCATCTCTACCAAATATTATCATATTATCTCAAACAGTATGGGAGTTATGGCCTGCACAAGATTTTGGCTTCAGGGGAGACAACTACATAACGAAGAAAGTGAGAGTTGTCTTTCTTGCACATGACAGGTCTACTGGTCCTCCTTTTCATCCCTATCAAATATTATTAAATTATCTCAAACAGTAAGGGAGTTATGGCTACACAAGATTTCAGCTTCAGGGTAGATAACTATATAACCCAGACAGTGAGAGTTGTCTCTCTTGCACGCAACACACCTACTGGTCCTCCTCTTCATTTCTACCAAACATTATCAAAATATGTCTAAGGGTATCAAAGTTATGGCCTGCAAAAGATTTCCTCTTCAGGGGAGGTAACTACACAATGAATAAAGTGAGAGTTGTGTCCCTTGCATATGACACGCCTACTGGTCCTCCTCTTCATCCCTACCAAATATTATCAAATTATCTCAAACAGTATGGGAGTTATGGCCTGCACAAGATTTCAGCTTCAGGGGAGATAACTATATAATGAAGACAGTGAGAGTTGTCTCTCTTGCAGGCAACATACCTACTGGTCCTTCTCTTCATTCCTACCAAATATTATCAAAGTATGTCTAATGGTATCAAAGTTATGGAGCGCGCAAAGATGAGTACAATTTCTGCTTCAGGGGAGATAACTACAAAATGAACAAAGTGAGAGTTGTCTCTCTTGCATGAGACATGCCTACTGGTCATCCTCTTCATCCCTACCAAATATTATCAAATTATCTCAAAGATTATGGGAGTTATGGCCTGCATAAGGGAGATAACTATATAACGAAGAGAATGAGAGTTGTCTCTTGCACGCAACACTCCTAAGTGTCCTCTTCTACATTCCTACCAAATACTATCAAAGTATGTCTAAGGGTATCAAAGTTATGAAGCACACAAGGATGAAGCTAAAATTTCTACTTCACAGGTATAACTACATAAAAAATAAAGTGAGAGTTGTCTCTCTTGCACGCGACATGCCTATTGGTCCTCCTCTTCATCCCTACCAAATATTATCAAATCATCTCAAACAGTATGGGAGTTATGGCCTGCACAAGATTTTGGCTTCAGGGGAGATAACTACATAATGAAGACAGTGAGAGTTGTCACTCTTGCACGCGACACGCCTATTGGTCCTCCTCTATGTTCCTACCAAATATTATCAAAATAGGTCTAAGGGTATCAAAGTTATGCAGCGCACAAGGATGCATCTACGGACCGACTGACGCCATGCTGATCGCTATATCCCCCGAACCTATCGGTCGGGGGATAACAAAACACTTTATACATAGGGCAAGACACAGCGCTGCCTGCAAAGAGTTAATAATACCCAGAGAAGAACCAGATCAGAATGCACATCTGCACAGACCGATTTGGGCCCCCAACCACACATCATATGGATATCTAAGTATTTACTTACGAGGGGCATTTTTTAAGTAGTGGCAACAGCTGAGCGCTATGAAAATACAGCTTACCTTTGTAATGACTAGTTGAGACCTTCAAAGTACTCTCCATTGACCTGGACACATTTTTCTAGACGGGAAATCCATGGAAAAAGCATTTTTGAATTGTTCTTTAGGGATACTGTTTATACACTGGTACAGCGCACTGCCCACAGCACTGCACATCTCAAATTTATGTCCTCATTGGCAAGATTTGATACATGGGTTAAGCCAGAAATCACAGGGAGAGAGGTCAGGGCTGTAGGGTGGGTGTGGCAAGACCTGAATATGAAATTCCTCCATATAAGACTTTACCACTGCAGAATGGGAGCGGGTGCATTATCATGGAGTAATTTGATCCCTCGGGCGCTTTGCCTGATAGTGTTTAACAACGGCAGAAAGAACAAAGTCACGGTAAAATGTCCCTGCTACACTACAGTTTTCTGGCACAGAAACACGAGCCACAATTCCATCACTGTCAAAGAACAGGGCATACATTACCCTTCTGACACTCCTATTTCGACGAGCTACCACGGGGCGTTCTTTGTTTTCACCTACCCACATCTTGTTGTTCAACTTTTTGTCAGGCTCAAAAAAAAATAGAGCCAAGTTTCATCACCAGTCGCAACTTCCCTCAAGCGGCGGGAGTCCCGGTTCTTGAATCTAGATAGCAAAACAGAGGCCTTTTCCACACAATCCTTCTTTTGTTCAGGGGTCAGCAGATGGGGTATCCAACACGCACAAATCTTCTGTAGCTCTTTACATATGACAAACTCAAGCCCGATAAATCACTTATCTCTTCCACAGTATATTGTGAATCTTGCTGAACAATAGATTGGACAGTGGCAACATCATTTTCAGAAACTGGTCTACCCGGATGGGCCTCGTCTTTAACACTAGATCTACCCTCTTTAAAATAAGATACCCATCTGGCAACTGTTCTATGTGAAAGAGTATTCTCTCCTTACACTGTATCCAATTCAGACTTAAATTTCTGATGCGCTTTTATCCAGCAATTTGCGAATTTTGCAATATGCTCTTTGCTCTTCTCTAAAGTCACCCTGATTTTCGTCCTTTTTTCTACCAGTATAAATTACCATGTAGTTTTCAAATACGTGTATTTTCATTTTGGCATTCAATAATCGTGCAAAAATCATACAACCGTGACGGCAAAGCTTTTTTTTTTTTTTTTTTTTTTTTTGATTTGGGTTTTACGGCCCTTTCAAGAATATTTCACTTATATCGAGCCGATCATTCATCTAAGGTGGGCGAAAACCGGAGAACCTGGAGAAAAACCACCTGACCATCCGTAAGCAGAACTTGGCTTTCCCACATATGACCCGAGTCAGGCTCGAACCACAGCGGTGAAAAACCTAATGGATCAAGAGTCAACTCTCTTATCCACTAGGCTACGGGGGTGCGTCAGACGGCAAAGCTTTACCCTTTCCAATGATATATAACACATGTATATGCATCAGCTAAGCGGGATTTTATCTGGTTGTTGCCACTAGTTAAACAAGAGGCCCACGGGCCACAACTCGCTCATCTGAGTGAAACCACCACTGCAGATATGCAGATGGCATGCAACATTTTTCCAATACTCTTATGACAAGGCAATGACTTAAACAGTTTTTGAGATATCTTGCTTACAAGTGTAAAATGCTGAAATTTTCAAAACGTCACAAGTAAAAAAAAGTTCAGATATTTTTCAGAAGTCATTTGGTTCATCTACTTATCCTGTCCTTTATTTTTTTATTTTTTTTCTATTTTTAGCTCTGGCAACCATTTCGTTCAGCAGAGCAGATTTTAGCAATTTTGGCAAAGGGGCATAAGAGGAATACTGATGTGAAATTATTTTGAAATCTTGCCACTGGCCAAAGAGGAGATGTTTAAAGTTTTTTTTTCTAGTTTTAGTTCTGGCGGCCATTTCGTTCAGCCAGAACTTTTTTAGCAATTTTGGTAAAGGGCCATAAGAGGAACACTTCTGTGAAATTACTTTGAAATCAGGGCACTGGCTGCGGAGGAGATGTCTTTTAAAGGTTTTTCTATTTTTAGCTAAGGTGGCCATTTTGTTCAGCCAGAACTTTTTTAGCAATTTTGGTAAAGTGCCATAAGAGGAACACTTCTGTGAAATTACTTTGAAATCAGGACACTGGCTGCGGAGGAGATGTCTTTTAAAGGTTTTTCTATTTTTAGCTCTGGTCGCCATTTTGTTCAGCCAAGCGGAGCCATTTTAGTAATTTTGGTTGAGGGCCATTGGTGGAATACTTCTGTGCAAATATTTTGAAGTCAGGTCATTGGCCAAGGACGAGATGTCGTTTGAAGATTTTCTATTTTTTAGCTCTGGCGGCCATCTTGTTCAATGGAGCAGAACCATTGCAGCCATCTTGGATTTTCAATAGGCACAATTTCAGCTTGTTTCGATCCAGAAGTCATCCTGTTGCTACAGAGCAAGTTTCAGCTCAAAGCGATCTAAGGTTTGAGAAGAGATGTCGAAAATTGATTTTCAAGATGGCAGCTGTGGTGGCCATCTTGGATTTTTCTATTGGCTCATTTAGCTATTTTGTGTCTCATAAACGCGCTAATGCTCATCATCAAGTTTAGATTCAACTGGATTATAGAGGAGATGTCCAAAATATGAATTCTCAACATTTTTTCCCATATAAATGTATAGGGCCCATACAAATGCATGGGAAGCAAATTTGACCTTGCCGTAAAAAGGTCAAATGTCAATGAAGGACCATCATTTTAGCAATTTTGGTAGATCTCCTGTCCCCGAGGATTTCTGCAAAGGTAAGGCCCAAGGGCTTATTTGGTTCTGGAGAAGAAGATTTTTAAACGTTTTTACCATATATGGGCATGGCAGCCATCTTGGTCAATGGACCGCGACTATTTTAGCAATCTTTCTTTCCCCCAACCTAAGGAGGCTCCACATGAAATTTGAGCAACATTGGCCAAGAGGCTTCAGAGGAGGTCATTTGAAATTCTCAACATTTTTCCCATACAAATGTATGGTGCCTATACAAATGCATAGGGAAGCAAACTTGACCTCGCCGTAAAAAGGTCGAACGTCAATATACGACCATCATTTTAGCAACTTTGGTAGACCTCCCGTTCCTGATGATTTGTGCAAAGATTCAGCACCAAGGCATTCTCGGTTCTGGAGAAGAAGATTTTTAAAGGTTTTTACCATATATGGGCATGGCCGCCATCTTGGTCAAAGAACCATGAACATTTTAGCAATCTTTCGTTCCCCCATCATAAGGAGGCTCCACATGAAATTTGAGCAACATTGGCCAAGAGGTTTCAGAGGAGAAGTCATTTGAAATTCTCAACAGTTTTCCCATACAAATGTATGGTGCCCATACAAATGCATAGGGAAGCAAACTTGACCTCGCCGTAAAAAGGTCAAACGTCAATGTACAACAATTATTTTAGCAACTTTGGTAGACCTCTCGTCCCGGATGATTTGTGCAAAGATTCAGCCCCAAGGAATTCTCGGTTCTGGAGAAAAAGATTTTTAAAGGTTTTTACCATATATGGGCATGGCGGCCATCTTGGTCAACGGACCGCGACCATTTTAGCAATCTTTTGTTCCCCCAAACTAAGGAGGCTCCATATGAAATTTGAGCAACACTGGCCAAGAGGCTTCAGAGGAGAAGTCATTTGAAATTCTCAACAGTCTTCCCATACAAATGTATGGTGCCCATACAAATGCATAGGGAAGCAAACTTGACCTCGCCGTAAAAAGGTCAAATGTCAATGTACAACAATTATTTTAGCAACTTTGGTAGATCTCTCGTCCCCGATGATTTGTGCAAAGATTCAGCCCGAAGGAATTCTCGGTTCTGGAGAAGAAGATTTTTAAAGGTTTTTACCATATATGGGCATGGCGACCATCTTGGTCAACGGACCGCGACCATTTTAGCAATCTTTTGTTCCCCAAACCTAAGGAGACTCCATATGAAATTTGAGCAAAATTGGCTCAGCGGCTTCAGAGGAGAAGTCGTTTGATAATGACAAGAGGACCATGATGGTCCTATATCGCTCACCTGAGCAAACAGATTTGCATACTTAATGTTGAAGTTTCAGCCAAGTTCACTGCTCTAAAATTTTATGTATAAATTTTATAACCATGACGAATCATGACAGCTTGAACAAACTTGGTAGAGGGTAACCAAAGGAACATTCCTGCAAAGTTAAACTGAAATCGGTTCAGTGGTTTCTGACAAGAAGATTTTTAAAGTTTTCTATTTAGATATAGAGGGAAAATAAGCCCCACCCACTAGCAGGCATGTTTTTTGACAAATCAGGATTGCTTGAACATTCTTGGTAGAGGGTCACCAAAGCATTATTGAAATTGGTCTGGAGGTATTTGACAAGAAGCATTTTAAAGTTTTCTATACAGATATATACCGAAAACAAGAGGCCCATGGGCCACGGGTCGCTCACCTGAGTGACATAGCCACTGCAGATATGCAGATGTTATGCAACATTTTTCCAATCCTGTCATCGCAACTAATGAAAAGATCATCATTTAAGCATTTCTTTATTTTGAAGAAGAAGATATATGGCATGCTAGTCAATTGAGCGTGATCATTTGAACAATCTCTAAATGGCAGCCAGGTTGGATTTACGATCGGCACGATTTTAGCTATTTTTGATCTACGAGTCACCCCAATGCTTCCTGCCAAGTTTCGAGTCAACTGGCCTTTCAGTTCAGGAGAAGAGGCGAAAAATAGATTTTCAAGATGGCTGCCATGGTGGCCATCTTGGATATCCGATTGGCAGGATTTAAGCTATTTTTGATCTACAAGTCACCCCAATGTCTCCTACAAAGTTTGGAGTTAATTGGCCTTTCGGTGCAGGAGAAGAATCTAAATATAGATTTTCAAGATGGCTGCCATGGTGCCCATCTGTGATTTCTGATCAGAACGATTTTAGCTATATTTGATCTACAAGTCACCCTGATGCTTCCTACTAAGTTTCCAGTCAAGTGACTTTTGGGTTTAGGAGAAGAAGAGAAAAATAGATTTTCAAGATAGCCGCCATGGTGGCCATCTTGGATTTACGGTCTGCATGATTTTAGCTATTTTTGATCTAAAAGTCACCCAAATGCTTCCTACCAAGTTTCGAGTCAACTGGCCTTTCGGTTCAGGAGAAGAAGCGAAAAATAGATTTTCAAGATGGCTGCCATGGCGCCCATCCTGGTTTTACAATCGGCATGATTTTAGCTATTTTTGATCTACAAGTCACCTCGATGCTTCCTACCAAGTTTGGAGTCAACTGGCCTTTTGGTTCAGGAGAAGAAGCGAAAAATAGATTTTCAAGATGGCGGTCATCTTGGATTCCCGATAGGCACGATTTTAGCTATTTTTGATCTATAAGTCACCCTGATGCTTCCTAGCAAGTTTGGAGTCAATTGGCTTTTGGGTTTAGGAGTAGAAGCGAAAAATAGATTTTCAAGATGGCGGCCATGGCGGCCATCTTGGATTTCCGATCGGCATGATTTTAGCTATTTTTGATCTACAAGTCATCCTGATGCTTCCTAGCAAGTTTGGAGTCAATTGGCCTTTCGGTTCAGGAGAAGAAGCAAAAAATAGATTTTCAAGATGGCCGCCATTGCGGCCATCTTGGATTTCCAATCAGCACGATTTTAGCTACTTTTGATCTACAAGCCACCCTGATGCTTCCTAGCAAGTTTGGAGTCAATTGGCCTTTCGGTTCAGGAGAAGAAGTGAAAAATAGATTTTCAAGATGGCGGCCATGACGGCCATCTTGGATTTCCGATCGGCAGGATTTTAGCTATTTTTGATCTACAAGTCACCCTGATGCTTCCTAGCAAGTTTGGAGTCAACTGGCCTTTCGGTTCAGGAGAAGAAGCGAAAAATAGATTTTCAAGATGGCGGCCATGGCGGCCATCTTGGATTTCTGATCGGCACGATTTTAGCTATTTTTGATCTACAAGTCACCCTGATGGTTCCTAGCAAGTTTGGAGTCAATTGGCCTTTCGGTTCAGGAGAAGAAGCGAAAAATAGATTTTCAAGATGGCGGCCATGGCGGCCATCTTGGATTTCCGATTGGAACGATTTTAGCTATTTTTGATCTACAAGTCACCCCAATGCTTCCTACCAAGTATCAAGTCAATTGGTTCAGGGGTGTAGGAGGAGTAGGCTTTTAAAGCAATTGTTGACGCCGCATGACGGACGACGGACATTAACTGACCACAATAGCTCACCATGAGCACTTCGTGCTCAGGTGAGCTAATAAGCCCCGCCCCCTGGAGGCCATGTTTTTTGACATATCATGAAGGCTTGAACCATCCTGGTAGAGGGTCACAAAAGCAACATTCTTGCCAAGCTACATTGAGCTTGGTCCAACGGTTTCTTACGAGAAGATTTTTAAAGTTTTTTATATAGACATATAGGGAAAAATAAGCCCTGCCCCGTAGCGGCCATGTTTTTTGACAATCATGACAGCTTGAACAACCTTGGTAGAGGGTCACCAAAGAAACATTCCTGCCAAGTTATATTGAAATCGGTCCATTGGTTTCTGACAAGAAGATTTTTTAGTTTTCTATATAGATATATAGGGAAAATAAGCCCCACCCACTAGCAGCCATGTTTTTTGACAAATCATGATTACTTGAACAATCTTGGTAGAGGGTCACCAAGGAAACATTTTTGCCAAGTTGTAATGAAATTGGACCTGTGGTTTCTGAAAGAAGACTTTTAAAGTTTTTCTATATAGATATATAGGGAAAATAAGCCCCGCCCCCTGGCGGCCCTGTTTCTTGATGAATCATGACGGCTTGCATAACCTTGATAGAGGGTTACATAAGAAACATTGTTAAATTGAAATCAGTCCAGTGGTTTCTGACAAGAAGATCATTAAAGTTTTCTACGTAGATATACGGGGAAAATAAGCCCCGCCCCCTACTAGCCATGTTTTTTGACAAATCATAATAGCTTGATCAATCTTGGTAAAGGGTCACCAAGGAAACATATCTGCCAAGTTATATTGAAATCGATCCAGTGGTTTCTGACAAGAAGATTTTTTCAAGTTTTCTATATAGATATATATAGGGAAAATAAGCCCCGCCCCCTGGCGGCCATGTTTTTTGACAAATCATGACGGCTTGAACAATCTTGGTAAAGGGACACCAAGGAAACATTTCTGCCAAGGTATATTGAAATTGGTCCAGTGGTTTCTGACAAGAAGATTTTTTCAAGTTTTCTATATAGATATATAGGGAAAATAAGCTCCATCCCCTAGTGGCCATGTTTTTTGACAAATCATGATTACTTGAATAATCTTGGTAGAAGGTCACCAAAGAAACATTTTAGCCAAGTTATAATGAAATCGGTCCAGTGGTTTCTGACAAGAAGATTTTTCAAGTTTTTCTATATAGATATATAGGGAAAATAAGCCCCGCCCCCTGGCGGCCATGTTTTTTGACAAATCCAAATGGCTTGAACAATCTTGGTACAGGATCACCAAAGGAACATTTCTGCCACATTATATTGCAATTGTTCCAGTGGTTTCTGATAAGAAGATTTTTTAAATTTTCTATATAGATATATAGGGAAAATAAGCCCCGCCCCCCCCCTGGCGGCCATGTTTTTTGACGAATCCAAATGGCTTGAACAATCTTGGTAGAGGATCACCAAAGGAACATTTCTGCAAAATTATACTGAAATCGGTCGAGTGGTTTCTAACAAGAAGATTTTTAAAGTTTTCTATATAGATATATAGGGAAAATAAGCCCCCCCCCCTGGCGGCCATGTTTTTTGACGAATCCAAATGGCTTGAACAATCTTGGTAGAGAATCACCAAAGGAACATTTTTGCAAAATTATATGGAAATCGGTCCAGTGGTTTCTGACAAGAAGATTTTTAAAGTTTTCTATATAGATATATAGGGAAAATAAGCCCCGCCCCCTGGCGGCCATGTTTTTTGACGAATCGAAATGGCTTGAACAATCTTGCAAGAGGATCACCAAAGAAACATTTCTGCAAAATTATATGGAAATCGGTCCAGTGGTTTCTGACAAGAAGATTTTTAAAGTTTTCTATACAGATATATAGTGAAAATAAGGCCCGCCCCCTGGCGGCCATGTTTTTTGACGAATTCAAATGGCTTGAACAATCTTGGTACAGGATCACCAAAGGAACATTTCTGCAAAATTATATGGAAATTGGTCCAATGGTTTCTGACAAGAAGATTTTTAAAGTTTTCTATATTGATATATAGGGTAAATAAGCCCCGCCCCCTGGCGGCCATGTTTTTTGACGAATCCAAATGGCTTGAACAATCTTTGTAGAGGGTCACCAAAGGAACATTTCTGCAAAATTATATTGAAATCGGTCCAGTGGTTTTGGACAAGAAGATTTTTAAAGTTTTCTATATAGATGTATAGGGAAAATAAGCCCTGCCCACTGGCAACCATGTTTTTTGACGAATCCAAATGGCTTGAACAATCTTGGTAGAGGATCACCAAAGGAACATTTTTGCAAAATTATATTGAAATCGGTCCAGTGGTTTCGGACAAGAAGATTTTTTAAGTTTTTAATTAAAAAATCTATTTTTAGCTCCTGTGACCTAGATATGCAATGAACCGGAACCATTTGAACAACTTTGAAAGAGGACCAACCAAGGATCATTCCTGTGAAGTTTGGTCAAATTCACAGCAGTGGTTTTGGTGGAGATTTGTTTAAAGATTGTGGACGGACGGACATCCGGGCGACGACGACGACGGACGGTGAGTGATCACAATAGGTCACCATGAGCCTTCAGCTCAGGTGAGCTAATAATGGACGGACGGACAGACGACGGACGAAAAGTGATCACAATAGCTCATCCTGAGCACAGCTCAGGTGAGCTAAAAATGCCCCTCATATTTATTTTCTTATTTACTTAGTTATCTATTCATTTGTTTATTTTCTATTTATCATTTTATTTATTATTCATTTATTTATGCAATGATTCAATTTATTTCTAATTTTATTTTCATTAATGTATTCCTTTATTTTAATTATTACTTTATATTCATATTCATTTTTATTCATTTATTTATTTATTTATTTATTCAATTTGATGTAATACATAAATCTGAGTTTACCAAATTCTCTTTTGTGGATGTGGGTTGTAGGTAATGTTGTTCTCTCCTAGTTTTGGTGGGAGATGACGCTGTGTCATTTGAGGTTATGCCATCCTGACTACATATTCAAGGAAGTGACATGACATCCTCCCTGGCTACAGAGGATCAGCATCACTTTTTTCCTTGAGGCAAAGATGGATGCCACCTAGTCGAGTATTCCTGAAGAAAGCCATAGGCCGAAAATTTGAAAATAGAGTGATTTTTACTTCATAAACTTGAATATTTGTTAGAATCTGGTTACGAATGTCACACACGCATATACGCATGTACTAACATAAGATCACAGTAAAAGGCTATATGCCACTTTGCTGCCTTCTGCAGGCAGTGGCATAAAAATACTCCTAGTAAATGCATTATTTTTATTGATATATTTTGGGCTTCCCGTATGAGAAAGAATCACGATATTGCCACCTACCTTTCTATACTGTCCATATGTGTAAATAACTGAGACATGGTCTGTCATGGGGGACGCAACCCAGATGAGATCTGATGATGCCATACTGCAAAACTGGAGTGGACCATACTGGGTTTTTTTGTGAAATCTCTAACTGCTAACCATTTGCGATGCTGCTAACTGGTAATTTTTTCACCCAAATTTTGCTAATTAGTATATTATTTGAGCAATTTTGTTAATCATTAAGCATGTGTGATGCCGCTAAGCAGTAAAATCTGACCTCAAATTTTGCTTATCAGTATATTTTTGGGCCAAAATTTGCTAATCAATAAACCCCACTGAGACCCTCAAAATACTGTGCTTCAAACTGAGATGATCATAAAACCAGTACTCACAGTCTCTTGCCTTTTTCACATCACTTAGGAACTTCACTGTATCAGCTGTGCATGCTAGTTCTAGGTATAATTTATTCTCTCTATAATGAAGTGCTAACAAGTATGGTGCTGAAACATATAAAATGCAATAAGATAATATGAGCAAAAATACAGACTTAAAAACACATGCTACTCATTCGCCATTTTGAAAAATCGTCAAAAATGAAATTCATGCTATGGCTGTTACCTGATTCCAAAATGACAAACTTTGTTGAATTTAAGTTAAGTTTATTACTGCCCCTTCCAAGGCTGTACTTTCATCGTGGTACTTTTTGTTAAATGTTCTGCAGTGTTTCACTTGCAAATGTTTTTCTTTTAACAATTATGTAAGTTATAGATATATTCAGTCAAGTTTGGGTAACAGAGTTGCCATGTTTTTGGGAAAAGGTTGCTAACTCTGCTTGCCATCTGTTCTTTTTGTGGCTTTGTCTGTCTTTCTGTGTATTTGTCTGTCTTTCCCTTTGATTTTGAGAACTGATGTGAATCTGATTATATCAGTTCCCGAATTCACTTATTTACTTTTAACATTTATTCAAATAAGGTATATCTTAAAAGGTTAATTCTCACTAAAATGAAGTTTTTATAGTAAAACATATTTTAACAAGTAATACTTAACCTATAGATAATATGCTATTCTCTTCTGTATTTAAACCTTCCACAGAAAAACGGCAAGTCTTAAGAGTCTTAATCCAGAAGGTCCCTTAGGCATTTACCTGTGTGATGTCACCTTTCCCGCTGTTTTGATCAAGTGTTCAGTTTCTTTGTAGAATGAAACAATATAACTTAGCAAAGTGGGGAGGGAGGAGGGAATTTCTTATCTATAGGTTAAGTATTATTTGTTCAAATATGTTTTACTATAAAAATTTCATTTTAACTGCATAATACATTAACGTACAGATAATGTGCTAGAATTTATAGATAAGGAGGGAGGAGCTCCCCTAATTCTATATTATATATATTAGATTCCTTTAACTTCTGGTTTAAGACTAAGCTCTAAGGAATCAGATACATTCTATAATATATACTAAGAATGATCTAGATTCACTAATAACATATCTCTAAGGTGTTAATACCTTATTATATATATGACAGACTCTGGAGCCTCTCCCCCCCACCCCCCCACCCCCGCCACCCCCACCCCCACCACCACCTCTTTTTTTGGGCAACAACGGTTGGGCCAAAATGAAGAAAACTTGCTGAGACATATCCTTCAAGTAAGATTTTGCGCAGTTTGAAGAAAGATTCCAGACTACTGTTTTGATAATGTCATTGAGTGGAACCTTATCAAAGAATGCCCAAGAAAAGATAGCTCTCTATCTTCATGAGCCCTAATTATTTAACAAGGAAATGTCTCCTCAGTTGAGATTCCAATAGGTGAATTACACATCTCGAGACTTTAGGATAAATCTTAGAGTTGTCATGATTACATGATTTAATTGGTAAATAATCAAGTCATATCTTACTATAAGAACTAGTTATTTTTAGGTATGACTTTAGTTTTCTAATTGATCATAAAAGTTTACAAAATATTCCCTTTTCGCATTTTGGAGCTTATTTAGGAATAATTAAGATCTGGGTAAATGGACAGAGCTGAGTCTTTGCCAAAAACCCAGTTTATAAAATCAATGAGAGTAAAACATCTGATTGCTAAAAAATTTTATATGATTTGCCTATCGCTGGGCTTGACTTTGGCAGTGTTTCATAGCCATGGCAACGGTTAATAGAAAGGCTGTTTACCTCTACGCATAAAGTATGACAGCCTCATGAAATTTGATATGGGACTTTTGCCAGGTGTGAATTTGAGAACATTTCTCTTAGCCATGGCAAAGGTTAATAAAAAAGGCTGATTACATTGTAACATACAGTTTGACAGACTCATAATTTTTTATATGGGACTTTTACTGATAATAAAGAACCAAGTTGAACTTTTTAAAGGAAAGATCTTTATACTGTTCATTGCAATTTAAAAAGCTAATTAACTCTGATATGACAGGTTAGAATCGGTTCTATTACCAGATTTAAAATATTACGCATCATGGATCTATATTCCTTGATGATATTGATTTAGCATTTTTTTCTCAGAAATCAAAGGTACCGTAATATACCTAAGTATTGGGACACCTAAAGTATTGGGACACCCTTACAATTCGTAAAATTAATTATTTTTCGTCACCCTAAGAATTGGGACATATCAAAAATCGCTAAAATTTTCAGTAATTTTTTGTACCATATGAATTGGGACAGTGCATTTGGGTGAAAAAATGATCTAGTTTACAAGCGATGTCACGCAATATTTTACGTCTAAGCATACAACAGGGGGTTCCTACGGCAGGCTGGTTAGAAAGTAGAAAATAAATAAAACCTTTCTTTGAGAATATTAATATGAAATTTATTCAAGAAATCTGCAAAAACGAAAATGCACATCCGTTTGCATCAGTCTGGATGCGTCGCCATTTTGTGGTTGTCACGTGACACGTCACGTTTTAATTTGCAACTTGAGTGCATCAATAAAGTTCTACAAAAAAAACAAAAAAACAAACACAACAAAAAAAAGAAAAAAAAAAACTATGAATAAATAATAATAATAAAAAGAAATTCGACAGAATTGTTTACCGATAACGTTTTAATGCAAAACAGCGTTGGGGGAACCCTAAAACACTGTTGAGATGAACCCCAAAACATCGTTGAGACGAACCCCAATAATAACGTCATCACCCGATGTAATGGCAGTATTTTTAGAACAGGTAGATTGTTCCCCGCATTCGCGGTATCGGTTATTCGCAATTAACCTTTAAAGCGGGGAAGCAGCATATGATTATTTTTTTTACTTGGACGCTTTCAACACATGATAGATAAATGAGGGGATTATAAATCAAAATAAGTGCCAATCTGTTTATTCAATATTAACAATAGATTAGGTTAACAAGACAGTGGTCCGAAAATACACAAAACAATGAACACAAATATGACACATTTTTCATCATTAATCGGTGCCATTTTCAACTACAAGACGTAAGTATTGGGACACCTAAAAAAATAATTAATTTTCGTGTTTCTAAGTATTGGGACAGCCAGAAATTTAATTATTTTTTCCCGTCCCAATACTTACGTATATTACGGTATATCGAGACATTTGACTATGAGGGAAAGAGAAAAAAAAAAAGTAAGACCAAATTAACCTTCCTTCTATGACAGCAATTAGAGTATACGAACCATTTTGTATCATAAACTTTCTGAGTAAATGCATACATGCCATATCTCACGCCGTGAGGAAAAAACTCACGGAATTACGGCGTTTCTCACGGCCTCACGCTGAGAGACGAAAACCTCACGGAAAGAACAAAATCTTATGTTAATTTTCCCCAAGCTTCCAATTTTGCGGACAGCTTCTGTAGAAATTATTTTTTTCGCGTGGTTCCCGGTATTGCAGCATGTGTATTATTGAGTGCTAAGAAAAACCGATATCAAGCGTAAGTGTGGTGGATATTGAATACACAACTTGTCAACTCGCCGATAAACTGTGGCCATAAAGTTATTAAGAAGGTGTTAAATGGCCAAGTGGTCAGACTGACACATTATCTGCGTCAATTAACTATTATCAGTGTCCATCATAATTGAGACAATGCCACGCGTCAGAGATCTGGCTTGAAGATGGGCCGGCACACGTTTAGTAGCCTTCGGGTAAGTATTTGTCGTGACATTTTGCGGCTCTTTTTATGTCAAAGACAGTATTATGTTAGATTTTTTTGTTTGCAATATTTGTCAATTAAAATAATGAAGCCAAACAAAAATTGAAAATTACTTAATTCGAAATTCGAATAACTATATATAATGCAATGCAGAGTTTAGCCAACATTCAAACAAATTTCTGCTTTACTTGTGTTAAAATGTCCAAGCGTCCAGTATCGCTAGTATACCAGGGTAGCAAATCCTTTCCCAGCAGAGTTATCTCTCTTTGGCAAGGAGTTATTTTGCTATCAAATCCTTTACTTTTAGAGTTATTTCTCTTTGACAAGGTGTTAGGCATGTGGAAAGTGAAAAACTGAAACATATTGCAGGTCTTGAATTCAGATTCAGACCTAGAACATCATGTGCTCTTTATTGGAAGTCAGTTTTAGTGTGCATATCCAAAGGTAAATCATTCTGGTGAGAAAGTATTCAGCTCCCTGCTTACTGAATCAACTCCTATACGGAAAAAATGCTATCTAGCAGAGCAAATATTTCCTTTTGAGATAATTATTTACGATACCAGGGTAGCAATTTGAGAGTATTATTTCTGATACCAGGGTAGAAAATCCTTTCCCAGCAGAGTTATCTCTCTTTGGCATGCAGAAAGTGAAACCTGAAACACATTACAGATCTTACACTTATTAAACTGTAAAAACTATACTTTTCTTAATACCATAACTATACTTTTCTTATAACCATAATTAAACTGAGTATTGGAAGTCAAACAAATTACTGTCTTTATCCTATTATTTGAACAATATACTGTCCAGTGCAGCAATTTGTGAAAAAAAATTATACACCCTAATAAGATCATTAGCAGCAAGTGATGGTTAATCAGCATTAGTTCTTTTCTCAAAGTATAAAGTAGTAGCAAAGAAATAAGGGTAATGCACATTTATCTCCCTTGTGACATATATTTCTTTAAAATCAGCAAATTCAAACGTCCAAAAGATGACGTTACTCTAGAAATACAGCGCCGAGAAAAATCTCACAGATTTTTTTCAAATCTCACAGAAATTTTGCACCAGACTCACAGATTGACAATGTGAGCTTATGGCATGTATGTAAATGTCTTATGGTATTGAGACAAATCTGCGACATTAGCAATTTGTCTTAACTGTTTATTTGATAACGTCCCACATGAGATGAGATTTGGGAGGTTTTGTTATTGAGATTTTCCCTCTGATTTTTGCTGAGTTTGGAAAGTATATGTGTTGAGTCGGAATTTATACTATTAGTTTTAATTTCTCTGAGAACCAATGATGTTGAGGTCCAGAGAAGTAGTAATAACTATTCTACACCTATATTAATGGATTTAGTGAGAATAGATGATATCATAATTTACTGAGGAAATGTATAAACTTATAGAATATTCCAGTTTATGGCTAAATCATCTATCGTCAACGCTTGATTAACCAAAACTGGATAGATACATAATAGAAATTTGTGATTATATCGAATCATATACAATCTGTATTGTGAAAATGATCACTGAAAACGGACTTTTTTTTTTTTTTTTTTTTTAAGAACTATCTAGTATTGAGAGGTTTGTCTAATCTCAAGAAAAACGGTTCATAAATGATATATCTCCCTGGAATATTACGACTTTCAAGACTTATATCATGTTCCAGGTATCAAAATAGGGTCTCCCATACTTCTATGCACAGACTGGGAGAATAAATACCTAATAGTTCAATGATATATTAGACCACTGTTGTGTTATCGGTAAATCTCTTAACACAAGAGTGAAGAATGTACTGTACGGCTTTTTTCCATTCACGAATAATAACCATATTTTTTAATATGATGTGTAGTTGGATTGATCTTCTGTCCAGTGAACATAAAGGATAAGATTCATTAGATGGAAGTAAGCATCTTATTCTTTATGACTCATATCGATAAAAAAGGAATTAATTGGGACCTAATGGATGGATGTATCTTCCTTAAATGCAGCAACTGGAATCTATCCATTTTGATATAATTCGGATGATAGTCACAATTGAAACTTGATAATCTGGATGACTTATGTGAGGTTCCCAAAATGAATAGCGGACATAGTCAATCGATCTGAAACTTGAGTCTGTGTTAAATATTTTATTGTCAAGAGTATGTATCAATACTATCTAGTAATACTCCAATGAATATACTGAGTCTAGATTTTATACCTATAAAGAAGAATCGTTGAATAGGTTTCAAATCTAACATTTTAATTTTTGGAATCAATCCTAGACTTAACATCACTGAAGACAATACAGTGAAAGATATTATTCTACCATGTATAATATCTCATAATCTACTGTCTGATTACAGAAATTTGAGATGGCCCGTTAACACAGATGAGTAGCAATTACATCCACCTGTTTACTACGAATGCATGAATTAGGTACATTCCAAAGATAGTACCGTGAATTGGAAGATCTGATTATCAAACGCAAAGCAGAGGAACTTCCTTGATTGTGGATGACTTAATCGTCTAAAGAACATCCATTAGAAATTCTGAGACAGCCCAGTCTTTGAACGATATCACGCATTGACTTGGTTGTCTTCATCTTGAATTGTTGTTTTCTTATATATTAAATGGAAATATCCATTACCAGATGTAACTTCCGTTGTCTCTTGGGTAAAACACATCCGGGAGTAAAAACCGTGAATTCCCCAATTTTTTTACCCTTTCTACTACCCATTAACAAAGAAGTTCTGTTCTTATTCTTCTCATAACAATGGGAAGGAAAATGACTCAGACTTATTGGAACATTAAATAAATGAGGAAGCAAATTGAATTTGGTCCTGAAACTTTCTTGAACGATATAAAGGACCCATTTGTTCTCCTCACTGTTCCGTGAATTATACCAATCTTTCTCCCATTGAAATATCAGAACGTGGTTGTCTTCATCTTGAATTGTTGTTTTCTTATATATTTAATGGAAATATCCATTACCAGATGTAACTTCCGTTGTCTCTTGGATAAAACACATCCGGGAGTAAAAACCGTGAATTCCCGAATTTTTTTACCCTTTCTACTACCCATTAACGAAGAAGTTCTGTTCTTATTCTTCTCATAACAATGGGAAGGAAAATGACTCAGACTTATTGGAACATTAAATAAATGAGGAAGCGAATTGTATTTGGTCCTGAAACTTTCTTGAACGATATAAAGGACCCATTTGTTCTCCTCACTGTTCCGTGAATTATACCAATCTTTCTCCCATTGAAATATCAGAACGTGGTAAGATAGGCAGTGATAGACATGGTTTTTATAACTTATAGAATATCATTCATGTTCAGAGAAGGTATAACTATTTGTTGCATTATTACTCCTCTTAGAAAAGTAATTTTTGTATTAGACATAAAGGACTGCGACTGATTCTTAGACCTATACAGTATGTTTTGCTTAGGTCTGGAAATTTTTATTGGCTGTCTAGGTTTCTAAATGGTACCTCAGCTGAATATGATAATTTTTTTAAATCAATTTGTATTATTGGCGGAGGCCAAAATCTATATTATTGTACTTAAGTTAGACTTTGTAACTTCTTAATCTTATTATAAAATATTAGTAGAATTGATTGGACAATTCTCGTTCTTCACTAGAATGATCCATAATTTAGATAAGGCTATAGTTGTATCGCATCGAGCTTAGTATAATTTTTGTCTAATATCGTATAGGTGTTTAATTGATTTGACTACCATTTTCAAGAGTCTGGACAAGGCATTGAATGACTTGGACTCTTGTTACAGGTATTAATAAACTGCTGACAAAATAAATGAATATGGGAACTAATAGCCTTTAATTGCTGGCTCTTTTCCCATATTTCTATGTTTACGATTGTAATAGAATATTTGCCCCTACTAGAATGTCTATGTGAAGCATCAGTATCTAGAGAGGATATTTTGATGAGGAAAATGTTGTGATTTATTCCTGTAAAGTTTCATAGGAGTTAACAAAGTGACAATTTGATGTATACTTTTGACCAAGTTTATCCATTTATAATTTGTTCTGGATATACTTGATAGTATTTTCTAACAATTTAGGTAGAGTAAGAACTAATAAAGGAGTTGAACACGACACCGTAAATAGTTCAATTCCTGACAGAAGTCTATAGGGTGTATGATCTTCGGAAGTTCCCGGACACACCTCCAGTAAAGTCTAGAAGACTTCATTAATAGTCTTATCAAAGGATCAGAAATCTATTTCAGAGTCCGATCCTGAATCCTTTGATGAATAATTAACCGAATTATCAATTGTATATTCAGTGGTTCCTCTACAACCCTATCAGGTTGTGGTGTTACATGATCATTAACCACCTGAGGAGAGGTATGTCTCGATCTATGATACCGACCATAATCTTTAATATATTCAAAAGAAAAAGAAGAAGGAGATTGGCATCTTCTTTTCTTATGAAATGTTTTGACTTCTTTGACTTTCTGCTTCTTCTGAGAGAAGATAAAGAAGAAGAGGAAGATGAGTAAAAGCAAAGCTGTATCTTCTCTTCTATTTATGATTATATTTAGGCTGATCTCTTCAAGTAAGTATTTTAAGAGAAACAGACCTATTAGTCTTCCAAGTATTTGTTAGATGTCCGGTAAAAATACTTGAATCTGACATATTCCTTAAACAGTAGCACTCTTTGTTTATTCATTGAGTTTGGAGGCTCATTCATAACTGACTGCTCCGAGCTCAGGGGTATCTATAATTCACTATTCAGTGCCTAACGTCTGCTGCCTGGTACCCGGTGCAGGTGACTGGTGACTGGTGAGATAAGTACATAACAAATAAAGTAAGAGTTGTCTCTCTTGCATGCGACAAGCCTACTGGTCCTCATCTATGCCTCTACCAAATATTATCAAAATATTGGGTATCAGGATTTGCTTTCTATGTGTGACTATAAGGAATAAAATGGGATGTCGTCGGCTGCTGGCTTTGCTTGGCGCTTCAAGGGTTAAAGGAAGAATTTTACTATCAACCCATAAATTCGAAGGTAATTTTACAGTATCGGATGAAAGCAGAGGAATTTGACACTTGTGGTCAGTCTGTACAGCAGAACACGACACTATAGTAAAAGGAACTTTAGACAATTACTCCTTGAAAATAATACTACACGTATATATAGGATATCCTGAGTAGTGTTGCCTAGTATGAGCAGAAATAATGATTAAACCCATATTTTTACATAAATTTAAGCATTTAGATTCATGAGGTGTAATGATATTGTCATTATAAGTTTACCTTGAGTCCTAGATTAGAATGCTCCCAGGGGAGTGGTCTGTCAGACAGACGATTTGCATGGGGTGTCTGGATTTTCTTTGAGGAATTAAAGGGGAATATTTCAAAATGTCGTCAGCTGCAGTTGTGATTTGGGCTATAAGGGTTAATACATGATTATGATTCTAAGGGAGGCAATTTAATTTTCACAGTACTATAATGAAATTAAAGTTGACTTTCCTCCCTTGGTTATGGTTAAACATAGTACAATGATCCAGTGCCTGAGCAAGCAGTTCAGTCCTAGATTAGAATGCTCCCAGGGGAGTGGTCTGATCAGGGTCTGCACTGTTTGCTTTTCTATGAGCATCTTTTGGACTCATTTCAGCACAGTAGAAACAAAAATGTTTACATTCTAGGATGATTTAAATTACAGCATTTTAATGGGTGTCAGAATATTCAGGCATCCTAAAATTCTTTATAATAGTTATGGTAACAATGTACAGGCATGATGGGTTGTGATATTTCCTAAAATTACTTTGAATGCACTATAGTACTATAAGAGTAAAAATTTGAGGAAATTTAAATTGAGGGTCTTCAAAAATTTTTGGGTATTTACAGTAGTGTATTTACTTTTTTAGTATTGGGACACTTTATCTACTTGCCATATTGCCCTGAAGTTCGAAACAGTCCACTTTGCTACCTTTTGATGTGTCTGGAGTGATGTTGTATACATAACAAACAGTGTAGACTCAGATCAGATGCCACATTCTGTGATATCTGGTCTTGGTCTACACTGTTTGCAAAGGCCTATCTGTCCCAATACTTAGGATTATTGCGGTAAATCAGATAAGCTTGGTTTACAGAGGCAGGGGTTCCTTTGCCGGGGTTGCGGGTGTGGCAGTTGTGTTCATCAAATTTCAAAGGAGTCGCAAAACATTAGCATTGAAATCTCATTGTGAGTCGACACTGACAGATAAAATCTCTTTGAAATTTGATGAAATGGACTGGCCGGCTTGCGGGTTTTGGCTGGGAAGCCTTGCTTCTACTTTGCAAGCATAGATTTAGTTGAAATGACTTAATAATCTTGAAAGAGCTATATACAGTTCATTAAGACCACATGTACTATACCTATAGGCAGTCTCTGAGCTTTGATGATATATGTATACTGTAAACTTCCATGAATATTAGATAAGAAGGCGGAACAGCGTGAACCTAAATTGGAAGGCTACTGAAGGAGCAGTCTAATTGGGCCTACGTTGTTAGCCAATACATTTACATATCTCATTATGATCAGACCATGGTTATAGAAGTCTAGGATGACAAGTGATGATAGAATTCTGGAATTTTGCATATTTAAAAAAAAAAAAAAAAAAATGTATGTAATGGTTGGATTGTTATAGACTCAGATCAGACCAATTAAGGTATATACAATCTGTTATTCCAATATTGTCAGTCTGATTTGGACACACTTTAATTATATCTAAGTTACAGCATAATAAAATACATGAAAGCCCACACTATTTTGGCATGTTGGGCTCTAAGGGTTAACACATGATTATGTATCACCCCTAGACACAAGGATACCTGTCTACAGAGTATCTATCCCTTTGTTTATATTTGAGCCTTGGTGCGGGGCAGTGGCGCTTTTCATCCTCCACTGGGCAGTCCTCAAATGTGCATATGCAAGTATCTAGTGCGGCTGGAAAGCTGGTTCCAGGTCCAAGCCTTGGTTTCTTTTTAAACTACATGTGGTGAACAGGGAGGGCTCTGGTGGGAGCCTTGCTGTTCGCAAGTGGGATTGGCGCCATTGTACGGTGGCTTTGCACAGGGATATTTATTTTAATTTATTTATTTATTTTATTTATTTATTTTATTTATTTATTTTATTTATTTATTTTTTTATTATTATTTTATTTATTTATTTTTATTTATTTATTTATTTATTTTTTATTGTTTACTTTATTTATTTATTTTTTATTTTATTTATTTTATTTTATTTATTTATTTTTTTTATTATTTTATTTATTTATTTATTTTTTTTTTTTTTACAGATTATCTAGCTCTATGTTCCTGGTTTATTGATTAAGTGGTTGTTACCCTTGTGTGTGGGGGTGGTATCAGCCAGTAACCACGTACAGCAAAAATGTGACTGTACCAAATGTATAAAATGTATTAGTTTCTCAAGTATTTCATACTAATATGCTACATGCATTGCATAATGGACTCTTTGTAACACAATTGTTGCAGTCTAAGGCAGAATATGTTCTGGTTGAGCAGTTATGTTGAATTTAAATGGAAATGTATATGGATTGTATGGGAAGACCAGTTATGGTCATTTTCTATATGATCAGTACATTTTTAGGATCCATTTTAGAACTTTGTTATATCAAATACTACATAATAACAAACAGTGTTATAAAGAGTTTATTTTGTATAGAATCAATACTTACGGATGTAACAATTAAAAAATAAAAAAAAAGAATGTACAGGAAATGGAAAGCAAAACAAAAAGAAGATAAATTCCTGAATTTTGTCTTGCAATTTTCGCCTTTTCGGCAAGGCAAAATTGGGGGATTAAACAAATTTGTACATGAACCCCTGCATGGCATGTTCTCTTCTTTACCGAGCTCCTACAGATAATGTAGGGGTTCTTTAAAATAAATTAACACCATATCAGTATTGAGGAAGCTTAAAGGGAGTAGGAAATACGAATAATGTATTATTTTTACAAACAATAGGTACATCTACATTTTAGAGAACCAAAAGTATAATCAAGACAGATTCTTAGTTCTTAGTTGTAGCCAAAGGGAAAGCTATCATGAAAATCTCTACAACTTATATTTAGGTATAGTTTTTGAAATTACATTTCTTATTGTATAGTACTTAAAAATATTTAAGTGTATACTGCAGAAAAAAAAAAAAGGATTCTAAAATTATATATACATGTAAATATTTAAAAATAAATTTTGCATTATACTGCAAATTAATCCATACGTTGTATGTGTTAGTATTAGACATAAAGTTAATTATTGCGAAATGGTTGTGCGGTAATTAAACTTGTCCTGCTAAATAAATTTAGCTGCCACACCAACTTCTAATTTTCAGCTGGTCGGATTGCTAGACCCAGAATGTTGCTATAAATTCACATACTTAGTGGCAGGCAGTGTAGGTCCAGATCAGTTGGCTACACTGTTTGCAAGGGCAGGGTATATCCGGGTTCAGCAGGACAATGGTTAAAAAGCACATGTATTTTACTAATTAGAAGACAAAAGATAAAAGGTGGCTGTTGTGGTGTGTGCAACCGGTGAGGTCTTGGGGGATCCTGCACATCTGTGCAGTGTTGCTCAGGCTTTCACTGAGTGCACACACACAAACAGGAAACTAGCAGACGTTAGACATTGGCATCAAGGAATGGCTGCAAGAGCCCGCCAGAAATATCACTGAATATCATATTGACGGTCCAATACGCTTTGGATCCTTACATATCCCACTTCTACATAGTAAATTGGTGTTGCTGGAGGTAGGCATTACTTTTTGTTAGTTCTGCAATGTGGACATTTGATGAGGCAGTTCTGACAAGTGCCCATAATCTATGTTGTGTGCACAGACTGAAAAGAAATCACATTTTTCGTCTGAACTTTAACATTTTATGGGCATAAAAGTGCCATTGTACTGCACGTATGTGTTTGTTGCAAAGCGTATTGGACCGTGAACATCTCTTTAGCTGGTCAACTCTATTTTTTTTTTTTTTCTTTTTTCTTATTTTTCTTTTTTTTTTTTTCTTTTTTTCTCCCTTCTTCAATATTTGTAAAACAAAAATCCATGTATCATTCTATGTGCTGCAATACAATAGCTGCAAGTTTTCCAAGAGCTAAAACTTGTTATATGTGGACATTATGCCACTCATATTTTGTTTTATTTTTGTTGTTTTCTTGTTTAAAATAAATTCTGCTGTTGTGCATGACTTCTTTGCATATGTGAACATAAGGGCTTTAGTATGGTTAACTTTAAACAAAAAGTGGTTGATCTGATAACTGTCTTTTCCCAAAATTGTCGAGGCCTCAAAAATATGTAAAAAAGAAGAGACCTATTCCAGTACATTCATTCAAAAAAATACAATATAGCATGCTTACAAGATGTGCATATTGACAAAAACATGTATTCATATGTAAAAGCAGAGTGGGGACATAATCTTGTCTTGAGTGCAAAGAATGGAGTAAATGCTAGCCGAGGAGTAATGATCTTAATAAATAATAACTTCCATTGTGATATAGGACAAATTTTAACTGATGCAGAAGGAAACTTTGTCATAATGGAGTTAAACCTCCATACAAAGAAAATTACACTAGTAAGTATTTACGGACCAAATGACGATAAGCCAAATTTCTATAAAAATATCAAACAAAAAGTACTAGATTTTGGAAATGAAAACATCATTTTTTGTGGTGATTGGAATTTAGTTCTGAATCCGGATGTTGACACTGAAAATTATCGTCATATTAATAATCCAAGAGCATGGTCAGAAGTTTTAAAACTTATTGATGAAGATAATTATATTGATGTATTTAGATTTTTACATGACAGCAAAGGCTTTACATGGAAGAAAATTAATCCTGAGAAAAAAACAAGCACATTTGGACTTCTTCCTGGTCAGTGAGGAAAGCTTCGAGCTTGTTTATGACTGTAATGTGGTATCAGGATACAGAACAGATCACTCAGGAATCATACTTAAATTAAAACTTAATCAAAATGAACGAGGAAAGAGTTATTGGAAATTCAATAATTCACTTCTGAAAGATAAAGATTATATTCAACTTGTAAAGAAGTCAGTAGAAGAGGTTAAAAACACATATAAAATTGCCAATATTCAACAAGACAGGGTTAACTTAGATAATAATAATAATAATAATAACAATAATAACAATAACAATAATGATAATAACAATATCTTTAATAACAATAATAATAATAACATACATAATACATATTCTATAAATGACCAGCTTTTGTTGGAAATGATACTTTTAGCTATCAGGGGGGAAACAATAAAATACAGCTCAAGAAAAAAGAAGGAAAACTGTAGACAGGAAAAACAGCTAGAAGATGAAATATTAAATTTAGAAAGTAAAATTACTGAGACTTTACAAACAGTCAGTCAAGAAGACATTAACTTACTGAATGATAAGAAAAACAGATTACATGAAATAAGAAAAAGTAAAATTGAAGGAGTCATGTTAAGATCATGGTGTAGATACGAGGATTTAGGAGAGAAACCTTCTGGCTATTTTCCTAATCTTGAAAAGAGGAATTTCACAAATAAAGTTATCACAAAAATAATAGAGGAAAATGGCCAAGAATGTTTGAGCACAGATGAAATATTAAACAGCCAGAAAACATACTTTAAAAATTTGTACAGTGAAAATATCATTATTGATGATACTCCAATTGAATCCAAAATAGGAGAAAATAGTTCTAGACTGGCTGATAATGAAGCTGAATTATTGGAGGGAGATATTAAATATTCAGAGCTTGCAGAGGCTTTGAAAAATATGAAAAATTTAAAAACACCTGGAAATGATGGATTTACTGCTGAATTTTTTTAATTTTTTTGGACAGATCTGAAATTTTTCATATTAAACTCATTAAATTATGGTTATAGAACTGGCTCATTATCAATAACTCAAAAACAAGGCATAATCACCTGCTTACCAAAACCAAAAAAATCACTCTTCTATCTGAAGAATTGGCAACCTATTTCCCTTCTTAATGTAATCTATAAATTAGCTTCCTCTGTTATTGCTGCACGCCTTAAAACTGTACTACATAAACTGATACATGAAGATCAAAAAGGTTTTATTTCTGGAAGGTTTATAGGAGAAAACATAAGACAAATTTATGACATTCTTTTTGAGACAAAACAACAACAATTACCAGGTTTGATACTTTCTATTGATTTTCAACAAGCATTTGATTCAGTTTCATGGAAATTTATACACAAAACACTCAAATACTTTAATTTTGGACCATCCTTTCAACGGTGGATCAAATTATTTCAGACTGGTTCTGAGTCATGTATATTACAAAATGGTCATATGTCAGAGTTTTTTGGACTACAAGGAGGCTGTAGACAAGGAGACCCTATCTCCCCATACATTTTTCTCCTATGTGCAGAGGTATTAAGCCAAATGATCAGAAAAGACAATCTTATCAAAGGGATAATATTAGAAAACAAAGAATTCAAATTGAGTCAATATGCTGATGACACTCAAATATTCTTAGATGGATCAGAAATATCGCTAAAAAAAACTTTAGATAAATTATAATTATTTTATTCAATGTCTGGTTTAAAAATAAATGTTGAAAAAACAAGAGGACCATGATGGTCCTATATCGCTCACCTGACCAAACAGATTTGCATATTTACTGTTGAAGTTTCAACCAAGTTCACTGCTCTAGGATTTTTGTATAAAACTTTATAGCACTAACTACCCCCATCCCCCTCCACCACACCCCCGGCCATGTTTTTTTTACAAATCTTGACAACTTGAACTGAATCTTAAAAGAGGTTCACCAAAGGAATATTTCTGCCAAGTTATATTGAAATTGGTCCAGTGGTTTAAAAAGTTTTATATATAAAGCCCTACGCCCTAACGGCCATGTTTTTTGACGAATCATGAAAGCTTGAACAAACTTGGTAGAGGGTCACCAAAGGAACATTCCTGCCAGGTTATATTGAAATCTGTTCAGTGGTTTCTGACAAGAAGATTTTTAAAGTTTTCTATTTAGATATATAGGGAAAATAAGCCCCACCCCATGGCAGCCATGTTTTTCGACGAATCATGACTGCTTGTACAATCTTGATTGAGGTTCACCAAAGCAACATTCCAGCCAAGTAATATTGAAATCGGTCATGGGGTATGTGACAATAAGAATTTTAAAATTTTCTATGCAGATATAGACGAAAAATAAGCCCCACCCCCCTGGGGGCCATGGTTTTTGACATATCATGAAGGCTTGAACAATCTTGGTAGAAGGTCACCAAAGCAACATTCCTGCCAAGTTACATTGAACTCAGTCCAACTGTTTCTTACGAGAAGATTTTTAAAGTTTTCTATATAGATATATAGGGAAAATAAGCCCCGCCCCCTAACGGCCATGTTTTTTGATGAATCATGACGGCTTGAACAATCTTTGTAGAGGGTCACCAAAGAAACATTCCTGCCAACTTGTATTGAAATTGGTCCATTGGTTTCTGAAAAGAAGATTTTTAAAGTTTTATATATACATATATAGGGAAAATAAGCCCTGCCCCAGGCAGCCATGTTTTTTGACGAATCATGATTACTTGAACAATCTTAGTAGAGGGTCACCAAGGAAACATTTCTGCAAAGTTATAATGAAATCAGTTCAGTGGTTTCTGACAAGAAGAGTTTTTAAGTTTTCTATAGATATATAAGGAAAACAAGCCCCGACTCCTGGCGGCCATGTTTTTTGACGAATCATGACAGCTTGAAAAATCTTGATAGAGAGTTACATAAGAAACATTCCTGCAATGTTACATTGAAATCGGTCAAGTGGTTTCTGAAAAGACGATTAAAATTTTTTATATAGATATATAGGAAAATAAGCCCCGCCCCCTAGCAGCCATGTTTTTTGACAAATCATAACAGTTTGAACAATCTTGGTAAAGGGTCACCAAGTAAACATTTCTGTGAAGTTATATTGAAATCAGTCCTGTGGTTTCTGACGACAAGATTTTTTCAAGTTTTCTATATAGATATATATGGAAAATAAGCCCCGCACCCTCTAGCGGCCATGTTTTTTGACAACTCATGACCGCTTGAACAATCTTGATAGAGGGTCACTAAGGAAACATTTCTGCCAAGTTATATTGAAATCGGTCCAGTCGTTTATGACATGAAGATTTTTAAAGTTTTCTATACAGATATATATGAAAAATTAACCCCGACCCCTAGTGGCCATGTTTTTTAACGAATCGGCTTGAACAATCTTGGAAGGGGATCATCTAAGAAACATTACTGCAAAATTATATTGAAATCCGTCCAGTGCTTTATGACAAGAAGATTTTTAAAGTTTTCTATATAGATATATAAGGAAAATAAGCCCCGCTCCCCTGGCGGCCATGTTTTTTGACAAATCCAAATGGCTTGAACAATCTTGCAACAGGATCACCAAAGGAACATTTCTGCAAAATCATATGGAAATCGGTCCAGTGGTTTCGGACAAGAAGATTTTTAAAGTTTTCTATACAGATATATAGTGAAAATAAGCCCCGCCCCCTGGCGGCCATGTTTTTTGACAAATCCAAATGGCTTGAACAATCTTGGTACAGGATCACCAAGGGAACATTTCTGCAAAATTATATGGAAATCAGTCAAGTGGTTTTGGACAAGAAGATTTTTAAACTTTTCTATATAGATATATAGGGAAAATAAGCCCCGCCCCCTGGCGGTCACGTTTTTTGACGAATCCAAATGGCTTGAACAATCTTGGTAGAGGATCACCAAAGGAACATTTCTGCAAAATTATATTGAAATTGGTCCAGTGGTTTGGACAAGAAGATTTTTAAAGTTTTCTATATAGATTATATAGGGAAAATAAGCCCCGCGCCCTGGCTGCCATGTTTTTTGATGAATCCAAATGGCTTGAACAATCTTGCAACAGGATCACCAAAGGAACATTTTGGCAAAATTATATGGAAATCGGTCTAGTGGTTTCAGACAAGAAGATTTTTAAACTTTTCTATATAGATATATAGGGAAAATAAGCCCCGCCCCCTGGCGGCCATGTTTTTTGACGAACCCAAATGGCTTAAACAAGAGGACCATGATGGTCCTATATCGCTCACCTGACCAAACAGATTTGCATATTTACTATTGAAGTTTCAGCCAAGTTCACTGCTCTAGGATTTTTGTATAAACTTTATAGCACTAACCACCCCCACCCCCCTCCACCACACCCCTGGCCATGTTTTTCTACAAATCTTGACAACCTGAACTGAATCTTAAAAGAGGGTCACCAAAGGAACATTTCTGCCAAGTTATATTGAAATTGGTCCAGTGGTTTAAAAAGTTTTATATAGCTATAAAGCCCTACACCCTAACGGCCATGTTTTTTGACGAATCATGACAGCTTGAACAAACTTGGTAGAGGGTCAACAAAGAAACATTCCTACCAAGTTATATTGAAATCTGTTCAGTGGTTTCTGACAAGAAGATTTTTAAAGTTTTCTATTTAGATATATAGGGAAAACAAGCCCCACCCCATGGCAGCCATGTTTTTTGACGAATCATGATTGCTTGTACAATCTTGATAGAGGTTCACCAAAGCAACATTCCAGCCAAGTAATATTGAAATCAGTCATGGGGTATGTGACAAGAAGAATTTTAAAATTTTCTATGCAGATATATATGAAAAATAAGCCTCAGTGGTTTCTGACAAGAAGATTTTTAAAGTTTTCTATATAGATATATAGGGAAAATAAGCCCCGCCCCCTAGCGGCCATGATTTTTGATGAATCATGACAGCCTGAACAATCTTTGTAGAGGGTCAACAAAGAAACATTCTTGCCAAGTTGTATTGAAATCTGTCCATTGATTTCTGAAAAGAAGATTTTTAAAGTTTTATATATAGATATATAGGGAAAATAAGCCCTGCCCCAGGCAGCCATGTTTTTTGACGAATCATGATTACTTGAACAATCTTAGTAGAGGGTCACCAAGGAAAAATTTCTGCAGTTATAATAAAATCAGTTCAGTGGTTTCTAACAAGAAGAGTTTTAAAGTTTTCTATATAGATATATAAGGAAAATAAGCCCCGACTCCTGGCGGCCATGTTTTTTGACAAATCATGACGGCTTGAACCATCTTGATAGAGGGTTACATAAGAAACATTCCTGCAAAGTTACATTGAAATCGGTCAAGTGCTTTCTGAAAAGACTATTAAAATTTTCTATATAGATAAATTATATAGGAAAATAAGCCCCGCCCCCTAGCGGCCATGTTTTTTGACAAATCATAACGGCTTGAACACTCTTGGTAAAGGGTCACCAAGGAAACATTTCTGCAAGTTATATTGAAATCAGTTCTGTGGTTTCTGACGACAAGATTTTTTCAAGTTTTCTATATAGAATTATATCGAAAATAAGCCCCGCACCCCCTAGCGGCCATGTTTTTTTGACAAATCATGTCGGCTTGAACAATCTTGATAGAGGGTCACTAAGGAAACATTTCTGCCAAGTTATATTGAAATCGGTCCAATCGTTTATGACAAGATGATTTTTAAAGTTTTCTATATAGATATATAGGGAAAATTAACCACGCCCCCTAGCGGCCATGTTTTTTAACGAATCATGGCGGCTTGAACAATCTTGCAACAGGATCACCAAAGGAACATTTCTGCAAAATCATATGGAAATCGGTCAGGTGGTTTCTGACAAGAAGATTTTTAAAGTTTTCCATAAAGATATATAAGGAAAATAAGCCCTGCCCCCCTGGAGGCCATGTTTTTTGACAAATCCAAATGGCTTGAACAATCTTGCAACAGGATCACCAAAGAAACATTTCTGCAAAATCATATGGAAATCGGTCCAGTGGTTTCTGACAAGAAGATTTTTAAAGTTTTCTATACAGATATATAGTGAAAATAAGCCCCGCCCCCTGGCGGCCATGTTTTTTGACAAATCCAAATGGCTTGAACAATCTTGGTACAGGATCACCAAAGGAACATTTCTGCAAAATTATATGGAAATCGGTCCTGTGGTTTCGGACAAGAAGATTTTTAAAGTTTTCTATATAGATATATAGGGAAAATAAGCCCTGCCCCCTGGTGGCCATGTTTTTTGACGAATCCAAATGGCTTGAACAATCTTGGTAGAGGATCACCAAAGGAACATTTTTGCAAAATTATATTGAAATCGGTCCAGTGGTTTCGGACAAGAAGATTTTTAAAAGTTTTCTATATAGTTTATATAGGGAAAATAAGCCCCGCCCCCTAGCAAGATGAACATTTTGAGCAATATTTATGATGATTATTTAAAAAATGTCACCTCTGGAGTGTTAACAAGGTTTTCTACTGATCTGTCCCGGTGACCTAGTTTTTTACCCCAAGTGACCCAGTTTCACACTTGATCTAGAAATCATCAAGACAAACATGTTGAGCAAGATTCATGATGACTGCTTGAAAAATGTGACCACTAGAGTGTTAACAAGGTTTTCCGCTGATTTGGCCTGGTGACATAGTTTTTGACCCCAGGTGACCCAGTTTCAAACTCGACCTAGAAATCATCAAGACAAACATTTTGAGCAAGATTCATGATGATTGCTTAAACAAAAAAAAGGTAAGAGAAAAGTCCAGGGAGTGCCACAATCACAAACCGCAGCCCTTCCCAGACCCCAAGAGGAAGAGGAAACCGACAAATCCAAACAAGCACAAATCGAACAAACATATGAAAAGCACTAAGATTAGCTCTCTCTTCCCCAAGCGAGGTAATCGCAATACTAAAAGGACTGAAAAACACAAGAACAAAATGACACATGGAAAGACATACAACAAATCGCCTCGTAGAATAAACCACAAAGCAACAAAGAGTAAGACTAACACCGGGACCACCACCTTAGAACGGTCAGTAGAGTAAACCATCAGGGGATTTAAAGCACTTTTACAGCTAGCTAACTTCACCCTGGGTCCCGATGCTACTCTTAATACAGAAACACATAAAAATTCGGTTCGCATAAAGGCTCCCAACTCAGTCAATGCATCAAAGCGAAAACACAAAAATCAAATTAATCACTATAATAAACAAAGACGAGTACTCATGGCTAATTCTACTGTATGCCAGAGTAAATGAAAACCAATAGCTGAACCACGGCGGGCCAAGCCAAAGACATATCGTCAAGCCCCAAACCACTGGTTAAAGTTTTACGAAGAGGCCGTCATTGGGTCTGAGGCCCGAACCGCCGTCATGCAATTAAAGAGTGAAGCATAGCCATCAACAATGATTGGGTTGACAACTAGGCATGCAGTCTGCCGCATAATATCCAGGCTTTAGCCAATTCTTTTATAACGGTTAATAAGTTTTCTGAATTGCTCTGAAAAGTTAGATTTACCTACAATTTTTCTAAATCTGCACACGAAGTCACCGTAAAATTCTGGTTCCGATATACCTTGTTGCAGAAGTGTTTTCAGACTGACGCTACATTTTTCTAACAAGGCACTGTGTCTGTGATAAAATTTCGAAAACGCCTTACAAAGTTTAAAATAATGATAGCACTGCCTAAGAAATTTGGCAGTAATGGCTTTATTACGGCAGTTAAAGTCACTAAGATTTGAAGAAGCTCTGGCCAATCTAATAAGTTGAGATATGTATACCCCATATGAGGTATGCCGGGGGAAATCGCCATCCAGAAAAGGGAAATTGACAATATCAAAATCAAAATTTTTCGGTTTATCATAAATTTTGGTGGAAACTGTACCATTAGATATACATAGATTCAAATCCAAAATCCAAATGTGCCTCGGTATAGGAAGAATTTGCTCTATTTAATTGGAGTTCTGTAGGATATATGCGGTTCACCATTTGGTCTAAGTAAATATTGTCAATATTTAATAAATCATCAAGGTATCCTGAAGTTGAATTGAAAGCCTCAATACTGTCAGCCTGATTTTCACGTGAGACTTCATGAAATCTCTCTCATAACAAAAAAGAAACAAATCTGCAACAAGAGGAGCACAATTAGTTCCCATCGGAATACCAATAGTTTGCCTAAAAAGTTTAGTTCCAAATCTAATAAAAATATTATCCAAAAGATAAACAAGTCACCCCAATGCTTCCTACCAAATTTCGAGTCAATTGACGTTTGGGTTTAGGAGAAGAAGCAAAAAATAGATTTTCAAGATGGCTGTCATGGCGGCCATCTTGGATTTCCGATTGGAACGATTTTAGCTATTTTTGATCTATAAGTAATCCCAATGCTTCCTACCATACGACGAACGAAGAAGGACAAACGACGAACGACGGACATTGACTGACCACAATAGCTCACCATGAGCACTTCGTGCTCAGGTGAGCTAATAACCAGAGAGTTTACTGAAAATCAAAATGTGCTATTTGACCCTTATAGGCATAAAGTTTTGTCACACGACATATTCCTCAGAACTTTCAAAATTTATGAAAGTTATGAATGCTGACGTGGCGTTAAGATCAACCGAAAGTACTCAAATCAGAAAAAAATCGGTTGTTTTAGGTCTTAAATGCAGTTTTCTTGCTTAAGAATCTGTTTATTTCTGCTCACTGGCGTAATGTAAACCTCCTTGCCCAAATATAAACTTCGATAAACTCCAAATTAGGCTGGGTTCTCTAAAAAACAACTGGAATGCCTGTGATGTAAGAAAATGAAGTGAAAATCTGAAGAGTTATTGCCGCTACACATATTGATATGCTTTTTTTGTAGACCACTGCCTCGAAAAACTCGTTCATTCAACTTCGCACTAATCTATCAGAATGCGAATATCATAAATAATTTTGTTAGACAATGATCAAGAACTAATACAATTAGATCTCACATCCCGCCCTCAAAACCAAAATGGAAATACATATAAGTATAACAAGAGGCCCACGGGCCACTCACCTGAGTGACATAGCCACTGCAGATATGCAGATGTTATGCAACATTTTTCCAATCCTGTCATCGCAACTAATGAAAAGATCATCATTTAAGCAGTTCTTTATTTTGAAGAGAAGATATATGGCATGCCAGTCAATTGAGCGTGATCATTTGAACAAACTCTAAATGGCAGCCAGCTTGGATTTACAATCGGCATGATTTTAGCTATTTTTTATCTACAAGTCACCCCAATGCTTCCTACCAAGTTTCGAGTCAACTGGCCTTTCAGTTAAGGAGAAGAGGCGAAAAATAGATTTTCAAGATGGCTGCCATGGCAGCCATCTTGGATATCCGATTGGCACGATTTTAGCTATTTTTGATCTACAAGTCACCCCAATGTCTCCTACAAAGTTTGGCGTCAATTGGCCTTTCGGTGCAGGAGAAGAAGCTAACTATAGATTTTCAAGATGGCGGCCATGGTGGCCATCTGGGATTTCTGATCAGAACGATTTTAGCTATATTTGATCTACAAGTCACCCTGATGCTTCCTACTAAGTTTCGAGTCAAGTGACTTTTGGGTTTAGGAGAAGAAGCCAAAAATAGATTTTCAAGATAGCCGCCATGGTGGCCATCTTGGATTTACGATCGGCATGATTTTAGCTATTTTTGATCTACAAGTCACCCAAATGCTTCCTACCAAGTTTCGAGTCAACTTGCCTTTCGGTTCAGGAGAAGAAGCGAAAAATAGATTTTCAAGATGGCTGCCATGGCGCCCATCCTGATTTTAAGATCCGCATGATTTTAGCTATTTTTAATCTACAAGTCACCCCGATGCTTCCTACCAAGTTTGGAGTCAACTGGCCTTTCGGTTCAGGAGAAGAAGCGAAAAATAGATTTTCAAGATGGCTGCCATGGCGGACATCTTGGATTTCCGATAGGCACGATTTTAGCTATTTTTGATCTATAAGTCACCCAAATGCCTCCTACCAAGTTTGTAGTCAATTGGCCTTTTGGTTCAGCAGAAGAAGCAAAAAATAGATTTTCAAGATGGCGGCCACGGCGGCCATCTTGGATTTCCGATCGGCATGATTTTAGCTACTTTTGATCTACAAGTCACCCTGATGCTTCCTAGCAAGTTTGGAGTCAATTGGCCTTTCGGTTCAGGAGAAGAAGCGAAAAATATATTTTCAAGATGGCGGCCATCTTGGATTTCCGATCGGCACGATTTTAGCTCTTTTTGATCTACAAGT
The DNA here is from genome assembly GCA_964016985.1 of Anodontia alba. Lineage (NCBI taxonomy): Eukaryota > Metazoa > Mollusca > Bivalvia > Lucinida > Lucinidae > Anodontia > Anodontia alba. Next base: position 50,298,458 of record OZ024824.1, on the reverse strand, counting down.
CACCCTGATGCTTCCTAGCAAGTTTCGAGTCAACTGGCCTTTCGGTTCAGGAGAAGAAGCGAAAAATAGATTTTCAAGATGGCGGCCATGGCGGCCATCTTGGATTTCCGATGGGCATGATTTTAGCTATTTTTGATCTTCAAGTCACCCTGATGGTTCCTAGCAAGTTTGGAGTCAATTGGCCTTTCGGTTCAGGAGAAGAAGCGAAAAATAGATTTTCAAGATGGCGGCCACCTTGGATTTCCGATCGAAATGATTTCAGCTATTTTTGATCTACAAGTCACCCCGATGCTTCCTACCAAGTATCAAGTCAATTGGCCCAGAGGTGTAGGAGGAGTAGGCTTTTAAAGCAATTGTTGACGCTGCACGACGGACGACAGACGACGGACGATGGACATTGACTGACCACAATAGCTCATCATGAGCACTTCGTGCTCAGGTGAGCTAAAAATACATTGGCAATGGTTCAAAAAATGCACTTATGCAAAAGTGGTGCAATGGAAAAGACAGGTCCCATACCCAGATTTGAGATTATCGGTCAGTTCAACCTGACTAATGTGCCGCATGCTATATCACGGCGGACAACCTACGTCATGATGGTATACGATTGTGATGCGCATGCACATATGTGATACGAGGGTCCTGCAAAACGTTTTGTCACTGGGTTTGGATTACTTCAATGCTACGTTTTATCAAACATATTTTTATTACAAACCTTCAAGGTATTCCCCCTATACTGAAACATATTTTTGTAACCTTTTTACCCAGTCGTGAAAAGCAGATAAAATAGTCTTCTTTTGGTATCTGTTGGAGACACTGATAAATAGCGCTGCCATGAGAACTTCTAGACGTATACTTATTTCTAGAAAGCATTTTCTTAAGCGTTGTAAATAAAAAGAAGTCACAGGGACTCAGGTCAGGTGAATAAGGTGGATGGTTTAAAACTTTCATCTTTTCAGAAGCCAAAAAAAGACTTAACAACCTCACACTTATGAGAGGAGGCATTGTCATGCAAAAGGTGGACTCCTGACCATCCTTTGCTTGGTCGTTTGTTATTGTAACAAGTAAATTGGTCAGTGTATATGACTGCATCTATTTCAATTTGAAATAACTCAGTCAGTTGGAAAGCAATTTGAACGAAATAAACGGGTAAACAAGGCAAACATTTTGTCCAAGATTCATGATGATTATATTTACAAGACAACATAGCATGCCTAATGGACTATAAAATATAAGTCAAGGTCAAATATGGATGACTGCATTTAAGAGGCCATGCTAAGATGTATGTAAGTTCCAACTAGAAAAGGTTTTTAGAAAAAAACAAACGTCCTCCCGATCCCACCAGAGTTGTCATTCTTGTACGCAACACGTCATTTCATCCTGTTCTACATTTGTACCAAGCATCATCAAAATATTCCGTAGGGTATTCATGTTACAGAGCAGAGACAAGAATTTGAATTCAAACACAAGAAGGGGAGATACCTCCAAAAGTAAAGAAAGCTGATGCTGTCATTCTTGTATGTGACATGTCGTCTCGTCCTATTCTTCATTACTACCAAGTATCATCAAAATATTCCAAAGAGTGTTCGACTTACATAGCAGACACTAAATCAATGCATAATCAAATATAACAAAGGGAGATAACAGCAAAAGTAAGGAAGGCTTAGTTGTCATTCTTGTAAGGAACACGTCGTCTTGTCCTATTCTACAGTTCTACCAGGTACCATCAAAATATTCTGAAGGGTATTCCAGTTACAGAGCAGACAAGAAATCTATTTCAAACCAAACAAAGGGAGATAACTCCAAAAGTAATAAAGGCAGAGTTGTCATTCTTGTATGCAACACGTCGTCTGGTCCTGTTCTACATTTCTACCAAGTATCATAAAAATATTCCAAATATTCCAAAGGGTCTTTGACTTACAGAGCTGACATGAAATCAATGGATAATTAGAAAAGGTTTTTTAGAAAAAAACAAATGTCCCACCTCAATCCCGCCAGAGTTGTCATTCTTGTACGCAACAAATCATCTCGTCCTGTTCTACATTAGTACCAAGCATCATCAAAATATTCGGTAGGGTATTCGTGTTAAAGAGAAGAGACAAGAAATCAAATTCAAACACAAGAAGGGGAGATAACTCCAAAAGTAAAACAAGAGGCCCACGGGCCACGGGTCGCTCACCTGAGTGACATAGCCACTGCAGATATGCAGATGTTATGCAACATTTTTCCAATCCTGTCACTGCAACTTATGAAAAGATCATCATTTAAGCACTTCTTAATTTTGAAGAAGAATATATATGGCATGACAGTCAATGGAGCGTGATCATTTTAACAAACTCTCAATCGCATTTCAACAGTGGGATCAATGTGAAATTTGATGGCAAATGGCTAAGTGGTTTCTGAAGAATCATGATTTTATACAATGTAAACAGCTCAGTGGCAGGGAAATATAATAAACATAAACAAGATGGCAGCCATCTTAGATTTCCAATCAGAATAATTTTAGCTACTGTTGATCTACACCTCCAATGAACTTTGAGTCAATTGCCCTTTCAGTTCAGGAGATAAAGTTCAAAACAGATTTTCAAGATGGACGCCATAGCCTCAATTTGGGATTTCCTATCACAATGATTTGAGCTATTTTTTATCTACAAGTCACCCCAATGCTTCCTACCAAGTTTCGAGTCAATTGGCCTTTCAGATCATGGCCACCATCTTGGATTTCCGATTGGAACAATTTTAGCTATTTTTATAACTACAAGTCATTCCAATGCTTCCTACCAATTTTCAAATCAACTGGCCCTTTGGTTCAGGAAAATAAGCGAAGAAAAGAGTTTCAAGATGGCCGCCATGGTGGCCATCTTGGATTTCCGGTCCAAACAATTTAAGCTATTTTAGATCTATCCCAGGAGAAAAAGTTCAAAACAGATTTTCAAGATGGACGCCATAGCCTCAATTTGGGATTTCCTATCGCAATGATTTGAGCTATTTTTTATCTACAAGTCACCCCAATGCTTCCTACCAAGTTTCGAGTCAAATGGCCTTTCAGTTCAGGAAAAGAAGCGAAAAATAGATTTTCAAGATTGCTGTCATGGTGGCCATCTTGGATTTCTGATAGGGACGATTTTAGCTATTTTTGATCTACAGGTCACCCTGATGCTTCCTACCTAGTTTAAAGTCAATAAGCCTTTCGATTCAGGAGAAGAAGTGAAAAATAGATTTTCAAGATGGCTGCCATGGCGGCCATCTTGGATTTCCATTCTGAACGATTTTAGCCATTTTTGATCTATAAGTCATCCAGATGCTTCCTACCAAGTTTCAAGTCAATTGGCTTTTGGGTTTAGGAGAAGAAGCGAAAAAAAAAGATTTTCAAGATGGCCATCCTGGCGGCCATCCTGGATTTCCCATCAACAGGATTTTAGCTATTTTTGATCTACAAGTCACCCTGATACTTCCTACCAAGTTTGAAGTCAATTGGCCTTTCAGCTCAGGAAATGAAGTGAAAAATAGATTTTCAAGATGGCGGCCATGGCCGCCAACTTGGATTTCCAATCCGAACGATTTTAGCTATTTTTGATCTACAAGTCATCCTGATGCTTCCTACCAAGTTTTGGTTCAGGAGAAGAAGCGAAAAATAGATTTTCAAGATGGCCGCCATGGTGGCCATCTTGGATTTACAATCGGCACGATTTTAGCTATTTTTGATCTACAAGTCACCCCAATGCCTCCTACCAAGTTTCAAGTCAACTGGCCTTTTGGTGCAGGAGAAGAAGCGAAAAATAGATTTTCAAGATGGCGGCCATGGTGGCCATCTTGGATTTCCGATCAGAAGGATTTTAGCTATTTTTGATCTACAAGTCATCCTGATGCTTCCTACTAAGTTTTGAGTCAATTGATTTCTGGGTTTAGGAGAAGCAGCGAAAAATAGATTTTCAAGATGGCCGCCATGGCGGCCATCTTGGACTTACGATCCGCATGATTTTAGCTACTTTTGATCTACAAGTCACCCCATTGCTTCCTACCAAATTACGAGTCAACTGTCCTTTTGGTTCAGAAGAAGAAGCGAAAAATAGATTTTCAAGATGGCTGCCATGGTGGCCACCTTGGATTTCCGATTGGCATGATTTTAGCTATTTTTGATCTATAAATCACCCCAATGCTTCCTACCAGGTTTGGTGTCAATTGGCTTTTGGGTTTAGAAGTAGAAGCGAAAAATAGATTTTCAAGATGGCTGCCATGGCAGCCATCTTGGATTTCCGAACGGCACGATTTTAGCTATTTTTGATCTACAAGTCACCCTGATGCTTCCTAGCAAGTTTGAGGTCAACTGGCCTTTCAGTTCAGGAGATGAAGCGAAAAATAGATTTTCAAGATGGCTGCCATGGTGGCCATCTTGGATTTCCGAATGGCACGATTTTAGCTATTTTTGATCTAGAAGTCACCCTGATGCTTCCTAGCAAGTTTGAGGTCAATTGGCCTTTTGGTTCAGGAGAAGAATCAAAAAATAGATTTTCAAGATGGCGGCCATGGGGGACATCTTGGATTTCCAATCAGAACGATTTTAGCTATTTTTGATCTACAAGTCACCCCGATGCTTCCTACCAAGTATCGAGTCAATTGACCCAGGGGCATAGGAGAAATAGGCTTTTAAAGCAATTGTTGACGCCGCACGACGGACGACGGACAATGACTGACCAAAATAGCTCACCATGAGCTCTTCGTGCTCAGGTGAGCTAAAAATTTGAGCAAATTTGGCTCAGAGGCTTCAGAGGAGAAGTCGTCTGAAATTCTCACTAATTTTCCCATACAAATGTTATGGGGCTCATACAAATGCATAGAGAAGCAAACTTGACCTTGGTGTAAAAAGGTCAAATGTCAACGCATGATAAATTTTTTAGCAACTCTGGTAGAGCTCCTGTTCCCGATGATTTGTGCACAGATTCAGCCCCAAGGCATCCTCAGTTCTGGAGAAGAAGATTTTTAAATGGTTTTACCATATATGGGCATGGCGGCCATCTTGTTCAATGAACCGCGATCATTTTAGCAATCTTTCGTTCCCCCGACCTAAGAAGGCTCAATATGAAATTTGAGCAAATTTGGCTCAGTAGCTTCAGAGGAGAAGTCCTTTGAAATTCTCAACAATTTTCCTATTCAAATGTATGGGGCTCATACAAATGCATAGGGAAGCGAACTTGACCTTGCCGTAAAAAGGTCAAATGTCAACGTATGACAATTCTTTTAGCAACTTTGGTAGACCTCTTGTCCCCGATGATTTGTGCAAAGATTCAGCCCAAGGCATTCTCGGTTCTGGAGAAGAAAATTTTTAAAGGTTTCTACCATATATGGGCATGGCGTCCATCTTGGTCAACGGACCGCGACAATTTTAGCAATCTTTGTTTCCCCACCCTAAGGTGGCTCCATATGGAATTTGAGCAAAATTGGCTCAGAGGCTTCAGAGGAGAAGTCTTTTGAAATTCTCAACAATTTTCCTATTCAAATGTATGGGGCTCATACAAATGCATAGGGAAGCGAACTTGACCTTGCCGTAAAAAGATCAAACGTCAACGTACCACAATTCTTTTAGCAACTTTGGTAGAGCTCACATCCCCGATGATTTGTGCAAAGATTCAGCCCCAAGGCATCCTCGGTTCTGGAGAAAAAGATTTTTAAAGGTTTTTACCATATATGGGCATGGCAGCCATCTTGGTCAACTGACCGCGACCATTTTAGCAATCTTTCGTTCCCCAACCCTAAGGAGGCTCCATATGAAATTTGAGCAAAATTGGCTCAGCGGCTTCAGAGGAGAAGTAGTTTGAAAATGTTAACGAACGGACGGACGCACAGACGGACAGACGAAAAGTGATCACAATAGCTCATCCTGAGCATAGCTCAGGTGAGCTAAAAAGTCGTCATTTTTGTATCTGACATGTCGTCTCGTCCTGTTCTTCATTTCTACCAAGTATCATCAAAATATTCGAAAGAATGTTCAACTTACATAGCGGACACTAAATCAATGCATAATCAGTGTCAAATATAACAAAGGGAGATAACGCCAAAAGAAAGAAAGGCAGAGTTGTCATTCTTGTCGTCTTGTCCTATTCTACAGTTATACAAGGTACCATCAAAATATTCTGAAGGGTATTCCAGATACAGAGCAGACAAGAAATCTAGGTCAAACAAAACAAAGGGAGATAACGCCAAAAAAAATAAAGGCAGAGTTGTCATTCTTATATGCAACACGTCGTCTGGTCCTGTTCTACATTTCTACCAAATATCATAAAAATATTCCAAAGGGTCTTTGACTTATAGAGCGGACACGAATCAATGGATAATCACTGTCAGACATAACAAAGAGAGATAATGCCAAAAGTAAGAAAGGCAGAGTTGTCATTATTGTACGCGACACGTCATCTTGTCCTGTTCTACATTTCTACCAAGTATCATAAAAATATTCCAAAGCGTCTTTGACTTACAGAGCGGACACGAAATCAATGGATAATCACTGTCAGACATAACAAAGGGAGATAACATAAAAAGTAAGGAAGGCAGAGTTGTCATTCTTGTAAATGACATGTCATCTGGTCCTGTTCTACAATTCTACCAAATATCATAAAAATATTCCAAAGGGTCTTTGACTTACAGAGCGGACATGAAATCAATGGATTATCACTATCAAAAATAACAAAGGGAGATAATGCCAAAAGTAAGAAAGGCAGAGTTGTCATTCTTGTACGTGACATGTCGTCTGGTCCTGTTCTACATTTCTGCCAAGTACCATCGAAAGATTACAAAGAGTATTCCAGATACAGAGCAGACTAGAAATCTATTTCAAACAAAACAAAGGGTGATAACTCCAAAAGTAAGAAAGCCAGAGTTGTCATTCTTGTACGCAACACGTCCTCTGGTCATGTTCTACATGTCTATTAAGTATCATAAAAATATTTCAAAGGGTCTTTGACTTACAGAGCGGACACAATATCAATGGAAAATCACAGTCAAATATAACAAAGGGAGATAAAGCAAAACGTAAGAAAGGCAGAGTTGTCATTCTTGTACGTGACACGTCATCTGGTCCTGTTCTACATTTCTATCAAGTATCAAGTATCATAAAAATATTCCAAAGGGTCTTTGTATTATAGAGCAGACACGAAATCAATGGATAACTAGAAAAGTTTTTTTAGAAAAAAACAAATGGGAGATAACGCCAAGAAAGGGAGATAACGCCAAAAGTAAGAAAGGCAGAGTTGTCATTTTGTACATGACATGTTGTCTGGTCCTGTTCTATATTTCTACCAAGTATCATAAAAATATCCAAAAGAGTCTTTGACTTACAGAGCGGACACGAAATCAATGGATAATCACTGTCAGACATAACAAAGGAAGATAACCCCAAAAGTAAGAAAGGCAGGTTGTCATTCTTGTAGGCAACACATTGTCTGGTCCTGTTCTACATTTTTTACAAAGTATCATAAAAATATTCCAAAGGGTCTTAGACTTACAGAGTGGTCATGAAATCAATGGATTATCACTGTCAAATACAACAAAGGGAGATAATGCCAAAAGTAAGAAAGGCAGAGTTGTCATTCTTGTACGCAACACCTCATCTGGTCCTGTTCTACATTTCTGCCAAGTACTATCGAAATATTCCAAAGGGTATTCCAGTTACAGAACAGACGAGAAATCTATTTCAAACAAAACAAAGGGAGATAACTCCAAAAGTAAGAAAGCCAGAGTTGTCATTCTTGTACGCGACATGTCATCTGGTCCTGTTCTACATTTCTACCAAGTATCATAAAAATATTCCAAAGGGTCTTTGACTTACAGTGCGGACACAATATCAATTGATAATCTTTGTCAAATGTAACAAAGGGAGATAATGCCAAAAGTATTGATTGATTGATTGTGTTGGGGTTTAACGACACGTCAACCCTTGAGGGTCATTTTGTGTCATCTCCCAGAGAAAGGGAGAAAAGAGATAGAAGAGAGAGTAGAGGAGATGAAAGGGAGGGACAGGGAAGAAAGAGGAACAGGAATGAAAGTGAAGAAACAGAAGAAATAAAAACATTCCCCTTCTACCCTTACCCACTACAAGGATAGCAGGCCTTGCCCAACTGTAAGCCAATATCAGTTGGACGCCCCGGTGATGTAAGATACACAGCACCTTCGCACCACCCGACCACCCCCAACACCAAAAGTAAGAAAGGCAGATTTGTCATTCTTGTATGGGACACGTCATCTGACCCAGTTCTACATTTCTACCAAGTATCATAAAAATATTCCAAAGGGTCTTTGACTTACAGAGCAGACATGAAATCAATGGATAATCACTGTCAGACATAACAATGGGAGATAACTCCAAAAGTAAGAAAGGCTCAGTTGTCATACTTGTACGCGACATGTCATCTGGTTCTGTTCTACATTTCTACCAAGTATAATAAAAATATTCCATAGGGTCTTTGACTTACAGAGCGGACACGAAATCAATGGATTATCACTGTCAAATATAACAAGGCAGTCTGAAGGACAGCTATATCCTCCGCCGTAGAATGACAATGTAGCGGCCTCAAAATTCAAGGCTCAAACTGGTGGCCTTCAATTGTGACCTTGACCTTGAGTCTGCATTGTTGAGTTATGGGTTCTGCACATCATCTGACTAAGGCGAACATTTGATCCAAGTTTAATAAATATCTTTCAAAGGGTTCAGGAGATATGGAGTGAACATGAAATTCAAGGCTCAAACTCTTGACCTTTAACTGTGACCTTGACCTTGTCAGCATGCTTGAGATATGGGTTCTGCACATTTCCTCACTAAGGCAAACATTTGACCCCAAAGTTTCATGAAAATCTTTCATAGGGTTCAGGAGATATGGAGCGAACAAGAAAGAGATAGATGACCTTCAATTGTGACCTTGACCTTGAGTCTGCATCGTTGAGTTATAGGTTCTACACATCATCTCACTAAGGTGAACTTTTGACCCAAATTTAACAAAACAGTCTGAATGGCAATGGAGCGGCCTCAAAATTCAAGGCTCAAACTGGTGACCTTCAATTGTGACCCTGATCTTGAGTTAGCATAGCTGAGTTATGGGTTCTGCACATCATCTCACTGAGGCAAACATTTGACCAAAGTTTTAAGAAAATCCTTCCAGGGGTAAAGGAGATATGTAGCCGAATTCAAGGCTCAAACTCGTGACCTTCAACTGTGACCTTGACCTTAAGTCCGCAGGGCTGAGTTATGGATTCTGCACATTGTCCCACTGGGGTGAACATTTGACCAAAGTTTAGAGAAAATCCTTCCAGGGGTAAAGGAGATATAGAGGGGACACAAAATTCAAGGCTCAAACCCGTGACCTTGAACTGTGACCTTGTGAGTCTGCATGCTTGAGCTATGGGTTCTGCACATCATTTCACTGAGGCAAACATCTGACCAAAATTAAAAGAAAATCCTTCCAGGGGTAAAGGAGATATCAAGTGGACACGAAATTCAGGGCTCAAACTCACAACCTTGAACTGTGACCTTGTCCTTGAGTCCCCATAGCTGAGTTATAGGTTCTGCACATCGTCCCACAGGTGAACATTTGACAAAAGTTTACAGAAAATCCTCCCAGGGGTAAAGGAGATACAGAGCGGACACGAAATTCAAGGCTCAAACCCATGACCTTGAACTGTGACCTTGACCTTGAGTCAGCATGGTTGAGTTATTGATTCTGCACATCATCTTACTAAGATGAACATTTGACCAAAGCTTAAAGAAAATCCTTCCATTGGTATAGGAGATACAGAGCGGACACGAAATTCAAGGCTCTTGACTTTGTGTTGGCATGGTTGAGTTATGAGTTCTGCACATCTTCTCACTGAGGCAAACATATGACCAAAGTTTAAAGAAAATCCTTCCAGGGGTATAGAAGATATGGAGCAGACATGAAATTCAAGGCTCAAACCCATGACCTTGACCTGTGACCTTGACCTTGAGTTGGCATGGTTGACCAATGGGTTCTGCATATCGACTCACTGAGGCAAACTTTTGACCAGTTTAATGAAAATCTCTCAAAGGGTTCAGGAGATATGGAGTGGACAAGAAAGTGTTGCGGAAAGACAGACAGACGGACAGACAGACAGACGAAGGCCATTTCTATAATCCCCCCATCCACTTTGTGGCGGGGGATTAACAAAGTGAGATAACGCCAAAAGTAAGAAAGGCGGAGTTGTCATTTTTGTACGCGACACATCGTCTGGTCCTGTTCTACATTTCTACCAAGTATCATAAAAATATTCCAAAGGATCTTTGACTTACAATGCGGACACGAAATCAATGGATAATAACTGTCAGACATAACAAAGGGAGATAACGCCAAAAGTAAGAAAGGCAGAGTTGTCATTCTTGTATGCTACACATCGTCGGGTCCTGTTCTACATTTCTACCAAGTATCATAAAAATATTCCAAAGGGTCTTTGACTTATAGAGTGGACACGAAATCAATGGATTATCACTGTCAAATATAACAAAGAGAGAAAACACCAAAATTAAAAAAGGCAGAGTTGTCATTCTTGTATGCGATACGTCGTCTGGTCCTGTTCTACATTTCTGCCAAGTACCATCAAAATATTCCAAAGGGTATTCGAGTTACAGAGCAGATACGAAATCTTTTTCAAATAAAACAAAGGGTGATAACTCCAAAAGTAAGAAAGGCAGAGTTGTCATTCTTGTACGCAACATGTTGTCTGGTCCTGTTCTACATTTCTACCAAGTATCATCAAAATATTCCAAAGGGTATTCAAGTTACAGAGCGGACAAGAAGTTTTACGCCGAAGACGACGCTGACGCCAACGCCGACGCCAACGGCATCCGTCCCAAAAACAATGTCCCCCCACCGGGGACATAATCACTGTCAGACATAACAAAGGGAGATAATGCCAAAAGTAAGAAAGGCACAATTGTCATTATTGTATGCGACACGTCGCCTAGTCCTGTTCTACATTTCTACCAAGTATCATAAAAATATTCCAAAGGGTCTTTGACTTACAGAGCGGACACGAAATCAATGGATTATCACTGTCAGATATAACAAAGAGACATAACACCAAAATTAAGAAAGGCAGAGTTGTCATTCTTGTATATGACACGTCGTCTGGTCCTGTTCTACATTTCTGCCAAGTACCATCGAAATATTCCAAAGGGTATACGAGTTACAGAGCGGACAAGAAATCTTTTTCAAATAAAACAAAGGGTGATAATTCCAAAAGTAAGAAAGGCAGAGTTGTCATTCTTGTACGCGACATGTCCTCTGGTCCTGTTCTACATTTCTACCAAGTATCATCAAAATATTCCAAAGGGTATTCAAGTTATAGAGCGGACAAGAAGTTCTACGCCGAAGCTGACACCAACGCTGATGCCAACCGGATTGGTCCCAAAAACAATGTCCCCTCCCTTTGGTAGTGGGGGACATAATCACTGTCAGACATAACAAAGGAGAAAAGGCCAAAAGTAAGAAAGGGTGAGAATGAGTTGTCATTCTTGTACGCAACACGTTGTCTGGTCCTGTTCTACATTTCTACCAAGTATCATAAAAATATTTCAAAGGGTCTTCGACTTACAGAGCAGACACGAAATCAATGGATTATCACTGTCAAATATAACAAAGGGAGATAATGCAGAAAGTAAGAAAGGCAGAGTTGTCATTCTTGTACGGGACATGTCCTCTGGTCCTGTTCTACATTTCTGCAGAGTACCATCGAAATATTCCAAAGGGTATTTGAGTTACAGAGCAGACACGAAATCTTTTTCAAATAAAACAAAGGGTGATAACTCCAAAAGTAAGTAAGCCAGAGTTGTCAATCTTGTATGGGACACATCATCTCGTCCTGAACTACATTTATACCAAGTATTATCAAAATATTCCAAAGGGTATTCAAGTTACAGAGTGGACAAGAAGTTTTATGCCGACGCCGACGCCAACGGGATCCGTCCTAAAAACAATATGTCCCCCTCCACTTTGGTAGGGGGGGGACATAATCACTGTCAGACATAACAAAGGGAGATAATGCCTGAAGGTAAGTAAGAAATTCAGAGTATCTACCAAGTATCATAAAAATATTCCAAAGGGTGTTTAACTTACAGAGCGGACACAAAATCAATGGATAATCACAGTCAGACATAACAAAGGGAGATAATGCCAAAAGTAAGAAAGGCAGAGTTGTCATTCTTGTGCGCAACAAGTCATCTGGTCCTGTTCTACATTTCTACCAAGTATCATAAAAATATTCTGAAGGGTCTTTGACTTACAGAGCAGACAAGAAATCAATGGATTATCACTCAAATATAACAAAAGGAGATAACACCAAAAGTAAGAAAGGCAGAGTTGTCATTCAAGTACCATCGAAATATTCCAAAGGGTATTCCAGTTACAAACAAAACAAAGGGAGATAACTCCGAAGTAAGAAAGCCAAAGTTGTCATTCTTGTACGGGATATGTTGTCTGGTCCTGTTCTACATTTCTACTAAGTATCATAAAAATATTCCAAAGGGTATTCGAGTTACAAAGCAGACACAGAATCTTTTTCAAATAAAACAAAGGGTGATAACTCCAAAAGTAAGAAAGCCAGAGTTGTCAATCTTGTATGCGACACGTCATCTCATCCCGATCTACATTTCTACCAAGTATCATCAAAATATTCCAAAGGGTATTCAAGTTACAGAGCGGACAAGAAGTTTAGGCCGACGCTGACGCCGATGCCAACGAAATCCGTCCCAAAAACAATATGCTCCCCCACTCCCCTTCTTTGGTAGGGGGGAACATAAATAAATATCACTGCTGTAGGATCAGTAGTTACTGAGAAACTGACCTAAACTGAAACTAGAAATGTGTCAGTATGACACAGATGCCCCTGCCCAGGGCCATCCTCACCCACACGCAGGTATTTTGCAAAAAATGAAGTTGAAAAAAGGGCCATAACTCTCATAATAATTGGCAGATTTTACCCTAAATCGAACGACCATATTTTATGATTATATACCTGGGTATAAAATATGAATCCAATACACAAATCAATCTTTTTTAAAAAAATATCTGAAGGAAAATATCTTTTGAAGGTGAAAAAGGGCCATAACTCCCATAATAATGGGTTGATTTTACCCTAATTGAAACTTGACCTCTATTTTATGATTATATACCTGTGTGTTAAATATGAATTCAATACACTAATGTTTTCGAAAGATATCAAACTGAAACTATTTTTCAACATTGAAAAAGGGCTGTAACTCCAAATATAATTGGTGGATTTTACCCTAAATCAAACTTCAACCTATATTTTATAATTATATGCTTGTGTATAAAATATGAATCCAATTCACTAATCTTTTCAAAACTTATGGAACAGAAACCATTTTTCAAAGTTGAAAAAGTGCCATAACTCCAAAAATAATTGGTGGATATTACCCTAAATCCAACTTGACATACATTTTATGATTATATACCTGTGTATAAAATTTGAATCCAATACACTAATCTTTTCAAAAGATATCAAACGGAAACCATTTTTCAACTATTTTTCAACATTGATAAAGGGCCGTAACTCCAAAAATAATTTGTGGATTTTACCCTAAATCAAACTTGACCTATATTTTATAATTATATGCTTGTGTATAAAATATGAATCCAATTCACTAATCTTTTCAAATGTTACGGAACGGAAACCATTTTTCAAAGTTGAAAAAGGGCCATAACTCCAAAATTAATTGGTGGATTTTACCCTAAATTGTACTTGACCTACATTTTATGATTATATACCTGTGTATAAAATTTGAATCCAATACACTAATCTTTTCAAAAGATATTGAACGGAAACCATTTTTCAACTATTTTTCAACATTGATAAAGGGCTGTAACTCCAAAAATAATTGGTGGATTTTACCCTAAATCGAACTTGATCTATGTTTTATAATTATATGCTTGTGTATAAAACATGAATCCAATACACTAATCTTTTCAAAAGTTATGGAACTGAAACCATTTTTCAAAGTTGAAAAAGGACCATAACTCCCAAAATAATAGATGGATTTTACTCTAAATCAAATTTGACCTACATTTTATGATTATATACCTGTGTACAAAATTTCAATCCAATAAACCAATCCTTTCAAAAGGTATAGCACGGAAACCATTTTTCAAAGTCGAAAATTTTTCAAAGTTGAAAAGGGCCATAACTCCCAAAATAATTGGTGGATTTTACCCTAAATCGAACCTGATCTACATTTTATGATTATATACCTGTGTATAAAATTTCAATCCAATACACCGATCCTTTCAAAAGATATCGCAGGGAAACCAAAAGTGTTACGTACGGGACGGACGGACGGGAGGGATGGGACGGATGTATGTACGGACAGTGGTGATACTATATGCCCCCCACATACTACACCAGATATTCCCCATAGGATACAAGATACCCAATATAGGATAAATAAAACTGCAAGCCATGCACCATGTCCCGCCACACAGGGACATATTCCCTATGCACTTCTGTAGTATAAGGGATGAAAACAATCTAAGTTAAACATGAAGAGAAGCAATAAACAGTTATTTCAGAACTCAAAAAAAAAAAAAAAAAAAAAAAAACACAAAAAAGTCTAAGTTTAAAATGCAATAAAAAGTGATTAAAAATAATTTCAGGATTCTGAAAAAAAAAACAATATGCATATCTTCAGACCATCCTAAAAGAGTGTGTAAAGTTTCAAAAGGATCGGCCTGAAACTGTAGGAGGAGTTGCGCGTACAAGGTACATACTCCCTATACATTTCTGTAGTATTAGGGCTCGAAAAAAGTCTAAGTTAAAAATGCAAAAAATGTAATAAAAAATAATTTCAGGATTCTGAAAAAAACAATATGCATATCTTCAGACCATCCTAAAAGCGCCTGTAAAGTTTCAAAAGGATTAGCCTAAAACTGTAGGAGGAGTTGCGCGTACAAGGTACATACACCCTATACATTTCTGTAGTATTAGGGCTCGAAAAAAAGTCTGTTAAAAATGAAAAAAATGTGATAAAAAATAATTTCAGGATTCTGAAAAACAATACATTTATGCATATCTTCAGACCATCCTAAAAGCGCCTGTAAAGTTTGAAAAGGATTGGCCTAAAACTGTAGGAGGAGTTGCGGGCAAACGAATGGTGGAGGCGCTGATGGACGGACGGACACTCAAAATTTCAGAGAGTATAACATAATACCCCGCCACTTTTTTGGTGGCGGGGCATAAAGACACCCAATATAGGATAAAAGACATCCGTTATACTAACCTAGATATCTCACATCCCACACAAGACACCCCACACCCCACCCAAGACATCCGATACAATATATGAGACATCTTGTTTTATTTCACATATAAGACATCTACCCTTCTATACAAGACATCCTATTCATCAAACATATATAGCAATACAGATATCTTATATATTAAATAAGAATCTGATATACTAAATGAGACATCTCATTTAACTGAATAATTGAGGTATCTCCATTAAAACAAGATATCTTACATCCTATACAAGACAGCCCACATAGCATAACAACATCTCACTATCGCCTCAGATAACTGACTAATTCTTGTTGTGTTGGAATTCCATGCCTATGAAGGTGAAATTCTGAGCTGGTATTAATTCTGATTTCTTTAGATTTAGAATGAAACCTAGACCTTGTACAACTTGAAGGCAATATTTTGTCTGACATAGAAGTCGATTTCGAATCAGATCTCTTATCAGCCAATCATCTAGGTACGGAAAAACTGAAATGACACGTTGACGTAGGTGCGATGCTATTACGTCCATTAATCTGGTGAAAATCCACGGACTTAGGGACATTTCGAAGGGTAAGGCCATGAATTGGAATATCTGATCTTCATAGACGAAGATATTTTCAGGATTGAGGATGTATCAGAACGTGAAGGTAAGTATCTGTCAAGTCTATGGAGACTATGGAGACAATCGATTGTCTTACTGACTTGACTGTCTCCATCTTGAATGGTTGTTTCTTTATGTATAGGTTCAGTAAAGAAAGATATATGACTGGAGGTAACTTTCCATTCTTTTTTGGTACAAGGAATAGACGGGAATAAAAGCTGGGAGTTCCCGGATCTTGTACCCTTTCCACTGCCCATTTTTGGAGAAGAATCTCGATCTCTTCTCGGTGAGGAAGATTGACTCAGTTTTATCGTAACTGACGACAGGTGAGGAATTAACCTGAATGGTATCCTGAAACTGTTTCGAACGACAGAGAGGACCCATTTGTTGTCTGTCAATTTTTCCCAATGTTCCACAAAGTGGGCCAATCTTCCCCCCACTAGAATGTCCAGACTTGGCAAGACTGGCAGTGGAAAAGGTTGGCTTTAAGAACTTTTTGGAGGAAGAGGCAAGTTTAGAGGAGGGAAATTGTTTGGAGTTACTACTCCTCTTAAGGAAATCCTTTCTGTTGCTTGACATAAGGGATTCAGTTTGTGTTTTAGGCCTGTATGGTTGTGTCTGTTCAGTTCTAGACGGTTTGTTA
Source organism: Anodontia alba (assembly GCA_964016985.1). Classification (NCBI taxonomy): domain Eukaryota; kingdom Metazoa; phylum Mollusca; class Bivalvia; order Lucinida; family Lucinidae; genus Anodontia; species Anodontia alba. The sequence goes on along the minus strand of OZ024824.1, from coordinate 50,281,920 downwards.
GGAACTTTAGATATTTTAAAGGCTCTTAATATAGCGAAAGGCTTTTGTTGTTGTACAGGAGCATTTGACGAAGTGGAGGCTAAAAATCTCTGTTGCTGAGCCTCATAGTTAGCCTTCGCAACTTCTTTAATCTTTCCATCAAATAGGGTTTTGGAATTTATTGCAGCGTTCCTTAACTCATTAGTAGAATTGTCTAAAAGCAATTTAGTGTTGGCTAATGCCAAATCTGGAATATCTCTGTAGCTAATATGATGGACATAGCTGTGGCATGCTTTATAGATTTCGCTACAGCCTCAAGTAGACAAGAAAGGGCTGCAACCCACATTGATTCCTTTTGTAGGCATAGATATGCTGCAGAGGAAAACAAGTCTACATGGGAATTGATAGCAACTAATTTGCGAGCTCTCTTTTCCCATGCTTCCAAGTTTTTAACAGGAAATGAACATCTTCCCTTGTTAGATAAATCTAACAGAGAAGCATCTGCCTCTAATGGTGGTATATTTTCTGTAGGGAAGTATTGGTTCTGACTTTTTTAAAATTTGGTAGGTGCAAGAGACGTGACCAAATTTTGAGGAAATATCCAATCTTTACAGCATTTGTCAGTATCCAATTTATTTTGTATGAATTTGGTTGTGTTTTCGACCAGCTTTGATCGCATGCAACTCCATTAAATGTTTTATCCTAGAAAGTGGCTTAATGGGAGTCTGTTCCTGGGGAGTTTTTGGGCATAATTCCTTAGGCAGGAGCCTAAAGACTTCATTTATAGCCCTATCAAATGACCAAATCTCAGCTTCTGAGTCAGAACCTGAGTCTTTGGCTGTTTGTAACACATTTTCTGGTAAGTTAGGTGTTATAGTAACAGGTTCTGCAGGTTGCAGGGGAATTGGTATTTCTGCAACCTGAAGAGCTTGTTTTACTCTTTTGTATCTACCGTAATCACTCTCTGATTTTCTAGAAGATGAGGAAGAAGAGGACGATGTCGATCGTCTTCTTCTTCTACGAGACTGTTTTGACCTCTTTGACTTTTTGCTTTTCTTATGAGAATCAGAAGTGGCCGATCTTGAAGAAGAGGAAGAAGAAGATGACCTATGTCTTCTCTTCTTCTTAGATCTATGTTTTCTTTTAGACTGATCTTTACTAGATTGTCTAGTCTGTAAAGAATGTTTCTCATTTGACCTCCAGGTATTTGGAGGTTCTATTACTACACTTGGGTCTAACATCTGCAAGAAGTCCGGCTCAAGTGGTAATATCATTCTACTAGATGTAGCTGGGTTCTGTGGTTCATAAGCGAATGAGTGCTCAGAACCCAGATTCCTATGGCTGGCTAGTCTGTGTTCACTACCCATGGAATGGTGACTACTGATTGATGCAGGGTATGATGACTGGAGTCCAATGACTGGTGACTGGATGACCGGTGAATAAATGACATGTGCATGGTGACTGGTGCCTGGTAGTCCACATTTAATGACCAGTGACTGGTGCCTGGTAAAATGTGACTGGTGCCTGGTTGACTGGTGCCTGGTTGACCGGTGACTGGTTGACTGGTGACTGGTTGACCAGTGACTGGATGACCGGTGACTGGATGACTGGTGAAATCTTGACCGGTGACTGGTCGACCAGTGACTGGATGACCGGTGACTGGATGACCAGTGAAATCTTGCCTGGTGACTGGCTGACCGGTGGCTGGTTGACCGGTGCCTAGTTGACCGATGACTGGTGGGCTTAATGCCTGGTAGCTTTCAGCTCCCAATTGGCTGCCACCTAAATGGGTCCTGCCCCCAGCAGTAGAGCCATGTGGGGCAGTGCTCCCATCTAAAGAAGTAGTATCAGACGGCTCTGATACATTTCTTCTTCTCTTCTTGTTATGTCTTCTGTTTGTCATAACTGATCTTCTCGTTGCGTGATAACTGATCTTCTCGTTGCGTGAAGTCTTCTCTTCTCAACTAGTATCTAGACGCTCTGCGACCACTGGCTGCATATAGGACAAGCTGAATACCTAGAAATGAAGAACAAGACAAGCAATTATAGTGACTGTCACATCGTGCCTTGATATGTCCACAATTGCCACGAGCGGTATTCATCAACAGTCGCGAAATCTCATGACACGAAAACAAGCGACAAAGAAAACAAGAAATCGAAATATGATAAATTCAAATAAATTAGAGATTTAGTGGAAGGAATGATAAAGGAACACAAGAAAGAGAAGGATTAAGAAAGTTAACCGGGGAAAAAGAAATAAAATACTGATTTCTTTCACCGTAAGAAAAATGAAGTTTTTAAAAGTAAAACATATTTTAACTATCAATACTTAACCTATAGATAATGTGCTATTCTATTCTGTTTTCACACCTTCCACAGAAAAAACGACCTTTCAGTCATAGTCTTAATCCAGAAGGTCCCTTAGGCAGTTACCTGTGTGACGTAACTCTTCCCGCTTAATTGATCACATGTCAGTTTCTTTGATGTGTAGAACAATAGACACAATTAGGAGAGAGAAGCGCGGGAGGGAGGAGGGATCATTTTTAATTATCTATAGGTCAAGTATTGGTAGTTAAAATATGTTTTACTTTTAAAAACTTCATTTTAACTGCACAATACATTAACCAATAGATAATATGCTAGAATTTGTAGAATTCGAGGGAGGTGCTATCCTAATTCCAACACAAAGTAAATTGTATCCGACAACTTCTGGTTTAAGACTCAGAAAACTCTAAGGAATCAGATACATTCTAACTCTATATGTAATAGTAAGAATGGTCTAGATTCACATATAGAACATATCTTTAAGGTGTTAGGGTCTTACTACCTTGTATGTTAATAGTAGACTCTAGAGGATACCAGATCTTAAGCCTCAGAGACCTAATTATTGCACCCCACCCCTTTCTTTTTTGGGAAATAACTGTTGGTCCCAAAAAAGAATGATGAGTCATTGAGAGATAACCTCAATATTCCATTTAAAATGCAAGCTCGAGAATATTGTTTGATAGTATGTTCGAAACGGAACTTGTCAAAAGAAGTTTAGACAATAAGCTGTCTATATTAGAGGCGCAAAATTAAATGAGGAAATGTCTTCTCGGTCGTGTTTCCTATAGATAACGTACATATCTTGAGATTTTCAGATAAATTCTAGACAGGTAAAGATTATCTAATTGAAATAGTCTAAACTATTAGAATTATGATCTAATTAGAGTCTGTTTAATGGAAGTGATAGGACCATTTCCGATAAACAGACCATGAACTTGAGATAACCATAATGTTGTATAATTATTCCCTTTTTAATTCGAAATAAGGGGGAGATAATAAACTGTGTAGATAGAGTAGTCTTAACCGAATTTGAGTTATCCATCAGGAAATCAAAAGAATATGCATACTTTATGGTTTAAACTATTGCTAGACTAATTGCATTAACAATTTTTTTTTGTCTAGGCAAAGAGAAAATACGAAGGTTGCCTAAATCTGCAGAAAGGAAAGACAACCTAAGTCATTTAATAAACACTTTGTCATAGGACATATCGAAAGCGTTTCATGTCCTGGACAAATTAAGAAAGGAAGAGACTGCTAACATCATACGTAGAGTTTGGCAGACTTATATAAGAGAGAAGAATAAAGGCTGATAACAGTTAACTGTAAGACAGCCTTCATATTTGGCTTAAAAACTTTCCATACTGTTGAGATTAAGCAACAGGAAATAACTGGATAGAATCTTTTCTTTTGCCAGAAACAGAATGCCATGAAACTACTCCGAAGTACTTAATCATGGTATGCAAGCAATAATTTAATATCCACTTTGTAATGACGAATCAGAATGTTCCGACAAAGAGAAAGGACTCTAGAAAAGAATGTAATCAGGTGACAGACATTCTCTAGAAATATTATTCAATAATACCGATTTATTATCTTTAATAACACTAAATTTATAGGTTCAGAGATAGTGTTACTATTCTGTAAAAATAACAAGAATAGTGAGAATAGATATTAAAACACCAAATTAAAATTATACTACAGGGCAAATTTCTGCTATGAATAAATCTTTAAGTGTAACTATTTTATTCAGGCAAGGAATAACTCTACATTTAACATTTTATAAAGTGTATAATGGATAAGTCCTTCATCGTAAATGAAAGATTGTCCAAGAAAAATAGAGATAAAAAGACTGCCCGAAATTTTATAAATAAATATTCAATAAAACTTTAGAATTGAATATGTATAGTGTAAAAAACATTTCTAAATAATTGATAAAATCCTGAAATACCCAATTTCGTGTTCGTATCGAAATTCAGGAAGAAAATATATATATATATACTCTCGAGATCTATGCGTAAACCATAGAGAGTGAAAATTCACAGTTGTGTTACCAACGATCCCTAACGCAAGGGTAAACATGTATTAATTTGAAATAATATAGGTAATTATTATTAATTTGAAGTCATATAGGTTTAAGATATAATTCGTTCCATCTTTAACCAAATATGCAAGAACAACCACTCATTATTTCTGTATTTGAAGATAGAAAAATGAGTTCTTAGACATCGAAAATTGTATGGTTGAATTAAAAAGTAATGGGAACTGAATGGATGTGTCTCCTTGGACTGAATCGTAGGATAGTATCCATTCTAAAAAACTAAAGCAGAACGAAAATAGCAACTTTTAAAGAGGGCAATATGATGAACATCTGTGAAGTAATTTTGAAACTTGGCCAGTGGTTTAGGAGGGGATGTCATTTAAAGCAATTGTTAACAGACAACCAAGGATTACGATCCTAATAGCTCACCATGAGCACTTCATGCTCAGGTGAGCTAAAAAGGTATTTTAACCATGTCAGGAGAATAGCAAATTCATTTTTTTTTATTTGATCCTTGTCAAACTTGCAGGTAATGAAGTATGAAATCACAAACAAGTTTAAGTTTGGACTAGATTGCAAAATCAGAGCATTTTCTTTTGAGATGTTTTTCCCTAAGCATGAAAAAATTGTATAGACTTGTAATGGAGAAAATGCAAGCAGGATGAATGCAGAAAAACCTGTGTTTGACTGTGGCATACCTATTTACTATTAATCAGATCTTTATGAAATTTGGACTCAGGGGAGTGATGACTGCCCTTTTGGGTATCTTGTTTTACCAAACAAGTTCATTTTAGCCTGAACATGAAAGTCGTAACAAAGGAATGAAGCATAGCTGAAAAAATTTCCCACCTCTCGTGGGTATCGAACCCAGTCCTCCCGGATAAAAATCCAATGCTCTAACCACTGCGCCAAAGAGTCGACTCCCTGATGCAGTTGTCAGAGATTGTATATATACTTAGAAGCTATGCGTAATCTGCCAAGGCAGATAATCGAAGGTAGGAGTGCTCAGTCGTAACACTCCCCCTTTTCAAGGAAGTCATCATTTATGATGATGTGAAGCCATTTTCCGCGAAATAAAGTCCAATTTCGGATGAGCCCCCATCTTACGACATGAAAGTCATAACAACATCTGTATCTTTAAAGATGACTGCAGTATTCTGATGCATCACAATATTAAATCCTTTGTAGTGGTATATGATAAGGGTTAAACTAATGTTGATGCAATGGTGAAACTCAGAACCTGGCAAGTTGCTGCAGTATGCTGTAGTTCTGTCAGTGCTAGAGGGCTGACATTTTCCTTCTGTTAAATGTCAGCCTTCTTGTACTGACAGAACCTAAGGAGCTATAAGAATCTCTTAACACAAAACTTAACAGAAGGGTAACTGAGGTATGGAATGATGGCAGCACAGATTCACAGAAGCATGTATGCACAACCTGAATACTCTATACCCTAACATTTTGTTGTTTACATATGGCACAAGGCACCTTTTCTCTTCTTGTTGCTCAGATGATGCTGCTCTTGCACTAGAGAAGTAAACAAAACTTTTGTAAGTTCTTACCTTGATATGCCGATTGATGCTGTGACCCCTGTTCTGAAAATAAGTAAATTAAATAAATAAAATATACATGCATGTATGTATTCTTTATCCTTTTTTCTATTATGCAGAGCAGACGGTAGCTGGAAGTTTCAATCTTTCTAATTTACCAAGTTTTTGGGGTAAGTTTCGTACTCCTGAATTTCATGACATCACTCCTGAATTTTACCCTATTAATTGTTAAAATTTACGAGTTTTCAAGGAATCAAATAAAAGCACCGCAAGCATAATACCCCGCCATAGCAATTATTTGTTTATGTATTAAAGTTATCGTTGCGAAAATGTGTGGAAAGAAAATGACGGAGGGACAGATAACAATCCTAAACCAAATCTTGATAATATCAATGGACAGATAACAATCCTAAACCAGATCTGGATAATATCAATGCATATAGCAAGTTTGGTTAAAAGGCCTTGTTATTTACTGAAGTTATTATCCAGAAACGAAAATATGGGCATGTCTCGGGCAGATAACTCCGTAAAAATTAGACGAAATTTGCCCATTAGCAATTCCAAACCAGATCTCCTTAATGTCAATACATATAGCAAGTTTGGTTAAAATCCCTTGTTATTAACTAAAGTTATTGTCCTGAAACGAAAATATGGGCATGTCTCGGCAAATAACTCCGTAAAAATTTGATGAAATTTGCCCTTTAGCAATCCCAAACCAAATCTCCTTAATGTCAATGCATATAGCAAGTTTGGTGAAAATCCCTTGTTATTTACTAAAGTTATTGTCCAGAAACGAAAATATGGGCGTGTCTCGGGCAGATTACTCCGTAAAAATTTGACGAAATTTGCCCATTAGCAATCCCAAACCAGATCTCCTTAATGTCAATGCATATAGCAAGTTTGGTGAAAATCCCTTGTTATTTACTCAAGTTATCGTCCGGAAATGAAAATATGGGCGTGTCTCGGGCAGATAACTCCGTAAAAATTTGACGAAATTTGCCCATCAGCAATCCCAAACCAGATCTCCACAATATCAATGCACATACCAAGTTTGGTGAAAATCCATTGATGTTTACTCAAGTTATCATCTTGAAACGAAAAATGGATGGACGGACGGACGGATGGATGACGGGTGGACGGACACACAGACGTCCAACATGAAACCATAATACCCCGCGACTATTGTGTGGCGGGGTATAAAAAGGACAAATTATGCTTTTCTACTGCGATGTGCCCACTTCATGGTCAAATTTGGAAAGTAAGCAAATCCAAAAACAAATATTGCAAAACAAGTCCTGACTGTCTCTAGTTTAATCCCCTAGATTTCTTTTATTGACTGGAAAGGTGTTTTTGTATTAATTTTGCGGAGACATACCTGCCCTATAGATCACATTTAACACTGAGTCTATGGCGAACTGTAACACCCTTTTGCAGTTCATGGCGTGATTTCATACATGTCCATATTTGGAACGGGAACCAAATTCTTTTCACTTTATTAAAGAAGATAATTATACACCTTATAATGGCAACAGAAAACTAGTTCCGACTATGGATGATACCTTAAAAAGACTTTTTCAGCATTTTTATACTACTGAACTTACGCATATCAAAGTACTGTAGGGACTGCAAGATTGTATTTCGACATATGGACATAATAAAATGCCCATTGTTGGCAAGTTTGCATCAATATACATTTGTAAAGGTACTTGAAATGCTGGAACATGCTTCATAACTAACATTTAGTTGGGTATAATCTCAACGATGTGGATTTATGCTACATTTATCCCATCATTTTTGTCTTACATAAGGTTTACAAGCTGGGATGTTGTACAAGGGATGATTGATGTGGGCCTTGTATTGAAGGATTTAAACAGGGCTGCCTATTTTCAGCCCTATTATTCCTTGCCTATATGCAGTTATATAACCAACAGTCCTTGTTATTTGGTCAGCATATTTCAAAGTGGTAACACATTACAGTAAACAGGACTTGTGAATTTTGCAAGATTGACAAAACTGCTGAACAAGCTGTAATAAATATTTGCATAAAAAGGGACTAGCACATAAGGCTATTCATGCTGATATTGTAGCAACACTTGGGAAGGATGTCATTTCATATGCTACTGTAAAAAGGTGGGTAGCAGAATTTAAGCGTGGCAAGGAAAGCCTTGAGGATGACCCCCATTCTGGAGGGCCTGTTATTGTGGCAACTCCTGAAATAGTCACTAAAGTCCAAGATATGGTTATGGGTGACATGCAAGTTACATAGAGATATATAGCTAGTGCTGTTGGGATTTCTCAGGAAACAGTGCATTCCATTCTTACGGAAGATCTGAATATGAGAAAACTCTCAGCCCGTTAGGTACCTCTATTGTCTAATAACAGAAATTTGAGGTGGCAACGCAGATAAGTAGCGATTACATCCACCTGTTTACTACAAATGCACAAATTTAGGTACATTCCAAAAATAGTATCGTGAATTGGAAGATCCGATTGTCAAGCGCAAAGCAGAGGAACTTCCTTGATTGTGGATGACTTAATCATCTACAGAACATCCATCAGAAAAGTAGAGACAGCCCAGTCTTTGAAAGATATCGCTTTACGCACTGCTTGGTTGTCTTCGTCTTGAATTGTTGTTTTCTTATTCGAAATAATTTCCATCATCTCTTGGGTAAAACACATACGGGAGTAAAAATTGTGAATTCCCGGATTTGTTACCCTTTCCACTACCCATTAACAGAGAAGTTCTGTTCTTATTCATCTCATAATAATGGGAAGGAAATTGACTCAGACTTATTGGAACATTAAATAAATGAGGAAGCGAATTGAATTTGGTCCTGAAACTTTCTTGAATGATATAAAGGACCCATTTGTTCTCCTCACTGTTCTATAAAGTATACCACTCTTTCTCCCATGGGAATATTTGGATGTGGTAAGATAGGCAGTAGGAGAGTTGGTTTTTATGACTTGTAAAATATCATTCATGTTTAAAGGAGGTAGAACTGTTTGTTGCATTATAACTCCTCTTAGAAAAGTCCTTTTTCTATTAGACATAAAGGACTGTGATTGATTCCTAGACCTATACAGTATGTTTTGCTTAGGTCTGGAATTTTTAATCGGCTGTCTAGGTTTCTAAACGGTCCCATAGCCGAATATGATAATTAGTTATATTAATTTGTATTATTATCGGAAGAAGCCAACATCTATTTTATTGTACTTCAAAGTTAGATTTTGTAACTTCTTGATCTTATTATAAAATATTAGTAGAAGTAATTGGAGCATTTCTTGTTCTTGACTAGAATGATCCATAAGAATTTAGATAAGGCTTTAGTAGTATCAAACTGAGCCTAGAATAATTTATGTCTAATATCATATAGGTGTTTGATTGATTTAACTACCATTTCCAAGAGTCTGGACAAGGCATGACTGACATGGACTCTTGTTACAGGTATTAATAAACTGCCGATGAAATAAATTAATATGGGAATTAATAGCCTCTAATTGCTGGCTGTTTTCCCATATTTCTATGTTTTTGATTGTAATAGAATATTTGACCATACTAGACCATCTATGAGAAGCCTCAGTATCTAGAGAGGATATTTTGATTAGGACAATGTTATGATTTATTCCTATAAAACCTCATAGGCATCAACGAACTGACACTTAAATGTGTAGTTTTCATGATGATTGCTTGAAAAATGTGACCTCTAGAGTGATAACAAGATTTTACGCTGATTTGGCCCGGTGACCTAGTTTTTGACCCCACGTGACCCAGTTTCAAACATATCCTAGAACTCATGAAGACAAACATTTTGAGCAAGATTCATGATTATTGCTTCAAAAATGTGACTGCTAGAGTGTTAACAAGGTTTTCTGCTGGTTTGGCCTGGTGACCTAGTTTTTGACACCATGTGACCCAGTTTCGAACTTGACCTAGAAATCATCAAGACAAACATTTTGAGCAAGATTCATGATGATTGCTTAAAAAATGTGACCGCTAGAGTGTTAACAAGGTTTTCTGCTGATTTGGCCCGGTGACCTAGTTTTTGACTCCAAGTGACCCAGTTTGAACTTGACCTAGAAATCATCAAGACAAACATTTTGAGCAAGATTCATGATGATCGCTTGAAAAATGTGACCGTTAGAGTGTTAACAAGATTTTCTGCTTATTTGGCCCGGTGACCTAGTTTTTGACTCCAAGTGACCCAGTTTCGAACTTGACCTAGAAATCATCAAGACAAACATTTTGAGCAAGATTCATGATGATTGCTTCAAAAATGTGACTGCTAGAGTGTTAACAAGGTTTTCTGCTGATTTAGCCCGGTGACCTAATTTTTGACCCCAAGTAACCTAGTTTCGAACTTGACCTAGAAATCATCAAGACAAATATATTGAGCAAGATTCATGATGATTGCTTCAAAAATGTGACCGCTAGAGTGTTAACAAGGTTTTCTGCTGATCTGGCCCGGTGACCTAGTTTTTGACCCCAAGTGACCCGGTTTCAAACTTGACCTAGATTTAATAGAGGCAAACATTTTGAGCAAGTTTCATCAAGATTGGGTCAAAACTATGACCTCTAGAGTGTTAACTTTTTCCTTTGATTTGACCTGGTGACCTAGTTTTTGACCCCAAGTAACCCAGTATCGAACTTGACCTAGATTTCATAGATGCAAACATTCTGACCAAGTTTAATCAAGATTGGGTCAAAACTGTGACCTCTAGAGTGTTAACAAACTAATTGTTGATGACGGACAATGATGGATGACTGACATAGGGTGATGACAATAGCTCACCCTGAGCTTTTGCTCAGGTGAGCTAAAAATATGTTTTATACAACGTAGCACTGAAGTAATCCGAACCCAGTGACAAAACTTTTTGCAGGACCCTGGTATAGACCATGACAAAAACATCTGTAAAGTTTCAAAAAGATCAGTACGTAAGAGGAGTTGCTCACACAAGGTTCCTACTATCAGAGGTCGAAATCATGCATTATGGAAACACTGAATTACAGAATTATGGAAAGCTGGAGACTATATACCCTCATTTTCCTTCGAAAAGGCAGAGGACAACAAGAATGGTACAGGATTTGACAGTAAGCATAATGTTTATATGCAAGCATGTCCTTTAAGACTTTGGATTTGATACCTAACATGGCTATGTTCAGAGGCTGGCCTTTATCCACCGGAGGCCAACTTCTGCAAATTGCCTTGTTCATAGGTCAAAGACATGTTCAGGCCGATGCTGAGGGGGCAGAGTCCGGGATGAGTATATATGACCTATTTAGTCGCATATGGTTAAATTATTCATTAAGACCTTGATTTGAAACTAGCCCTGGCTAGGTTGGAGGATGAAGAGCAGAGTGGTCATTCTTGTACAAGATTAAAAAAAAAATGCCCTCCCACCTGTCAACATGACCATCAATATTCACAACAAGAGCTCTGCCAAGCGGGGCATTATACGCCCCTTGGCAAGTAAAAAGATGTAGCACATAAACTGGCTCCTGTATAATTCAGTGCTCGGGATATAAACTAAGTGGAATTACAAAAAAAAAATTTAAAAAAATTTCATTGGGGCATAGCTCTGCTAATATTTGGTGAACTGTAACCTAAGGGTCCAAGCTGGCCCAGAAATTAAAGAAGTGACTTCTCCCTCCTGGGAAAATAGGGAGAAGTTTGCTGCATCTAGGGAGAAGTGCTTTTGGACGGAGGACACATGACAGAAGCATGGCTATATTATAAGCTCATATGAGCCTTTGGCTGATTTGTTTTCCTATACTTCAATATCGGACCAAACAATAATAAAACAAAAATAAACAACCAAAAAAGAAAATGCTGCAAGAAATTTTTTGTAAACCTTTAACTTGTTTTATACAGATTTTATTTTTGTTCTTCAAGGGAGCCAACTCAGAAGAGTATTAAAAAAAAAAAAAAAATCCAAACAGAATTATGTTTATAAGTTTTGATATTAGTCAAGCTTCTTAATTCTGTATCATTTAATAAATGTATTTTTAAAGATTTAATACTGGCAAATCTAATAAAATAAGATATAAAAAAAAAAAAAATAAATAAATAAATAACTTGCCCATATGGCCATGACTTTAGTTATTTGAAAAAAATATACCTATTATAAAATAAAATTTGCACACTATTACCTCTAAACAATATGCTGCGAGTTTACAAAAAATTTTAAAGGGGCATAACTCTGCCAATATTTGGTGCACTGTAACCTCAAAATAATATGCGCTGCTCCACATCATCGTGTAACTATTTATGAAGTTTCAGCTTGATCGGATGTAAACTGTAGGAGGATATAGCCAGAAACTAAAAAATTAATTGAAATTTTCAAAGGGGTATACATTTGCTATAACCTTGAATGGTGGACTGTAACCTTGAAACAATATGCACTGCTCCACATCATGGTCTAACTATAAATCAAGATTCAGCTTGATTGGATGTAAACTGTGGGAGGAGTTAGCCGGAAACGAAAAGCTTACAGAAATTTTCAAAGGGGCGTAACTCTGCTAATATTTGGTGGACTGTAACCTTGAAACAATATGTGCTGCTCCACATCATGGTCTAACAATAAATGAAGTTTCAGCTTGATCGGATGTAAAATGTAGGAGGAGTTAACCGGAAATGAAAAGTTTACAGAAATTTTCAAAGGGGCATAACTCTGCAAACATTTGGTGGACTGTAACCCCGAAACAATATGCGCTGCTCCACATCATGGTCTAACCATAAATGAAGTTTCATCTTGATTGGATGTAAATTGTAGGAGGAGTTACCAGGAAACGAAAAGTTTACAGAAATTTTCAAAGGGCCATAACTCTGCTAATATTTGGTGGACTGTAACCTCCAAATAATATGCGCTGCTCCACATCATGATCTAACTATAATTGAAGTTTCAGCTTGATCGGATGTAAAATGTAGGAGGAGTTAACCGGAAATGAAAAGTTTATAGAAATTTTCAAAGGGGCATAACTCTGCAAACATTTGGTGGACTGTAACCCCGAAACATGCGCTGCACCACATTATGGTCTAACTATATACCAAGTTTCAGCTTGATCGGATGTAAACTGTAAGAGGAGTTAGCCGGAAACGAAAAAGTTTACGGACGGACGGACTGATGGATGGACGCCATACCCCGTAACATAATACGTCCTGTTTTTTAAACGGGTGTATAATAACATAACCAGTTTCATTAAAAAGTTTATTTGTCCTATTTTCAGTAAAGGCTGGCAGCCATAAATAAAGTCCAATCAGGTAAATAAAGTCCAATCAGGACAATCTGAACAAAATGCAAAAATATAAGTGAAGATACCCAGGAAATGCCACAATCATGAAACACAGCCCTCCCGAGGCACCAAAGGAAGGAGAGATGAGGAACGAATAAGGACATCACAAAAGCCACATATGAAATCACAGACACACAAACAAAGAAGAACTGCAACAGAGAAACTGCCTTGGAACTGTCTGTAAGAAAACGGGGATCTAACATTTATCAAGTCTGGAGCAAGTCTGGGTGCTAACATAAATCATTTCTAGGAGTTTTATCAGCATGTCTGGAAGAATTTTTTATGAGTCTTTGATCCCCTTTGATGGAATCTCCACATACTCTTTAGAACTGGTGCAGTGATTTCAGTGAAGTGATATTGTGTTAAGGTGTCAAGTGATATATAGACAATGGTGGCAAACAGACATGTTAAGTCTCCCGAAAATCGGAAAAACAGCTTTTCTCACGCCTCACTAAATTTTAAAAAATCTCCTGAAAAAACGAAAATCCTGATTTTGGGTCGAAACTTTTTAAAAAGCTACACTTGTAAATTGAAAATCCGGCATGGCTCGATCCGAAGTAGTCCAAATATCGATCGAAAATGCATGAATGCTTGGACTGAATGGGGGAAACGCATTAAACATGAAAAACAAAGTGTCTTGATGCCGTTATTGAATTGTGGGACAGCGTTGTCCAAAATGGTGAAAAGATCGGCATCTCCGGGGCTTTGCTTCCCGATAAAACGTGTTACAATAAACTAAAGCACTGTAACCCATCCTCAATGTCCTAGAAAAAGGGAGAAACCAGAAATAAAACAATCTATTCCTTGATGACAAGTTAAATCAAAATGGCAATGCGACTGAACCGCCAATCGGGATGACCCCAATTTAATAAGCACATGTGCGATCTCAAAAATCACTTTCCATGAAACTTTCTTCGGTCACAAGGAGCTTGCAATGAAAAAAAAAAAGGTGGAGTCTAAAACTTGTCACAACACAAATTAAAGTTTGGAATTCCAGAAAATGTATGACCGAGAGAAAAAAAAGTGACTGAGGGGCTCTACAAGCATACAATACAATATGTAGGTTATTTAATTATTGTGAAAAGGAAGCTCTAAATAAAAAGAAAAGAAACATTGCTGTTTTTAATTTTACTTTTATTTTTAGCTAAGGCATATGACTGTTGCCCCATTATTAACGTTTTCCTAGACTTCTCAGACTCCAGGACATAACATCATATGCATTGATGATGACATCAATAGAGAGATAAAGGAAGAATGGTATATTAATTCTATAAATAAATCTCTTTTGTTACTTCTGGAGTATGGAATGACAAAGTATAATAACGGCCCTGATCAATGACAGTGATTAACAAGAAAAAGTCTTAGCTAGAGGACAGAATCACCTAAGAACGGTGTTTGAAAAAATGAGCAATAGGATTATAAATAGCTCTCAGAATGCACCATTTTACACCAATTTCTTAAAAATTTTCTGGGGGAGCATGCCCCGGAACCCCGCTAGCCTTGCTTCGCACTTTTGGCGCTCGCCAACCTGGCTCGAGTGCGCTATCTCCCTCATTTTACTTTTCAAAACTTAACACGTCTGGGCAAGTGACCACAGCAGCTCATCCCAAGCCTGTGGATCAAAGGAGCAAAAACAGATAAAAACTGTGACAAAATTACAAACAGAATAGAATGTAAACTACATGTATTCTAATTTTTTCAAAGCCAGGGGAATCTATATTTACCTGTAATAATTCTTAGGTCACCATTCACAGGATACACACAGGTCAAGCGAAGATCATTCTCAGACTTACAAGGAACAGTTTTACAGGAGAATATAAACAATCTGCAAGAAATATCATATAACTGTTGCAGATATAAAATTCAAACAACATAATAAGAGTGCCAAGATAGCCCTGTATCGCTCACCTGATTATCAGATAAATTGGCCGTTCGGTTCAGGTGAAGAAATGCAAAATAGATTTCCAAATTAGCGGCCATGGTGGCCATCTTGGATTTCTTATCAGAACAATTTTATTTCTTTTTTAACTCAGTCATTTTGATGCTTCCTACCAAGTTTGGAGTCAATTGGTCTTTCAAGTCAGGAGAAGAAGCAAAAAATAGATTTTCAAGATGGCAGCCATGGTGCTCATCTTGGATTTCAGATCAGAATGATTTTAGCTATTCTGATCTACTAGTCACCCCCATGCTTCCTATCAAGTTTCAACAATTCACCTTTCGTTTCAGGAGAAGAAACGAAAAATAGATTTTCAAGATGGCGGCCATGGTGGCCATCTTGGATTTCCCATCGAACAATTTTAGTTTTTTTTTATCTACAAGTCACCCCGATGCTTCCTTCCAAGTAGTAAGTCAATTGGTCTTTCAGTTCAGAAGAAGAAGGGAAAAATAGATTTTCAAGATGGCGGCCATCTTGGATCTCAAATTAGAACAATTTTATCTATTTTTGCTCTACACGACACTCGAATGCTTCCTACCAAGTTTCAAGTCAATTGGCCTTTTGGTTCCGCAGAAGAAGTAAAAAATAGATTTTCAAGATAGAAGCCATAGTGGTCACCTTGGATTTCCGATCCGAACAATTTTAACTATTTTTGATCTACACGTCACCCTGATGCTTCCTACCAAGATCCAAGTCAATTGGCCTTTTTTTTAGAAGAAGAAGCAAAAAAATAGATTTTCAAGATGGCAGCCACAGCGGCCCTCTTGGATTTCCGATTGGAACGGTTTTAGCTATTTCTGATCTAGAAGTCATCCCTAAACTTACTACCGTTTCAAGTCAATTGGCCTTTCAGTTCAGGAGAAGAAGCTAAAAATAAATTTTAAAGATGGCGGCCATGTTTGTCATCTTGGATTTCCAATTGGAACAATTTTAGCCAATTTTGATGTACAAGTAACCCCTAAGCTACCTACCAAGTTTCAAGTCAATTGGCCTTTCGGTTCAGGAGAAGAAACAAAAAATATATTTTCAAGATGGCAGCCATCTTCGATTTCCAATCAGAACAATTTTAGCTATTTTTGATCTACAAGTCACCCCAATATTTCCTACCAAGTTTCAAGTTAATTGGCCTTTCGGTTCAGGAGAAGAAGTGAAAAATAGATTTTCAAGATGGCGGCCATTTTGGATTTCCGATCTGAACGATTTTAGCTGAATGATTTTTGATCTGTCAACTTTATGCTTCCTACCAAGTTTCAAGTCAGTTGGCCTTTTGGTTCAGGAGAAGAAGCAAAAAGTAGATTTTCAAGATGGCGGCCATCTTGGATTTCAGATCGGAAAGATTTTAGCTATTTTTGATCTACAAAACTTTTGATCATCATGCATTAACATGACAGATCATCAATTTGATGATGGTTCAGGGCAAGACTATGGCAACTGCCTTCTATTTCTATTCCCGATGCTTCCTATCAAGTTTCGAGTCAACTGGCCCAGGGGTGTAGGAGGAGTAGGCTTTTAAAGCAAATTGTTGACACCACCTGAGGGACATTGAGCGATCACAATAGCTTACCATGAGCACTTAGTTCTCAGGTAAGCTAAAAATACACATAACATATTTTTCCTGTTCAAATATTTAGGATATTTATCACAACATTTACAACTCCCCCCTGTGCACGGGGTGCAGCATAGTATTTGGCATCATAAGGCTGAAACTTAAGCATTTGTTGTTTATATATATGGTTGTGGATAAAATGAAATTTAATGTAGTCAAGTGTCACTCCATGAGGGTGACATGACACCTCCCCATTAAGCAATAAATACATGATTATTCTTTACACAATCAGGTTTTAGAATCCGTACAGTCTGCCAAATATTTTGGGGTTACTATTTCAGACAATCTTGATTGGGGTAAGCACATATCTGATATTTCAAGCAAAGCAACTAAAACCCTTGTGTTTCCTAATCATCTGGAGAAGGTCCAGAGGGCAGCAGCCATTGGACTTGCCGTCGTTGGAGGAACATAAGCCATGTTGGCAAAATGCTGGATGAGCTGCAATGGCCAACACTGGAAGCCTGAAGGGAGCAGTCTTTCTTAGCCTTCTCCCACAAAATTTATATAGGCACAGTTGATATTGCTAAGGGAAAGTATTTGACCCCTGCTCCAGCACTGAGACAGATGAGGGCATCACACGATTTTCAGTAAAAAAGATATCTTTCCTATTCCGAAGTCCACAAATATTCATTTTTTTCTTGGACCATCCCTTTGTGGAATGGTCTCCATTCTTTAGAGGCCTACGTAGAGTCCAATGTGGAGTTTCAGGCCCTCACTTAATGTGTTAAGGCAGGACAAATTCTAAATTTAGCGCCGCACACGATAGCATAATGATCAGACATGATCAAGCTACTAAGTTAAAGAAAGAGAGAGAAAATCAAAAAGTATGTTTCCTAGCTCTGAATTCATATGTCATCTGCCGCAGGATGTGAAAATTCACCACATCTTCAGATCTTCTCTTAAACTCTAGTGACACCAGCAAAACTGAGAAGCGCTAATCAACCAGAAATGTCCAGTTCTTTTTGTCCAACATTACACTAACAACAAGAAGTTCATAATGGACCTGAATCACTCACCTGAGACATCATGCATTAACATGACAGATCATCAATTCAATGATGGTTCAGTGCAAGACTATGGCAACTGCCTTCTATTTCTATAATTGGAATACTTTTGCATTTTCCAGTCAATTATTACAACTAGTCCAGTATCAAGTGCCACAATCAGCCATCCATTGACACTGACAAGCTAATCATCTAACTGTCAGATCAAATATAAACAACTAAAAAAAATGATGTTGATTTTTGTTTGCTGTTAGAAAAGGAGGGTAATCAGGCAGAAAATGGCATTGTCTGCATTCAGTTTTCAAAAATAGGATAACTTAAATGGACATTCAGTCATCAAAATAGACAATTTGTTTCGAGATCTGACACTGGATTGAGAGATGTCACTTTTTTTTGTTCCTATTTTTAGCTCTGTTGGCCATCTTGTTCAAGAAGCAGAACCATTTCAGCAATTTTGGTACAGGAACATTTGCATGAAATTATTCTGAAATTGATTGATTGTGTTGGGGTTTAATGACACGTCAACCCTTGTGGGTCACTTTGTGTCATCTCCCAAAGAAAAGGAGAAGAGAGATAGAAGAGATAGTAGAGAAAGAGAGGGACAGCTGAGAAAGAGGAAAATGAATGAAAATTAAGAAAGAGAAGAAATAAAAACATTGCCCTTCTACCCTTACCTACTGCAAGGACAGCAGGCCTTGCCCAACTGTAAGCCAATATCAGTTGGATGCCCCAGTGACGCAAGATACACGACACCTTTGCCTATGTAATTCCTCTTGAAGCAAGTGATTCTAATTCAGATTCTGACCCAGAAATGAACAGCCCCTTAGATAAATTAGCTAAGAAATACAGTCAAACCTGTCTTAAGCAGCCACCCATGGGAAGCTTAAAATGTGGCTGCTGAAGGCAGGTGGCTGCTTAATACAGTTCAAATATATAAGTCTATGAATTTCCGGGCAACTTTCCTCTGGCTGCTTAATACAGGTTGGCTGCTTAATAGAGGTGACCACTAACACAGGTTTGACTGTACAGACATGAAAGGAAAAACTCTGATAGTGAGGATGATATTCCATTAATGGAACTATCAAACCGTTTAAAAGCTAAAAAGCAGGCAGAATCTGAGGTGCAAACTGCAGATGAGGATGACATGAATTATGATTATGAGCAGTCCTCTAACAATATGCAAATAGATGAGGTTGCTAGGGTTAAGAAAACAAAGCAAAGTAAGTGTAAGAAAAGTGTCAATGCCAGTGAAAAAGATTATTTAGAAATAGTGAAACTGCTACTTGAGGAAAGGTAGCTCTTTCAGCTGACATATTGTATTTGAAAAGATCTCGTGTCAGTTGTAAATATGCTGTGTAAATATTTTTTTGGTTAATATTGTGTGCTAGGTTGTGGTTGTTTTTGTGTCTTTCAGATTATACTGATATACTGTATAGTCTGTGTAGTTTCCTGGCTCATTCCTGTAAAATTGTGATCCTCAACTCCATTAAACAACAGCTCAATGTCTACTATCCAATGTTCACAAACTATCTATGTAGCTTGTATAGTTTGTGAAAAGGGACAAAAATGAAGTTTTTGCAGTAAAACATATTCTAACAAGTAATACTTAACCTATAGATAATGTGCTATTCTATTCTGTATTTGAACCTTCCACAGAAAAAAGAAAAGCCTTAATCCAGAAGGTCCCTTAGGAATTTACTTGTGTGACATCATTCTTCCCACTATTCTGATCATGTGTCAGTTTCTTTGTAGAATAAAACAATATAAGTGAGCGAAGCGGGGAGGGAGGAGGGAATTTCTTATCTATAGGTTAAGTATTACTTGTTAAAATATGTTTTACTATAAAAACTTCATTTTAACTGCATAATTAACCTATAGATAATGTGCTAGACTTTGTAAAATAGGAGGGAGGTGCTCCCCTAATTCTAACACCTAAATATAATAATTTCCTTACTTCTAGATTAAGATTCAGGAAACTCTATGGGATCAGATACATTCTATGACATATAATCCTAAACATGATCTAGATTCCCAAAACATATATATATAAGATATTAATTACATTAACATATGTATAGTAAACTTTGGAAGCTGCCAGTCTTCTTAAGCATCCAAGGCTAGATTTTCCTGGCCGCCACCACTTTTTGGGCAATGACTATTGGGTCCAAAGTATGTAAATTTGCAACTTGCTGAGACATATCTCTCAAATAGAATTTTGCAAAAATAGAAGAGTGATTCCAGACTGCTGCTGTGAGGATGTCACTGAAAGGAACCATATCAAAGAATGCCCAGGAAGAAGTTAGCGCCCTAACTTCGTGAGCCTTAATTTTTAAGAAAGAGATGTCTCTTTGGGTGAGTTTCCTATAGGCAAGCTTAATGGCATAAGCTACCCATCTCGAGACAGAAGTCTTAGAGATGTCAAGATTGCCTTTAATTGGTAAGAATAATCTAATTCTGTTCTGATGATAAGAACTAGTCATCTTAGGCCAAAAAAAAACGTTATTAGATTCTAAGGCACTTTTTTCAAAAAATAGATGTGTGTGGGCGGCTTTTTATTTTTATTTTCCAGTTGGGTACATTCTTAGACATTTGGGTTTGTTTGGCTAAACAAAATGGCGGTGGTTTTATCGGAGTATCTAAAATGCAAGTTTAATGTCTCAAATAATACAAACAGATCGTAATTTACCAACTTTCTTTGCAAGTAATTAAGAATGCCATATGTTTGTGGTCTAGATTGCAATTTGGTTAGAAATGATTCTCAGATAAGTGAGAAAAATCCAGTGTCACGTATTTTCGTTGGTCGGAAAAACTTACCACTGAAAAAAATCATATATGTGGGACCTTTTCGACAGATGCAGTGGTGTCTAAGAATCTGATACTTTTTTTTTTTTTTTTTGGCCTTAAGGTAAAAATTTAATGCTCTAATTGGGCATAAAAGCCTATCTAAATGTTCCTCTCTTACATGTTTGAGGAGATGAACTAAATAAGCAGTATGCTTTCGTTCAAATCTTAATGAATATTGTATGTATGTATGACTGTTGTGATTTTGATGAAATAAAATAGTTTAACCAAATTAGGGATAATTATAGGATCTGGGCCAATGAACAGAAGCCGATTTTTTGCCCAAAGCCCAGTTTGTTAAGAAGCCTTATGTAGAGGTTCATATAGGGCTTTTTGTAGACAAACTAAGATCCAAGATAAGTCCCATTTTGGAGTAAGAAATCTTTGTACTGGACATTGCAATTCAAAAGCTCTAATTAATTCTGACAAGACTGGATTAGATCCGATCCTATTACCAGTCTTAAATTTAAGTGTATTTGAAATCTTGCATGTATAGCCCTTCATGGTACTTCTTTGACATTTGTTTTTCAGAATAAAGGTATATAAGGAAGTCTGCTATAATTGTAAGAGGGGCAGAGACTAGAGTAACCTTCTTTCTATGACACCAATTGGAGTTTGCAACGTTTTGCGAAAACTTTTTATCTCTAACTGATTGCTTGATAACTCCCAAGCGTGAAGTGCCGGAGTTTGGAGGATTTGATGTTGGATTCATCCTTTTGCTTGTGTTTGTAAGTTTGGAAAGCAGGGAAGTTGAATCGGAGCTGATACTAGTATTTGTAACACCTCTGTGAACCAGGCACAATGAGGCCAAAGAGGAGCAATTAGAACTATTCTGCACCAAGATTAACATATTTTGGCTAGAATAGAAGGTATCAGAATTGTTGGTGGAAATGCATATGCATGTAGATTGTTCCAGTTCATTGATAATGCGTCTGTGGCCAAGGCTTCATTGTCCGGAACTGGAGATACATACCATGGGAGTTTGCGATTGAATCTAGTCACAAACAAATCCATATTGGGAAAATTGAGCATGTGAAAGATGCAATTCACCACCGATTGATCATTCTGTCTTGAGAGGTCTGACCAATCTCGAGAAACTGTCTGCTAGGATATTGAATTTGCCTGGGATATGGGGAATTCTGAGCACAATGACGTGTTCCAGGCACCAATGGAGGATTTCCCATACCTGTATGCATAGGTTGGGGGAATGTGTTCCTCCTTGTTTGTTGATATATGAGACCACTGTTTTATTGTCGGTTGAAATCATAACACAAGAATGGTGTATGTATTGTTTGGCTTTCTTCAGTGCAAAACCAATTATTTCCAGAATATTGATATGGAGCTGGGATTGGTCTTCAGTCCAGCGACCATGAAAGGATAGTCTCATCTGTTTGAGATGAGCTCCCCACTCATAGTGGCTGGCATCCGTGAAAAGGAATGCATTGGGATCTGTAGGATGGATGAACATTCCCTGAACGAATCAACTGGTGTCCATCCACCATTTCAAATGAAATCTGATCATACTGTTTATTGGAACTTGATGATCCAGAGGTAGAATATAAGGTCTCCAGACAGATGAGACACATTTGAAGTGGTCGTAAATGAAGTCTGCCTAGAAGAATTCTGCTGGTGCACTGAGGTTCCCCAAAAGAGAAAGGAAAGTTCATGCTGTAACTTGAGTCTGAATTAGAAATTGTTTGATAGTCAGATGTAGGGATTTGATGCGATCTGGTGATACCCTGACTATATTCTGTTGTGTCAGAAATTCCATTCCTATAAAGGTGAATTGCTGAGCTGTATCAAATCTGACTTCTTTAGATATGGAATGAATCCTAGACTTTGAACTGTTGTAGGCAAGATATTGTGTGAGATATAAGTCTGTTGTGTATTAGATTTCTTATGAGACAATCATCTAGGTATGGAAAAACTGAGATGGCACGCTGATGCAAATGAGCCACATCCATCAGTTTGGTGAAAATCCACAGACATTCTGAAAGGTAGACCGTGAATTGGAAGACCTGATTTTCAAATATGAAATGAAGGTACTTCCTTGAATGAGGATAAATTGGAACGTGTAGATAAGCATCTGTCAGATCTATGGAGACAGCCCAGTTGTTGACTATCATCAATTGTCGTACTGTCTTGACTGTCTCCATTTTGAATGGCTGTTTCTCTATGTACTGATTCAACAGAGAAAGATCAGGATGTAGTTTTCCATTCTTTTTCGGGACAAGAAATATCCAGGGAGTTCCTGGGTCTTGTACCCTTTCCACTGCCCGTTTCTGGAGAAGTTCCGTTAATTCTTCTCGTAATAACGGGGAGGAAGATTGACTCAGACTTATTGGAAGAACTATAGAAAGAGGGGGAGTTTAAATGAATGGTATCCTGAAACCATTTCATACGATAGAGAGGACCCATTTGTTTTGAGTTAATTCTTCCCATTGTTTCCACAAAGTGGGCCAATCTTCCTCCCACTGAAATATCTGGGCGCGGTAAGATAGGCAGTGGAAAGTGCTGGCTTTCAAAACTTAATGGAAAACGAGGCAGGTTTAGAGGAGGGGAACTGTTTTGTGTTGCTACTCCTCTTAGAAAAGTCCTTTTTTGTATTTGACATATAGGACTGTGATTGATTTTTAGGCCTGTATGGTTGGTTCTGTTTAAGTCTGTAAGATTTTGTCGGCTGTCTTGGCTTCTTGAACAGACCTGTAGCCAAGTATGATGATTTTTGTTGTTGTTGTATATTTGTATTACTAGTGGAAGAAACTAAAAATCTATGTTGTTGCACTTCGTAATTAGACTTTGCATCTTCCTTGATTTTATTGTCAAATAATTGTTGAGAATTAATTGGAGCACTTCTCAGTTCATGACTAGAACGATCCAATAGTAGTTTATATGAGGCTATAGCTATGTCAAGTCTAGCCTGAAACAATTCTATGGCCAATATAGTTGACATGGCTATAGCATATTTGACTGATTTCGCCACTGCTTCCAAGAGTCTGGACAAGGCATTGACTGACATAGACTCTTGTTGAAGGCAAAGATAAGCTGCCGATGAAAATAGGTCAGCCTGGGAATTAATCGCCACTAAGTTGCGGGCTCTTTTTTCCCATATTTCTAAGTTTTTAATTGGAACGGAATATTTGCCCCTACTAGACATGTCTAGTTGCAAAGCGTCTGCATTTAGATGGGTAATTTTCTCCATAGGAAAATACTGAGATTTGCTTTTATAATATCACATAGGAGCCAACAACATAACTAACTCATGTGGACATAACCAGTCTTGACCAAGTTTTTCCGTGTTTAACTTGTCCTGGATGTACTTGGTAGTATTTTCAATTAGTTTTGATTGAGGAAGAACTTGGGAGGGAGTTGAACGTGATGCCATTAGCTGTTCAATTCCTGATAGAGGTCTAGAAAGAGTATGGTCTTCCGAAGATTTTGGACACATCTCCTCTGGTAATAACCTGAAGACTTCATTAATTGCCTTATCAAAGGACCAGGTTTCTATTTCGGGTTCAGAACCTGAGTCCTTTGATAATTGTTGCATTATTGGAATGTATATTTGGTATTTCCTCTATAATACTAGCAGGTTGTTCTGATGTCTGAACATCTACAACCTGAGGAGAGGGATGTCTTTGTCTTTGGTATCTACCATAGTTTTTCATAGAGTGAGAAGAAGAAGAAGCCGAAGAAGAATGTCATCTTCTTTTCTTATGTGAATGTCAAGACCTCTTTGACTTCTTACTTTTTCAGTGAGAAGACAAAGAGGAAGACGTTGAAGAAAAAGAAGATGAAAATGAGCTATATCTTCTTCTCTTTTTACTCTTATGTCTTGATTTAGGCTGATCTCTTCTACTCGGTCTGTTTAGAGATGTATGCCTATTAGATTCCCAAGTATTAGTTGGCTGGTCAATAACTATACTGAGATCTGACATGGTACTAATATCTGGTTCTAATGGTAGTAATACTATTTGTTTATTTCTTGAGTTTGGAGGCTCATTCATCACTGACTGCTCCGAACTCATCTGTCTATAATTGGCCATCCCGTATTCAGCGCCCAACATTTGCTGCCTGATGACCGGTGCTTGGTGACTGGTGCCCAGTGACCGATGAATGGTTGACCGGTGCGCGATTGTCTTAGTACCAGCACTCATTGACTGGTGCCCAGTGATTAGTGCCCAGTGCTTGGTGATCACCACTTAATGACCAGTGCCAGGATGACCGGTGACTGATGATAGGTGCCTGTGCCCGGTGACTGGTTGACTGGTGCCTGGTGAAAATGACTGGTGACTGGTGACTAGTGGACAGACTATGGATGCTTCTCACATCCCTGGAGATGCCACCAAGATGGGGACTACCCCTGGCAGTACTGCCATGTGGGGTGGTGATCCCATCTCTAGTAGAGTTGTCGTCAGATAAATCCTACTGCACAACTTTCTTCTTCTTCGCCATTTTTTTCTTTGTCATGGTAGATCTTCTAGAACAATAAAGTCTGCGTCTGTCTGCAAGATCCCATGTATTAGCTTTCCAGGTCTTACAGACCGAACACGTAGATAACCTGGAACAAGAAGAACAAGACAAACAGTTAAAATGATTATCCCACGACGCTTTGGTATGACCACAAAAGCCAAACCGTCAACATCAGAAGTTGCAATAATGTATGACATAGATCAAAGATCAATAATAACAAGAAATTGAAAATAGCCTTTAAGAAAGAGATAGAATCATCTGTGAAAAGAATGATAACAGAACATAAGAATACCAGGAAATAAGAAATAATCCAGAGAAAAGAAAGATAAATTAGATTTTTTTTCACCCGGTAAAAATTCCTGTTTACTTTCTTTGTTCCACAGAAAAGAAACTGACACATGATCAAAATAGCGAGAACAATGAGGTCACACAGGTAAACGCCTAAAGGACCTTCTGGATTAAGACTTTCCTTTTTTCTGTGGATGGTTTAAATACAGAATAGAATAGCATATTATCTATAGCTTAATGTATTATGCAGTTAAAATTTTCAAACTTCAAAATACAGAAATCTGGGTCTACACTGTCTGCTCCAATCTGCCTGTGGCAATATCTAGGTTTAACAATGGATTTGATGCATCCAACTTTTTTTCTATTCCACACACCAGAAATTTCCCCACCATCATTTCTCTCCGGTGTTCCTATAACCTAACATCAACCCTTGTGGTTGATTTTGTGTTGTCTCCTAGAGGAAGGGAGAAAAGGGAATGAGCTAGTAGAGAGAAGGAAAGAAAGAAATAGAGAAGGATGAAGGAAGCAGAAATCCCTCACCTGCTGCAAGTACAGCAGGCCCTTGCCACCACATTACCCTCCACATATAATCCAATGTATTTCAACCTCTTAGGAGCCCATCATGTACCAGTAATGTGATTGGTTGGTTACATAAGCATTACTTACGCATAATCACCCTGTCTTTCTATGAGACAGACATATCGTGTAGACTTCACAAATTTCTCTGAGACAATTCCTCCTTCAACACAGTAAATATAGTTAAGGAAATTAAGTTTCAAATGTTGATGATTTGCTGTTTTACATCTCTTTCAACATTATTTAAGTCATACTGAGACAATCAAGGGATGATAATGAAAGGCTCTGTGTAATGAAGCACCATATAGTTGTAAGTTAAATTCTGCCCTTAGCAGGATTCAAACCCAGACCTTATGAATCAAAGTTAGGAAGTCTAACTGATCGGCCATGCAGGCACTTCAGTTTCAAATGTTATATTGTTTCTCAGTACATTATCAATTTAAGTTATATCAACCTTTATAATCCCAGCCATTACTTCATAAAAAAGAAAACCTAACTGTAAGTTTAAATTATTGATGCAGACATCTTTATGGCAAGTTCATGGAAAAAAATGAGAGCCATGATGGCCCTGTAACGCTCACCTGAGTATCATAGCACTAAGAAAACCTGACCTAGAACAGATCAAAGGCAAACATTCTGACCAAAATTCATAATGATTATACGAGGGTCGTGCAAAAAGTTCTGTCACTAATAGGCTTCCTTTGTTTTATCCCAAGTATATTTTAAAATGCTTCACTGCACTTGAATGGTGTGTTGAATAATTAACGATACCCGTTTATTTTGTGCAAATTGCTTTCCAACTGACCAAGTTATTTCAAATTGAAATAGATGCAGTCATATACACTGACCAATTTGCTTGTTACATTGGAACATGGCCCAGAAGACTGAAATTCGTAGCTATATTAAATGCCGCTTAATATAGATTCAAAGCAGATATTTAATGAATTGTGTGGTATATATAGACCTCAGACCATTTCAATGCGCACAGTTTTTAGCTGGGTTAAAGCTTTTAAAGCTAGGAAATTTTCTGTTGAAGATGATACCCATCCTGGAAGGCCTAAAACCTCTGTTACCAAGGCTAACATCGCTGCTGTAAAGATTGTGGTCGAACAGGATGCGCAATTGTCTGTCAAAGATATAGCTAGTTGTACGTGTACTGGCATATCAGAAGGCAGTGTGCAAACAATTCTGAAAAAGTGTTTGGACCTGAAAAAGGTTTGCGCTAGGTGGGTACCTCATTTGCTCACTGAGGAGCAAAAGACACAACGCCTTAAATGTGTCCGGGAACTTTTGAAAACATACAAAGGCTATAATAGTCAGGTTATTTCTAACTTGCTAACAGGTGATGAAACCTGGGTGCACATGTTTGAGCCACAAAGAAAGGCTGATAATAAGCAATGGAAGCGAAAAGATCAAAAACGCCCATGTATTGCCAAGAGAACCATAAGTTCGAAAAAGATGTTGTACGCAATTTTCTTTAATCCAAGTGGGCCAGTCATTCAAGTGCCTTGTCCATCTGGTCATACAGTCACTGGCCGATTCTACAAGAATTCTGTACTGAAGAAAGTGAAAGAGTTTTACAATAAGAAACGACCAAGCAAAGGATGGTTAGGAGTCCACCTTTTACATGACAACGTCTCCTCTCATAAGTGTGAGGTTGTTAAGTCTTTTTTGGCTTCTGAAAAGGTGAAAGTTTTAAACCATCCACCTTATTCACCTGACCTGAGTCCCTGTGACTTCTTTTTATTTCCAAGGCTTAAGAAAATGCTTTCTGGAAATAAATATACGTCTAGAAGTTCTCTTGGCAGCACTATTTATCAGTGTCTCCAACAGATACCAAAGGAAGACTATTTATCTGCTTTTCGCAACTGGGTAAAAAGGTTACAAAAATGTGATTCAGTAAAGGGGGAATACTTTGAAGGTTTGTAATAAAAATATGTTTGATAAAACATTGCACTGAAGTAATCCGAACCCAGTGACAAAACTTTTTGCAGGACCCTCATATTAACAAGTAAGATAATGTAGCATGTCTAATGGACTGTGAAATAGAGGTCAAGGTCAAATATGGATGACTGCACTCAAGAGGCCATGTTAAGATGAATGCATGGGCTAAGTATCACTGGCTGTAAGAGCAATAGTTACCGAGAAACTGATATAAACATAAACACTTCACAAGTGCCAAATATCACTCTGTAGGACCAACAGTTACCGAGAAACTGACCTAAAGGGAAAAACTTAAGTCACTGGACCGTGAAATATACGTCATAAGTGACCCAGTTCCAAACTTCACCTAGAAATCACCAAGACAAACATTTTGAGCAAGATTCATGAAGATCACTTCAAAAATGAGACCTCTAGAGTGTCAAGAAAGTGTTCTTTTGATTTGGCCTGGTGACCTAGTTTCTGACTCCAAGTGATCCAGTTTTGAAACAGACCTAGAACTCATCAAGACAGACATTTTGAGCAATATTCATGATGATTATTTGAAGAATGTTACCTCTGGAGTGTTAACAAGGTTTTCCTTTGATTTGGCCTGGTGACCTAGTTTTTGATCCCAAATGACCCAGTTTCGAACTTGACCTAGAACACAACCTCACTATACGAAATAAACAAAAGGACATAATTACATCAGAACTGAAAGGATTACCGTTCTTTTTCTCTGCACATCATCTGATCATGCCTTATATTTCTTCTAAGTTTCAGGAAGAAATCTTAAACGGTTTTTAAGTTATAGAGGACACAAAATATAGTCATTTGAACTCAGACCTTGAAGTGTGACCCTAAAATTCATTGGATAATACTGATTTATGACTTCTGCACATCATCTTGGTATGGTGAACATTTGAGCAAAGTTTCAAAAAAATCCTTCAATCGATGAAGGAGTTATGGAGCAGATACAAAAATTAATGGATGGACAGACTGTTTACTTTGACCCCTGCATCATAGATATTCAAGATGGCGGCCGTGGTGGACATCTTGGATTTCCGATCGGAATGATTTTTAGCTATTTTTGATCTACAGGTCATCTGAAAAGTAGTTTTCCCTGGCACTGGGAGATGCTATTTAATAGAATGAGGATGGTGAAAACAGCAGTGAAGTATGCTTTGCTTCTTCCAAAACTTTCAGCTCACAGATTTTTTTCGAAATAGGACCAAAATGAAAAATTTGTCCTCTTACCTATTGCCACCATTTACATGTAATGTTGCTTCTGATCTCCCAAGACGGGAATTTGGTAGTATGAAGGATTAAGGGAGTAATTTTAGCAATTTTTCATGAGGCTCCACATCTTTGATAAAAACTGACCCAGCAGCTTCAAAGACATACTTGAAAAATGTGGGCAGACTGACAGATGATGGACAACTGATGAAAAGTGATCACTACAGCCAAACCAGAGGCTTTTCCAACCTTTTACCCGCAGAAATGTATGGCGAAGCAAAGGATCATAATTTGACTCAAAATTGGTGGACCACTTATCCCTGATGTCCTATACCAAGATTCAGCCTCAAAGCAGTTTTGCTTCTACAGAAGCATTTTTTAAATGTTTTTTACCATATACCAGTATGGACATGGCAGCTATCTTTGTTAATGGAGTGTGACCATTTGACTAACCCCTCAATCCTCTTTCAAATGAAGGCTCTACGTGAAATTTGGTGAAAATTGGCCTAGCAATGTCTCGTAATAGGTCTTTTAACCCTTAAACTGCCAATCACAACAATTGTCGTCTGCTTTGTCATCTGCTTGTGATTTTAAAAGTCATTTTTGCAAACATTGCGGATCCAGATGAAACTGCTCTTCTAAGAGCAGTCTGATCAGGGTCCACACTGTTTGCCTGTATGCAAAAATAGTTAAAAAAAAGGCCGCAAGCATATTCAGCAGATGACAAACAGACATTTTCAGATGCAGGTTTTCTTGGCATTTTAGGGTTAAAGATTTCATGACTGATGATGCTACCAACAGTCACATTATATTGACACTAGTGCAGCCAGTCCAAGCTCTATTACAAGTAAAAGGATATGCATTCACAAACTTCATCATGCTCTAATTTCTTCCTCACAAAGTTCAGCATACTCATCATGAAGTAAACTTCTCAATAAAGGTGTCCTGTAGAAAAATAAAAGCATTGCTGTCACTGCATGATACCCTGTCACTGTAGACAAGAGGTAATTGTAACCTTTCTCAAGATATTAAGCAAATGGCAATCAAGGGCCATAAATCTGTTGAAAAGTAAGAAAATTCGCCCATTATCTATCACAATCTAGTTATAGTCAATATCAATGAGGCATAAAATTTGATCAAAATTCATCAATTTGTTCTGAAGGCATTCTTGGATTTCCAATCGGAATGATTTTAGCTATTTTTGATCTACAAGTCCTCCCGATGCTTCTACCAAGTTTCGAGTCAATTGGCCTTTTGGTTCTGGAGAAGAAGCAAAATATAGATTTTCAAGATGGCCATCATGGATTTCCGATCAGAATGATTTTAGCTATTTTTGATCTACAAGTCACCCCTATGCTTCCTAACAAGTTTCAAGTCAATTGGCCTTTCGGTTCACGAGAAGAAGCAAAAAATACATTTCCAAGATGGCGATCTTGGATTTCTGATCAGAACGATTTTGCTATTTTTGATGTACAAGTCATCCAAGTGCTTCCTACCAAGTTTCGAGTCAATTGGCCTTTTGGTTCATTGGCCATGGCAGCCATCTTGAATTTCTGATTAGAACAAATTTAGCTATTTCTGGTCTACAAGTCACCCCGATGCTTCCTACCGTTTTGAGTCAATTGGCCCAGGGGTGTAGGAGGAGTAGGCTTTTAAAGCAATTGTTGACGCTGCACGACAGACGACGGACATTGACTGACCACAATAGCTCACCTTGAGCACTTCGATATATATCTTTGAAATACCCATGCCCCTTTTCTTTTTTGAAAGTCCCTAAAGAAAACTGTTTATTACACTAGGAAGGGATATCCTCCCCCGTGGAGCTGACAGAAGTTTCTTGGATAGGCACTATATATATAATATATACTGATTGTTATGTTTCCCTGTCCATCTCTATACTGATCGTCATGTTTCCCAGTGCTTGAAAAATTAAAGAAATTGAATGAAATCTTTCTACATGTATATTTTCAAAGATATATATCTAAAGATTTCCTTTATTTTCATATACGGGGAAACATGATGATCAGTATAGCGATGGACGAGGAAATATAATGATCAGTATATATATATGCAGCCTATCCAAGAAACTTATGTCATCTCTACAGGGGAGAATATCCCCTATAAGTTTGTCTGTCATTACTGACAATGACCAATCCTAATCAAATGCGTGAAGTGTTATTATTTGTGTGTTCTAAGATGGCTGATGAGACCAATCTTAGTTCTAAACTGCCTGTTGCAGATAGCACAAGAGAGGTCTGAGGAAGAAAGCTCTGTTGGTGATGCCTTAGCTCTGTCTTTCCACTGCGCACGTTTCTGCTCGGCTTCGATAATTGTTTTTGCTTCGCATTCGCTAGCACTCCTTCTTATGAGGCCTCGCCATTTTGTTCGATCCTGTGCAATCTGTTCCCACAACTCTGTTGGTATGCTGAAGTCTTTAAGGGAGGCTTTGAGGGTGTCCTTGTATTGCTTCTTCTGACTCCATGGGAGCGTTTTCCTATTTCTAGTTCTCTATAGAGGATTTTCTTTGGCAAACGTTCATCAGGCATTCTGGTAACATGGTCTGTCCATCTGAACTGTACCAATTTCAGAAGAGTATGTACACTCTGCATCCCTGCCCTTTTCAGGACTTCTGTGTCTAGAATCCTGCCTTGCCACTTGATCTTTAGAAGTTTTCTAAGACAGCTTGAATGGAAGTGGTTCAGTCTTTTGGCATGCCGTTGGTAAACTGTCCAAGTTTCGCATGCGTATAATAGTGTTGGCAGCACCACGGACCTGTACACTTTCAGCTTTGTGTCAAGTCTGATTCCACTTCGGTCCCAAACACTTCCACGTAGTCGGCCATATGCTGCACTAGCTTTGGCAATCCTGGCATTGACTTCATCATCAATGTGCACAACTCTAGACAATGTGCTTCCAAGGTAGGTGAACTTGTCTACCACTTGCAATCGTTGACCTTTCACTGTGATGGTAGGCTCCTTGTAAGGCTTTCCAGGTGCTGGCTGATATACTACCTCAGTCTTTTTGATGCTGATTGTGAGATCATAGCTGTCACATGAGTCGAAAATTTGATCCACACCTTTTTGCATTTTCTCTTCTGTTGGAGCACCCTTTGCCATGTCATCAGCAAAGCGGAACTCATCTAGCACCTCTGTCTGCACCTTGGATTTAGCTTGCAACCTTCTTAGGTTGAAAAGTTTCCCATCAAAGCGATACCTAATAGGTATACTATTGTCACCATCCTGGAAAGCATCTGTAAGCATGGCAAAAAACATCATGCTGAACAGTGTTGAAGCTAGTATATAGCCTTGCTTAACTCCATTTGTCACAGGGAATGGATCAGAAAACTCGCCATCATTTTGGACCCTTGCAAGCATACCATCGTAGAACTGCCGCACCATTGTTATGACTTTGGCAGGAAAGCCAAACTTTGCCATAATTTACCAAAGTCCCTCATGACTGACTGTGTCAAATGCTTTGGTAAGGTCGACAAAGGTCATGTAGAGGTCCACATTCTGTTCCTGGCATTTCTCTTGAAGCTGTCTTGCTGTGAAGATCATGTCTGTTGTTCCTCTGTCTTTCCTGAATCCACACTAGCTTTCTGGTAGAAGCCCTGACTGTTCAAGGTGTTCATTCAATCGATTCAGTAGGACTCTAGCAAGGATCTTCCCAGCAATTGACAATAAAGAGATGCCTTGATGATTGTCACAGACGAGGATTCTCTTTCCTTTTGAATAGGTGGATAATTCTTGCATCCTTGAATTCTTGAGGGATGGCTTCTTTTCTCCACATAATGTGAAATAACTCTGTCTGTTTCTCTGCAACTAGAGGACCTCCTGCTTTGTAGATCTCTGTTGGTATTGCATCTGATCCTGGAGCCTTGCAAGATGACAGGAGTTTTATTGCTTTCACTGTTTCAGAGATGGTTGGGAACTCATCAAGCAGCCGATTACATGCCACCTGTGGTAGTTTGTTGATAGCTTCATCATTGATAGATGATGGCCGATTAGGGACACCATCAAAGATCATATCATATCATAATCGGATTTTTTATTAACGTGCAGGGGCAACATCCACACCAGTGGGCCCCCTTCCAGATAGCTGGCTTGCTGCACGCATGGCAGATCTCACACCAGATCTCCAGGTATGTCTATCATGAGGGTTGATGGCCGAGAGCTTCCACTCTCTGCAATCCCTCTCTGTCAGCTGTTTCCATGTCATCTTGGGCGCGTTCCACATGTCCATACCATCGGAGTTCTCTCCTTCAGAATGAGGTTCAGATCCTCAATGCCAAGCCGCACAAGTAGCTCATTGGACCTGATGGTGACAATGTCTTGCGGTCTGACATTGCAGATCTGTCTGATCATTGCCCTGTCGTTTCACTGCAGATGCTGGAGGTTTGGCTTTGTCAATGGCCAAGTCTTGCTGGCATGGAGCATTGCGCTCCACACACAAGAGCTGTACACACGGCCACATGTTTTGAAAGAGAGGTGGCGTGAAGAGAGAACTGGTAGCAGATCCTTGAACTTCTTTCAGGCTGTTTTCACACGTGTTGTGGTTGAAAGTTCACAGCCACCTGCTGCTGAGAGCATGTCTCCTAAGTAGCAAAAGGAAGCTACCACCTCAAGCTTGTCAGGTCCGACCTGGAATTCCTTCTGTGGTCTGCCATCCAAGGGGCGTGCAGTTCCCTGGCACCGTGTACATCTGTAGTCAGGGTCTTTTTTCAAGCGCTTGAGCCCAGTGCATTTCTTGTGCACCCAGTGCTAGCAGCCATTGCAGAAGATGCTGTTGCTGCCCACTCCAGTGCGACAGATGGCGCATGGAAACTGGCCTGAACTCTGCAGGAGGTCCAGTCCCATACCGCAGATCATAATCTTTGTCTTTCCTGCATTTACTCTCAGTCCTTTCTTCTCCATTGCTTCTTTCCATGTCAAGAGCCTCCTGACACATTCCTCAAGCGATTCAGCGATGATAACAAGGTCATCAGCATAGAGGTCTTCCCAGGGGACCCCAGAGCGGAACTCTCGTTATAAGGCTTCAAGCACAATGATGAAGAGCAGTGGGCTGAGTACTGATCCTTGGTGAACACCAACCTTCACTTCAAACTCTTCACTATACCCCTCACCAACACGGACACGGCTCCACGCATTTGCATACATTTCCTGCACCAGTCGCACAATCCACTCCTCCACACCAAGTTTTCTCAGCGCCCACCAGATGACCTTCCAAGGTACTCGATCAAACGCCCTCCAGGTCTACGAAAGCCATGTAGAGTCTCTTGTTGGCAGCTAGATACTTCTCTTGCAGCTGCCTGACAACAAAGATTGTGTCTGTCGTGCCTCTGCCTGGGACAAAGCCAAACTGGGAATCGTCGACTGACACCAACTGTCTGATGAGGCTGTCCACAATCCTCTCCAGGATTTTCATAACCTGCTCTGTCAGCTTGAGACCATGGTAGTTGCCCCTTTCCAATGTGTCCCCCTTTCCCTTGTAGAGGCAGACAATGAAACTCTGCTCCCAGTCAGAGGGTACCTTGCCATCACGAATGATTGCAGCTGCGAGGTCACGGATCATGGAGGCGCCCATGTCACCGGCTGCTCGTATCATCTCCACCACTATGCCTGATGGGCCCGGTGCTTTGCCTGCCTTCATCTGTGAGATAGCCTTCTTAACCATATCAATGGTGATTGGGATGGACGGGCCTTCCACTGGTGGTTGATAAGACAGGAGGTCTGGGTCCCAGTCAAACTCAACGTTGAGAAGCTTTTGGTAGTGCTCTAGCCAAGCCTTCTGCTTTGAGTCTTCGCTCATTGACATCTCTCCTGCATCATTCTTCACAGGTTTGTCACCTACAACATTAGTGTTCTCTCTTCTAAACTGATTAGCAAGGCGGTAGACTTCTGAAGACTTGGGGTCAATATTCTCATAGAGTGTTCAGCCAATTTTTCAAGATAGCTTCCTTGTCAGTCATAAGACTAGTTCCATCTGCATTAAGGAGTAGAGTGGTTTCTGAGCTCTGAGGACCATTATACTGTCTTAAGCCCATCAAAGAACTTCTTCATATCCTTTCTGTCTGCAAAGGACTGGATTTCATCCGCCTTTTGCTCAGCCAGGAGTCCTGCATGTCGCTGAGCCTAGTCTGGACTGTCTTACATATGTTTGAATAGGCAGTCTTACTAGATACTGAGCTGGTATCACTGAGGTATGCCTTGTGTTTTGGTGTTTCTCTTCCAGGAGTCCCTGGATTTCTTTGTCATTCTCATCAAACCGGTGTTTGTGAGATACTGGTTCTAGGGAATCCATTGCTGAAGAGTGAACGGTGTCTCTGAAGACTGTCCAGCTCTCATCTACATCTTCTGAACTGTGTTCCAGTGCATCTAAACGGCTGCAGATATCATTGACGAATGCTTGCCTCTTGCTGTCTTGTTTCAGCTTGGAGACATCCAATCTCTTTGGCACTTTCTTGCCTTGTGGTCGTCCTATAGGCTGAATGCACAGTTTGAGTTTGCTGACAACAAGCCTCTGCACCACACATAGTCTTTGTCACTCTGACATCCTGTCTGTCCCTTCTTTGCACTATGACATAGTAGATGAGAGAGCAAGGGTGCATCCATGATCTCTTTCTGCGAGTTGGTAGATGGAAGACTGTGTTGGTGATCATTAGTTCATGCTCTGCACACTTTCTTAAAAGGAGGAGGCCATTGCTGTTGCACTTCGTGAGATACTGGTTCTAGGGAATCCATTGCTGAAGAGTGAACGGTGTCTCTCAAGACTGTCCAGCTCTCATCTACATCTTCTGAACTGTGTTCCAGAGCATCTAAACGGCTGCAGATATCATTG
Organism: Anodontia alba; assembly: GCA_964016985.1. Taxonomy (NCBI): domain Eukaryota; kingdom Metazoa; phylum Mollusca; class Bivalvia; order Lucinida; family Lucinidae; genus Anodontia; species Anodontia alba. Next base: position 50,246,026 of record OZ024824.1, on the reverse strand, counting down.
ACGAATGCTTGCCTCTTGCTGTCTTGTTTCAGCTTGGAGACATCCAATCTCTTTGGCACTTTCTTGCCTTGTGGTCGTCCTACAGGCTGAATGCACAGTTTGAATTTGCTGACAACAAGCCTCTGCACCACACATAGTCTTTGTCACTCTGACATCCTGTCTGTCCCTTCTTCGCACTATGACATAGTAGATGAGAGAGCGAGGGTGCATCCTTGATGTCTTTCTGCGAGTTGGTAGATGGAAGACTGTGTTGGTGATCATTAGTTCATGCTCTGCACACTTCCTTAAAAGGAGGAGGCCATTGCTGTTGCACTTCCCTTGCTGTTGCACTTCCCTACTCCTTCAGTTCCAATTGCTCCTTTTCTTTTTTAAGATGACGAACGAAGCACGACAGACAATGGACATTGACTGATCACAACAGCTCACCTTGAGCACTTTGTGCTCAGGCGAGCTAATGAATTAAGCTTTGTCAGCAATTTTCCATGATTGTACAATAAAGAGGTTCAGCTACAACTGTTCTACACTGTAAGGCCTGCAAAAGATAATAACAAAATAAAATGTACTTTTACTGTGCATTTACGGAAATGCGACATTGTGACAAAGCATATTTAACATGTGTCCCATTCTCCTTGAATGTTACCAGAAAAAAAAGATCCTTGATTCTGAAGTAATAGAATCCAGGATATGACCCATTTTCCGTGAACGTTATATAAGAGGACCCTAATTCGCTAACCTGTCATTGTCTCTAGTATATTCTAAAAGACTATGATTTCTCTTCATAGGACTATATATGTTTAAAATTTGTTGAAAATGAATGTTTCCGGATGACAGGCTGGGGCGTGCTGGACAGAAGCATGATCGCATGGTGCCTTATTGTTGAATAGGCATGTGAACTAGATGAAGCTATGTAACCAAATATCAAAGGCCAGGGCCTTCTGGTTTCAGACAAAAAGGTTTTCCCTATTTAAGTATATATAAAACAAGAGGCCCACATGCCACGGGTCGCTCACCTGAGTGGCATAGCGAGTGCAGATATGCAGATGTTATGTAATATTTTTCCAATCCTGTCATCGCAACTAATGAAAAGATCATCCTTTAATAAGTTCTTAATTTTGAAGAAGAATATTATATATGGCATGACAGTCAATGGAGCGTGATCATTTGAACAAACTCTCAATCACATTTCAACAGTAGGATCAATGTGAAATTTGGTTGCAATTGCCTAAGTAGTTTCTGAAGAATCATGATTTTATACATGTAAACAGCACAGTGGCAGGGAAATATAATAAACATAAACAAGACGGTAGCCATCTTGGATTTCCAATCAGAATGATTTTAGCTACTGTTGATCTACAAGTCACCTCGATACTTCCAATGAACTTTAAGTCAATTGCCCTTTCGGTTCAGGAGAAAAAGTTCAAAACAGATTTTCAAGATGGCCGTCATAGCCGCAATTTGAGATTTCCTATCGCAACTATTTGAGCTATTTTTTATCTACAAGTCACCCTGATGCTTCCTACCAAGTTTCGAGTCAATTGGCCTTTCAGTTCAGAAGAAGAAAAGAAAAATAGATTTTCAAGATGGCCGCTATTTTGGATTTCCGATCGGAATGATTTTAACTATTTTTATATCAACAAGTCATCCTGATGCTTCCTACTAATTTTCAAATCAACTGGCCCTTTGGTTCAGGAAAATAAGTGAAAAAAAGAGTTTCAAGATGGCTGCCATAACAGCCATCTTGGATTTCCGATCAAAACAATTTAAGCTAATTTAAATCTACAAGTCACCCCAATGCTTCCTACCAAGTTTCGAGTCAAATGGTCTTTCAGTTCAGGAGAAGTGAAAAATAGATTTTAAAGATGGCTGTCATGGCGGCCATCTTGGATTTCTGATAGGGATGATTTTATCTATTTTTGATCTACAGGTCACCCTGATGCTTCCTACCTAGTTTAAAGCCAATAAGCCTTTCGGTTTAGGAGAAGAAGTGAAAAATAGATTTTAAAAATGGCTGCCATGCTGGCCATCTTGGATTTCCAATCAGAACGATTTTAGCCATTTTTAATCTATAAGTCACCCCGATGCTTCCTACCAAGTTTCAAGTCAATTGGGGTTTAGGGGAAGAAGCAAAAAAAAGATTTTCAAGATGGCCACCAGGGCAGCCATCTTGGATTTCAGATCAGCATGGTTTTAGCTATTTTTGATCTACAAGTCACCCTGATGCTTCCTACCAAGATTGGGGTCAATTGGCCTTTCGGCTCAGGAGAAGAAGTGAAAAATAGATTTTCAAGATGGCAGCCATGGCGGCCATCTTTGAATTCCAATTGGAATGATTTTAGCGAGTTTTGATCTATAAGTCACCCCGATGCTTATTACCAAGTTTCGAGTCAATTCGCATTTGGGGTTAGGAGAAGAAGCAAAAAATAGATTTTCAAGATGGCCACCATGGCGGCCATCTTGGATTTACGATCCGCATGATTTTAGCTATTTTTGATCTACAAGTCACCCCGATGCTTCCTACAATGTTTGGAGTCAATTGGCTTTTGGGTTTAGGAGAAGAAGCGAAAAATAGATTTTCAAGATGGCTGCCATGGCGGCCATCTTGGATTTCCGATCGGCATGATTTTAGCTATTTTTGATCTACAAGTCACCCCGATGCTTCCTAGCAAGTTTGGAGTCAGTTGGCCTTTCGGTTCAGGAGAAGAAGCGAAAAATAGATTTTCAAGATGGCGGCCATCTTGGATTTCCGATCGGCATGATTTTAGCTACTTTTGATCTACAAGTTACTCCGATGCTTCCTAGCAAGTTTGGAGTCAATTGGCCTTTCGTTTCAGGAGAAGAAGCGAAAAATAGATTTTCAAGATGGCTGCCATGGCGGCCATCTTGGATTTCCGATCGGCACGATTTTAGCTATTTTTTATCTACAAGTCTACCCAATGCTTCCTAGTAAGTTTGGAGTCAACTGGCCTTTCAGTTCAGGAGAAGAAGCGAAAAATAGATTTTCAAGATAGCTGCCAGCCAGGTTGGATTTCCGATCAGAACAATTTTAGCTATTTTTGATCTACAAGTCACCCTGATGCTTCCTACTACGTATCAAGTCAATTGGCCCAGGGGTGTAGGAGGAGTAGGCTTTTAAAGCAATTGTTGACGCCGCACGACGGACGATGCACGACGCACGACGGATGACGGACATTGACTGACCACAATAGCTCACCACGAGCACTTTGTGCTCAGGTGAGCTAACAAGATGGCGGCCATGGCGGCCATCTTGGATTTCCAATAGGGACGATTTTAGCTATTTTTTATCTATAAGTCCTACCAAGTTTAATGTCAATAAGCCTTTCGATTCAGAAGAAGAAGCTAAAACTAGATTTTCAAGATGGCCGCCATGGCAGACATCTTGGATTTCAGATCAGAAAGATTTTAGCTATTTTTGACCTATAAGTCAACCCAATGCTTCCTACCAGGTTTAGAGTCAAATGGCTTTTTCAGTTTAGGAGAAGAAGCGAAAAATAGATTTTCAAGATGACCGCCAAGGCAGCCATCTTGGATTTCCTATCAGAAAGATTTTAGCTATTTTTGATCTACAAGTCATCCCAATGCTTCCTGCCAAATTTTGAGTCAACTGGCCTTCCAGTTCAGAAGAAGAAGCGAAAAATTGATTTTCAAAATGGCCGCCATGGCTGCCATCTTGGATTTCTGATAGGGACGATTTTAGCTATTTTTCATCTGTAAGTCACCAGAATGCTTCCTACCAAGTTTGGTGTCAATAAGCTTTTGGGTTTAGGAGAAGAAGCGAAAAATAGACTTTCAAGATGCCATCTTGGATTTCCGATTGGCACGATTTTAGCTATTTTTTGATCTACAAGTCACCCGCATGCTTCTACCTAGTTTAAAGTCAATAAGCCTTTCGGTTCAGGAGAAGAAGCGAAAAACAGATTTTCAAGATGCCGCCATCATGGCGGCCATCTTGGATTTCCGATCGGAATGATTTTAGCTATTTTTGATCTATAAGTTACCCCAATGCTTCCTACCTAGTTTAAAGTCAATAAGCCTTTCGGTTCAGAAGAAGCGAAAAATAGATGTTCAAGATGGCCACCATGGCAGCCATCTTGGAATTCTGATCGGCACGATTTTAGCCATTTTTGATCTACAAGTCATCCTGATGCTTCCTACCAAGTTTAAAGACAATAAGCCTTTCGGTTCTGGAGAAGAAGAGAAAAATAGATTTTCAAGATGGCCACCAAGGCAGCCATCTTGGATTTCCGATTGGCATGATTTTAGCTTTTTTTGACCTACAAGTCACCCGATGCTTCCTACCAAGTATTGAGTCAATTGGCCCAGGGGGGTAGGATGAGTAGGCTTGGAGTCAATTGGCCTTTCGGTTCAGGAGAAGAAGCGAAAAATGATTTTCAAGATGGCGGCCATGGCGGCCATCTTGGATTTCCAGTCGGAACGATTTTAGAGATTTTTTATCTACAAGTCACCCCGATGCTTCCTACCAAGTATCGAGTCAATTGGCCCAGGGGCATAGGAGTAGTAGGCTTTTAAAGCAACTGTTGATGCCGCATGACGCACGATGGACGACCGACACTGACTGACCACAATAGCTCACCATGAGCACTACGTGCTCAGCTGAGCTAAAAAGATGATCCTTGGATCGGGGACATGTTTATGCTGATCTTTATGTTTCCCCGTCCATCACTATACTGATCGTCATGTTTTCATGTGCATGAAAAATTTAAAAAAATAAATTAAATCTTTCTATATGTATCTTTGAAATACCCCAAAAGGAAAACCAAGCCCCTTTTCTTTTTTTGAATGGAATCAATGTCATCAATATCAGAGTTGATCTGTGTCACTCAGACACTTGTGAATAACTGTCAAAAACATGACAGTGAAAATATGTTATGCTTAAGTTTCCCCTAATAGGAACTTTACGGGGAAGAATGACGATATGGCCCCATTTTCAATCTCAAACTTGATCTAGTCAATTTTATATGTTGTTTTAACATGAATATTTGTGATCTATACTCACGACAATGTAACTTATGCTACCCTCCATTCCCCCAGAAACGCCGACTACGATTACCAGCCGTGTATAGACCACCACAACCTTTATTCCGCACTTGTCACCCAGTGACTGAAATCATTAACCGTGAAATCACGGATTTCATGACCACAAACCTGTTAAATTACCTCTTTGCGAGGAAAAATAAACAGATTAGCGGGGAGGTTGAGAGTTTATATAAATAGATCTATATAAAAACGGGCCTTGTCGTTACATTGTCGTGAGTATAGATCACAAATATTTATGTTAAAACAACATATAAAATTTGTTTCTCTAGTACTCACGACAATGTAACTTATGCTATTAGATTTAATCTCACATGGATGGTGGGGAAATCTGATAAATTCACAATATAAAAACAAGAATAAAGGAACTTACCGATTTCTCAGGAGGTATCGTTGTGTTATGCAACGAGGTGGACGAAAGTGGATCGTATGTAAGGAGAAATTTCCAGGCTGGTAATTGAGCAATTTGCCCGAATAACCCGGACATGTCGAATTCGACACTTACAAATATGACTTTAGCAAAAAACAAACGTGTTGTTTTCCCCGTAAGTCCAGACCCAAAGCTGCGTTGCATATGCACTCGCCTAATAAAGGAGTGATAAATAAAACGAAACCTCGAAAATAAAAAAATGGTCAAAATAAACTTTACTTTCGCTTTTGACCACAATGTATTAATCCGCCATGTGCATAATTATGACGTCACAAAAGGCGGGACTAAAAATTTATAACACGGTGTTCAACCGCATGATCACCGGGTAATGAATTAAACAGAAGGGGAAATTACAGTCTGTGAAGCCACAACTGGACCCAGAGAAAATAACTTCCCATTGATTCCTGCTGTATCTCTTAGATAAAATCTAATGAAGGAATCCTCAGAGCGCCAAAAACCGGCTCTGAGAACAGAATCCAAGGGGACCCTATTTAGCCAAGCAAAACTTGCACTTAATGGCCTTAGTTCATGACATAAAGCACGAACTGGACACAGAAGTGTGCCAGAGAGACCTTTATCTTTATCTCTAGAAAGAGATGGAATTTCAAGAGGAATTCCTGCTACTGAAGGAACCTGATTTTTAGCTAAAAATCCAGGGAAAAAATGCAGTTTAACCAAGCTTTTGTCTGCTGAAAAATTGACAGAGCCGGAAGAGGAAGATAATGCATGAATTTCACTATGCCTCCCACCTGAAGCAAGTGCGATCAGAAAAACTGTTTTCTGAGTCAAACATTTGAGTGAACAAGAAGACATCGGCTCAAAGGGAGACTCCTTGAGACAGTCTAAAACAAGGGAGAGATCCCAATGAGGAACAACCTTGCTGACCACTGGTTTTTCCAATTCCATACTCTTTATGATATCAGAGAGTACAGGATCGGAAGAAAAATCCACTGAAGATAAATGCTTCAGCGTGGATGAAATGGCTGACCTGTATCCTTTAACAGAAACAGGAGCCAGCTTCTTCTCTTCAAACAGGAAGATAAGGAAGTCTGCCAAAGCCATTACAGATGGATCGATGGGATCCATCTCCCTTTCGAGACACCAATCCATCCAAGCGTTCCAACGGTAATTGTAGAGAGACGGTGTGGAAGCTCTTTTAGCGGCATAGACTCTCTCGGCAGATCTTTTAGAAAATCCTGCCTTCTCGAGACCTCCCTGCAACACAACCAAGCGTGCAGGTTGAATATTTCCGGTTTCGGATGAATAAGACGAGAATGAGGTTGGATCAGAAGATCCCACCGATAAGGAAGTTTGATCGCTGGAGCAACCAGCAGAGACAACAGCACTGGAAAGCACGAGTGACTTTCCCAGCATGGAGCTATCAGAATGACCAAACAAGTCTCTTTCTCCATTTTCAATAGCACCTTCAAAAGAAGGGAAATGGGAGGAAATGCATACGCTAACATTCCCTCCTAGGACAGGGACATCGCATCCACTGCCCAAGCTAAGGGGTCGTGAAATGGAGACACAAAGGTCAGTAGCTGATTGTTTAGTCTGGTGGCAAACAGATCTATGTGTGGGACTTCCCAGAAGTCAAAAATCTGAGACAGAGTGCCCCTGTGGAGAGTCCACTCTGTATGAATGATCTGCCCCTTCCTCGAGAGCGAATCTGCGAGTACGTTCAGTTTGCCCGGAACGAATTTGGCTGTCAGAGACACCTGTCGTTTCCCACACCACGCTAGCAGCTTGGTTGCTATGAACGACAAAGTTCGAGACCTGGCCCCCCCCTCCTTTGTTCAGATAAGCCGCCACAGTTGTGTTGTCTGTCGACAGCAACACCTGGCAGCCTGTAATTACCTGACGAAAGGACTTCAGAGCTAACCAAACTGCTCGGAGTTCCAGAACATTTATGTGTTCTTTGCTCCATTGAACAGACCACTGGCCTGAAACCGAGAGATCACCCAGATGGGCGCCCCAGCCCACCAGACTCGCATCCGTGAACAGACAGAAGTCTGGTTGTGGATGAACCAGCGGAACCATAGCATGAAGAAAATCCTTGTTCAGCCATTGCTCTACTGCTTGTCTGAACCAAGGACCCAGTGAAATATGGTAGTCCCAAGACTGGGTTGCCTGAGACCACCGGTCTTTCACATACTATTGTAGTAAATGCTTGTGAGTCCGGCCATAAGGAAGGAGACGGGCCACAGATTCCATCTGTCCAAGTAAAGAATGAACTTCCCAGGCAGATGCTGAATGAGATGCCAACATCTTCTGTATTATCGTTTGCAATCTCACTATCCTGTCCAGAGAAGGTCCAATCATACCCTTCTCCAGATCGAATCGAGCACCCAGGAAACAGAACATTTGACTGGGAATTAGCTCTGATTTGTCCCAATTCGAGACAAATCCCAGGCTCAAAACCATCCACAGTAACTGATCCCGGTGTTGAATGGACAGGGACTGGGAGGTTGAAGGGTGGAGCCAATTGTCCAGGTATGCATGCAAACGCATTCCCTGGCGATGACAGTGCTTCACTACCATTTTCACTACTCTGGTGAAGACGTAGGGAGCTGGGGAGAGCCCGAACGCTAGCGCTCGAAATTGGTAAGTTCTCCCCATAAAATGGAAGCGGAGATACCTCCTGGACTTGCGATGGATGAGAATGTGAAAGAATGCATCCTTTAAGTCTACTGATATGGCCCAGTCGTTCTTCCGTAATGCAAGACGAACTGAGTCTATAGTCTCCATTTTGAAATGAGGAGTAAGTATGTACCGGTTCAATCTGGAAAAATCGATCACTGGTCTCCATCCTCCGGACTTTTTCTGATTGGGTTTCAGGTTGAGTCAATTCAGGGCAAAGTTGATGACCTAGTCTGCTGCGTAGAGAGACCAAGGCCTCAACATATGACAACTGAGAAGCTAATGAAGTCTGTACCAAATTGTCAGACTCCTCATTCTCTTGATCACCCAATTCATCACCAGAATCGTCAATTTTCTCTCCAGGTTCCGGTCTGAGCAATACTCCCGGTTCCTGAATAACAGAGAAAATATCAGTGGACTCTGTAACCACTGGGGATTTAGCCCCTGTGACCCTATCCCCAACCTCAGTACTGTCCGTATTACAAGTTGACTGAGAGGTTTTATCCATATTTGAAGGATTAGAAAGAAATAGAGAATTTCTCCTAACCCTTCTATCATGACCTTCCGATGAAGAAAGGGATCGAGACCGTTTCCGACTAGCGGTGGTGGATCTCAATTCTTCGGTCAAAATTTGACGGATCAAATTCCGCATATCCGGTTGTACACCATGAACAACATTATCACGAGTACTGGATTGAGAGGCCGTGGCAGAAACGGCTGAAAATCCCGAAAAACCACTCGCTGTGTTTGTAGAAACCAACGACGGGGGATTACTTTCAGTCTGGAACCTAAGCCTTCTCTTTGGTTCCAGAGATGGATGGCTTAAACTGCTTGACACCGAAGGTGAGCGGGTTATATGCCTATGACCATGCGAACGGGAGCATCTGCTCCTGTGATGAGATCGCCGGCTGGTCGTTTTAGAGAGTGAACGGTGGCCTCTGTGAGGCCTGTGGTCACGCCTGGAGCGCCCGCTATGGCTACTCCCGGAGCGGCGGCTATGGCCACGCCTGGGTCGCGAGCCATGGCTGCTGAAAGAACCAGAGCTTGATCTCGAAAAACTCTGAGAGCAAGACCTAGAACGACGATTCTTGGTAGTACTAATTGAGCAGTATTGACCGCGGCTACGGGAACGAATAGCCGAGTGGCTTTTACCACGGCTTCGAGAGCGGTAGGCTCTTGGATGCCGGTAAGTACTTCCAGATGGGGAATGATGGGACCGCCTCGAATGAGAATGGGAGCCATGGACCCTATCGTCGTGTCGAACGGCCTGACGTCTCAACGGTGATTGAGAAGGTCTAGGTCGCTGGTTACCCAAATCACCTTCAGATTCCCTTCGACACGCAGACTGAGAAGAGTTTCCAGTACCGTTTCCGGCTGTGGAACACTCAGGAAGAGGAGCCCCAAGGTTTGAACCAGCGGTCAAAGCAAGGGAGGAGGGAACTTCCACATCACTAACCGTTTGGTCCGTGACAAGAGGAGTCTTGTTACCCTCTTGCAAGGATCGGGAGAACTCCATAGAAGCACCCTCCGTCTGCACCTTTTCCCCAGTCTTGTCTAAGTTTGTCCGCCTGGACAACTTAGAAATGGCCTTAATAGATTTAGACCACGTCAAAGTTGACCAGTCGGAGCAAACATCGCAGGGATTATCCTGAGAACAATCCCTGCATGAATGACAAAGAAGATGATTGTCCCACTCCGCGAGGAAGCGAGAACAACCCCTTCCTTGCTTACCTGAACATCTATTCAACATCTTAAAAATGAACTCCAAATTCTGAAATAAAACAGAAAATAGAGAAAACAACACGCCAATAATAATGTCTAAACAAAAATAATTTGAAAGCACAAGGGAGGAAAATGGGCTGCTCGAGCCTAGGAAATACCCTGGATAAATTATCCAACACGTCCTATCGCTTGTAAAAGCGCCGAGCAAAGAGGAAATTTAACAGGTTTGTGGTCATGAAATCCGTGATTTCACGGTTAATGATTTCAGTCACTGGGTGACAAGTGCGGAATAAAGGTTGTGGTGGTCTATACACGGCTGGTAATCGTAGTCGGCGCTTCTGGGGGAATGGAGGGTAGCATAAACTACATTGTCGTGAGTACTAGAGAAACGAATACCAAAGTGTATATAAAATTTGACCAAAATCAATACATTTGTTCTAAAGATATTGAACAGAATTTTTTTTATAAAACTCTGATGTCAACCAAGGGCCATAACTCTGTTGAGAACAAAATTTCCCCATTTACAATCCCAAACCACTCTTCCCAATATCAATGCCTTCTAGAAAAGTTTCAAGAAAATTCATGAACAAGAGGCCCATGGGCCACTACACTCACAAGGCTCAAGTATTGACGACAACAACACCAGCAAAGATGGACAATGGACCACTGACTATCCTATAAGCTCCCCCTGGAGCCTTTCAGCTCTGGTGATCGAGCTAATTATCCCCAGTTTTGCCTTTTTGCAATACAAAAGTCTAAAAGACCTAAATTGAACTTGCTGTAAAATAGGCCAAAGGCATGCCAAGAGTCGGCTAGGAATGAAGAAAAGCCAGGTTTAGCCAGCTAAAATATCCATATGACTAGACAAACCACGTAGGATTTAAACTGTGCAGATGTACAGGTTTTTTCATGCCGAGCTCACCTAGGAATGAAGAAAAGCCAGGACTTTGCCAGCTCACACCTGGTAATCTCGTAAGGGGTAGCCAGTGATTATGCACTCAAATTTCAATCTAGGTTTTCTGTGTGGTGGTTTCATTCCCCTGAACTGTCCTTTGAATTTATAGTCAGAACTGTCCTTTGAATTTATAGTCTGATGTTTCACTGAAGAAAAAATGGGTTTGTAAACTTGGGTCAGGTATAAAAGCCAAGTCTGATCCGATCTGCCGATCATTTTTCGGCCGATCATAAAATTTATTTTTCCTTGTTATATCTTGTATGATTCAAATGTCCAGTATATGAATTTAATATGATCATACATTGGCTAATTAATATTCCACAAAAGAAATTTCTTATTTCAATGCTTTTAGATTAGATTTTGAAGCCTTTTTCTGTCGTCTAGAAGTATAATAAAAGCCAAGTCCAGTCAAATATACATAGTCTTAGTTTTCACAGTAGTGAAGCTAATATATATAGTGACCAGCTCTGTCTCAGAGAATTAATGATCACTAGAACATAACTGGTTTCTTACACATGAAAATTATGTCCTAGACAAGCCATTTTATCCTTTTTCTTTCTCTCTTTGTTTTGCAAGCATACCGTTCTAAAAATTGATACTATGGTAAATGGCAAGCGGACGAAAAAGTTTAAATGTTTTAATAATTTGCTACTATTACCAAAAGAAAAAACAAGAGGCCCACGGGCCATGGCTCGCTCACCTGAGTGACATAACCACTGCAGATATGCAGATGTTATGCAACATTTTTCCAATCCTATCATCACAACAGTAGGATCAATGCAAAATTTGGGGGAAATTGGCTAAGTGGTTTCTGAAGAATCATGATTTTATACATGTAAACAGCACAGTGGCAGGGAAATATAATAAATATAAACAAGATGATGGCCATCTTAGATTTCCAATCAGAACAATTTTAACTACTGTTTATCTACAAGTCACTTCGATACTTTCAATATAAATGTATATGGCCCATACAAATGCATGGAGAAGCAAATTTGACCTTGGAGGTAAAAAGGTCAAATGTCAACATAGAACCATCATTTTAGCAATTTTGGTAGATCTCCTGTCCCCCATAATTTGTGCAAAGATTAGGGCCCAGGGCTTACTTGGTTCTGAAGAAGAAGATTTTTAAAGGTTTTTACCATATATTGGCATGGCCGCCATTTTGATCAATGGACAATGCCCATTTTAGTAATCTTTCATTCTCCTGCCCAAGGAGGCTCCGCATGAAATTTGAGCAACACTGACCCAGAGGCTTCAAAGGAAAAGTCATTTGAAATTATTAACATTTTTTCCATACAAATGTATGGGGCCCATACGAATGCATACAGAAGCAAACTTGACCTCACCGTAAAAAGGTCAAATGTCAATGTATGACAATTATTTCAGCAACTTTTGTAGACCCCCCCCGTTCCCGATGATATATGCAAAGATTCAGCCACAAGGCATCCTCGGTTTTGGAGACTAAGATTTTTAAATGTTTTTTTCCCATACAAATGCATAGGGAAGCAAACGACCTTGCCGTAAAAAGGACAAATGTCAATGTACAACCATTATTTTAACAACTTTGGTAGATCCCCCGTCCCCGATGATTTAAGCAAAGATTCAGCCCCAAGGCATCCTAGGTTCTGGAGAAGAAGATTTTTAAAGGTTTTTACCATATGTGGGCATGGCCACCATCTTGGTCAACGAACTGCGACCATTTTAGCAAACTTTCATTCCCTCAACCTAAGAAGGCTCCATATGAAATTTGAGCAAAATTGGCCCAGAGGCTCCAGAGGAGAAGTCGTTTGAAATTCTGAACATTTTTCCCATACAAACGCATAAGCAAGCAAAATTGACCTTATTGTAAAAAGGTCAAATGTCAATGTATAACCATTATTTTAGCAACTTTTGTAGACCTCCCGTTTCTGATGAAATATGCAAAGATTCAGCCACAAGGCATCCTCGGTTTTGGAGAAGAAGATTTTTAAAGGTTTTTCCCATACAAATGCACAGGGAAGCAAACTTGACCTTGCCGTAAAAGGTCAAATGTCATTATACAGCCTTTATTTTAGCAATTTTGGTAGACCCCCTTCCCTGATGATTTAAGCAAAGATTCAGCCCCAAGGCATCCTTGGTTCTGGAGAAGAAGATTTTTAAAGGTTTTTACCATATATGGGCATGGCGGCCATCTTGGTCAACAAGCCGCGACCATTTAGCAATCTTTCATACCCCAAACCTAAGGAGGCTCCATATGAAATTTGAGCAAAATTGGCCCAGAGGCTCCAGAGGAGGTCGTTTGAAATTCTGAACATTTTTCCCATACAAATGCATAAGGAAGCAAAATTGACCTTAGTGTAAAAAGGTCAAATGTCAATGTACAACCATTATTTTAGCAACTTTGGTAGATCTCCCATTTCTAATGATATATGCAAAGATTCAGCCACAAGGCATCTTCGGTTTTGGAGAAGAAGATTTTTAAAGGTTTTTCCCATACAAATGCATTGGGAAGCAAACTTGACCTTGCCGTAAAAAGGTCAAATGTCAATATACAGCCTTTATTTTAGCAATTTTAGTAGACCTCCTGTCCCCGATGACTTATGCAAAGATTCAGCCCCAAAGCATCCTCGGTTCTGGACGAGAAGATTTTTAAAGGTTTTTACCATATATGGGCATGGCGGCCATCTTGTTCAATGGACTACAACCATTTTAGCAATTTTTCGTTCCCCCAACCTAAGGAGGCTCCATATGAAATTTGAGCAAAATTGGCTCAAGGGCTTCAGAGGACAAGTTGTTTGACAAGAGGCCCACGGGCGACAACTCGCTCACCTGAGTGAAACCGCCACTGCAGATATGCAGATGGCATGCAAGATTTTTCCAATACTCTTATGACAAGGCTTAAACAGTTTTTGAAATATCTTTACAAGGTTAAAATGCTGAAATTTTCAAAACGTCACAAGTAAAACAAGTCACCCCCAATGCCTCCTACCAACTTTCGAGTCAACTGGCATTTCGGTGCAGTAGAAAAAGCAAAAAATAGATTTTCAAGATGGCGGCCATCTTGGATTTCCGATCAGAACGATTATAGCTATTTTTGATCTACAAGTCACCCTGATGCTTCCTACTAAGTTTCGAGTCAACTGACTTCTAGGTTTAGGAGCAGAAGGGAAAAATAGAATTTCAAGATGGTTGTCATGGCGGCCATCTTGGATTTCCGATTGGCATGATTTTAGCTATTTTTGATCTACAAGTCATCCCGATGCTTCCTAGCAAGTTTGGAGTCAATTGGCTTTTGGGTTTTGGAGTAGAAGCGAAAAATAGATTTTCAAGATGGCTGCCATGGCGGCCAGGATTTCCGACCAACATGATTTTAGTTATATTTGATCTACAAGTCACCCTGATGTTTCCTAGCAAGTTTGGAGTCAATTGGCCTTTCGGTTCAGGAGAAGATTTGTTTGTTTGTTTGATTTGGGCTTAACGTCGCTTTCAACCTTTTTCAGTCATATCGCGACGGTGTCTGGATGTGGCAGGGAGCTCAATGCTCACTTTTAGAGTGCTGCCTCACTGAAATATCACGCCCCAGACACTTTGACATGATATTCCACCCAGTCACATTATACTGACACTGAGCTGACCAGTTCTAGCTCTACTTTCTTAATGCTGAGCGCCAAGCGAAAGAGCAGCTAGTACCATTTTTAAAGTCTTTGGTATGACCCGGCCGGGGATCGAACTCGCAACCTCCCGGTCACAAAGCGGACGCTCTACCACTGAGCCACTGTGCCGGTCTTTCAGGAGAAGAAGCAAAAAATAGATTTTCAAGATGGCGGCCATCTTGGATTTCCGATCGGAACGATTTTAGCTATTTTTTATCTACAAGTCACCCTGATGCTTCCTACCAAGTATCGAGTCAAATGGCCCAGGGGCGTAGGAAGAGTAGGCTTTTAAAGCAATTGTTCACGCCGCAGGACGCACGCCGCATGACCCATGATGGACGATGGACATTGACTGACCACAATAGTTCACCATGAGCACTTCATGCTCAGGTGAGGTAAAAATCTGAGCAAATTTGGCTCAGTGGCTTCAGAGGAGAAGTCGTCTGAAATTCTCAACAATTTTCCCATACAAATGTTATGGAGCTCATACAAATGCATAGGGAAGCAAACTTGACCTTGCCGTAAAAAGGTCAAATGTCAACGTATGAAAATCTTTTTAGCAATTTTGGTAGATCTCCTGTCCCTGATGATTTGTGCACAGATTCAGCCCCAAGGCATCCTCAGTTCTGGAGAAGAAGATTTTTAAAGGGTTTTAACATATATGGGCATGGCGGCCATCTTGGTCAATGAACCGCGACCATTTTAGCAATCTTTCGTTCCCCCAACTTAAGAAAGCTCAATATGAAATTTGAGCAAATTTGGCTCAATGGCTTTAGAGAAGAAGTAATTTAAAATTCTCAACAATTTTCCTATTCAAATGTATGGGGCTCATACAAATGCTTAGGGAAGCAAACTTGACCCTGCAGTAAAAAGGTCAAATGTCAACTTACGACAATTCTTTTAGCAACTTTGGTAGACCTCTTGTCCCCAATGATTTGTGCAAAGATTCAGCCCCAAGGCATTCTCGATTCTGGAGAAGAAGATTTTTAAAGGTTTTTACCATATATGGGCATGGCGGCCATCTTGGTCAACGGACTGCGACAATTTTAGCAATCTTTTGTTTCCCCACCCTAAGGTGGCTCCATATGGAATTTGAACAAAACTGGCTCAGAAGCTTCATAGGAGTAGTCGTTTGAAATTCTCAACAATTTTCCCATTCAAATGTATAGGGCTCATACAAATGCATAGGGAAGCGAACTTGACCTTGCCGTAAAAAGGTTAAAAGTCAACGTACGACAATTCTTTTAGCAACTTTGGTTGACCTCCCGTCCCCGATGATTCGTGCAAAGATTCAGCCCCAAGGCATCCTCGGTTCTGGAGAAGAAGACTTTTAAAGGTTTTTACCATATATGGGC
Organism: Anodontia alba; assembly: GCA_964016985.1. Taxonomy (NCBI): domain Eukaryota; kingdom Metazoa; phylum Mollusca; class Bivalvia; order Lucinida; family Lucinidae; genus Anodontia; species Anodontia alba. Next base: position 50,230,216 of record OZ024824.1, on the reverse strand, counting down.
ATGGCGGCCATCTTGGTCGACGGACCGCGACCATTTTAGCAATCTTTCGTTCCCCCACCCTAAGGAGGCTCCATATGAAATTTGAGCAAAATTGGCTCAGCGGCTTCAGAGGAGAAGTCATTTGAAAATGTTAATGGACGGACGCACAGACTGATGGACGACTGACTAAAAATGATCATGATAGCTCATCCTGAGCATAGCTCAGGTGAGCTAAAAATGTTAACGGACGGACGCACGGACGGACGCACGCAAGGACGCACGCAAGGACGGACGGACGACAGACAAAAAGTGATCACAATAGAAGTGGAAGAAGACAAAAAAGGAAAAATAATAATACTCATAATAATATATATTTTATATATTATATATATTTAAAATTCTTGAAGCGCATTCTTCCACTATCAGAAAATTTCACCCCTTTCGTCTCACTTAAGGATGTTGTTGTAAGTAGCGTTATTGTATGCATGTCTATTTATAGATGCGTCTAATTTGGTAGACAAACAGGTGAAAAACTGATTTTACTGAAGCATATATGCATATATTGGATGAATCATAATGCATATGAACACAAATTTCTGCATTTCAAGTTATGTTTGTCCTATAAATGGATATTTGTTTGTGTTGAGGTTTTACGACCCAGTCAATCCAATATGTCGAGCGCGGTCGGTTTACCTAACCACACGTTTACTGGGCAGGCTCAGTCCTCTAAGCGGTTAACCAGTATTGTGCACATTCTTTCGCCAGAAACTGACAACTGCCCTTCTTGAATCAGCGGAAGGGGGAGAATTTCCGTAGAAAATATTTCACGATCAATCTCCACGAAAGAATGTTGTTGACCTCGGCGGGGGTTGAACCCACGACCTCCTGGTCTCCAGTCGGATGACGCATCTAACTGAGACACCAAGGCCGGCTCTATAAATGGATATAATAGAGACCAAAATACAAGAAATGCTCTCTTGGCTAGTTTTCTTCCGAGCTTGGTTTTTATACCCCTGAAAGGGGAAAAAATCTTCTACTTCTACTTCGTACTCCCAACAATCTGATTATTACTGGGAGGCGCTGTCGGGAAACAGCATAAAGAGGTGAAAAAGAGAAAGGATTGTAGTTATAATGACATGATAACTCAAAATGATGAAAAGTTTCACAGCATATGAATTCAAAATAACTACATACATGTATACTACATTATTAAAAATAAAAAACAGAATTAGAGCTGGAAATGAATGGTGGTCAGCTCAGCAGTATACTGAACTAAGCTAGAGCTGGCTCCACATTGTAGGGGAGCATATTCCAATATCTTATTGTTCTTGGAAAGAATGGGTTAATATGGTACTCTGTCCTGGAATAGAGCACTAGGAAATTTAGATTTCTGGATTCAGTTAAATGATGATGGTCAACAGCAACTAGGTAATGGTTTATTTTGAAGAGCATAACTGATTTTTGGATACTATGTTGTTCTAAAGTTTGCCAGTTAAGAGTTTTGAGAATTTCGGTGACACTGCTTGTGAAGTCGTAATCATTCACTACTAAATCATTGGCAATCAAAAACTGGAACAATGATTTCAACAATATCATTGCTGTAAATTATGATTATATTATATGATCATATGAAACTGAAATACATTTGAATTATAGTTCAGATATAATGGCAAAATAAAATTTATGATCAGCAGAAAAATGATCGGCGGATCGGATCGGACTTTGTTTTTATACCTGACCGTAAACTTGGGCCGAGTTGCCATACCTTGGTCCTACTGGTAACAAGACGTTTCGCCCCCAAGTCATTTCGCCTCTATTTTTCACCCTTAGTTGTTTAGGCCCCAATACAATTTTGCCCCTAGTCGTTTCACCCCCAACCATATCCCCCTAGTCGTTTCGTATATAACCCTGTCGGGTCTTGTATATGTTTGTGTATGAATATAATATCATAAAACTGATTATGAACATTTGTATGGAGAAAGAATACAGTATTTAAGTAAGAACACAAACATCATTTTCAAGAATGACAGTTGTCAGCTATTAGTGAACGACAAGGCACTTAGTACATTTTATGCAGTTTACATGTCTACATAAACCGCATATTATGCAAAGTCGTGTGTGTGTGTGTGTGTGTGTGTGTGTGTGTGAGAGTGAGAGAGAGAGAGAGAGAGAGAGAGAGAGAGAGAGACAGAGAGAGAGCTTTCCCAAGTAATCAACTAATAAACAAAAATGGAAGAACCACAGAAGCATGAATACTAACAAGAGGCCCATGGGCCACGGGTCGCTCACCTGAGTGACATAGCCATTGCAGATATGCAGATGTTATGCAACATTTTTCCAATCCTGTCATTGCAACTAATGAAAAGATCATCATTTAAGCAGTTCTTAATTTTGAAGAATATATATGGCATGACAGTCAATGGAGCGTGATCATTTGAACAAACTTTCATTCACATTTCAACAGTAGGATCAATGTGAAATTTGGTGGCAAATGGCTAAGTGGTTTCTGAAGAATCATGATTTTATACATGTAAACAGCTCAGTGGCAGGGAAATAAAATAAACATAAACAAGATGGCAGCCATCTTGGATTTCCAATCAGAATGATTTTAGCTACTGTTGATCTACAAGTCACCTCGATACTTCCAATGAACTTCGAGTCAATTGCCCTTTCGGTTCAGGAGAAAAAGTTCAAAACAGATTTTCAAGATGGCCACCATGGCCATATTTTGGGACTTCCTATCGCAACGATTTGAGCTATTTTTTATCTACAAGTCACCCCGATGCTTCCTACCATGTTTTGAGTCAATTGGCCTTTCATTTCAGAAGAAGAAAGGAAAGATAGATTTTCAAGATGGCCGCCATCTTGGATTTCCGATTGGAACCACTTTTATATCTACAAGTCATCCCGATGCTTCCTACCAATTTTCAAATCAACTGGCCCTTTGGTTCAGGAAAATAAGCGAAAAAAAGTTTCAAGATGGTCGCCAGCTTGGATTTCCAATCCAAACAGTTTAAGCTATTTTAGATCTACAAATCACCCCAATGCTTCCTACCAAGTTTCGAGTCAAATGGCCTTTCAGTTCAGGAGAAGTAGCGAAAAATAGATTTTCAAGATGGAGGTCATGATGGCCATCTTGGATTTCTGATAGGGACAATTTTAGCTATTTTTGATCTACAGGTCACCCTGATGCTTCCTACCTTGTTTAAAGTCAATAAGCCTTTCGGTTCAGGAGAAGAAGTGAGAAATAGATTTTCAAGATGGCCGCCATGGCGGCCATCTTGGATTTCCATTCAGAACGATTTTAGCCATTTTTGATCTATAAGTCACTCTGATGCTTCCTACCAAGTTTCAAGTCAATTGGCTTTTGGGTTTAGGAGAAGAAGTGAAAAAGATTTTCAAGATGGCCACCATGGCGGCCATCTTGGATTTCTGATCAGCAGGATTTTAGCTATTTTTGATCTACAAGTCACCCTGATGCTTCCTACCAAGTTTGGAGTCACTTGGCCTTTCGGCTCAGGAGATGAAGTGAAAAATCCATTTTCAAGATGGCCGCCATGGCACGATCGGCACGATTTTAGCTATTTTTGATCTACGTCACCCAGATGCCTCCTACCAAGTTTCAACTGGCCTTTCGGTGCAGGAGAAGAAGTGAAAAATAGATTTTCAAGACGGCGGCCATGGTGGCCATCCTGGATTTCCGATTGGAACGATTTTAGCTATTTATGATCTACAAGTCACCCTGATGCTTCCTACTAAGTTTCGAGTCAATTGACTTTTGGGTTTATAAGAAGAAGCGAAAAATAGATTTTCAAGATGGCCACCATGGCGGCCATCTTGGATTTACGATCGGCACAATTTTAGCTATTTTTTATCTACAAGTCACCCCAATGCTTCCTACCAAGTTTCGAGTCAACTGGCCTTTTGGTTCAGAAGAAGAAGCGAAAAATAGATTTTCAAGATGGCTGCCATGGCGGCCACCTTGGATTTCCGATCGGTACGATTTTAGCTATTTTTGATCTACAACTCACCCCAATGCTTCCTACCAAGTTTGGAGTCAATTGGCCTTTCGGTTCAGGAGAAGAAGCGAAAAATAGATTTTCGAGATGGCTGCCATGGCGGCCATCTTGGATTTCCAATCGGAACGATTTTAGCTATTTTTGATCTACGAGTCACCCCAATGCTTCCTACCAAGTTTGGAGTCAATTAGCCTTTCGGTTCAGGACGAGAAGCGAAAAATAGATTTTCGAGATGGCTGCCATGGCGGCCATCTTGGATTTCCAATCGGAACGATTTTAGCCATTTTTTTAATCTATGTCACCACGATGCTTCCTACCAAGTTTCAAGTCAATTGGCTTTTGGGTTTAGGAGAAGGTGAAAAAAGATTTTCAAGATGGCCACCATGGCGGCCATCTTGGATTTCTGATCAGCAGGATTTTAGCTATTTTTGATCTACAAGTCACTCTGATGCTTCCTACCAAGTTTGGAGTCAATTGGCCTTTCGGCTCAGGAGACGAAGTGAAAAATAGATTTCAAGATGGCCGCCATGGCGGCCATCTTGGATTTACGATCGGCACGAATTTAGCTATTTTTGATCTACAAGTCACCCCAATGCCTCCTACCAAGTTTCAAGTCAACTGGCCTTTCGGTGCAGGAGAAGATTTTCAGGAGAAAATAGATTTTCAAGATGGCAGCCATGGTGGCCATCCTGGATTTCCGATTGGAACGATTTTAGCTATTTATGATCTACAAATCACCCTGATGCTTCCTACTAAGTTTCGAGTCAATTGACTTTTGGGTTGATGAGAAGAAGCGAAAAATAGATTTTCAAGATGGCCGCCATGGCGGTCATCTTGGATTTACGATCGGCACAATTTTAGCTATTTTTGATCTACAAGTCACCCCAATGCTTCCTACCGAGTTTCGAGTCAACTGGCCTTTTGGTTCAGAAAAAGAAGCGAAAAATATATTTTCAAGATGGCTGCCATCTTGGATTTCCGATCGGTACGATTTTAGCTTTTTTTGATCTATAAGTCACCCCAATGCTTCCTACCAAGTTTGGAGTCAATTGGCCTTTCGGTTCAGGAGAAGAAGAGAAAAATAGATTTTCAAGATGGCAGCAATGGTGGCCATCTTGGATTTTCGATCGGAACGATTTTAGCTATTTTTGTTCTACAAGTTACCCCGATGCTTCCTACCAAGTATCGAGTCAATTGGCCCAGGGGTGTAGGAGGAGTAGGCTTTTAAAGCAATTGTTTACGCCGCACAATGGACGACAGATGACGGACCACAGACATTGACTGACCACAATAGCTCACCATGAGCACTTCGTGCTCAGGTGAGCTAATAAAGTAGAATATGATCGCATAATATATATTTTTTAATTATACAATATGCGGGAAATTGACAGAAAGGATAGAAAAAATATTTGTTTTGTGAATCGATGTTGGCTTTCGTTGTAATTGTTTAATCATATCAAGTTTTATCTGCTGTGATTCATACTGTTAATTACCATGTTTACGCAATGAATGGTGAGGTGTGAAAACATGTGCTTTTAGCAAATGGCTTTAATTATCTCGTTAGTACATTTACTTGTAATAAATATTGTATTAAATTGGTCGGTTGATCCTTCGACATTGTTGGTAAACAACGGTGGTAAAAGTTCATGTCTTATCATGTCATGGTAATTGGTTGGAGAACAGAAATATTAATTTATGATCAGTGGAAACTGACGACAGGGCTATATAAGACCCTATTACCATGTTTTTTAGAAATTCCTGTATTTTATTAAAACAGTGTAGACCCTGATCAGATGCCACATTCTGTGGCATATGCTCCAGGTCTACGCTGTTTGCCAATGTCCCTTTTATGGGCTCAGAGTTTATGGGAGGCCATGCTTAGCACTCTGAGTAAATGCTAAATGGGTTTCTGTTCCTTATGTACCTTATCTCCCTACTGTCTTTTAAAGATGATGAAATAAAAATTAGGAGACATTATACTAGTTATAATCTAATTAAACAAATTTTATCTAGTTAATATATATGTGGCAAAACGACTAGAGGGGTGAAGCAACCAAGGGACTAAACGACCAGGGGTGAAACGTCTTGGGGGCAAAACGTCTAGGGGAGGAAGTGGTTTAGGTGCGAAAATGACTCGGAACCGTCCTACTAATCACCCCATGTCACCCCACGGCATCAAAATATATGCATATTTACCATAAAATATGCGGTACGTACAAACACCGGATCGGACCGGATCGGGCTCAATTGCCGGATCGGACCGGATCGGACCCTATTTTGACTATTATTTTGATTTTTTTTTTTTTTTTTTTTTTTCTTTCTAGTTGTTATTTTTAATACTGTATTAGTTTTTTAATTATGTATGTGATGCTATTTCATTAGCGGATTCAATACTATCACTCCGTCGCCACTTTGCCTCACTCGCAGCATCATTTACATATATCATCAATCACTATATTAATTTATCACTCGCAGCATCATTTCCATATATCAGTCAATCACTAATTTTAATCCTCAGCATTAATTAGAAGAAGAAAAAATAGCTCATCATATCATTCAATTAGAAGTGATATGTGTTTTGGATGACACTTGACAGATTGATTGATAAGCTTTTTGAACTTTGTGTTTGATTACTGGTAATGTGATTCTTGCTCACGCAGTTACTCAATCAAAAATAGTCACTCACTTGACAATCATCACATCGAATACCAATCTTGATATATAAAGATTTGGTTCTTTTGGTTATCATTGCATTTGCACTATCAAGCATCCACTGTGCCTGCTGGGTAAGAAGAACGGGCCATTGATTTGTTGCTAGATATCTCATGCTTTAGAATCTGCACAGTCAACATAGAATGCCATATTGAAGTCGGGCCGACGTCCGGTGTTGGCCGACGGCGATACGACGTAACAACGTATCGCTGTCGGTCCGACGTTGTCCTGCTGTTTGGTGCTGGCTTGTCATCCGAACCTAATATAAATGCTACAGACTCCTAGCATAGCCTACATTAGCCGTTTGGCTATATATATATATAGGTGGAGTTATGTTTGGTCCGTTTTTTTAATATTGGAATGAAGGTGTGAGGTAAAAATAGTTTTGTATGCTGTAAACCTCTTCCAACTGTGCATAAAGAATAAAATATCGAAGAAAAAATGACCATAGCACAGAAAACCGGGTCCGATCCGGTAATTGAGCCCGATCCGGTGTTTGTATGTACCCTAAAATATGTGGTTTACATGGACAAGAATAGGTTTGTGATACTTGTCTTCATTTTAATAAACAGAGAATTTATACTGATGACTTGTGTTTGATTTAAAATATTATTTCTAAAACTCTCGAAGATGTTTTGCCACTCTTCAAAGGCTTCATTAATGATCTCTCTGCATTCCTGGTGCCGTGGGGTGATTAGTAGGACCCGCCATACCTTACGATGTCGGCTTTTCCGTCCTGACAACGGTTGCTTGAGAGCAAAATGTGACAAAATTGTATATCTTGTGTTGTAACTATTGTTTCTGTTTTCCTTCTAGATCTATGTTATTATTATTACTATTATTATTATTTTTTTTTTTTTTTTTTTTTTCATTTGCAGACATCAATATCAAACTTTCAGGAAGTAAACTCCGTTTATGTTTAATTAATGACTGAAAAATTCGTACCTAAAGTCAACAGGCAAAACTGATTTTTTTTCGACATTACAAATACACCATGTTTACTAAACAATTTTATTTTAATTTGTCTAATTTAAAGTTCAAAGAAATGCATATGTTATGCATATTACATCATGCGAAGTGATAGACTAGCTCTATGTATCAGCTCTGCTCACCGTTTGTATACAAAACCAAGGAGACAAGAAAGCACATTTTTCAGTTCGTACAACAACAACAAAACACGGTATCAAGCATAAAGTACTTTCTTTCTCTCGGTAATGTCGCACATACTCTGATAAATACCGCAGGCGTAACTTACTTTACTAACATTAGCTTTTCTAACTGCTGACTTCAAATATTTCTACTGGAAATTCTAGCTATGCACACCTCACTATCATAACTTTTTTTATTCTTTTTTAGTCTCACTAGGGGCAATCTGGCAAAGTTCGGACACACTCGGGACCTTTCGGCTGCATACTTTTGTTTGACGGGTCTTAATTGACCTGTGGCTGGTTTCCGCCTTCTCCCGAACTTTCGGTCAGTTATGACTGCATTTGAAGCTATACATAAGTCAAGAATGTGCTTGATTACTATGTTTAATAGGTGGGTTCAAGCTCAGAAACAACTATACGTTGAGTTCGTGGAACTTCGTCCACCATAGGTGAAGTTCGGACAGTCATATTTTTCCTTGCAGGGGAAGTTCGGACATAGGTATTTTTTTTTTTTTTTTTTTTTTTAAAGTATATATATATGGACAAATTCGAAACTTAAATAACACAGGGCAGTATAACTGTCATTCCTTAAAATGTCAGAAAGTGTGCTTTCGAAGACAAATTGGGCTAACCTACGTCATATTAGATCATATTTAACAATAAAAACGACTATAGATTGTAGCGAAAAGGGCCCATTCAGACCGGTAAGTTGCTGTCTTTTTTCCATTTCGTTGTTCTGACAAAAACCAGTATAGGTTCAGCATATGTAACAATAAACAAGATATTTATATCGGCAAACTTGATGCATGATCGTATCGTCATTGTTGAGAACACTCGTGTATAATTTCTTCCCGGAGCTTCCTGTAAGGTTATCAAATTGTGCTTGAGTGTTCTGAACGATGAAAGTATGGTAGTTCATCAAATCTGCATATATGACACATTTCAACCTTGGTGAATTCATACGCTGAGCTTTTTTTTTTTTTTTTTACATCAAAACAATGAAAATAATAATAAAACCGACAGCAGATTGAACGGGCCATTTTCGCAAAAATCTATAATCTTTTTCACTTTGATATGAGGTAGATCTGTAGACTATACGTCTTTTAACCTTTATCACTTTCTGGGCTTATTTAGCAGACGACAAATTTAGATGATGTGAGCGTTGCTGCAAATTTCATTACTGTTTATGAAGAGTCTCAATAAAACCGAGACTCCCATTTTCTATCTTTAATGATTTGTTTTCAAATGCAATCCTTCTAGATTTTTATCTTACGCCATCTAGTAGTTTATTACTGACCGTTCCAAGACGGCGGTACAGTTGTGGTTTATTCTAATTGTTCGTCCGCTTTCTGTTTGTTATGATATTTTGTTTGTAATGACTTATTCATTTTATTTTTGATGACCTTGCCCTCGGAGCCTTGAGGCAATTTCCTGGGAAAGAGCTGTCCTCTTTACTTTCCGCTCGAGCTGTTTTGATTTTATGCAGTGCATGTAAACTTATACTATCCCGAAGGGCGGGATGTGGAATTACGTTGTATTTGTTCGTGAACATTGCCGTTTCATTACTTCTTATATTTTTGCACAGAATAAACAAGCTTTCCATATCACTCAAAACTGTGTGCTTTGGCACATTTCTGCTTGTATTGTTTCCTTTTTTTCAGAATTTCAACAGGGGAAGTGGGAAAACAGGGCTACAGTCATTTTATTTACACAGAATGGGACTCTAAGGGCAGTGGTCACACCTGTGACCGTTGTAAAATCATAGAACAGAACAATATAAAATGAATTGAAATATATATGTAAATCTCAAGTGCAGTGATCTCAAGTCATTACGTAGGGCATGTATGAGATTCAGAGGTAACTCGCCCTTTTCAGGACAAGTCATTCGCTGTTAGTCTCTATTAGGCTTGCACTGGTTGCCCACTTTGCATTCTGCTTAAATCTTTATCGGTTTGTTATCAGCCCGGCCGCGTATACATGTAGATGCTCGCAGTGTTGTACAGGTTTTGATTTTCTGTGTGAGGTTTAATTGGCATTTTTCTTTATATTGTAACCAGTATCAGAATTTGAATTGTGTATATATAGAATGAATGATTTGAACATGACACCAGTATGCTCGAGAACGCCAATAAGTTTTTTCAAAGGTCAAATTAAAAAAGAATGTGTCGTGTGATATTCTCACTTTGAGCCCTCGAACAATTCAAAACTCGGAAAGAACCTCAGTAAATCTGGCCTGCTATTTTTTTTGACTGAAAACAGAAACAAAAGATTAAATTGAATTCAGTACAAGCCAACAAGCAATGTACGCCAGCTCGTTTGTCTTCAAGGTCATATTAGATTGTTTTCAGCCCTTATACTACAGAAGTGCATAGGGAATATGTCCCTGTGTGGCGGGGCATGGTGCATGGCTTGCAGTTTTATTATCATTATGTTCGTTGATTTGATGATAAAAAAAAAAAATCAGCTTATGCACCAAGATTGAAAGTACTTAAGTTTACAGATTTGATTACCTATAGTACTGTCATAGTTGAGAACACTCAAGTACAATATTTTGATAACCTTATAAGAAATTGTACGCGGGTGTTCTCAACAATGACAATATGGTCATGCATCAAGTTTACCAATAAAAATGCCCTGTTTCTTGCTTCATACGCTGAGCTTACCCGGGTTTTAGTAATGACAAGGAAATGGAAAACTACAGCAACTTAGCAATTTGAACGGGCCCTTTTCGCAGCAATCTATAGTCTTTTACACTTAATATAATGTGGGTTAGCTACCTTGCCAATACATGTGCAAAGCTTGACCAGACAGATGGACGGCTTTAGGATGTCCGCAAATTTGAACCTTTGTGCCAAAAGCCATGGCATGGTGGCGCAATTATGCAGACCCTCTTCTTTTATTTTCGTTTCTTTTTTTTTTTTTTTTTTTTTGACGTCCGGACTTCCCCGCGGCCCTTATTTCAACTGTGGGGAAGTTCGGACATTCCTTAACGAGTAAAAACCCAATTATGTCTTTTCTTGTATGCTCAAATGACCGAAATTTACATTATAAAACGATCAAATTTAAACCCAAAATATAAAAGTAATCGAAATAAAAGAGTAACTTCGTGCGAATACCTCACACGATGCTGTTACACTTTTTTCAAATTTGCCGCGGGCCCGAAGTTTTGAATGTCACAGTTGAAAGGCTCGCGATATCACGCGTGATTTCATACTTTATACCCGAAATGTATCTTAACGAACCGAAAGGAAACGGAATAGACATCTTCTTTTAGCGAGTCCAGTTATTCAGCACACCACTATATGAGTGTTGGCTTTAAAGTTTACGGAAATAAACAAATTGTCCAAACTTTTACGGGTGTCCTAAGTTTACCGGATTGCCCCTATTCATCTTCCTTTATTCTCACAACATGCACTCATCCGCAGTACAACTAGATAGATGGTAACTGGTAAACTCGTACCTTAGTCAACACGTACCTATTTTTGGTCCTCGTACCCGTTTTCTGGTCAACTCGTACCTCCCAAGTCAACTCGTACCTAGTTTGGTCAACTCGTACCTAGTTTGGTCAACTCGTACCTCTTAAAAAAGAGATAGTGAACGGACAGAGGAGTGGATAGATAGATAGATAGATAGATAGATGGGTAAATGACAGTGAAGACCCACATTAGATGCTGCATGCTGCTTCTGATCAGGGTCTCCACTATTTGCAAACAGTTCAACCAGTTCAACCATTTTTATCTAAAGAATAACTGAATCACTAGACTTTCTTAAAATCCAAATTAGAATCTTCTAATATATAATGTGGGGTAAATTATTCAGTCTATAAATGGGTTACAGTTTTGCAAGTCTCAACAGCTCAAAGGAAGTCTTTTTTAACACTTTTGCATGCTGGGTAACAAATTCAGCAGATGAGATTTTGAAATATTTTTTCTTACCCTTTCCAAGAAAATAGTATCTGACACTTAATGCAGATTGTCTCCTAAGGAGACAATTTGCATTAAGTGTCAGATCTTATTTTCTAAGAAAATGTAGAAGAATCACTTCAATTTGTCGTCTGCTAAATCTGCCCATAGCGTGGTAAGTGTTAAAGTCAAGGCATTCAGTAGTATTCAGTGACTGTAGGCAAACAATGAATACATCTCTAGATGTATTTATTTTTCAATCATGACTTTTAATATTTTGTTATTTCTCCATGAAATATATGTTGTGGCAAACCATTAGAAGTGCATCAGTGAGACACTTCAAATGAGTATCCTCAGTATATGTTTTCGTGGAGAAATAAGGAAAATATTTATCTGGATATTTCTTTTTTCTGGAGCAATGCGGAATGCGTTATGTGCAGGCAGATCTAAGCAAACACTGCTAACTTACTCCCAGCTCATGACTTCGTTCAGTTACAGTTGGCTGGTTATTTTGAAGTTCAAGGGACTCTCTGAAGTACAAGATATCGGTACCTCGACATATCAGATTTGCAGAACCTTTAAACCGCCAATCACAATAGCAGCAGAAAATAATTTTTATTTTCTTTTTCATAGAATAAAGTCTTGACATTTCATGTGAATCATCTGCCTAGCGGATGCTTCACGTGATAACGCCATGACTTATTTTCTCTGAAAAAATACATAAAAGATTCAAAATGTTGTCTGCTACAAATTTTGCTTGGCACTTTAAGGGTTTATGAATAAATAAATCAATCACATTCCACAAATTAGTACGTAATTTGATAACTGAAATTAGATTCTAAGGTACGACAACCCAAAATACACATTCCACAAATTAGTATGTAATTTGACAACTGAAATTAGATTCTAAGGTACGACAACCCAAAATAGGCATGATTTGAAAAAAGGGTACGAGTTGACTAAGGTACGAGTTGACCAAAAGTAGGTACGAGTTGACTAAGGTACGAGTCGACCAGAAACCAGATAGATAGATAAAATCTCATAATATACATCAGACAGAAGGGTTAGTAGTTTGGTTCATCATTTATACTTATAAAGCCAATGATAAAAACACTCAGAAGCAATTTCTTATGAAATGGCTTATTGACACTTTTGATTATGGGCAATTGGGATTTTGGGATTGACATAAGTCCATGATAAGGACAGAACTTAAAGCTACTGCAGGCAAGTCCAATTAATTTTGATGCAATGGTTTTGATATCATTCGGACTGTTCTCATTTTTTCATTTATTGTTTTTGTTTGAACCACTGACTGAAGATCGTCAGATTGGAAGGGGTATGAAACCCACAAAATGAAGAATTACAGACAACTTGCCCCAAAGACAACTCGCCCCACATAAAACTCGCCCCAAGACAACTCGCCCCACACTCATAAGACAACTCGCCCCACAAGTAAAAGTAGCCCCAACTCCCCCTCCCATTTACCAAGTGCCCATACGCCTGTTTAAACTAGGTAAAACAGAAAGAAAAAAAAGAAAAAATGCACATTGAGCAACAGTATTGTAATTATTACATTAGTCAGCCAATTATCCGAAGTACCACGGTATATTAAATTGCTTTGCTGTGGTAGCAGTTAATCTTCAAAGGAAACTTGACAAATATGTGATTATTGTTCTATCTATCTGTCTATTTGTCTCCCTTATGATAACATATCTATGCAATAATAGCACTAGTTTAAGAGGAAACATTAGGGGGGAAACTCCACTTTTCCTTATATAAATCAGACTTTGCGAACAGGTTCCTTACGTTCATGTAATTATGTATCTATCTGTCTATCTACGAGGGTCAATCAGAAAGTTCTGACAATGGTCTTGGTACAAGAAAACAATAAATTGTAGAAACCTACCGTAGCTAGAAACCGTTGAAGTAATTTCCCCCGCGTTCGATGACTGCGTTGCATCGTTTCGGTAAGTCTCCAATTCCGATTGCTAGGCAACCAGAGAAGATACTTCGAACCTCCCTGGCCACGACAACTTTGAGCTCATCTAAGTCTTCAAATCTTATTCCTCTTAATGGCTTTTTATGCCCCCAACTTCAACGAAGTTGGAGGGGCATATTACTTCTGGGGTGTTCGTCCGTTTGTCTGTTAGTCATGCTTTTTGATGCATACGAGGGTCCTGCAAAAAGTTTTGTCACTGGGTTCGGATTACTTCAGTGCTACATTTTATCAAACATATTTTATTACAAACCTTCAAAGTATTCCCCCTTTACTGAAACACATTTTTGTAACCTTTTTACCCAGTCGCGAAAAGCAGACAAATAGTCTTCTTTTGGTATCTGTTGGAGACACTGATAAATAGCGCTGCCAAGAGAACTTCTAGATGTATACTTATTTCCAGAAAGCATTTTCTTAAGCCTTGGAAATAAAAAGGTCACAGGGACTCAGGTCAGGTGAATAAGGTGGATGGTTTAAAACTTTCACCTTTTCAGAAGCCAAAAAAGACTTAACAACCTCACACTTATGAGAGGAGGCGTTGTCATGTAAAAGGTGGACTCCTGACCATCCTTTGCTTGGTCGTTTCTTATTGTAAAATTCTTTCACTTTCTTCAGTACAGAATTCTTGTAGAATCGGCCAGTGACTGTATGACCAGATGGACAAGGCACTTGAACGACTGGCCCACTTGAATTAAAGAAAATTGCGTACAACATCTTTTTCAAACTTATGGTTCTCTTGGCAATACATGGGCGTTTTTGATCTTTTCGCTTCCATTGCTTATTATCAGCCCTTCTTTGTGGCTCAAACATGTGCACCCAGGTTTCATCACCTGTTAGCAAGTTAGAAATAACCCAACTATTACAGCCTTTGTATGTTTTCAAAAGTTCCCGGGCACATTTAAGGCATTGTGTCTTTTGCTCCTCAGTGAGCAAATGAGGTACCACCTAGTGCAAACCTTTCTCAGGTCCAAACGCTTTTTCAGAATTGTTTGCACACTGCCTTCTGATATGCCAGTACAACTAGCTATATCTTTGACAGACAATTGTGCATCCTGTTCGACCACAATCTTTACAGCAGCAATGTTAGCCTTGGTAACAGAGGTTTTAGGCCTTCCAGGATGGGTATCATCTTCAACAGAAAATTTCCCAGCTTTAAAAGCTTTAACCCACCTAAAAGCTGTGCGCATGGAAATGGTCTGAGGTCCATATATACCACACAATTCATTAAATATCTGCTTTGAATCTATATTGAGCCTAATGTGGCATTTAATATAGCTACGAATTTCAGTCTTCTGGTCCATGTTCCAATGTAACAACTAACAAGTACAGTAAATTGGTCAGTGTATTTGACTGAATCTATTTCAGTTTGAAATAATTCGGTCAGTTGGAAAGCAATTTGCACGAAATAAACGGTTATCGTTAGCTATTCAACACACCATTCAAGTGCAGTGAAGCATTTTAAAATATACCTGGGATAAAACTAAGGAAGCCTATTAGTGACAGAACTTTTTGCACGAACCTCGTAGCATAACTTTAGAACCATGCATGCTACTGTTTAAAATATCTTATATGGATTCCTCATGAAAAAATAGCTGACATATTTTTTTTCTTGACAGGATTATGCCCCTTTCCTGAGTTGTGGCCCTTTGAAAAAAAATATGGATGCAATCTTGTCAGCAAAATATCTCAAAAACTGTTGAAGCTAGAGCCTTGAAACTTGATGAATATACTGGCAGTGATATGTAGACGACCTGATTATCTTTTGAATAAATTTTGAAAAATACTTCTTGAGTTATGGCCTTTTGTAATTTTGGGCATTTTTACCTTGTCAGCAAAATATTAAAAAAAAACTGTTAGAGTTAGGGCCTTGAAACTTAGCGAATGGATTTGTAGTGATGAGTAGATGACCTATTAACTTTTGAATAAATTCTGAAAAATACTTCCTAAGTTATGGCCTTTTGTAATTTTGGGCTTTTTTACATTGTCAGCAAAATATCTCAAAAACTGTTGGAGTTAGAGCCTTGAAACTTGATGAATAGACTGGTAGTGATGAGTAGACGACCTGATTAACTTTTGAAAAAATTTTGAAAAATACTTCTTGAGTTATGACCCTTTATAATTTTGGGCATTTTTACCTTGTCAGCAAAGTATCTCAAAAACTGTTAGAGCTAGAGCCTTGAAACTTTATGAATGGATTTGTAGTGATACATGTAAGTAGATGACCTGATTAACTTTTGAATAAATTCTGAAAAATATTTCATGAGTTATGGCCCTTTGTAATTTTGGACATTTTTACCTTGTCAGCAAATATCTCAAAATGTTGAGCTAGAGCCTTGAAACTTGATGAATAGACTGGTAGTGATGAGTAGAGAAACTGATTAACTTTTGAATAGATTTTGAAAAATACTTCTCGAGTTATTGCCCTTTGTAATTTTGGGCATTTTTATCTTGTCAGCAAAATATCTCAAAAACTATTAGAGCTAGAGACTTGAAACTTGGTGAATTGATTGGTAATGATGAGTAGGTGACCTGATTAACGTTTGTGTAAATTCTGAAAAATATTTCATGAGTAATGGCCCTTTGTAAATTTGGGCCTGTTTCCCTTGTCAGCAAAATATCTCAAAAACTATGAAAGCTGGAGCTTGAAACTTGATGAATAGATTGGTAGTGATGAGTAGATGACCTGATTATGTCCCCAACTTTGAATGAAATTGATGGAGCATATTATTTTGCCTTCATTCGCCTGTCCGTCTGTCCATTCGTCATGCTTTTTAGCTCACCTGAGCTGATATATTTATATAGAAAACTTTAAAAATCTTCATGTCAGAAACCACTGGACCGATTTCTATATAACTTGGCCGAAATGTTTTCTTGGTGATCCTCTATCAAGATTGTTCAAGCCGTCATGATTTGTCAAAAAACATGGCCGCTAGGGGGCGGGGCTTATTTTCCCTATATATCTATATAGAATATTTTAATGATCTTCTTGTCAGAAACCACCGGACCGATTTCAGTATAACATTGCAGGAATGTTTCTTTTGTAATCCTCTACCAAGATTGTTCAAGTCGTCATGATTCATCAAAAAACATGGCCGCCAGGGGGCGGGGTATATTTCCATATATATCTATATATAGTAAATTTTAAAAATCTTCTTGTCAGAAACACTGGAGCGATTTCATTATAACTTGGCAGAAATGTTCCCTTGTTAACCTACCAAGATTGTTCAAGTTGTCATGATTCGTCAAAAAACATGGCCGCCAGGGGGTGGGGCTTATTTTCCCTATATATCTATATAGAAAAGTTTAAAAATCTTCTAGTCAGAAACCAATGGACCCATTTCAATATCACTTGGCAGGAATGTTTCTTTGGTGACCCTTTACCAAGATTGTTCAAGCCGTCATGATTCATCAAAAAACATGGCCGCTAGTGGGCGGGGCATATTTTCTATATATATCTATATAGAAAATTTTAAAAATCTTCTCGTAAGAAACCGTTGGATCGAGTTCAATGTAACTTGGCAGGAATGTCCCTTTGGTGACCTTTTACCAAGATTGTTCACGCCCTCATGATACGTCAAAAAACATGGCCGCCAGGGGGCGGGGCTTATTTTCCGTATTTATCTGTATAGAAAACTTTAAAATTCTTCTTATCAGAAACCACCTGACCTGATTAACTCAAAAACCTCAATATTACTTGGCAGGAATGTTTCCTTGGTGACCTTCTACCATGATTGTTCAAGCAATCATGATTCGTCAAAAAACATGTCTGCTAGGGTTCGGGCTTATTTTTCCTATATATCTAAATAGAAAAATTTAAAAATCTTCTTGTCAGAAACCACTGAACAGATTTCAATATAACTTGGCAGGAATGTTCCTATGGTGATCATCTACCAAGTTTGTTCAAGCTGTCATGAGTCGTCAAAAATTATGGCCGTTAGGGGGTGGGGCTTATTTTCCCTATATAGCTATATAAAACATTTTAAAAATCTTTTTGTCAGAAACCACTGGACCGATTTCAATATAACTTGGCAGAATTGTTCCTTTGGTGATCCTCTTTCAAGATTCAGTTCAAGCAATCATGATGCATGAAAAAAAAAATGGCCGCTGGGGAGCAGGGCTATGAAATTTATGCAAAAATCTTAGAGCAATGAACTTGGCTGAAACTTCAATAGTAAGTATGAAAAGCTGTTTGCTCAGGTGAGCGATATAGGACCATCATGGTCCTCTTGTTTAACTAAAAACTTAAAAAATCTTAAGTCTGTCCATCCGTCCGTCCAACAACTTCTCCTCTGGAGCCTCTGGGCCACTTTTGCTCAAATTTCATATGGAGCCTCCTTAGGTAGGGGGAACAAAAGATTGCTAAAATGGTCACGGTTCGTTGACCAAGATGGCCGCCATGCCCATATATGGTAAAAACCTTTAAAAATCTTCTTCTCTAGAACCGAGGATGCTTTGGGGCTGAATGTTTGCATAAATCATCGGGGACAGGGGGTCTACCAAAGTTGCTAAAATAATGGTCATACATTGACATTTGACCTTTTTAGGGCAAGGTCAAGTTTGCTTCCTTATGCATTTGTATGGGAAAAAACATTTAAAAATCTTATTCTCTAAAACCGAGGATGGCTTGTGGCTGAATCTTTGCATATATCATCTGGAACAGGCAGTCTACCAAAGTTGCTAAAATAATTGTCATACATTGACATTTAACCTTTTTAGGGCGAGGTCAAGTTTTGCTTCTGTATGCATTTGTATGGGCCCCATACATTTGTATGGAAAAAATGTTGATAATTTCAAATGGCTTTTCCTCTGAAGCCTCCGGGCCAGTGTTGCTCAAATTTCATGCGGAGCCTCCGTGGGCAGGAGAATGAAAGATTGCTAAAATGGGTATGGTAGGTTGATCAAAATGGCTGCCATGCCAATATATGGTAAAAACCTTTAAAAATCTTCTTCTCTATAACCAAATAAGCCCTGGGTCCTAATCTTTGCACAAATTATTGGGGACAGGAGATCTACCAAAATTGCTAAAATGATGGTTCTATGTTGACATTTGACCTTTTTACCTCCAAGGTCAAATTTGCTTCCCCATTTGTATGGGCCATATACATTTATATTGAAAGTATCGAAGTGACTTGTAGATCAACAGTAGTTAAAATTGTTCTGATTGGAAATCTAAGATGGCCATCATCTGGTTTATATTTATAATATTTTCCTGCCACTGTGCTGTTTACATGTATAAAATCATGATTCTTCAGAAACCACTTAGCCAATTTCCACCAAATTTCACATTGATCCTTCTGTTGAAATGTGATTGATAGTTTATTCAAATGATCATGCTCCACTGACTGTCAGGCCCATATATTCTTCAAAACTAAGAACTGCTCAAATGATGATATTTTCATTAGTTGCGATGATAGGATTGGAAAAATGTTGCATAACATCTGCATTTTTGCAGTGGCTATGTCACTCAGGTGAGCGAACCGTGGCCTGTGGGCCTCTTGTTTTTAACTGTTCTTGTTTACCTTGTCCTTAATTAAAAAACAGAAAATGCATACAACATATTCCAAACGATAGTCAAACTTCATTTTTTTTTTTTAATTTACTTGTTAGAATGTTAATTTTAATGACATATGATAATTTGAATTGTGGTCTCTGGTGGTCTGTGGTAGTCTGTGGTAGTCTGTGGTGGTCTGTGGTATTTAGATCCAACTGGTATGGCAGGCTGAAACCTGATGTTAATGTTTTTGCCTATATAGTCAGTTGCCTTTATTCTGAAAGTTGTCACTTAAGTTGTTAATATTTGGTTAGTATAACTACTGGATGGGTGCATATCATTATATTGCTGCTGCTGATTAAAGGTCAACGTCATAGACAGAGATTTCAGCTAATATTTGCATTCAGGTTTTGTGTCATACTTTATAGCGGTCACTTTCTATCCATCATCTGTCTGTTGGTATTTTCAAAATACTGAAGTCACTTGGCCAGTTTTTAGGGGCGGTTGCCAAACTGCCTCCAGATTTCACATACCACATTTCGACAATCCATGTTCCTGTTACTACCAACCTAATAACTACCTAACAAGTAGTTCCTTGCTTAGGCTGATAATGCTAAATTCTGAATTCAAGCATATTAGCCATATACACTCAGATGCTTATAAATAGTGAATATTAAAGTGGACAAAACCAAAGAAAACTTCAAACTTTTGAAGAAATAAGATTTTAATTATATTGAGTACAATATCGGTGGATGAATATGAATACTCCAGTGAAACTCACCAAATCTGCAGCTTTGGGTAAATTGTACAACCTGGTCCCACTAAACACCAAAAAGGACTTTTTCGACTGAAAAGAGGTTATCAGGTACGAAAAATGGACAATAAATATGATCAGTTCTAGAGGTTTATAGAATTCCAGGGAATCATCCCCATCAGCACTTTCAGTGCTTTGATTATCAAATTCACTGTGGAGCAGCATTGGGTCAGGGGAACAGAAGATTAGTATGGCCACCATGCCTATATATGGTAAAAACCTTCCAAATCTTCTCAAAAACCAAAAATGCCTTGATGCTGAATGCTTGCATAAAGAATCAGTGATGTGAGATCTACCAAAATTGTTAAATTATGATCCTAGGTTGACCTTTGACCTTTTTACTGCAAGGTCAAATTTGCTTCCCAACACATATTGTATGGGGAAAACTTGGAAAAGTCATTTTCTCAAAACATATTAAAGACTAATAGTTAAAACTTACAATGCATGATCAGAATAGCAAAACCTTTTAGTGAAAATGAAAATTTTATCCCCTGGAGGTTATCTGCCCTTGACCTTCATTTTTATACATGTATAAAATCATGCAATCTTAAAATGACCTCTGAAACTGCTTGACCAGTTTTCACCAAATTTCATGTGGGGTATTCTGTTGAAGGGATATTGAGTTTGTTCAAATGATTGACCAAGATGGCTGGCATGCCCATTAGGATAAAAAAAAAAAAAAAAACACATTAGAAACCTTCTCCAGAGCCTGCATCTGAGTTATATAGCATCAGAGACTCAAGATCATCGAAGATCGAAAATTTTGTAAAATGATTTTTTTTGCCCCTGCCTGCAGAAGGCAGGAGTGGGGCATATAGCATGTCACCGTGATGTTACATGTGTACGTGGGAATATGTTTATCATGAGAATGTAACGAGTATTCAAGTTTGATGTTTAAGTTGGAAGTCATAACCTGGGTACCTTTTATGCTAGAGGTTGAAATGTGGTAAGCTACCTACCCAGACCTAAACCTTTGACTCTGTACAAGTCTTGCCCCTGGGTCATTCCCTGGGGTCAAAATGTATACAAATGTTCAAGTTTACATTCAAGTTTACATCTGCATTTCTCTTAGAGGTCATAACTTGGGGACCTTTTACGCTAGGAAGTTGAAATTTGATATGCTACTCACCCAGACCTAAACCTTCATCCCTATGCTATCATTGTCCCTGGGTCTTGCCCTGGGGTGGGGCTTAGGGTCAATAACAGGTCTTAACTTGGGTACCTTTTATGCTAGGAAGTTGAAAGGACCTCTTGCAATTTGTAAAGGCAACTGAACTGGCCTACTGAGAGAACAATTTTCAGAAGTACTCGAGCAAACACAAAACCAGGCTTTATTAGAACCTAAATTTTTCTTCTTTAGTCTCTGTGGTTTTATTTTCTACTTTTCGTATGCTTTGCGAGAAAACTATGGTTGAATACGTTGTACTGGTTGCGATATTTTAACATTGAGTCTATGGGAGTAATCACAATCCCTACTCACTTTACATGGATATTACATCTTGTCCTACCCTCATATAACCAAATTCATTCTGATACATACTTAACTGGCATATATGTATTCATCATAAAATCACTATTTTATCATGGTTAAAGGGTAGGATTAATCAAAAAAAAAAAAAAATAATAGGAGATTTTCACACATTCACTTCAGACACAAGTACCGGTATGTTATAACAAAGTCACCCGAGTACTGCTGATAGGTTATTTTGCAGATATGGTCGAATGTTTTATGTTTTTATCTATGAGGTGTGTTTTCTCGACTCTCAGTGCATTTTTATTGGTCACAATGCATTTTTAGCTTGCCTGTATGAAGTAAAGGAAGAGCTATTGCACTGCCCCTGGCATCGGCGTCGGCGGCATCAGATGACAAAAATGTTACAGTTTTATGTCAAAATTTTTAAGACCTTATATTTTCTAAATTCTCAGATGGATTTACTTTATATTTGGTATCGTTATAGATGTTGGTCCAAAATTTTATTGCGCACTATCCATACCCCTGCTCATCACATAGAGGTCAAAATCACGGACAGAAATTTTATGTTAAAGTTTTGCGTCAAAGTTTTTTAAGATCTCTTAATTTCTAAATCCTTGTATGAATTTACTTTATATTTGGCATTATTATAGATATTGGTCCAAAATTTTATTCAGCACTATCCTCGCCCCTGCTTATGACCTAGAGGTCAAGGTCACAGAAATTTGTGTTAAAGTTTTCTATCAAAGTTTAAGATCTCATAAT
This sequence comes from Anodontia alba, assembly GCA_964016985.1. Classification (NCBI taxonomy): domain Eukaryota; kingdom Metazoa; phylum Mollusca; class Bivalvia; order Lucinida; family Lucinidae; genus Anodontia; species Anodontia alba. The sequence continues at coordinate 50,207,919 of OZ024824.1, read as the reverse complement.
TTCTAAATCCTTGCATGGATTTGCTTTATATTTGGCATGATTATGGATATTTGTCCAACATTTATTAAGCACTATCCCCATTCTATGACCTAGAGGTCAAGGTCACAGACTTAGAAATTTTATGTTAAAGTTTTACCTCAAAGTTCTTAAGATCTTGTATTTTCTGAGCTAGTTTTCAAGTCATAATATTCATTTAGTTTATAGTTGGTATACAGATAGCTAAAGAAGATGTTCTTTATTCAAAATTATATCCAGTACAATATCTCCTGTATTTTTAGCTTCTTCTCCTGAACCGAAAGGCCAATTGACTCCAAACTTGCTAGGAAGCATCGGGATGACCTGTAGATCAAAAATAGCTAAAATTGTGCGAATCGGAAATCCGCCATGGCCGCCGTCTTGAAAATCTATTTTTCCCTTCTCCTGAACCGAAAGACCAATTGACTCCAAACTTGCTAGGAAGCATCAGTGTGACTTGTAGATCAAAAATAGCTAAAATCGTGCCGATCGGAAATCCAAGATGGCCGCCATAGCGGCCATCTTGAAAATCTGTTTTTCGCTTCTTCTCCTGAACTGAAAGGCCAGTTGACTCCAAACTTGCTAGGAAGCATTAGGGTGACTTATAGATAAAAAAAACCTAAAATCGTGCCGATCAGAAATCCAAGATGGTTGCCATGGCAGCCATCTTGAAAATCTATTTTTCGCTTCTTCTCCTGAACCGAAAGGCCAATTGACTCCAAACTTGCTAGGAAGCATTGGGGTGACTTGTTTAAGCAATCATCATGAATCTTGCTCAAAATGTTTGTCTTGATGATTTCTAGGTCAAGTTCGAATCTGGGTCACCTGGGGTCAAAAACTAGGTCACCTAGCCAAATCAGCAGAAAACCTTGTTAGCACTCAAGCGGTCACATTTTTCAAGCAATCATCATGAATCTTGCTCAAAATGTTTGTCTTGATGATTTCAAGGTGATGTATATTTTTCTATCGAGTAACTTTCTTAAGTTTTTCCATTTAGGTCAGTTTCTCAGTAATTATTGGTCCTACAGAGTGATATTTGGTATTTGTGAAGTGTTTGTGTTTAGATCAGTTTCTCAGTAACTATTGCTCCTACAGCCAGTGATACTTAGTACATGCATACATCTTAGCAAGGCATCTTGAGTGCAGTCATCCATATTTGACCTTGACCTTTATTTCACAGTCCATTAGACATGCTACATTGTTAATATAATCATTTTGAATTTTGATCAGAATGTTTGCCTTGATCAGTTCTAGATCAGGTTCTCGAAGTGCTATGATGCTCAGGTGAGCGTTACAGGGCCATCATGGCCCTCTTGTTGCTAATTCTGATATGGCTGACTATCCTATTTGGACCTTATATCTAAGCTTAACCTAGGAGTTTGGGTGCCAAACTTACAGTTTCCAGGCATCCTACTGCTTGGATCATAGTACGTTAAGAGTCTGTTGTGCTTCTTTTTAGCTCACGAAGTGCTCATGATGAGCTATTGTGGACAGTCAATGTCTGTCGTCTGTCGTTCGTCGAAGCCTACTCCTCCTACACCCTTGAGCCAATTGACTCGATACTTGGTAGGAAGCATCGGGGTGACTTGTAGATTAAAAATAGCTAAAATCGTGCCGATCGGAAATCCAAGATGGCCACCATGGCCGCCATCTTGAAAATCTATTTTTCGCTTCTTCTCCTGAACCGAAAGGCCAATTGACTCCAAACTTGCTAGGAAGCATTGGGGTGACTTGTAGATCAAAAATAGCTAAAATCATGCCGATTGGAAATCCAAGATGGCCGCCATCTTGAAAATCTATTTTTCACTTCTTCTCCCGAACCGAAAGGCCAATTGACTCCAAACTTGCTAGGAAGCATCGGGGTGACTTGTAGATCCAAAATAGCAAAAATCATGCCGATCAGAAATCCAAGATGGCCGCCATGGCCGACGTCTTGAAAATCTATTTTTCGCTTCTTCTCCTGAACCGAAAGGCCAATTGACTCCAAACTTGCTAGGAAGCATCGGGGTGACTTGTAGATCAAAAATAGCTAAAATTGTGCCGATCGGAAATCCAAGATGGCTGCCATGGGGGCCATCTTGAAAATCTATTTTTTGCTTCTTCTCCTAAACCCAAAAGCCAATTGACTCCAAACATGGTAGGAAGCATCGGGGTGACTTATAGATCAAAAATAGCTAAAATCATTCCAATCGGAATTCCAAGATGGCCGCCATGACAGCCATCTTGAAAATCTATTTTTGGCTTCTTCTCCTAAACCCAAAAGTCAGTTGACTTGAAACTTGGTACAAAGCATTGGGGTGACTTGTTTAAGCAATCATCATGAATCTTGCTCAAAATGTTTGTCTTGATGATTTCTAGGTCAAGTTCGAAACTGGGTCACCTGGGGTCAAAAACTAGGTCACCTGGCCAAATCAGCAGAAAACTTTGTTAACCCTCTAGTGGTCACATTTTTCAAGTAATCATCATGAATCTTGCTCAACATGTTTGTCTTGATGATTTCTAGATCAAATTTGTAACTGGGTCACTTGGGGTCAAAAACTAGGTCACCAGGCCAGATCAGCAGAAAACCTTGTTAACACTCTAGCGGTAACATTTTTGAAGCAGTTATCATGAATCTTGCTCAAAATATTTGTCTTGATGATTTCTAGGTCAAGTTCGAAACTGGGTCACTTGGGATCAAAAACTAGGTCACCCTGCCAAAACAGCAGAAAATTTTGTTAACATTCTAGCGGTCACATTTTTGAAGCAATCATCATGAATCTTGCTCAGAATGTCTTAATGATTTCTAGGTCAAGTTCGAAACTGGGTCACCAGGCCAAATCAGCAGAAAACTTTGTTAACATTCCAGAGGTCACATTTTTTAAATAATCATCATAAATATTGCTCAAAATGTTCGTCTTGATGATTTCTGGGTCTAGTTTAAAACTGGGTCACTTGGGGTCAAAAACTAGGTCACCTGGCCAAATAAAAGGAAAACCTTGTGGATGCTCTAGAGGTCACATTTTTTAAGTGATCATCATGAATCTTGCTCAAAATGTTTGTCTTGATGATTTCAAGGTGATGTATATTTTTCTATCCAGTGACTTTCTTAAGTTTTTCCATTTAGGTCAGTTTCTCAGTAATTATTGGTCCTACAGAGTGATATTTGGTATTTGTGAAGTGTTAGTGTTTAGGTCAGTTTCTCAGTAACTATTGCTCCTACAGCCAGTGATACTTAGTACATGCATACATCTTAGCATGGCCTCTTGAGTGCAGTCATCCATATTTGACCTTGACCTTTATTTCACAGTACAGTCCATTTAGACATGCTACATTGTCTTGTTAATATAATCATTTTGAATTTTGATTAGAATGTTTGCCTTGATCAGTTCTAGATCAGGTTCTCAAAGTGCTATGATGCTCAGGTGAGCGTTACAGGGCCATCATGGCCCTCTTGTTATTAGCTCACCTGAACCTAAGGCTCAAGGTGAGCTATTGTGATCACCCACCGTCCGTCGTTGTCGTCATCATCGTCGTCCGTCCGTCCGTTCACAATCTTTAAACAACATCTCCTAAACCACTGATTGGAATTTGACCAAACTTCACAAGAATGATCCTTGGTTGGTCCTCTTTCAAAGTGGTTCAAATGGTTCCAGTCCATTGCATATCTAGGTTACAGGAGCTAAAAATAGATTTTTTAACTAAAAACTTAAAAAATCTTCTTGTCAGAAACCACTGAACCAATTTCAGTATAATTTTGCAGAAATGTTCCTTTGGTGACCCTCTACCAAGATTGTTCAAGCCATTTGGATTCGTCAAAAAACATGGCCGCCTGGGTGCGGGGCTTATTTTCCCTCTATATCTATATAGAAAACTTAAAAAATTTTCTTGTCAGAAACCACTGGACCGATTTCAATATAATTTTGCAGAAATGTTCCTTTGGTGATCCTCTACCAAGATTGTTCAAGCCATTTGGATTCATCAAAAAACATGGCCGCCAGAGGGCGGGGCTTATTTTCCCTATATATCTATATAGAAAACTTAAAAAATCTTCTTGTCAGAAACCACTGGATCGATTTCAATATAATTTTGCAGAAACATTCCTTTGGTGATCCTCTACCAAGATTGTTCAAGCCATTTGGATTCGTCAAAAAACATGGCTGCCAGGGGGGCGGGGCTTATTTTCTCTATGTATCTAATATAGAAAACTTTAAAAATCTTCTTGTCAGAAACCACTAGACCGATTTCAATATAATTTTGCAGGAATGTTCCTTTGGTGATCCTATATATAACTTGGCAAGAATGTTTTGTTTGTAACCCTCTACTAAGATTGTTCAAGCCGTCATGATTCGTCAAAAAACATGGTCACCAAGGGGCGGGGCTTATTTTCCCTATATATCTATATAGAAAACTTGCAAAAACATTCTTGTCAGAAACGACTAGACCGGTTTCAATATAACTTGGCAGAATTGTTTCCTTTTTGACCCTCTACCAAGATTGTTCAAGCCGTCATGATTTATCAAAAAATATGGCCGCTAGGGGGCGGGTCTTATTTTCTCTATATACAATGTATTTATATAGAAAACTTGAAAAAATCTTCTTGTCAGAAACCACTGGACCAATTTCAGTATAACTTGGCTGAAATGTTTTCTTGGTGACCCTTTACCAAGATTGTTCAAGCCGTCATGATTTGTCAAAAAACATGGCTGCTAGGGGGCGGGGCTTATTTTCCCTATATATCTATGTAGAAAACTTTAATGATCTTCTTGTCAGAAACCGCTGGACCGATTTCATTAAAACATTGCAGGATTGTTTCTTATGTAACCCTCTATCAAGATTGTTCAAGCCGTCATGATTCATCAAAAAACATGGCCACCAAGGGGCGGGGCTTATTTCCCTATATATCTATATAGAAAACTTTAAAAATCTTCTTGTCAGAAACCACTGGCCCGATTTCATTATAACTTGGCAAAAATGGTTCCTTGGTGAGCCTCTACCAAGACTGTTCAAGTAATCATGATTTGTCAAAAAACATGGCCGCTATGGGCCAGTGCTTATTTTCCCTATATATCTATATAGAAAACTTTAAAAATCTTCTTGTCAGAAACCAATGGACCGATTTAAATATAACTTTGCAGGAATGATTCTTTGCTGACCCTCTACCAAGGTTGTTCAGGCCGTCATGATTCGTCAAAAAACATGGCCGCTCTGAACTCTTATTATAAGGACACTATTTGATCCCAAAGATGTTGCATTTAAAATGAATTTGCTGTTGTTAATAAACCTTAATGAGCTGAATGATATGTAAGAAAGGACTTGTTTTATTCTTATTTCCTCCAGGAACATTAGTTATGGATATTTATGAGATCTTTACTGTGTACTGAGTGTCTGTATAAAGAGGGTCGACTGTATTTACAACTTAACAACTTACCACACATCATAGCTCATGATAAGAGGGGGAAGCCATAACATTTTTTTTTTTTTTGTTGAAAAATTAAATGCACCTTATGGAGCTTTGCAAGGCATACTTGTTCTAAAATCTTACTATCTTATTTTTGATTCTGTTCTGCAGTATTTGATTGGAGTTTACACTGTTTGCTCAGCCATGTTCCTTTGGTGAGTGTATGAAGATTATTCAAGCCATTATGATTCATTAAAAGACATGGTCGCCAGGGGTTGGGGCTTATTTTTAGCTCATCTGAGCCGAAGGCTCAAGGTGAGCTATTGTGATCACTCACCGTCAGTCATCATCGTCGTCCGTCTGTCCGTCTATCCGTCCACAATCTTTAAACAACATCTCCTCCTAAACCACTGATTGAAATTTGACCAAACTTCACAGGAATGATCCTTGGTTGGTCCTCTTCCAAAATTCTTCAAATGGTTCTGGTCCATTGCATATCTAGGTCACGAGAGCTAAACATAGATTTTTTCAACTAAAAACTTAAAAAATCTTCTTGTCAGAAACCAATGGACCGATTTCAATATAATTTTGCAGAAATGTTCCTTTGGTGGTCCTCTACCAAGATTGTTCAAGGCATTTGGATTTGTCAAAAAACATGGCCGCCATGGGACGGGGCTTATTTTGCCCTATATATCTATTTAGAAAACTTTAAAAGTCTTCTTGTCAGAAACCACTGGACCAATTTCAATATAATTTTGCAGAAATGTTTGTTTGGTCATCCTCTACCAAGATTGTTCAAGGCATTTGGATTCGTCAAAAAACATGGCCGCTAGGGGGCGGGGCTTATTTTCCCTCTATATCTATATAGAAAACTTAAAAAATCTTCTTGTCAGAAACCCCTGGACCGATTTCAATATAATTTTGCAGAAATGTTCCTTTGGTGATCCTCTACCAAGATTGTTCAAGCCATTTGGATTTGTCAAAAAACATGGCAACCAGGGGGCGGGGCTTATTTTCCCTCTATATCTATATAGAAAACTTAAAAAATCTTCTTGTCAGAAACCACTGGACCAATATCAGTATAATTTTGCAGAAATGTTCCTTTGGTCATCCTCTACCAAGATTATTCAAGGCATTTGGATTTATCAAAAAACATGGCCGCTAGGGGGCGGGGCTTATTTTCCCTATATATCTATATAGAAAACTTAAAAAATCTTCTTGACAGAAACCCCTGGACCGATTTCCATATAATTTTGCAGAAATGTTCCTTTAGTGATCCTCTACCAAGATTGTTCAAGGCATTTGGATTCGTCAAAAAACATGGCCGCTAGGGGGCGGGGCTTATTTTCCTTATATATCTATATAGAAAACTTAAAAAATCTTCTTGTCAGAAACCCCTGGACGGATTTCCATATAATTTTGCAGAAATGTTCCTTTGGTGATCCTCTACCAAGATTGTTCAAGCCATTTGGATTCATCAAAAAACATGGCCGCCAGGGGGCGGGGTTTATTTTCCCTATATATCTATATAGAAAACTTAAAAAATCTTCTTGTCAGGAACCACTGGACTGATTTCAATATAATTTTGCAGAAATGTTCCTTTGGTGGTCCTCTACCAAGATTGTTCAAGGCATTTGGATTTGTCAAAAAACATGACTGCCATGGGACGGGGCTTATTTTGCCCTATATATCTATTTAGAAAACTTTAAAAGTCTTCTTGTCAGAAACCACTGGACTGATTGCAATATAATTTTGCAGAAATGTTCCTTTGGTGATCCTCTACCAAGATTGTTCAAGCCATTTGGATTCGTCAAAAGACATGGCTTCCAGGGTGGAGCTTATTTTCCCTCTATATCTTTAAAGAAAACTTGAAAAATCTTCTTGTCAGAAACCACAGGACCGATTTCATAGTAACTTGGCAAAACTGTTTTCTTGGTGACCCTCTACCAAGATTGTTCAAGTAATGGTGATTCGTCAAAAAACATGGCCGCTAGGGGGTGGAGCTTATTTTCCTTATATATCTATATAGAAAACTTTAAAAAATCTTCTTGTCAGAAACCCCTGGACCAATTTCCATATAATTTTGCAGAAATGTTCCTTTGGTGATCCTCTACCAAGATTGTTCAAGCCATTTGGATTCGTCAAAAAGCATGGCCACCAGGGGCGGGGCTTATTTTCCCTATATATCTATATAGAAAACTTAAAATATCTTCTTGTCAGAAACCACTGGACCGATTTCAATATAATTTCGCAGACTGTTCCTTTGGTGATCCTCTACCAAGATTGTTCAAGCCATTTGGATGCGTCAAAAAACATGGCCACCAGGGTGCGGGGCATTTCCCTATATATCTATATAGAAAACTTAAAAAATCTTCTTGTCAGAAACCACTGGACGGATTTCCATATAATTTTGCAGAAATGTTCCTTTGGTGATCCTCTACCAAGATTGTTCAAGCCATTTGGATTCGTCAAAAAAAATGGCTGCCAGGGGGCAGGGCTTATTTTCCCCATATATATCTATATAGAAAACTTTAAAAATCTTCTTGTCAGAAACCACTGGACTGATTTCAGTATAATTTTGCAGAAATGTTCCTTTGGTGATCCTCTACCAAGATTGTTCAAGCCATATGGATTTGTCAAAAAAACATGGCCTCCAGGGGGCGGGGCTTATTTTCCCTATATATATCAATATAGAAAACTTAAAAAATCTTCTTGTCAGAAACCACTGGACCAACTGCAATATAATTTGGCAGAAATGTTCCTTTGGTGATCCTCTACCAAGATTGTTCAAGCCATTTGGATTCGTCAAGAAACATGGCCTCCAGGGGGCGGGGCTTATTTTCCCTATACACATGTATATATCTAAATAGAAAACTTGAAAAAATCTTCTTGTCAGAAAACAATGGACCGATTTCAATATAACTTGGCAGGAATGTTTCCTTGGTGACCCTTTACCAAGATTGTTCAAGCCATCATGATTTGTCAAAAAACATCGTGCTAGGGGGTGGGGCTTATTTTCCCTATATATCTATATAGAAAGCTTGAAAAAAATCTTCTTGTCAGAAACCACAGGACCGATTTCAATATAACTTGGCAGAAATGCTTACTTGGTGACCCTTTACCAAGATTGTTCAAGCTATCATGATTTGTCAAAAGACATGGCTGCTAGTGGGCGGGGCTTATTTTCCCTAAATATCTATATAGAAAACTTTAATGATCTTCTTGTCAGAAACCACTGGACTGATTTCAATATAACATTGCAGAAATGTTTCTTATGTAACCCTATATCAAGGTTGTTCAAGCCGTCATGATTCGTCAAAAAAACATGGCCGCCAGGGTTGGGGCTTATTTTCCCCATATATCTATGTAGAAAACTTTAAAAATCTTCTTGTCAGAAACCACAGGACTGATTTCATTATAACTTGGCAAAAATGTTTCCTTGATGACCCTCTACCAAGATTGTTCAAGTAATCGTGATTTGTCAAAAAATATGGCTGCTAGCAGGTGGGGCTTATTTTCCATATATATCTATATAGAAAACTGAAAAATCTTCTTGTCAGAAACCAATTGACTGATTTCAATATAACTAGGCAGGAATGTTTCTTTGGTGACCCTCTACCAAGATTGTTCAAGCTGTCATGATAGGTCAAAAAACATGGCTGCTAGGGGCCGGGGCTTATTTTCCCTATATTTCTATATAAAAAACTTTAAAAATCTCCTCATAAGAAACAGTTGAACCGAGTTCAATGTAACTTGCCAGGAATGTTGCTTTGGTGACCCTGTACCAAAATTGTTCAAGGCTTCATGATACATCAAAAAACATGGCCCCCAGGGGGCAGGGCTTATTTTCCGTGTATATCTGTATAGAAAACTTTAAAATTCTTCTTGTCAAATACCTCCAGACTGATTTCAATAATGCTTTGGTGACCCTCTACCAAGAATGTTCAAGCAATCCTGATTTGTCAAAAAACATGGCTGCTAGGGGGTGGGGGTTAATTTTCCCTATAGATCTACATGTAAATAGAAAACTTTAAAAATCTTCTTGTCAGAAACCACTGAACCGATTTCAGTTTAACTTGGCAGGAATGTTCCTTTGGTTACCATCTACCAAGTTTGTTCAAGCTGTCTTGATTCATCAAAAAAAAAAAATGGCTGTTAGTGGGTAGGGCTTTTACAGCGATATAAAACACTTTAAAAATCTTTTTGTCAAAAACCACAGGACCAATTTCAATATAACTTGGCAGAAATGTTCCTTTGGTGACCCTCTTTCAAGATTAAGTCAAGTCATCATGATGCGTTAAAAAGAAAAAACATGGCTGCTGGGGGTGAGGGGTGAGGAGGGGGCAGGGCTATTAAATTTATACATAAATCTTAGAGCAGTGAACTTGGCTGAAACCTCTTCGTAAAACTTTTTGGGGCTTGACGATATGTCTTTGGCTTGGCCCGCCGTGGTTCAACTATTGGTTTTCATTTACTCTGGCATACAGTAGAATTAGCCATGAGTACTCGTCTTTGTTTATTATAGTGATTAATTTGATTTTTATGTTTTCACTTTGATGCATTGACTGAGTTGGGAGCCTTTATGCGAACCGAATTTTTATGTATTTCTGTATTAAGAGTAGCATCGGGACCCAGGGTGAAGTTAGCTAGCTGTAAAAGTGCTTTAAACCCCCCGGTGGTTTGCTCTACCGACCGTTCTAAGGCGGTGGTCCCGATGTTAGTCTTACTCTTTGTTGCTTTGTGGTTTATTCTACGAGGCGATTTGCTGTATGTCTTTCCGTGTGTCATTTTGTTCTTGTGTTTTTCAGTCCTTTTAGTATTGCGATTACCTCGCTTGGGGAAGAGAGAGCTTTTCGTACGTTTGTTCGGTTTGTGCTTGTTTAGATTTGTCGGTTTCCTCTTTCTCTTGGGGTTTGGAAGGGCTACGGTTTGTGATTGTGGCACTCCCTGGACTTTTCTCTTACCTTTTTTTCAACAGTAAGTATGCAAATCTGTTTGCTCAGGTGAGCGATATAGGACCATCATGGTCCTCTTGTTTCTCATGTATCCTTCCTTTCTAATGCCCCAACTTTGGGGGAACCATTTGAGATGGAAGGTTTTTGATTGTGTTGGGATTTAACGACATGTCAACCCTTGTGGGTCATTTTGTGTCGTCTCCCAGAGAAAGGGAGAAAAGAGATAGAAGAGATAGTAGAAGAGATGAAAGAGAGGAACAGGGATGAAAGAGGAACAGGAATGAAAGTGAAGAAACAAAAGAAATAAAAACATTCCCCCTCTACCCTTACCTGCTACAAGGATAGCAGGCCTTGCCCAACTGTCAGCCAATATCAGTTGGACGCCCCGGTGACATAAGATATATGACACCTTCACACCACCCGACCACCCCATTGAGATGGAAGGTTGATGGAGAACTTGGCTGTTGACCCACTGGCTGTGTGAGTTACACTGGGGGTGATCACTAAGTACTGATTATCCACTTAGAGGAACTAAGCCTGCCCAGGAACAGTGTAGGTAACTGATTGGCCTGACATGAAAGTAGTTGTTAACTGGGCCATTAAACAACAACCAACCAATTAGCTTAACAAACTGGGAACACCTTTACAAAACTGAAACATGCAACATGTACTTAAATTATTTTATTCTAGTAAAAAAAAAATGTGAATTGTTTGCACAAGGTCAATATGCCCTTTCTGTGAAAATATGTGCGATTGCAATTGACTATCATTGTAGTTATTGTGTGTTTCATCGTTTTAACGGTATGACACCCAGTGTTAAAAACAAACAGAAATTTAGTATGCTACATACTTAACCCAGACCTAAACATTCAGCTCTGTGCTAGAGTTGCCCCTGGGTCATGCTATGGGGTGAGGCTAGGGGTCAAAATGTATAACATGTCAGATTCTCGACTGGCACAGTTTTCAGGTTTGGAGAGTGCTGTTTGGTCACAAACATGCCCTAGTTTTTGACAAGTTGAAAACATATGTTGCAAAATGCATTCCGTGAGATCAGGTAGGTGTAAACCTTTCAATATTTACTTTTAGTATCATAAATCAGTTTCTTTTATCACTTCCAAGTGAAAGATTTGGTACTTTTTACTCGTAATAAAACACCCAACGAGGCAAAATAACTATCAAAAATATCTCTCATAAGTGGTAACAGTTCCTCAAAGAGACTGGCACTGGATACCTTTGGAGCAGTGACCAGAACTCGAAATTTCAAAATTAGAAACCATATGGGTTGAATTTTCCTTACTTAACAGTAAACCTATACTTATCTGCACAGTTTATCATCCTGCAAGTGTACAATCTGAATGGATTGACTTGTTTGAACGAGAAATCTCCATTGCACAGACCACCGGGCTCGAACTTATCTTAATGGGCGATTTCAATATTGATTACAAAACTCGTGTAAACAAAAAATGGTTAAATTTGATTGAACTATTTGACCTGAGTCAGCTAGTTTCCCAACCCACGAGTATCACTCATATGCTCAGAATGAGCTATTGTGATCACTTTTCGTCCGTCGTCCATGCATCTGTCCGTGCGTGCGTCCGTCCGTCCGTCCGTCCGTCCGTTAACATTTTCAAACGACTTCTCCTCTGAAGCCAATTTTGCTCAAATTTCTTATGGAGCCTCCTTAGGTTGGGGGAAAGAAAAATTGCTAAAATGGTCGCGGTCCATCGACCAAGATGGCCGCCATGCCCATATATGGTAAAAACCTTTAAAAATCTTCTTCTCCAGAACCGAGGATGCCTTAGGGCTGAATCTTTGCTTAAGTCATCGGGGACGGGAGGTCTACCAAAATTGCTAAAATAAATGTCGTATATTGACATTTGACCTTTTTACGGCAAGGTCAAGTTTGCTTCCCTATGCATTTGTATGGGAAAAACCTTTAAACATCTTGTTCTCCAAAACCGAGGATGCCTTATGGCTGAACCTTTACATATATCATCAGAAACTGGAGATCTACCAAAGTTGTTAAAATAATGTTCGTACATTGACATTTGACCTTTTTATGGTAAGGTCAATTTTGTTTCCTTATGCATTTGTATGGAAAAAATGTTCAGAATTTCAAACGACTTCTTCTCTGGATCCTCAGGGCCAATTTTGCTCAAATTTATATGGAGCCTTCTTAGGTTGGGGGAATGAAAGATTGCTAAAATGGTTGCGGTTAGTTGACCAAGATGGCCACCATGCCCATATATGGTAAAAACCTTTAAAAATCATCTTCTCCAGAACCGAGGATGCCTTGGGGCTGAATCTTTGCATAAGTCATTGGGGACGGGAGGTCTACCAAAATTGCTAAAATAAATGTTGTATATTGACATTTGACCTTTTTACGGCAAGGTCAAGTTTGCTTCCCTATGCATTTGTATGGGAAAAAACCTTTAAAAATCTTGTTCTCCAAAACCAAGGATGCATTGTGGCCGAATCTTTACATATATCATTGGAAACTGGAGGTCTACCAAAGTTGCTAAAATAATGGTTGTACATTGACATTTGACCTTTTTACCGTAAGGTCAATTTTGCTTCCTTATGCATTTGTATGAGAAAAATATTCAGAATTTCAAACGACTTCTCCTCTGGAGCCTCTGGGCCAATTTTGCACAAATTTCATATGGAGCCTCCTTAGGTTGGGGGAATGAAAGATTGCTAAAATGGTCATGGTTCATTGACCAAGATGGCCGCCATGCCCATATATGGTAAAACCTTTAAAAATCTTCTCCTCCAGAACCGAGGATGCCTTGGGGCTGAATCTTTGCTTAAATCATCGGGGACAGGGGGTCTACCAAAGTTGCTAAAATAATGGTCTTACAAGTTTGCTTCCTTATGCATTTGTATGGGAAAAAACATTTAAAAATCTTATTCTCCAAAACGGAGTATGCCTTATGGCTGAATCTTTGCATATATTATTGGGAACATCTGCATGTCTGCAGTGGCTATGTCACTCAGGTGAGCGAACCGTGGCCTGTGGGCCTCTTGTTATTATTATTATTATTTGGATATTTGATTTTGAATTATTTGCCTTTGATTGGAAACTTTTCCTGTAGACCTGTTATGGAAAGTTGTTGTCTGAATGATAGGGCCTTCAGTTTTTAGCTAATCTGAACTGAAGGCTCACAAGATCTCTGTTGCTGACTGTAATATATAAATATGTCATAAAAATTAGACAAGTGTTAAAACTGTTAAGTGGAAGAAAAAAAAGGTTTAATGTGTGGAAAAAACTTATAATATTATATCAATCAAGTATTCTACCTTATGATGGTAACAGCACCTGCCATTTTCATTAAATCACAACAAATAAAATGATGATAAGCATACACATTAAATCTCAGATGATTTAAAAATTTGGCTAAATAGGACTTTTCACTTCAGATTTACTTGCCCTTGATTGCAGAAAACAGACCCTACACTTTCAATCAAATTATCAAGATTTTGATATGCATAAAGCTTTGGATGAATTCAAAATTCAGCCAGATCAGACTTTCCACATCAGTATTACTTGCCCTTGAGTAGTACCAAAAAAGCCCATGGTAGCTCTCAGGTGATGATTGTTGCTCATTGGATGACTTGTTCAGTGAAATCAGGATCACATGAAATGTATGACTTTCAGACAGACAAACATATAACTATAGAGTAGATATTATAGGAATGAATTTCATTTATTGGTATGTTATGAAATGCTGGTAAATCACTCACAGGCTTAACATAAATAAATGTAAAAAAGATTGCCTTTGGAAACAAAGAAAACATAACAGATTAGAAAGCGGGTGTCTCGGCTTTATTGAGACTCTTCATAAGCAGTAATGAAGTTTGCAACACTGCTTACGCCCTCTAAAGCCTAAAACAAAAATGAAATGAATCATTTGTGGACTTTATCGGTGTGTAAATGCCATTGAATCACTCACAAACTGAATAAAGCCTGAAGAGCTTATGTTAAGTTGTGAGTGATTCACCAGTGTTTATACATCAATAAAATCCACAAAAAAAAAAAAATGAAATTCATTCCATTTAATTCCAACTTGGCTAATTTAACATTGAAAATGTAAGTTAAACAGCTTATTTTAGAAAGCTACACAAAAATAGTTCCAAGGTTCTTGCTCATAACAATGGATTCATCAAAGTATAAAGCTGGTTTGAATTTGCTCTTGACCAATCGGATTGCTTTCAATAAGTGTAAACCTGTTGAGTTGGAATTATTAGCATGTAATAATCATTCCAGCAGATCCATATAGCATTTATACTGCTAAAAGATGGCTTCAAATAGTATTTTTTTTTTTGATTCCAGGAAAAGATGACATAACTCTAACAATACTGAAAACTAGTCTAGAACCAGTGAACTCACATGCTCTAATCCATGTTTGATGAACCATATAGTGAGATAGAAGGAGTTGCTCAACATGTCTACTTCAGTCCCCAATGCAAGAGAGCAGGCCAAGAAATACTTGGCATCACATCATATACCTCAGATGTTTGAAAGTCTTCTTAGCTGTTTAATGTTAGAAAGACCAGACGATCCCGTCCAATATATAGAAACAAAAATGGTGCAAATTAAAGAAGTTGGACTGGAAAATGTGAACTGGGAGACCTTTGTGTTTGCCTTACATCCATATAGGGACCCTGTAAGATTAAATCACATCAGGGATGGGAGTAAGTTTGACAAGGAGCGTGATATAGAAGAAGAGGCAATGGGAGATAAGCTAAATGATCAACATAAATCCAGCTATCAACCAGAAGTGTTCAGGCTCACTGAAGCTCAGTAGACTGTGGCAGTATTTAGTTACTAATTAATTACCAGATCATTGAAGTTAATTCTTGTTATGCCAATTTTCATCTGGAGTACTGAATTTAGGCAGTACTGAGTAGTACTCTTGGAGGAGTTTTATTTTGGCAGAGTTGGAAAATGTTTTTTATTTTTTTTTTTATTTTGTTGCATGAAAATGTGTGTCTGTGTGTTGGGGAGGGTAGGGGCCAGGATGTAATACAGGGAAATGTTTTGTTGCTGTTGTTTGTTTTACTGAGAAACACTACTGCATATATTCAAACTTATTTGAGTGAATTTCAAAATAAATGTACTTTTAAAACAAACTGTGTTCTAGGTTCCTGATTATTTCAGCTAGCAGTAATTATTTCGGTTAGCTATTTAAAACCTTAGAATGTATTCCTCAACATAAAAAAAGGAATCTTAAGAAGTTAATTTTGCTTAAGCTCTTTAATGATAGACAGATGCAAAGATGTGAAAAAAATAAATAAATATCAAAACAGCACAGAAAAGGAAATTTTCATGTAAACAGAAAAAAAAATATCTTCAGGGGAATGGATATAGTTTCAGGGGAGGCAATTGTCAGAATTATTTTTCCCCTTCTGAAAAGACGTCTACTCTTTAAGGAAAGACTTGCTCCAAAGTCAAATTCTTTCCTTACAGAGTAGATTCCTTTTCAGAAGGTGACAAAAACAAAACAAAAAGAAGGGGATGGGTGTGCAGCAAAGCAAACAGGAAGTCACAAAAGTTTTCACCCATGTAAACAAGAAGCCCACAACGCTCACCTGAGTTATCTGCTGTAACTTAATCAGGTCATTTACTCATCATTCCCTATCAGCCTGTCAAGTTTCAATGCAATGGCTTAAACAGTTTTTGAGGTATCTTGCTTACAAGGTTAAAATGCTGAAATTTTCAGGGCCATATTTAGTCAAAAAAAGGGGGGATAAGAGGAACAGTTCTGTGAAATCATTTTGAAATGAAGCCACTGGCAAAGTAGGAGATGTTGTTTAATGTTGTTTTTTTGTTGTTGTTTTTTTAGCTCTGGCCACCATTTTGTTCAGCCAAGCAGAACCATTTTAGCAATTTTGGTAGAGGGTCATTGGAGGAACACTTCTGTGCAAATATTTTGAAATCAGGCCAGTGGCCAAGGACAAGATGTCATTTGAAGGTTTTCTAGTTGTAGCTCTGGCGGCCACCTTGTTCAATGGAGTGGAACCATTGCAGCTATCTAATCAACAAAATTTTAGCTCATTTCAATCCAGAAGTCATCCTGTTGCTAAAGAGCAAGTTTCAGAAAGCGACCAAAGGTTTGGGAAGAGATGTTGAAAATTGGTTTTCAAGATGGCGGCTGTGGTGGCCATCTTGGATTTTCTATCGGCTCATTTAGCTATTTTGTGTCTACTAGGCGCCCTAATGCTCATCATCAAGTTTTGATTCAACTGGATTATAGAGGAGATATCCAAAATATGAATTCTCAACATTTTTCCCATAAAAATGTATATGGCCCATACAATTGCATGGGAGAGCAAATTTGACCTTGCTGTAAAAAGGTCAAACATCTACATGGGACCATCATTTTAGCACTTTTGGTAGATCTCCTGTTCCCCATAACTTGTGCAAAGATTAGGCCCCAGGGCTTATTTGGTTCTGGAGAAAAGGATTTTTAACCATATATGGGCATGGCAGCCATTTTGGTCTATGGACCACAACCATTTTAGTAATCTTTGGTTCCCCTGCCCCATGAAGGCTCCACATGAACTTTGAGCAACATTGGCCCAGAGGCTTCAGAGGAGAAGTCATTTGAAATTATCAACATTTTTTCCATACAAATGTATAAGGCCAATACAAATGCATACAGAAGCAAACTTGACCTCACCATAAAAAGGTCAAACGTCAATGTACGACTATCATTTTAGCAACTTTGGTAGACCTCCCATCCCCGATGATTTGTGCAAAGATTCAGCCTGAAGGCATCCTTTGTTCTGGAGGAGATTTTTAAAGGTTTTTACCATATATGGGCATGGCGGCCATCTTGGTCAATGGATGGCAACCATTTTAGCAATCTTTCATTCCCCTGCCCCAGGGAGGCTCCAAATGAAAGTTTGGGTGGTCTGAAATTCACAACATTTTTCCCATACAAATGCATAGGGAAGCAGACTTGACCTCACCGTAAAAAGGTCAAAATTATTGTCAATGTACAACCATTATTTTAACAACTTTGGTAGACCTCCCGTCCCCGTAGATTTGTGCAAAGATTCAGCCATAAGGCATCCTCAGTTCTGGAGAAGAAGATTTTTAAAGGTTTTTACCATATATGGGCATGGTGGCCATCTTGGTCAACGGACCGCAACCATTTTAGCAATCTTTCGTTCCCCCAACCTAAGGAGGCTCCGTATGAAATTTTAGCACAATTGGCTCAGTGGCTTCAGAGAAGTCGTTTGAAAATGTTAATGGATGCACAGATGGATGGACGGACGACAAACAAAAAGTGATCACTATAGCTCATCCTGAGCATAGCTCAGGTGAGCTAAAAATGGTGAAAAAATCCTCAGGTGTATCCATTCACCTTAACCTGTATCAGTCTAGAAGGCATACAGCAAGTATATGGGTACTCTGTATAGCTGTACAGGCAGTCCTGGCTCTGCTGTTCACAGTTTGGTTTTGCACTAATGGGCTCTATTCACTTCAGATACATGTGACTGTGTAGAAAGAGAGCACCAATTTACGGGAATGACATGATGTGGACATAACTATAGATAAGAGAAGGTATCCATACCACATAATTGTTTTCTTATTTCTCCATGAAGACACATTGTGGGTACTTTTTAGAAGAACCTTAGCAAGGCACTTCTGATGAAATGGAACTGGAGAAACTGGAGAAATATCAGTAGTTTTCAGTTTAAAAAGTGCCTCATCTGGAGCATAGTATGGATGTGGGGTGGAATCATTTC
This sequence comes from Anodontia alba, assembly GCA_964016985.1. Classification (NCBI taxonomy): domain Eukaryota; kingdom Metazoa; phylum Mollusca; class Bivalvia; order Lucinida; family Lucinidae; genus Anodontia; species Anodontia alba. The sequence continues at coordinate 50,189,811 of OZ024824.1, read as the reverse complement.
AGCAGACGTGCTAACTCCTAGCAGATTTTTGAAAAAAAAAATCCTGATTTTTTTTTTTTTTTTTTTAGCTCACCTGAGCCAAAGGCTTGAGGGGAGCTATTGTGATCGGTCACCATCTGTAGTCGTCATCGGTGTCTGTCTGTCAGTCCATCCACAATTTCTTTAAATGACATCTCCTCCTAAATGACTGGGCCAATTTTACATGCATTTGTTCTCTTAGAGAATTTGAACCCCACTTTCCGGACTAATACTATACCAAAGCTGGATTAGTGGGGTATAACATTTCCATATGTTTCTTATGACTGAGACCATAAAACTCCAATGAGATGCCAATAAAATGAAGCTCTGTTTAGCAATTGGTTAAGTAATACTGATAAGACAGTTAACTAGAAACCCACACAAAAAATTCTTAAATATTAAATACAATGATGGCTCAAAACCAATTCCAAAATCTACAACTGCATAAAAAGTTAATCAAATTACAAGTTTTAAACGGTTTCCTACCTTAAAAAAATAAAGATTTTAAGATTATATATTAAAGTGTAGGGAACCAGTGTTATCAGAGAAAAGTAGTCCACCAGGTAAATCTGGTAATACCACCTGTTGTGAACAGACTCATTAGTGTATGGAGAGTTGCGGACAGTAGCCATTAAAACATCTGGTTAAATTATCAGTATAGCATGATTATTTTTGCCATTTTTTTTCTAAGAGAAAAACTTGTCATGAACCAAATTTCACAGGAATGGTTCTCAGATGATAGTGACTGAAAATTGTTCAAAGATGTGGAGTCCATGCTAGATTCTGGTTTCCATGGCTACCAATAGAATCAAAGCACTGAGAGTGCTGATGGGGGCGGTTTCCTAAAAATTCTATAAGCCTCTAGAATACATATCATCAATACTTTCACTTTGTTCAATATTTCTTGATATGTAATTAAAGCAATGCCTTTTTCGCGACACCACATGTGTGTATTCTGCACAATTCAGAGTAACTAGTTACAGTATCATGAATATTGGATCAACATCACTGTGGTTCTGAACCCCTTTTAACCACATTTTTATTTAATTTCAACATGTGTGCAGTAACATTATTTATTATCAATTAGACAACATCAGTGACCTTCAAATAAGTACCTACAACATATGTTTTTAGCTCACCTGAGCCAAAGGCTCAAGGTGAGCTATTGTGATCACTCACCATCCATCGTCGTCATAGTCCGTATGTCCATCCGTCCACACTCTTTAAACAACATCTCCTCCTAAACCACTGATTGGATTTTGACCAAACTTCACAGGAATGATCCTTGGTTGGTCCTCTTTCAAAGTTGTTCAAATGGTTCCGGTTCATTGCATATCTAGGTCACAGGAGCTAAAGATAGATTTTTTAATTAAAAACTTAAAAAATCTTCTTGTTAAAAACCACTGGACCAATTTCAATATAATTTTGCAGAAATGTTCCTTTGGTAATCCTCTACCTAAATTGTTCAAGCCATTTGGATTCGTCAAAAAACATGGCCACCAGGGGGCAGGGCTTATTTTCCCTATATATCTACATTATTGTATATAGAAAAATTTAAAAATCTTCTTGTCAGAAACTACTGGACCAATTTCAATATAACATGGCAGGAAAGTTTGTTTTGTAACCCTCTACCAAGATTGTTCAGGCCATCATGATTCGTCAAAAAACATGGCTGCCAGGGGGCGGGGTTTATTTTCCCTATATAGAAAACTTTATAAAACCTTCTTGTCAGAAACCACTGAACCGATTTCAATATAACTTGGCAGAAATGTTTCGTTGGTGACCCTCTACCAAGATTGTTCAAGCCGTCATGATTTGTTAAAAAACATGGCCACTAGGGGGCGGGGCTTATTTTCCCTATATATCTATATAGAAAACTTTAATGATCTTCTTGTCAGAAACCACTGGACCGATTTCAATATAACACGGCAGGAATGTTTCTTTTGTAACCCTCCACCAAGATTATTCAAGCCGTCATGATTCGTCAAAAAACATGGCCGTCAGGAGGCGGGGCTTATTTTCCCTATATAATCTATATAGAAAACTTTAATGATCTTCTTGACAGAAACCACTGGACCGATTTCAATATAACATTGCAGGAATGTTTCTTTTGTAACCCTCTACCCAGATTATTCAAGCCGTCCTGATTTGTCAAAAAACATGGCTGACAGGGGGTGGGGCTTATTTTCCCTATATATCTATATAGAAAACTTTAAAAATCTTCTTGTAAGAAACCACTGGACCGATTTCATTATAATTTGACAGAAATGTTTCCTTTGTGACCCTCTACCAAGATTGTTCAAGTAATCATGAATTGTGAAAAAACATGGCTGCCAGGGGGCGGGGCTTATTTTCCCTATAAATATATATAGAAAACTTTAAAAATCTTCTAGTCAGAAACCGATGGACTAATTTCAATATAACTTGGCAGGAATGTTTCTTTGGTAACCCTCTACCAAGGTTGTTCAAGCAGTCATGATTCATCAAAAAACATGGCCGCTAGGGGGCGGGGCTTATTTTCCCTATATATCTATATAAAAATCTTCTCGTAAGAAACTGTTGGACCGAGTTCAATGTAACTTGGCAGGAATGTTGCTATGGTGACCTTCTACCAAGATTGTTCAAGCCCTCATGATATGTCAAAAAACATGGCCACCAGGCTGTATATATTTTTATAGAAAACTTTAAAATTATTCTTGTCAGAAACCACCTGACCGATTTCAATATTACTTGGCATGAATTTTGCTTTGGTGACCCTCTACCAAGATTGTTCAAGCAATCATGATTCGTCAAAAAACATGGCTGCTAGGGATGGGGCTTATTTTTCCTATATATCTAAATAGAAAACTTTAAAAATCTTCTTGTCAGAAACCACTGAACCGATTTCAATATAACTTAGCAGGAATGTTCCTTTGGTGACCCTCTACCAAGTTTGTTCAAGCTGTCATGATTCGTCAAAAAACATGGCCATTAGAGGGTAGGGCTTATTTTCCCTATATAGCTATATAAAACACTTTAAAAATCTTTTTGTCAGAAACTGCTGGACCAATATAACTTGGCAGAAATATTTCTTTGGTGACCCTCTTTCAAAATTCAGTTCAAGCCGTCATGATGGGTTAAAAAAACATGGCCACTGGGGGCAGGGCTATAAAATTTATACAAAAATCTTAGAGCAGTGAACTTGGCTGAAACTTCAACAGTAAGTATGCAAATCTGTTTGCTCAGGTGAGCGATATAGGACCATCATGGTCCTCTTGTTATGTAGAAATTATAATTAAAATATAATCTGGATAATCATCTAGAGTGCTTAAATGTACACAGTTCTGGCCTTTTTCCATCTATTATTTCATCCATTTGAGGAGTCATTATGTCCATTCTATTTTAAAGGTATATATATATATTGTGTCTAGAAACAAACAAGAGCTCCATAAGCAGAGGCTTCATATGCCTTTGGCAAGTAATAAGATGTAGCACATATACTGACTCCTGTACAAGTGAATGCTCCAGATGTAAACTGTACGTGGAGTTAGTTGGAAACCAAAAAATTACCAAAAATTTCAAAGGGGCATACAGCTGCTAATGTTTGTTGGGACTGTAATCTTGAAATAATATGCGCTGCTCCACATCATGATCTAACTATTTACAAAGTTTCAGCTTGATTGGATGTAAATTATATGAGGAGTTAGCCGGAAACAAAAAGTTAACAGATTTTTAAAGGGGCATAACTCTGTTAATATTTGATGTACTGTAACAGCCAAATACTATGCACTGCTCCACACCATGGTCTAAAAAAAAAACAATTTTCAGCTTGATTGGATGTAAAATGTAGAAGGAGTTAGCCAGAAATGAAAAGTTTATGGAAATTTTTCATGGGGCATACCTCTAGTAATATTTGGTGTACTTAACCTCAAAATATTATGCACTGCTCCACATCATGGTATACTATAAATCAAGTTTCAGCTTGATGCGATGTAAACTGTAGGAGGAGTAAGCCGGAAATGAAAAGTTTACAGAATTTTCAAAGAGGTATAGCTCTGTTAATATATGGTTGACTGTAACCTCGAAATAGTATGCGCTGCTCCACATCATGGCGTAACTATAAATTAAGTTTCAGCTTGATCCGATGTAAACTGTAGGAGGAGTAAGTGGGAAACGAAAATTTTACAGATATTTTCAAAGGGGCATAACTCTGCTAATATTTGGTGGACTGTAACCTCAAAACAATGTGCGCTGCACCACATCATGCTCATAGATCAAGTTTCAGCTTGATCGGATGTACATGTAAACTGTAGGAGGAGTTAGCCAGAAACAAAAAGTTTATCAGAATTTTCAAAGGGGCATAACTCTGTAAATATTTGGTGGACTGTAACCTCAAACAAATATGGGCTGCTCCACATCATGGTTTAACTATAAATCAAGTTTCAGCTTGATTGGATGTCAACTGTAGGAGGAGTTGGCCGGAAACGAAAAGTGTACTGAAATTTTCAAAGGGATATAACTGTGCTAATATTAGGTGGACTGTAACCTAGAAACAATATGAGCTGCTCCACATCATGGTTTAACTACATGTATAAATCAAGTTTCAGCTTGGTCGGATGTAAACTGTAGGAGGAGTTAGCCGGAAACGAAAAGTTTACAGAAATTTTCAAAGGGGCATAATAGAAGGGAAGGTAATGATCAAGAATCTATACAATTATCCCACACCTCCCATCAGAGACATCAAAGAGAAAGAAACACAAACACGAAATAACTAGACCCTAATGGAAACATCACTAGCAGAAAGCCAAACGGACAGTTACTTTCCCACAAAGTGGCCAGATGGCTATCCAAAACAAAATAAACCATGACAGAAGAACCGGCTTGGAACGGTCAGTGAAAATTATTTCACTGGGGGGGTGGGGGTGGGGGACGGGCTTAAATTGATTTTACATGGCCACAATCCTTGCCCTTATTTCTGCCGCGGTTTAGACACATAATTTGTTCAGTTCGCATGAAGGCTTCCTAACTCATCAGTGCTACATCTCCGAGAACACAAAAAATCAACTAATAACAGAAATGAAACAACGATGAGGACTCGACAGCACGAAACAATTGAAATGCTGGAGCAAAAGAAAACCAACAGTTAGACTCCGGTTCTAATATTTGGTGGACTATAATCCAGAAACAATATGCGCTGCTCCACATCATGGTCTAACTATAAACCAAGTTTCAGCTTGATCGGATGTAAACTGTAGGAGGAGTTGGCCGGAAACAAAAAAGTTTACGGATAGACGGACGCCAGACCCCGTAACATAATACATCCTGGTTTTCAAACGGGCATATAATGAAAACAGTAGTGAGCTTAAAGATGGTGCATCCCCTAATTTCAGAATATTTCAAATTAAAGATATTGGTAAAATGACTAATGTTGAAAACCCTATTTTGAAATTCCTAAAAGTTCAAAGGTTACATGCATTCAAAGTCATATAGTAACTTGTACATGTATTGCTATTTATACTTCGTAAAAAAATATCCCACAATACACTATTCTGTAATGTCATTGGTTCTTTTAGATTTTAAATCCTCATCATTTTATTCCAGACTGCTAATTTTGATAAAAATAGTAAGTACATGTATTCTATTACTATTGAATTTTAAGACTTTATATTTCAAGCTAGAATTTTTTTTTAAATGATGAAAACTAACATATTTAAATTTCAAAAACATTTTTTTTTAATATTAAAACTGCAAGATACAGGTCACTTTGTTGGAAAAAAATTTACCCAGAATAAATAAATTGTTGAAAATTATGTACTGAAAGATCATTACAAAATGTATATAAAATTTCAGTAAAATAACTTCAGATAATGGTATTTAAATTAATTTTAAAGTTTGACTTAAATTTGATTTTTTAAAATTAGCTTTAATTTAAAAATCAAACTAAATATGAAAATGTATAAGCACTGCATCCCAACATATAAATATGGCAGAGACCAGTGTTTCTCTCTGTATACATTCCTTGAATATTTTCAAATTAAAGTTTTTTAAAACATTTTTAAACTTTTTCATAAGAACCAATATGTCATTGGTTCCTCATGAATTATGAGCAAAACTAAAAATCTCAATAACTGTTAGTATTTGGAATATTTCAGTGAGGTTTTCACCACTGGATATGCTAGTCACATGTCTTTCTTTTTAGCATATATACAACTAAATGTGAAATAAGAGGATGTGTCTGCTTTAATCTATGAAAAATATTTGTAGTTAAAATGTGGTTACACCAGAGAACACATTTTAAAGATCATAAATAGACTATATGCCTTGAACAATGTCAATAACAGCCTTTTTTTCAGCAATCAAGGGCAAGTAAATCCAAAATCAAGCTTCGAATTCAACAGTGATTTTTGTCTGTCTCGGCTATCTGCACACTTCAAATATAAACAAGAGGACCATCGTGGTCCTTAACATTCACCTGTGCTGAAAAGGTCACTCAATGTCTACAATATTCATTAATTTGGAGGACATAACTCCAAAATATCCATGTCCTCCACATCTGCAAGTTTAAGGAAGATCCAATTTTAACTGATGGAGCTATGCAGCAAAAAGGTTAACTTTATGTGTCTTTAGCAATCAAGGGCACTGATGGAGCTATGCAGCAAACAAGGTTAACTTTATGTGTCTTTAGCAATCAAGGGCATTGATGGAGTATTCAGCAAACAAGGTTAACTTTATGTGTCTTTAGCAATCAAGGGCATTGATGGAGTATTCAGCAAACAAGATTAACTTTATGTGTCTTTAGCAATCAAGGGCATTGGTGGAGTATTCAGCAAACAAGGTTAACTTTATGTGTCTTTAGCAATCAAGGGCATTGAAGGGATCTAACTCTATCAGATTGTGTAGGTTTCCAAACATTTTTGGAGAATTTATCCAAGACTTCATCCATGTCCACCTTATCTGCAGGTTTCAGGATGATCTGATCAAAACTTAATGAGTTATGCTGATGATAAAGTATAATAAAAGCTTTTTCATCAATCAAGGGGATGTAACTCAAAAGACAAATGATCCAATCTGGCCAGGTTTTGAACACCACTTTATCTGCAAGTTTCAGGAAGGTGCGATCAAAACTGAACGAGTTATGCTGATGACAAAAAAAAAGTCCAACAGAGACTTTTTCAGCAATCAAGAGGACATAACTCAAAAACTCATGACTGGATCTGGCCAGTTTTTGAACTCGTGCAAGATTTTATCCATGTCCATTTATCTGCAAGTTTCAGGCAGATTCAGTCAAAACTGATCAAGTTATGCTGATTACAAAGTCAAGGAGAGGCTTCTTCAGCAAACAAAGAGATGTAACTCTAAGGTTAATGATTTGATCTGACCAGGTTTCGATTCATCTGAGATTTTATCCATGTTCACCTTATCTGCAAGTTTCAGGAAGATCTGATAAAAACTTAATGTTATTCTGATGAAAATGTCCAGCAGAAGCTTTTTCAACAATCAAGGTGATGTAACTCTAAGATTAATGATCCAATTTAGCTGGTTTTAGAACTCAAACTTATCTGCAAGTTTCAGGAAGATCCGATGAAAACTGAACAAGTTACACTGATGACAAAGTCAAATGGAGACTTTTACACCATTCAAGGGGACGTAATTCTAAAATCAATGATCTGACAGGGTTCCAAACTCATCCGAGGTTTCATACATGTCCACCTTATCTGCAAGTTTCAGGAAGATCCATTCTAAACTAAATGAGTTATGCTGATGACAAAGTCAAACAGAGGCTTTTTTCAGTAGTCATTGGGAAGTAACTCTAAGACTAATGATCTAACCTGGCCAGATTTCGAAATTCTCTGAAATTTCATCCATGTCCACTTTATCTGCAAGTTTTAGTAAGATCCAATCAAAACTGAACAAGTTACACTGATGACAAAGTCAAACAGAGACTTTTTTAGCAATCAAGGGGATGTAACTCTAAGATTAATGATCCAATCTGGCCAGATTTTGAATTTGTCCAAGATTTCATCCATATCGATAGGAACATCCAATCAAAACTGAAGGAGTTCTGGTGATGACAAGCATTTTCCCATTGTAAGTCTCTGCGACCTTGTGTTTGCAATAGCAACCAAAGTATTCATTGGATTTCCATGAAAAGCTTATGTCATTGATGCACCAGGAGGGGCACTCTATAGATGAGAAATGATCCAGATCAGCCTGCAGACTGTGGAGATATAACTGGTCAAAGGTGTGGACAGAGAAAGGACAGACCTTGAGACGATGGATGGAAGACTGATGGCCTTCTATCCTATAAGCTCCCCCGGAGCCTACGGCCCAGGTGAGGTAAAAATAGCCATCAGAAAAGATGGGAGATCCCCTTACTGAAAGCTAATATGGTTGTACATACACATATTGTATATTCACAGAAGTTTCACTAGAAACACAACACACCCCTACTTAAGTACATTCTGCAAAGTGTCAGCAAGTTATCTGCAAGGATATATATCTGAAAGGGTGTTGGACAAGGTTGGGTGGTAAATTCCAGCCCTGGTATTTACCTGCTTGGAAAAATACTCCTAAAGTGGTAAATACTGGTCAATTGAACTTGTTTGCCTTAAAATATTTCTAATCAAGTTGACTTAATCCTTGTCCTGCTGAATAAATTAAAATGCCACACCCACTTCTAACTGTCAGCCAATCAGATTGTTTGATCCAAATTGCTGATGTACTTAACGACAATCAGTGTAGATCCAGATCAGTTGGCTTCTTCATGACTTAGAAGTTGTTTTAGTTAAATTTCATCAGGTTATCACCATAAAGAATAAAATATTTCACAATTTAAGCATGTTGAAACAGCCAAAAAGTGAATTACTGGCTAAAATTTTGAAATCATTTAAAAAATACACAATAGTATCTTTAATTTTTAAAATTCATCTTTATTATTTGAACTGAAACATCTTTATTATTTGAACTGAAACTGAATGGCATACACATGCAGGTAAGAAATTACAGGTAAAAATGCACCTGTGCACCTGGGTATTGACACTTTATTAGCAAGACCATAATGGTCTAAATTATCAAAACAAGTGTCAAGGAAATATTTATTCAAGGGAGCACAGGATAACAAGGGGCAAGAATGGAAATAATCAAATGTTACAAATGATTTTCTGTTTTATACAAAAGTTATGTATATTATTTATAAGAAAAAAGATAACATTATTGAAAAAATAATAATAAAATAAAAAAGAGGGGAAAAAAAAAGAAAAAAAGAGAAAAAAATAATGAAAAGAAAGAGAAACAAGCAAATTCCATAGGGAATTTATGTCCCTTGCCATATTTTTATTTGAGCTGTTAAAAATGAGTAAGTTAACCAGAGGACCATTGTTCCTAAGTACGAGGGATGTTCGAAATGAATTGCTTATTGTCCTCTAGCTCGATATCCACGTGGGGCACGATAAAAACCAATACATACCTGTATAGGGTTATTCAATATCTACACAATGGTGTATAAATGTACATGTTAGACTAAGTGTAAGACATAAAATTTGCCATTTGAATACACGCAGTCATTGACCACTAAAAAGATGAAATACAGGCTTACATCAAAGCTCGCTCAAAACTTGGTTGTTCTTTGAAGAAGCTGATGACTGAAATTTCTACTGCTTTTGGACCTTCTTGTGTGTCTTATGACACAGTTCGGCGGTGGAAAAAGAAATCTGAGTCTGGTGTAGAGTCCATCAAAAATGCACCGAAATCAGGTAGGCCAAAATCTGCATCTCGTAAAGAAATCATTTCCAAAATAAAGGAAATCATTGAAAGAGATGCCAGATTTACAGTTTGTGACAGGGGTAT